>CM033040.1:10005245-10605245 GCA_019207045.1 Branchiostoma floridae x Branchiostoma belcheri
GGCTTGTGTTTCTGTGCTTCGTCTTATAGGATAACATGTGTTGGGTCGATGTTTTTGTCAAGTCACTGTCTTCACATGGCAAAGCTGTCTATATAGTTTTGCGTCATCAAAAATGTGACGATTGAATTCTTTATTTTCACTTTTTGGCCCGCTACAAAGAAAACTTGCTGCCAAGCAGTGACGTTTTCTCTACAATTTCACAATGAGAACAATAACTTCCTTTTTATTGCTCTTGTAAATGGTACACATGATAGCAATTTTGAAAAACCTTGACAAAGATATTTTTTTATAAAATATTCCTTGCTGAATTCGTCGCATTCTAAGACGAGCTTTGTAAATTTATTTATCTGTCAGAGTTTATTTTACAATTTTGAACAACAGACACTTTAAACTATGGGAGGTACAGGGCAAAAGTGACAAAGACATTGACTCTAGGAAGAAAGAACGTTTCTGGAACCAAAGAATTTGAGTGAGAATTAACATGGCCGGCAATAGTTTGGGTCTACCTTATGCTATTTTGATTCCATGTAAAATTATATTTGGTAGCGTCTTCAAAGTACAAACAAAGAAACATCATTTCCAAATTTAAGAATAAACAATTCCAGAAACAAGCAAATACAATTACCTATATTGGTTCCTATACATTGTACGTTCTTTCTCAGGTCCATAACTATATCTTATTTGAGAAGGAACAGCATAGTTTGATGCTAACTAACATTTTTGTAAATTCTTGTCATTTCTCGAAGTTGAGGAAAATATTACAATACACTATGATTTCCTTTTCTTCTAGTTTCCTTTATTAGATGTTTTGTATCTTATATGTAATCCAAACGTATAGTTTTTATGCCCATTCCAAATCTAGAAAAAAACTGTTCCTTCGCATTAATGTGTGTGAAGATTTGAAATATATACACATCGCTTGGCTGACGTGGTACGTAGATAAGAAAATATTATATCAAATAAAGAGCATATTTGTATCCTATTTATCCAAATCATAAGTGACCATTTTCTCTGTTTTGTTTGTTTCTGCAACTACATGTAGGAATAAGTCGTTCAAATTTGTTTCAAGCTGGTGTGTCACGCCGAAGGGCGGTTTTACCGGCTATTTAGATACAGATACAGACAGTTAAAAGAAACTATATTCAGAGTGAAACGACTTAGAATATACGTCTGTCGTCTTGTCATCAGTTCCATGTCAGCCTAGCATTGCCTGGTCTTCTGAATTGTACACACTAACAGATTTTGAGTCCGTACAGTGTCCTGTCCGGTCGCTAGGTGGCGTCTAGGTGGGCGCATTCCCAGTTTATGGGTGACTTTACTTATGCATACTAAGGCATGATAAGTCCTCCCCTTGTATCAAAGCACCTCGGAAAGCAAACAAAAGTTATCTAAGGACAGTCTATAATGAACGATATGTGCCAAGTGGTGCATAGCCTTTAAAATTTTAAACTGACGAAAAAAAGGGTCACATGAGCTTGCTAGATCGCAAAGTTGGCTGACTGGATTGAAAGCTTGTACAGTATAGGACCCGAATAAACCTTTTTTTCATAGATCGCACTGCATGCTGGGAGACGCGGGGTATTATGGGTAGCTTTTGGGACAAACAATATCGTTACTGTAGCAATGCATATGTGACTCTGTTGTCAATAGTAATGATTTTGTTTGCCCCCTGAGCTAACCATAGTACCATGCGTCTCCCAGCATGCAATGCGATCAGAGAAAAGGTCTATTTTGACGTTCCCGAGCTGCTTTGCGTCTTTGTTCTCCCTTCATTCATGTGTGATCTGTGTGCTGTGCACGTGACCGACACTAACATTTGGAGGTTTCGAATAAAAACCAAGCCAATGGATAGAAAACTATCCAAAACGACGTATCTTTGAGAACAAAACAAACCAGTCATGCAAATTGCATGGTAATAACAATTTGTAAAATAATTACCAACAGTACTTTGCTAACGTTTACAGACAATTCCTACTTCTATTTGCTCCAACAAGACTAAAAGCAAGCAATGGCTTAACAGCATCGCTCGAGCTTGAAGATGATTTATATCAGAACTAGGATTTTATCTTCATCTTTTGAACATATACCATTGCTTGATTGAAACTATAATTATCAACAAATTTAACAAAACGGAGTAAAATCTTATAGTTTTAGATTCCAGGAAAAGCTGAGGGCAGGCGACGACGACGGCGACACCGGTTCTTGTAGTAGACGGGCCGTAAGTCGTAGGAAATCAAATTCAAACTCACTTTTTTCGATTCCGTACCACCCAGCTTTGTGCTGTTTCACACTGTCAGTGTTAGTTGTGCTTTAAAGACGTTTCTTTTCTGTGTGACCGGGTAACATTTACAGATCCTGCCAGCCAGCAAGGCTAACCCAACTCTTCATATATAGATCCTACTTATTTCCAGGACAACTAGCGGATTGTGCTTTTATGACAGGTTTCGTGCTGAGGCCATTATAGGGCACCTACAGTACTGAGTGGGTAAAGGGTTAGGGGCAATGTAAAATGCTTACAGGTCCCAGCATCGGCTGGGCAAGAGTGACAAATTCAACCATTTTTCATGATCATTTCCAGCTGCTGGGCCAGCCAATGATAGCCTTAGAACCAGGTTAGGGCAGCTGACGTCATCACAGAGGGCGGGCCTTGCATATGTAATGAGGGTTACTGGTCTAGGTCAAAGGTTAACGGCTGAAGTTCATTTGCAGGCGTGAAGACGCAGCAGTAATCGGTAGTAGTTATTCTCTCAAATTACTTGGGTATAAATTGATGTGAAAGTACGTAGTCAATACGCTTCCTTTTTGGCGACGCCTCAGGGGCGAGCCTAATAGTATGTCATGAAGTTTTGTATAACGAGGAGGGCTTCTTTCCAGACAGCGGAGAAGAGAGACGGTAGCAGCAAGTACGGGCGTATTCGTTGACATTCTCTGTAAAATTTGATGTAAAAATCACACAAATTTTGATTCTTTGTGCCCTGGAGGTGTCGAACTTTTTCGGGCATGCGCGGTCGACCATCCTGAGCGTGATGATGGGGTCGAGCGCCTCGTCAGCTATTGTCTTCCCCGTTATGAAGGTATAAGGGTTATGACCAAGTGACGAAATCATTCTTCACAAAATCATTGACAACAAATGTGTGCATTGTGCTCTATTCTGGGGCGGGATTCTTATAGTGCACGTAGTGCGAAGAAAACAAAATCATATATCAAAATTCAGCAAAATTGAGTATGGGACTTAATGGCAAAAAGCTGTATAAGTTTGTTTGCATGGCATATAAAGGGACAGTGTAAAGATAGAAAATCAGGGCTTGAATTAAGGAATTTGGAGTTGGCTTTTTGGGGATGAATTGGCTGCTGAAATATAAGGAGAATGAAGAAGTGTGATATTGACAGTGCGTATGTATGTGTGTGTGTGTGTATGTTGATGAGATGTGGGATTGTTGTGCATTTCTAACACTCTGAGTCTCATTGTGTTGCAGGTACAGTACAGTGTCTCTATCCCCGCGGTCTACCCGGTAATTCAAACCAAATTCACCCAAACAGAAGTACAGAAACAGCTTTGTAAAAGTCTCTGGCACACATGTACTTCACCCCATTGCCATCAAAAATATTTCAACCGAAATTCCGGTCAGATTTGACCTGATCATCCGGGGTATAGAGATACTGATTATCATTATGAAAAGAAGTATGGCATAAGGTTAGTAATTATCACATTCGTATTGCAAGAAAAATCATTGCATTCAAAAAAACACAGTCTTGAAAAAAACACAATCATCCTTGAAAAGAAATTCATAATTCCTTTTGGCGACGCCACAGAAGCGGAGCCGTTATTACAAAAGCCATTACGTCTTTTCTTCACTTGTTTTGCCTGCGTTGCTGCCTGTTCCTTCAGCAGGCTTGAGATGGCCAGTGCTCAGTCTGGCATCGCCAAGCCTGTCAATCACAATCAGGAGCAGGCAGTAATAAAAAATTATTGGACCGTCGTCCATTATCCGGAAGTGACGTAGGCTTTCCTGTTCTTCCTCATGCAGGCAATCTTTGACCTTGGTGTTTCCTTCCGGGTCATGATGATGGTGATGGCTGCTGGCAGCCTATTGGCGTTCGTCAATTGCGTCATCAACTACCCGTCAGAGCCCGTGCCTGGGCCGGAGACCATGGACTTCACCATACACACCGGGCTGCTCTTCGGACGGCAGAACAAAATCAGTGGAAAGAACTTCTACTCCATGGTCACCACGGTTGGACGCAGGCTTAGCGTTGGACACAGCCTAAAAGAGAGTGAAACATATACATCAAAGTAAGTAAGAATTTTTCTTTCCTTACGTAGCCACTTCATATATCAAAATATAACCTACAAACTCTATGACATTCAACATTTTTTTTGTGGAAAGAAGAATACGCTTCATTAAATTACAAATCTGCTAGTAGTGTTACCTGAAGTTGTATACCAACGAATTCAAAGTAACGCGCATGATCTACTATAAGATTTCAGATCATCCCACTCATATCACTGAAAATAATAAACTGTATCTTTTTTAGGCTCGCATTGGACTACGGAGGGAATGTGGATGTGGCCAATGGAGCTGGTAAGAAACATCATTGTTTCCTTTGTTTGATTACACAATGATGTATTTACAACGAAGTTCAGATCAAGTGACCGTCTCTACTTAAGAAATAACACTTTCTGGTTGCCCTTCGGCTTGACAGTTTTCCGGTTCACACAAGAATTCAAAATTCTATCTATCGTGACGTCCTGTCCAGATACACCAGATATCATCGGTGCCCTGAGTGGTCGTCTTGAGAAGGTTGACTGTAGTTGTTAAAAAAGTATAAACGATCTTCATGTAACTGTTCTTTATGCTCTCTTTAGGCGCCTCTGCGTTCCGGCGTGCCGTCTGCACCTTTGCGTTCCTGGGTGCCGCCATGGTGATGTCCATCACACACCTGCGACTCATGGTCTTCATCGGGACACTGTCCGAACTGCTGCAGGGACTCACTCAGGACGCCAAAATAAGTGCGTGCACTGTGTTGATGTGGTCTTTACATACACTTGCATACATTTGCATCCTGTTTATTCTCCCTACCTTACCTCACCTACCCCCTGACCAGACAGTGCTGTCCCCAGGACCCGTCCCTACATCCTGGAACCAAATTTTGCATGTTAGGACTGACAAAAATTTCAACCACTCCGTCCCAAAAGTGTGGACTTCAGATCATAGAATGGATGAAGATGTGTTTTCATAAGCTTGAAATAACAGATCTTACAATGAAAATTAACAACATTGGCTCCCAAACAATGAGAGGGACGGGAAAATTAAAGCTGGAGACAACCCTGTCCCTGACCTTCAAGTTTATCGTTGGGGCACCATGGCTGTTCGCTGAACTATCCTCTATTCCCCCTATTCGCCCCCTATCCCCTATTCATCTGACTCTGTCTTCGCTTCGGCTAGACTTAAACCAGTTCACTCTCTTATGTTGATTGTTGGTTGTACTACTTTGCTATTCTTTCTTGGCGTAGATACGTTTGAACGTGACAATTTTAGACTGACTGAGAAGTTACACTCTTGACCCCAAATCAGTGCGTACATGTGTACACTATCCATACATACATTGTAGTCTCTTTAGGTTGATTAATCAATGGAACGTAGTTGTATTCACAAGCTAATTTAGCAATACAAACGTATAGTCTTCCTATCTGCTGTATTCCTCAGTGAAAAGTAACAGTTATTGTTTTACGACAGCAGAGAAGACTTCCAAAAAGTTTTTGTGGCAGACAAATAAACTTATGTACATACGAAAACTATGCTCAGTACGTGCAGATACTAGTATTATTGATTTTTTGCATATCACTATTGGATACATTTGCATCCAGTTAATTATACTACTTCTCTATTGAGGTAGAAACCTTCAGCTCATTTACATAACAAATGATAAATTTTAGTTATAAACCTGTGGATCAACAGATCTTACTCAGCGTCACTGAAGAAAGACAGTAGATATCATTATTATTAATTTCTGAGGCGTCTGGCCAACTCTTAGACTAATAAACTTTTCTCCGTGTAAAATGGTGATACTAAGATCATAAGTATCAATCTACTATGTCCTTACAGTTGATGTCTATACCTACATCTTCGGGTTGGTGCAAATCTGCTGTTTAATATCAGCACCTGTGATTGGCGCACTGATGGACTGGAAAACACAACCACCGGAAAACAGCCAACCAGAAGACGACGTCTTTGCGGATGATCAATCCATTGCCTCTGCAGAAACCGTTCGGTATGTTTAGGATTTATTTTCTCTACATTGAAGTCAATATTGTATTGACTAGTTATTTTGCTACTATAACTAAAACAGACAGCTTCCTCGAGCAAAGGTCATAGTTAGGAAGTAGCAGGACAATGTTGGTAGAATTATTCATAGATCAAACATAACAGGTAGTAAATGGAATTCACGGGGAGGTATTATTTAATCAATACCAAAATCGTTCTAATCAATACCAAAATCGACTCGTTTTTTTCATTGATGAATTTGTTGACCGTTGTGTCGAATCTTCAGTAAAATACCTGCTTCATGCTTCTGTCACAATTGGAAAGTGGACCCCGCCGGGTAATCTACAGGCTGTGCACGTTCGGGCGTAACTTCTGCGTGACCCCGTGGGACAACCTTCGGCTTCCGGGTTATTTTTGGGCACGGCCAGGTCCCGGGATGATTTTAATTTGGGGTTAATATCAACCCGGGACCCGGTAACAAATAGACGCCATACGTTGATCGTGGGCACACAAAGAGGTACCCCGCTGTATCGGGCAGTCAACCGGGACTAGTTTGAGGCTTCGGGTCCGGCCAGGCTACTAGTACTTGCAACGGTGCAAATGCCTACACCTTAACGTAAGGTTTGAATGTTGGACTTGTGGCCACTAAAAGAACATTTACCCCCCATCTTTTACAGTACCTCCAGCACCACTACCAGCTCCACGGGCTCCACATCCTCCCGCCCGTCCATCAGATCCAGCATCTCCCTGACGGAGGAGGAGAAGGCCCGGATCATGGTCCAGAAGGTCTGGAACGCCGCCATGGCCTTCTTCCTCACCAACCTCCTGACTCTGCTGTTCGGGGTGCTCGTTCTCGTACCAAACTTAGTGGTGCAGGTAGGTACAATTTGCAAAGTTTCTTACCTGTAAACAAACAAACAAGCAAACAAAAGAAACAAACATATGAATAGACAACGCAAAAGCCAGTACCAAACTTAGTGGTACAGGTGGGTACGGTTTGCAAAATTTCTTACCTGTAAACATAGAAGAAAACCAAAGAAACAAACATAGAAGTAGACAGCGCGAAGAAGATGGCAGGCACCCTATTCACGTAGTTTGGAAACCCAACCACACATCACACACTCGTACACAGTCCAAATGCATTAATACAGTGTGAAGTACAGTTTGACATTTCCAATTATACGCTGACCTTTTTTTTCCGTCCTTCAATTTTACAGGTCGCCACGTTTGTGTTGCACACTGTTATCAGAGCCTTCATGCACACAGCGACGGCGGGGCTTTTTGCAATTATGTAAGTACATCATCGGATAACTAAGTGTGTCTTAAAAAAGCAGTAACGTAACTGTAAGCCTGTATAAAGTATTTTACCCCGATAGTAAGGAAGACATGGGGTAGGTTTGAGCCCCCTATCGGCATGTTAATGAAGTAGGAATAGTCATTTTGATTAATTTAATTTTTCGTTTCAGGTTCCAAGTGTCCCTGTTTGGAAGTCTTATTGGTCTGCAGGCGTTTTTCCACGCTGCTTTCGCCACGTTGCAGTACCCGCTGTTCATCGCCGTCAACGGACCTCTCTCTGGAGACCCTTTCTGGGTAAGTCATTTTTTTTTTAAACTACGAAATATGATTCTTATAAAATGCACAATATAAGTAGTTCCATCACCTTGTTAAACCACTGAGTACAGAATTTCGTTCATACACTTCTGCTTTTTGTGTACGAAGTCATTGTTGCCTGAAGGAAGGTGTTAGATGGACACCGAGACGTTTACCAATATCTTCGTGGTGAATTAAGAACTTTTTTACTCAGTTAGTTGATAAGATGGTGAAATTATTGACATCTATAATACTGAGAGTACAATGTAGAATGGCTTTTATTACACTTGGCTCTCTAAGTCTCAGATATCTAAGACGACCAACATACAGATATTTGTATACGTAATGACATAGCTAAATGTCCATGTAGACATACTTGTAAAATCATATTTGTGAATGTGAATATTATTTGTCATTTTACAGATAAACGTTGGTCTCCTCGTTGCCTCGCTGCTAAACTTCGCCCTTCCTGTCTACCTGCTGAGAAAAAGTAAAGAAATGGAGAAGGAACTAAGCTGGGAAGACGACATGAAGACTCTTCCCCCCATCCCTACAGAGATCTCCATCCCCATAGAAAAATCAGTAGCATATGTATAACAGTGCACTAGCAAACATGTTACAAATGGTCACATATGTTTCATCAACTGATCCTCTAGTGACTTTTCGACAATAGACCCCTTTCCAAACTCCGGCGCCATTTTGAATCTGCTCTCGCGGAAGCATAAACCGGCGAGAACACGCGTGATTTGGTACACCAGTGGTATGAAATTCTCGTCAGAGGCCTGTCATAATGGCGTCCCTGTAGCAAGTCATACCTCATCAGCGAATGTACGAGTAAAATCGTATCCTGTACCTCTTATGTTCGGTTCTAACTTCAGCAACAGTGGAGGTGCAGTTTTTGTTGTCGGTCTAGGATTTTATGTGCGACAATACCAAAGTTGATGAAACATACTCGACCTTAAACCTAGCACACAACGTTAGTTAAAAACTGTACCCCGGAATGAAGTTTCCGTGCAATAGTGCCATGTAGCGTATAGGCCTTTAAACGGAAGACCATCACAACGTAATTAGTATCACACAACAATACTCTTTCCAAAGCCTTTAGCTGTGCTTCCTAGGTAAAAACGGCTAAACAGAAATAAGCAGGTTTTTAAAGAAAAAGCTTAAACCAAGGAGGTAAGAACCGAACATAAACGCAATATATCTTCTACACGAAAATTGGTTTAACTCAGGGGACAGCCACAAAGACATTTCGTTTGAGATATGCCGATTTATGCTAATCTCCAAGCAGATCCTACGGTAGCATAAGATAGTATCAAAAAGCTGCCAGAGAAGTGTAGCCGGCCTAGGAGTGTGTTTTTGGCTATCCAGTGGCTGATGACTCCCTTTGGCCAGCTATACTCCTTAGCCAGGTTTGATACTATCTTATGTCACTGGTAAATCTGCCTGGAGATTAACTTTATGCCACTTAATCTATTGACAAACAGCCTACGGAAAACAGGGATAATAAGACGATTTGAGTAGGGAATTTTACCAGCCTCCAGCTTATCAAGCCGAATCTGAAAGTGTTTTTTTTCATGTGTAACGAAAAACTGTTAACGTTGAAGTGCGAAAGTGGAGAAAAGAGAGTGCGAAAGGGAAGAAATATGAATGTATTTAATATGTATGTAATATGTATATATGGTGTGTTCCAAAGTATTTGGAATCCAAGAACCCATTCAACTCAGATAACATAAAACAACGAAAAAGACCACAAAAAAAGAGAGGAGTAATATTTTGCTTTACGGGGAAAGAGAAAACGTATTTTCTATGTTTAAAGACTATGTGAAAGAATACTTAATATGTAAAAAGAATACTCTATTTTCGGAGTGTATCCTTTGTTCTTACAATAGGACAGAGAGAAAAGAAAATGAATTTTCCTGCACTTTCAGTTATATGTTACTATATGGTTCACATGCTATGCTCGTTCATTTTTATTGTCATTTTTATGGCACAGTGCTTATTGTAGCCTGTGGTTACGTGAATGTTGATAGCTTTTCGTATTCAGGCTATGTTTGTGGCATATTGCTAACGTCTGCGAGTATTTTATACTCACTTTTGTGTGTAAATATTGCTGTAGAAAGCTACCTAATACGTACACGGAGACTTTACTGTTGTGTTGTTCTCTGCGACGTCATTTTGCGTGAGCTGTGCTAATTTCAGTAGTACTGGACACAGGCTATGTTTCTTGTGGAGAACGAAATGTATACGTAATATATTGTTTAAGTACAAACTGTGTTTAAAGGAAAGACGATACTCTACGATAAAATCGCTTCACTCTGACCTCAACTGAGAACTGCAAAAGTGTTGAGAGCATGCCGTACCGGTAATAAGTTCATCTGTACAATGTAGTACACTAAGACACGTTAATTTGTAATGCTCTTTTACTTTGTAGGGATATAAGGTATCTACTTAATATGCTACGGTCACATTTGTCCCAGTATCCGTAGGAGTTGTAGCCCCAGTCGGGCACTGAAGCCACAAATCTGTCCTGGTGGACTGCCGGATACCGGAGGGTATACGTACCCCTCGGTGTTTTTAAAATTACATAACGGCGCCTATACGTCGTCGGGTCCGGGGTTGATTTTAACTGTGAGTCAAATAAATTTCTGGGACCCGGCCGTGCTTGAAAATAGCCCGGAAGCCGTAAGGTTTCCCGCGGGACTACCGAGGGGTCACACCCAAAAGTGCAAAAAAACAGCGCGGAAACTAACCGGCGGGGCCCCTGTTTCCAATTGTGACCGTAGCATTACGGCGGTTTACTTGAAGCGTATAGAGCGCAGCTTCTACACATTTCATGATTTGCTCAGGGATGACCTGTATATAGTCAGGATCTAGGACCGACTGATAATTGGATTGTATATTTCCCACATTATTTTCTAGTCGTTGTTTTCTTGTGGAGAACACGTGCTGTGGGTCGTGTCAGCGGAACAATAAATCTTGATACGCAAACGCAATTAAGACTCCGGTATCCCTCATTACTAAATAGCCAGATGGCGTTGGCCAATCAGAAGTCCCAATTTTAATATATATAATAACATATAATATATTTTCGTTATGATATCGTAAATTCATACAGGCAGTGAATACTAGTAATTGACCTGTAGGACCATTCCTAGGCTATAGTAGGATACCAGGCTACAGTATTTGGGGCTACACTACGGCTGGTTACCAGACTACAATATTGCGGTGGGGACAGAAGAGACTCGGGAGCTATAATATGCCTGGATACCAGGCTACAGAAAGAGCACAAGTCAACTTGCTATTTTCCTTCAACCATATAAAACTTATTTAATGTTCACCTCAAGGCTATATCCGTTGTTTTTAAAAACAGGGTATTTAGTAATTTCCAAGCAGGTCTTGCGTGGCATAAGACAGTATCATAATCTGGGGAAGGAGTTTAGCCGGCAGAGGAGTAAATTGGCCACGCGAAGGCCTATTTACTCCTCTGCCGGCTAAACTCCTTCCCCAGCTTATGATACTGTCTTATGCCACGCAAGATCTGCTTGGAGATTAGGTATTTAGGTATATCAAGCTGAATGATGGACTTTCGGTAACAGAGATCTTATATCAGATCAGTGGTGGTTCCTCCTGATGCGGTCAATCCAGCGGCTGAAGGCGCTGACACGCGCAAAGACTGACGGGGTGCTGGTGCTGCAAGCGTTGGTAACGAAGCTGGACACCCCCACCACATGGTACAACCCGTCTATCTCACAGACAAGAGGGCCGCCAGTATCACCCTGCAATGTGTGGATTAAAAGGAAAATCATTGTTTAATATTAGGCCATGAATTTAGAAATCTATCATAAAATTCAAGGTCGACTTTGATTGGCTGTGTGCATGCCTGTGACCAGGAATAAGAAAACATTAGAGTTTTACTATACCAACGGTGGTCCCTAGGGTGCTGGGCCTGCCATGGACGATTACGATTATGATTTTGGGTTATGGATATTTGTACGCCGGCGGATATGTTCTAAGTGCCATAATAATTATCATCTTCGTAATTGTGCATTGAAGAAGAAAGTTGAGGTAGCAGAACACAGTTTTCGGCCTAGGGGGATTCTTATAGTTAAGGACCACAAGGTGACTGACATCGACGCTGATAAAATCATAGTAGGTGCAGTTTTCAGCACGACAAACTAATATGTTGAATTCAAGGGTATACCCTACCAAAATAATTGAAAACTAGAAAAATTTGTCGTTTTTAGATTTTTTAAAGTCCTCTTTTAAATGGGGTCATGCGGGGCCATGCGAGTCACCCAGGCAGTCAGCTGTAAAGGTCACTGGCGCGCATTGATACGGGGAATTGGCAAACATCTGTTATACATACGATCTGAAAGTCGACTCATTATAATACCATATAGCAAAGTTCATGCCCCGCTGTCTTTCACGTTGCAGTGTTTACAGACGCTTGAAGATTTCGACCGCACTACTTTTTTACCTCTACGTCATAGATCCTCGCGGATAAATACTG
This sequence comes from Branchiostoma floridae x Branchiostoma belcheri, assembly GCA_019207045.1. NCBI lineage: Eukaryota > Metazoa > Chordata > Leptocardii > Amphioxiformes > Branchiostomatidae > Branchiostoma > Branchiostoma floridae x Branchiostoma belcheri. The sequence goes on from CM033040.1 coordinate 10,017,615, forward strand.
TGGGCTGCGACCTTGAGTCACGCGGTCCCCTAGAGGGGGCTTAGGTATCATCATCAAAATGTCTGCCGCCCCGAGTTCGTGGTAAATCACTCTAATACAAATGGGCATATTTACCAAGCATACCCCATCCTCGCCTGGGCCCTCACCCCCGGCACAGATCATGTTCTCAGGTTTGTAGTGATCTCGAAAATGGGAGCTGCACTCACTGTCGCTTAGCAACGGGAGGTCTGCCTGCTGTAGCTCATCAGCAATAGGTCCTGTTGGTAACGAAAAACATAAAGATTGTGTTGGACTTTCTAATATAAAGCACGTTTCTGTGCCCTGTGTGTTGGTGAATTTTCGTGAACAGAAAACTTGAGTTCGACGACCTCATCCCACCATAAAATATTTAGAGCTTTTGTAAAGTTTATGTAAATGACCCACACATTAACATAATTCATGCATGATGATGTTCATCCTTGACTAACATACGCATGTGGCACGTACACAAGCATAAAACTTCTATCATAAATCATTAAGTGGTTTTGCAAGTTTGCATATATTATCAGTTCCTCATTAGCATATTTGGTATCTTCTTATATTTCCCCTATCATAATTTACATGTGTTACATTTATTGAAGTCCAGTTATTGAAAACAATGGTATTACACAATTTTCTCATTAATTATGCACATTAAGTCTTCATTTCCATAATGTTTAATTTTGGCAATATATCTACTGAGGAACTCCAATGTGACGTCTGTCCTACCGGTACCGTACGCGTTCACTGCCGTGTACCCCCAGCCGGTGCTCCAGCACATCGTCCCGTCTGGGTAGTCAGTCCCGGCCGGCGGCACACAGGCTCTGTCCACGGTCCTGCTGAGGTGCACCCGGTTGGCTAACTTTAGCAGCATGATGTCATTCTCATTAGTCTGTAAGAGTGAACATGTATGCAGATGAACAACGGTAAAAATGAAACGTCGATGAAGGTTAGACGGTATACATATAACCACTATATCTGTGTCTGTATATTGGCCAAGACTACTTTGTGAGTAAATGCAACGGCCTAGTGGGTAGAGTGTTCGCCTTGCATTCGGCAGGTCGTGAGTTCGATCCCCGGCCGAGTCATACCAAAGACTTTTAAAAAATGGTACATGCTGCTTTCTCTGCTTAGCACTCAGCATTCGGGAAAGAGTATGGAAGTTGAACACACACCACTAGCAGTGGACTAGCCCCCTGCTGTAGTGATTGCGATGTGTCGCCCAAGGGCTACTGAAACGGAGATGGGCGCCGCCCCATGCGCCATCAGGAGCGGGAAGGACTTTAACTTTTAACTTTTTAACTTTGTGAGGTGTGTTAAGGAGGCAGTCTATACATCAGGGCCCATCAACCCTCACTGAACCATGATGGCGGTAGATTCCATCTTCCTGTCACCTTTGATTCACTCCTGACCTTGAATTTTAAAAACAACTTTTTTTGCAACAAATAATCGCAAAGGGCAATGGAAATAGACTAAATTCATTCATTTAGATGTTTTTTGATGAAAAAAATACCAGGTAGTTACAAATTTTAAGGGATAATTAGCTTGTTATTCTTGATCTGGCCATACGGTCCGCCATCTTGGATTTTGGGTTGATGACGTCATCAAATTAGCATAATTAATGCATATATAATTATGAAAGATATGCTAGATAATGTAAGATTTTATTCATGTAACAAAATAGCAGTAAAATAGCAAATAAATGTGAAAAATACATTGTTAGGAGCAAAAATAGTGATTTTTGGCAAAACTGCCCGTCAACAAACGGTTGCCATGGCAACACGGAAAAATGGAAAATTTGTCAAACTTCCTAAAATTGTTGCCAACAATATTTTAGGAAAACTCACCAAATTTGGTGGCTTTAGCGTAAGGCGTTCTGGCGTTATAGACATCAAAGTTGGCGCAGGCCTCAAAAGCCCCCCCCCCCCCCGGTCTGAATAGGGTTAAAGTAAAGCTTTGTCAGAACCCCCAATAAGACCATCCTACTTGTGGGTTGTAGTCCGGATGAGGGAACCAGGCTGCAATATTGGACACCTGGACAGAGTCAGTGGTATCAGAGAGCCCATGCGCTCCTGCAACGATCTTGTCTGTCAGGAAGCTGTAGATGTGAGGAGTGTAAAGTTCAGCGGGTGAAAGCGTAGGTTTCTATGTGATGCATAGCACATCGCTGCTTGCACAAGCTAACTACTTCTCTGATAACATAACATAGCAGTTATACATAGGGGCTAGTCAACATACGTGTCAAATACCACAGTTGTCGCAGGGAGATAGCGTCTGTTCTGCTGCGGTCCGATTTGATCTGGCCGGGCTCTATTTGAAACCACAAAATTGTCCCAGTGGACTGCCAGATATCGTGGGGGTACTTCTAGGTGTTTCTACGATTATGTTACGGCGTCTATTCGTTACCGGGTCCCAGGTTGATTTTAACGACGAGTTTGAAGAGTTTGATGTAATAATGAACAAATTTTACCTCAATTCTGTAAGATCACTAATGTTACAGCACAGAAATAATGCGCCACAGAATAGTCCGGTAGCCACGCAAGGTACCCCACGGGGCCCAGGTAGGGGAGCGCCCGAAAGTGTCGACAAACAGCCCGTACACTACCCGGAGAGGCCCCTTTTTCGAAATAGAACATAGTATTATTGGGGTATCTCCTCTTCAATATTGCCCTGTTTTGTCGATGAAGGTTAAACATCTAGGTAATAAGATACACCAAATAGCAGTTACTCAAATAACTGGAACTGAAACTTCCAAATCGTACCAAAATCGTGTTTCTTGAATAACTGCTATTAGGCGTTGTTCTATCTTTTAACGTTTTTTAACTTTTTTTTGTAATAGACTTTTTTCAAGGATACATGTCACACAAAAATTCATTGGGATGCTGTGAAATACAAGCACACAGTTTATAGCCAGTAATAACTGCAACATATGCTAACGTTAACAAAGAGACAAAGTATCTAAGAAATAAATACAAAGATATGTGACTATCAGGTGCTTCAGCTCGACTTACTAGTCCCCTTGGTTACAGTGTGCTGCAGTCAGCACCCACTGTCGTCCTATCAGCGTTCCTCCACAGTAGTGAGAACCATCAGGCGTTTGCAGAGACACCTAAAAACATGTAACAGATATGTAGTGCTCATAAAACTCGCTTTTGTCCACACAAAAGACTTTCCTTTATGCCTTGACTAAACACACACACACACACATGTACTCGCACACACACACGTACATGCACACACATACACACACACACATGTATACGTACACACACGCAAATACACACACACACACGTAAGCACACACACTCGCAAATGCACGCACACACTCGCATACGTACACGCATACATGCACACAACACATGCGCACGTAAGCACACACACACACACACACACACACACACACACAATATCCTAACATCAAGATACCTACCTGCCACGGCCAGCTGTTCTGTCTTGCGTTCTCTCCCCCGACAATACGTGACGTTCCGGCAGTCCTAGGTGCGATCATTGGCTGGCCGCAACCTGAAGACAATATGGGAACAAAACAAAGGAGTCGTTACATCCGCTACAAAATCCTTCTGAGCTCCACAAACGTGTCCATGTCCAGATGGCTGGTTCTATGATCCCCTACTAATTTCAATCGTCGTATGTGGTCAATCAACTAAGGCTGAAATTATAGGGTGAAAGTCACTAACCATTTGCCATGGCCACCGTCACCGCAAAAATCAGGAAGATCTTCATAGCTGTTGTGATCCAAGCCAACAGTTTGTGCTACAGTCACAAAGTTGTTACAGGTGGACTTGGACACTTGAACTTATAAAGGGTTGTGCGGAAATTCTTATCTTTTTTCGTGACGGTCGGAAACGTTTATCTTTCTGCATATATATATATATATATATAGCATTACGCAGCAAAAGCATACACAAAGAGCGCTAGGTATCATTGAATATTGTCTGTAAAAGCTGTAATATTCATCTGAAAAAGTTGTAAAATTACCAATGACACCTAGTAAGTTTTTTCTCCGACCATATATACGACGAATGCATGCAAAGGCAAAGGTTTAAGATAAGAAAAATACTGTTACTGTTATCGTGAGAAACTTACATATGTCGTCTCGTTCAGTGTCTAAAGCTGAGGGCACAACCCGCCATATGTGCAAACACGTGCTGTCTACGTGCCAAAACGTGGGCAATCTTTTGGGATTCGTAAGTGGTAAGTACCACCTCCGTACGAACTCGTAGGGAGTCCGACGGATTTTGGAGCATGCAGACACGCCGTAGAACTTAACGTCAGGCAAAACTTGTGTTGCCGTGTTGACGTACTCCCTCCCTGCTCTTGACAGTCGTTCCCCACGTTTTCGGAAATACGTGGCGGACGTTGCCTCCAAAAAAACGTATGGACAAATTGCACGTACAGCGGCTTGTGCCCTTAGCTTAGTACGATATCCGATATAGCTACCTTAAAATAGCTAAAAGTCAACAAAGCAGCTTGCAAAACAAATACTTTCACCACCCGAGACTGGAAGTTACATACGTGACTTTGTTTCAAGGATTTTTCCCCACAAGCTAGACAACATGGGCTCGAGCGCTCAAACATATCTCTTACGTTGCGTCGGCTAATCAGTTAGGGTGTTTGACCCAGAGGTCATGTGTTCGAATCCTCCTACATGTCAGCAATGTTTTTTACCCTTGGGAAAGTCAGTTTACATGACTTTCCTCACTCCACTCAGGTGTAAATATGGGCACCTGTAACAGGCTGAAAGTGGGTTATGTAAAGAGAAAGAGAGGTCTTGAACATATATCTTACATGTCTGAAAAGAAGACACAAGGAGGTAAAACGAAAAAGAAAAAAAACTGTAGAAGTTCTTTTTTTATTGATTCTGATTTCTATAGCAACCGATTACAAGGAGTGGTTTCCTCTCGTCACCGTATGCGACCAATCATCACATCACATCAGTAGTTCCTCCTGATGCTGGTAATCCAGTCGGTGAAGGCGCTGACACGCGCAAAGATTGTCGGGTAGCTGGTGTCGCAGCCGCCTGCAACGAAGCTGGCCACCCCCACCACATGGTACAACCCGTCTATCTCACAGACAAGAGGGCCTCCAGAGTCACCCTGCAATGTGTGGATTAAAAAGAAGATCATTATATGATATTAGGCCATAGGACTTATCCTAATATCGTAGCCTAGAATCCATCATAAAATGCATGTCTGTCACCAGAAATAGGAAACAATTAGAGTTTACTACACCCTACATGGACCATAAACTGGATAATGTTCACAAAGCGAAGTAGACCGATCAGTAGGAACATGAACTGGGATCGACACATTGACAACGTAGTGCACAAAGAGAACAGGACATAATCTTGAGGTTGAGGCTTACTCGAGGAGCGCTTTCTCGTTGATGATTCTTGAGCTTGCCTTCAGATTTTGTCCTGTTCGCTTTGTTCACTACGTTGTCAATGTGTGTGTTCATGTTCCTACTGATCGGTCTACTTCGCTTTGCAGACATGATCCAGTTTATGTCCATGTAGAAGTAAAAGTATAATTGAATGAAGACCTTTATTATAATGTACATTCATGCCTCGACGGGCTAGGTACAGGTCACTGATAACAGACATAACTGATAACAGACATAACAAACATATGCAAAAACAACAATATACACTTTAACTAGTTGAAGGTACTAAGCTAACAGGATGGTCGACATCTTCTCGCTTCTTTGTACAGGTGTAGATATAGGAACAGATTCTGTTTAATATACAGGGTTTGTCTAGGCGCATCAAAAATAGAAATTTATCCGTTGCATTAAGATGTTCAAAATATGGGTACTCTTTTCTGATATATTCATAAAGCACAATTGTTTCCTACTCCTTGTGACAGACATGCAGCGAATCAGAGTATCACGTACGTATCATCATCAAAATGTCTGCCGCCCCGAGTTCGTGGTAAATCACTGTAATACAAATGAACATATTTACCTTGCATGCCCCATCCTCGCCTGGACCCTCACCCCCGGCACAGATCATACTGTCAGGTTTGTAGCCCGCGTCCCAATTGCTCATGATTTGGCTGCACTCATCGTCACTTAGCAACGGGAGGTCTGCCTGCTTTAGCTCATCAGCAATAGGTCCTATTGATAACATAATGATCGTGGGAGACTTTTTGCAATAAGGCACGTTTTCTATGTTGCGTTGTGTTGGTGAATTTTGTTGAAAACAAATATAAAACAAGGCAATCAGAGATAGCATTTGCAGACTTCGCCACCTTACCCATAATATGATACTTCTTTGCGACAATCCCAGCAATGTCATTGTAAAGCTGTTGTTAAGTTGTGTATATCATGCCCGTACACACACACACGCACACGCACACACATGCACACACACACGCGGAAGCGTACACACACACAACACATCCATGCATTCCCACCCATGCCCATTCACAAGTTTTCACAATCAGGTCCAGGTTTAGGTCCAGGTCCTGTGGACCTGATCCTGTGGACCTGAACCGTACCTGGACCTCAATTTTCTGTACTGATACCCACTCCTAGTAGAACTGTATCTACTGGAGAACTCCAATGTGACGTTTGCCCTACCGTTACCGTCGACGTCCGGTGCCCAAACCCCCCAGCCGGTGCTCCAGCACATCGTCCCGCCTGGGTAGTCAGTCCCGGCCGGCGGCACGCAGGCGAGGCGCACGCTCCTGCCGAGGTTCACCTTGCTGGCTAACTTTAGCAGCATGATGTCATTCTCTACAGTCTGTAGGAGCGTACATGTATGCAGATGAACAACGGTGAAAATGAAACGTCGATGAAGGTTAGACGGTATATAACCATCGTATCTGTATCTGTATACTAGCCGCTTATACCGGGTATACAGATACAGAAGCTCATTAAATCACCGCGAACGTACATGCTTTTACAGTCTGTGTTAGAAGTTATAAGTCTGTTAGGTAGTCGGCCACAGAAACCCATATTAAGCATCACAACGTCGATGAAGGTCATTGAGTAACCCGGACATACAGTATTTCCAACGGCCGTTGCTTGCACCATACCTACATGAATTTAGATCAATTTATCGTAAAGCGTTGCGGGCCTTCCTAACAATAGTGTTAAGCAGAGCCTCCTACCTGTGGGTTGTAGTCCGGATGAGGGAACCACGCTTCAATATTGGACACCTGGACAGATTCAGAGATATCGGACAGATCATGCGCTCCTGCAACAACCTTGTCTGTCAGGAAGCTGTAGATGTGAGGAGTGTAAAGTTCAGCGGATGAAAGCGTAGGTTTCTGTGTGATGGACTATATGTATGCATATCACTGCTTGCACAAGCTAACTACTTCTCTGATAACATAACATAGCAGTTTGTATACATAGGGGCTAGTCAACATACGTGTCAAATACCACAGTTGTTGCAGGGAGATAGCGTTTGTTCTACTGCGGTCCGATTTGATCTGGCCGGGCTCTATTTGAAGCCACAAAATTGTCCCATTGGACTGCCGGATATCGTGGGGGTACTTCTAGGTGTTTTTACGATTAGGTTACGACGTCTATTCGCTACCGGGGCCCGGTTTGATTTTAACTACGAGTTTGAAAAAGCCAGGGGCCCAGCTGTACCCAAAAATAGCCCGGTAGCCACACAAAGTGTCCTACGTGGCCCAGGTAGGCGAACGCCCCTTTTTCGAAATAGGACGTAGCATTATTGGGGTTCTCCTCTTCAATATCAATATAATATTGGTCTGTTTGGTCGATGGTAATAAGATACACCAAATAGCAGTTGCTCAAGTAACTGGAACTGCAGCTTCCAAAATCGTACCGAACCATGTTGCTTGAGTAACTGCTATTTGGCGTTGGTCTATTCTGCTCTGCGTTTTTGTAGTTGCTATAGACTTTAGCCGTTTTTTCAATGGTACATGTCATAAAAATTGATTTTGATGCTTTGAAATGCAAGCACACAGTTTATAGTCGGTACGAATTGTAACATATGGTAACGAAGACTGAATATCTTACATAGAAATATGTGATTATCAGGTGCTTCAGCTCGACTTACTAGTCCCCTTGGTTACAGTGTGCTGCCGTCAGCACCCACCGTCGACCTATCAGGGTTCCGCCACAGTAGTGAGAACCATCAGGCGTTTGCAGAGACACCTAAAAACATGTAACAGATATGTACGTAGTGCTCATAAAACTCACTTTTATCGACACAAGAGACTTTCCTTTATGCTTTGACTAAAGACACCCACACCCACACACATACACACATACACATGTACACGTACACACACGCACACACACACGTACATGCACACACACACACATGTACACGTACACACACGCACGCACACACGTACATGCACACACACACACACACACGCACACACATGTACACGTACACACACGCAAATACACACACACTGCACACACACACACACACACAATATCCTAACATCAAGATACCTGACCTACCTGCCACGGCCAGCTGTTCTGTCTTGCGTTCTCTCCCCCGACAATACGTGACGTTCCAGCAGTCCTAGGTGCGATCATTTGATGGCCGCAACCTGAAAACAATATGTGAACAAAACAATGGAGTCGTTACATCTGCTACAAAAATCCTTCTGAGCTCCACAAACGTTTTTGAGGAAGGTGTCCATATCTATATGGCTGAATCTATGATCTCCTATGAATTTCAACCGTCGTATGTGGTCAATCAACTAATTAAAAGCTGAATTTGAAAGTCACTAACCATTTACCATGGCCACCATCGCCACGAAAATCAGAAAGATCTCCATAGCTGTTGTGATCCAAGCCAACAGTGTATGCTACAGTCACAAAGTTGTTACAGGTAGACTTTGACACTTGAACTTATAAAGGGTTGTGCGGATATTCTTATCTTTTTTTCGTGACGGTCGAAAACGTTTATCTTTTTGTATGTATATAGTATTACGCACCTGATTTAAGTGAGGAAAGTCGTGTAAAGTGCCTTTCCCAAGGGCACAAGATCGGTGACACAGCAGCTGGATTCGAACCCGCAACTTCTCGGTCTCGAGCCGCAAATACTGCCACTACGACACGCGGTCCCACGACACGCTTTTCCTCACTTAACTCAGGTGTAAATGAGTATCTAGTGGCCTTGTGTGGCTTGGTGGGGCTATGTGGCCGAGACAGGCCTTAGGGGCATGTTCGGGCATGAGCGGCACCCGCAATGGCACACGAGTCGGGGGTAGGAGGAACCCCCTACATCCTCGGTTGGAAGTCCTCCTAGGAGACGGAGACTCCGAAAAACAAAGCTGCATCTGCTGGAGCCGCCTCACACGTTGAATACAGTTGCCCCTGTGAGACTTAGTGCTCCAGTAGACGAGAGGGTGGAGAAGGAATTGCACACCCCTCCTTCACCATAAAAAGTCATGTGCAGGTCATGCAAACAGGCAAATAGCCTGTCTGCCTCCTCATCTGTCCAATCGACAGGAGAAGCCAAAGTATTACGCAGCAAAAGCATGCACAAAGAGCGCTAGGTATCAATGAATATTGTCTGTAAAAGCTGTAATATTCATTTTAAAAACTCTAAAATTACCGAGGACACCTAGAAAGTTTTTTTCTCCGACCATATATACGACGAATGCATGCAAAGGCAAAGGTTTAAGATAAGAAAAATACTGTTACTGTTATCGTGAGAAACTTACATATGTCGTCTCGTTCAGTGTCTAAAGCTAAGGGCACAACCCGCCGTACGTGCAAATACATGCTGTCTACGTGCCAAAACGTAGGCAATCTGTTGGAATTCGTAAATGGTAAGTACCGCCTCCGTACGAACTCGTAGGGAGTCCGACGGATTTTGGAGCATGCAGACATGACGTAGAACTTAACGTCAGGCAAAACTTGTGTTGCCGTGTTGACGTACTCCCTCCCTGCTCTTGCCAGTCGTTCCCCACGTTTTCGGAAATACGTGGCGGACGTGGCCTCCCAAAAAACGTACGAACAAATTGCACGTACGGTGGGTTGTGCCCTTAGCTTAGTACGATATACGATAATTACCTCAAAATAGCTGAAAGTCAGCAAAGCACCTTACAAAACTAATACTTTCACCACCCGAGTGGAAGTCATAACCATACCCCATACCATGACTTCGTTTCAAGGATTTTTACCCGCAAGCTAGACAACATGGGCTCGAGCGCTCAAACATACTAGTATCTCCCTTACGTTGCGTCGGCGTATCAGTTAGGGTGTTTGACCCAGAGGTCATGTGTTCGAATCCTCCGACATGTCAGCAATGTTTTACCCTGGGGAAAGTCACTTTACATGACAATATGGGTACCTGACTTTGGTTGGAGTGGTATACGCGATGGAAGGAGAAAAATGGACTCCCCTTTCCAATATCGAATATCGTACCCAAGACACAGTGGACAACACCCTGGTCTCTGACAATAGTCGTAGCGTGCTGCATATTTCCTAATTTTGAAGTTGGGTGGTACGATTTACAGTATAGTCGAAAACGCGCAGGCTGGTGTCATCCATGTAATGTTTGTATGTCATAGAAATGAAATGAAATGAAATACCAGTCAGCGTCATAGAAGAAGTTTGTCGGCATCGTAGACAAGAATGGACGAAAACGATAGGGGTAATACATGCTTATTATACCGGTAGCATCCAAACAACGTTATCATACAGTTAGATAACATAACCTAATATTTTGTATTCTTCAGGGAGACTCTGGTGGCCCTCTCGTGTGTGAGAACACAGCCGGTGGGTATGACGTCATCGGTCTGGTGTCGTTTGGTGAACGGACGTGCGACCCTTTCTACCCAACGGGCTTCGCGGGCGTTGCGGCCTTCCGTGATTGGATCGACCAAACCATGGCGCTCAACTGAAATCGTCTGCTGTTCTCTCATTGGTTGAATCTCAACCTCCTTCACGAAGCCTTATAAGGCGTCGTCTAGCTGATTGGTTGGCTAGCTTCTTTTCCTGACCAATCACCAGCTATTGAGCAGCTACGTCGAGTGTCAGTTATTCAATAAAATTGGTAAGCAAACAAGCTTGAGTCTGTCTTTTCCTTGACAAACGCGTGTTTTTTTTATAGTCTTAACTTTTCAAACACTAAATAATTGAGTTACTTTTGCAGATTACAACACCAAAAACTTTTACGTCTTACCCTACAGTTGTAAATGGTAAGCATGATTCATCCTGCTCGGGACTAAAAGACATGAGCACTTTTACCCAAAATATCTACATTTTACAGGATGGAATATGGAGTATACTGCCAAATTCTCAAAATCTAGATATAGAAAATGCGTCAAAATCATCTCCACGGCCAAAAAACACTGATGTATGCATGTCATCAAAATCACGCTGAGAAGATCAGCTATATTTTGAGGGCACCATCCAAGCAACACCATCACCATATAACTTTCATTTTTTAATTCCACATTAAAATCAACATATCCATCACATCTCAATACACTGTCATATCATACACCAGGCTAACACTTCATTGCTGCCGTCCATTTCCTTTCGACGAGGCAACAACAACACGCTGTTGACGCCATCCCCACCAAAAAATAAGATGGCCTTCGTTGACGTCAGAGCCAACATGGCGTCACCCATGGATGCCGATTAAAACAATACAAACTTTGCTGTCGCAAACCTGTGAAAAGAATACATTTTACTCCCATGCTTGCAGTATGGTGGATTGAAATATGCACCATATTTCACTCTCACATACATACGGTATGTTGGAGCGAAATATACAATATGTTTCACTCCCATACCTACGGTATGGTGGAGTGGAATATAAGGAAATTTACACAATATATGAATATTTCATTGAGGGATAAGGTCTACGTCTCCGAACTCTTGTTGAATACGAATGTGCATGACGTATCACGAAGGTCAGACATATTGTTCCTCTTTTGCTTTTGATCGTCGGAAACTTCCGGGTGGAGGCGGTCTCTACTCTCGACGTAGCAGCCCGATGTAGTGTAAGCTGCGTGCTAGCATAGGTATGATGTTCATCTTGTGTGTTGATTTGTATGACAGATGTATCATTGTTCTAGTTGTCACAAGTTGGTGTTTCGTCGTTATGTAACGTTATGTACTGTTATGTACGTTGACATGTACACTCGACTTGCGGAACTGTATGTTGACTTGCTTCCTTGTGGAATGCCGGTCTTTACCCACGTTAACAGGTACCTACATGTTGATCCCGCTGTGTGTCGACTTGTCAGATGACCACAGATGTGTCTTTGTTCAGCTGAGTTTTCAGTTTGCATATTCCTTCTCCAGGCTGACGTTTGACCAGTAAGTTTACGTTAAGATCTGCACCTCCGTTAGTTGTTATGAGTAGATACGTAATTAGCTTGTATTTGTTTCCTTGTGAGATCTGTAGTATATTCACTTATTACTACTAGTAGTCAAATTTAGACGTACCCAGCTATGTTAATCGTCCATGTTGACTTTTTAGATTGTTCTGGGAAATGTCTGTATGCTGTTCCGTGGCCGTTCAGATGGTGTTAAGGACATGGCTAATTTTATGGATGACATCCTCTGGTGACCCAAGACTAATGCGCGAGGGCGAAAAAAAATCCAGCAAAAAATGCTGCATCTAGTCCATTCTTTCCTAATACTGGTCTGTCTTATACTCACATTTAGTATCACTGTAAGAGACAATCGTCGCTATTTGAATCATGTTTTTATTGCCATTTTTGCTTAAAAAGGAGAACAAGTGCGCTGTGGCCCCATGCGCTGACCATGTACCCCCTTACCCTGTGAGCAGAACCCCTGACAACCATAAAAGATCATAAAATATATTACCAATTTTAGGATCTGAAATATCTACATCTCGTTTCATGTCGTAACTAATACAAGTCACGCGTTAACTATACCATCACGTGAGCTACCTGACTCTGTATAATGTGCCGCAGTTCCCCTTAGTGAATGGGAAGCGGAAATTCATGAATAAATGATTTCTCATTATCTAAGGCACCAATACTGGACTTTATGTAAACCGCGTGAAGAGGTAACACTGATTTTAATCCGTAGAGTAACAATCAAGCACGACCAAGGGTAACCGCCGTAGGAACATGCAGGGGCAGTTTGGTGACAATCTTCCCCACTAACATCTGCTTGGTGAGTTATAGGTTGCGTTGCTGATAAGGGCTATAGCTAGCTATAGGGTCAGGTTACACTTGCCTTGTGTTCTGGCAGTGTTAGCCTGGCCGTGGGATATACCATGCACAAATAAGAGTGTTTGTTTAACTGGAAATTTGTTATCAGACAAATTTAAGGACCTAGTACCTTTGGATGATACCTAGCAAATACAACTAGAGTTCCACAAACACATACCTTCGCCAAATAAATCAGGTTTGCCATGTAGAATGATATCTGAAGACAAAAGATTGTTATGTTACCTTCACAGAAGGTACATACTGTTTTTGCTCTGTTTCTTCTTCTTTTCCGCACAAATAAAAAACATGAATATCTCCGAAACTAGACCTTGGAATATCTCGTAATTCAGCAAGCTGGTAGGTCTGCACATAAGACACTGCACCTTGGTCATTTGGTCCCCTAAAGATACCAAAAAATGATTTTATGGGGCAAAAAAGGGTGAAAAAACTAGCAATTTTAACACAAAATCGAACTTTCGAGCCCCATAGAACTTTGGAACTACGTTCCAAGGACCCGAGGTCAACGACCGGTAGCTATGGAACCCGCCCGGGAGATATGGAACATGGTGTTCGAACGAGGTCAACGACCGCTGCTACGCAACACGGAAGTGTCCGCCCGTCAAATGATGACTTCATCTTGCTTTAGACGGCCTGAATTGAGCCAGAAGCCGTCCTCTGAATGATTTGTGGAATTCATTTTGCCAAGAAGTAATAAGAGATCAAGAAATTCACAGAGCTTTGACTTTATTTTGCCGAATATCGGCACCCTTTGCAATCAAATTCAAGGAAGGTAGAATGAAATTGAGCGCAGGCAGAATGAAATTTAATGCCCCCAAAGTATCAAAATGTGTCTCGGTCTAGGTCAGTTCTAAGTATTTGTTTCAATTCTTTCCTTGATTTTGTTTAAGCTATAGGTTTTGCAACCTGCACAAGCCAGTTTTACCATGAGCCATCCAAACATTGTTCAGATTGAGTCGGGGCGGCGGCGGTGGCGGCGGGGCGGCGGCGGCCGGGGCGCCCGGCCCGCGGTGTTCTCGCCAGGATTTTGTCACAGCGTCGGGGCAGGGGCCGGGGGGGGGGGGGGGGGGGGGGGGGGGGGGCTCTTGCATTTTAGGCTAATCAGAAGGCTTATTCTATCAGTTTTTAGGGCCATATCTACGATAATCGTAGCAGTCACTTAACTTCTTTTCAGCAGTTTAACATAGCAGTATTTCGGGTCAAAGAGTCAAAGACAACAAAAAACTCATAAACAACAAACTTTACTCAGCTCAACAGTACTTATAACTATCGTCCGGTTTGCCATCCGAAGCTGAAGCGCTTCTTTATAGCGCTAGTACCTTCGCTGCGCTGCCGTGACGTGCGATTGTTGTTGACGGTCTTATATCCCTACGTCGCCGCCTCGCTGTCAGACGATATTCCAACGGACCTGTTTCAAGGAAAATATCCGGCGAAACCGCTGTTCCGCGTCAGATTCTATTCTATAAAACACGTAACGTTACGTTACGTGGGAATAAATGTTACAGTCTAATAAATATTTTGTAGAAGCACCGCTGTGGGGAAGTCCAAGGAATGCAATAATCACGTAGCATATGAAGTTCGCTGTCAACTGGCACGCGGCTGTTTGAAACTCTAACCAACAGCGGCGGCCTTTGATGAAGTGGGCGAAAAAGTGCACTGCCTTGGTAACAAGGAAGCCGACGGTGTGGGCGGGGCCACATGGCGAGGCTTCTCCCCCGAAAGCCCCGGCCCCGAAAGGAAATGCCCGGGTTTTACATACAAACTTACGATGGTTTGAATTTTACATTGCCGAATCAAAGAGCTTCAAATTTAGAACAGGAAATTTGGAAACGCGGACGGTCTTGCTCTAGAAATATGTCAGAAAGAATTGATTCTGTTTTCCGCGCTGAAAAAGAAATGACGCAACCAGTTGTAAGAGCCTTTGTGTTGATCAACAAATAAGGACATTCGCGGGAAATCTGGCTGTTCCGGGGAGGGATCCCACCCCGCTGGTCACTCGTGGCGGCAAGTCCTCTGTTTACAATCATTTCGCGCGAACGCAAGGGCGATCCTGGGTGGGAGGGGCTGCGAGACAACGGCACGGCGGGTGCTCTGAAACACCTCCCTTCGAGCTGATAACTTCTTGAAACAGCGGAGGCACGTGCTTGGCGCGTGCTTTTGTGTTTTTACTACGATATTTTGTTATTTTTTCCCCATGTTTTGCCGCTACGCTGGATGAAAAAGCAGCGTAGCGGGCTTTTTACAGCGTCATTTTTCCAGCCGACAGCGTATCGGCCCGCTATGCTGAAAAGGCCTGGCGAGAATTCTATGTTGTGTTTGAGTTACGTAGAATCGAGAACACACACGGTGTGTAGTGCGCCAGCACTCGTCTTTTGATTCCATTTGGTGTTTTCACGATTCTGTAAAAGCCGAGGTTGAGTTGCGTGCTCCGCGCGATAATATTGGTGAACAAACGCACTCAGAGAGAATAACTACTAACGTTAGCACTAGTGCAATTTTCTCAGACAGGCCAATAACTGTGGTAACGCTACGTGTATGTGGTAACGTGGGGATTTCTTTGGATGTTTCCTGACATTATAAGTAACTGACATATAATCATAAAAATGTAGCGAGACCTGTTCGTTTTTATCCACAGTACTGAATAGGAACGTTTACTCAAGTTCATGCATAGAGCTGTCGTCCAAATGAAACACGGAATGGTGTCACGGTTCTAGTTAACCTATTTTTGAGTAAAAAAAAAACATTTGAGCAAAAAGAAACACATGACTACGTTAGACGCAAGGTCACTGCGTGTCGCCGGCGGTTACATAAAAAACTCAAAGTTTTACGCCTGAGACATAAAGGTATGTGAAACAAAAACGATGGACTTGATGAGTTTATTTCGCTATTAAACTGACCTTGAACAAACATGATTAACTGCAGCGTGGAACGCCCGCCCCATCTTAGGTCACGGTCATTCCTTTCACCTTGTTGTTCATCATGTAAGTTACCACAGCGCTGCGTTGGTCCCCAGCAAGTAAGTGGAGCACGGAAACGAAGTCAGCTGGGTACATTACAATTAAGCTACGTGCAGCTTTATACACGGTGGGAGTGGCCGGCACAGCACAAAACCCCAGGCACAAAGTCAACGCGAAAGTTTAGTGTAGCAGAAACCTAACCCCTTAAAGTTTGCATGATTGACAGGCGGACGGGTTCGAAGTGTGCCGGGCGGCACGTGTTGATAATGAGGGCATAAACAAACTACGTACATCAAACGTAAATCAAAATTGTTTGCTAAAAATTAAAAGAAATTTATGAAATGTGAATTGCGGACTCTGAAAAAAATGATCGAGCCGTTCAAACATGAATGAATTTACACAGATTGACAGGAATCATATAGCGGAGGAAGCATATAGCGGAGAAGAGCTGCGTACTGTGAAGATTACATGGAGTGTGCAGGGGTAGCCATATCAACTTCAGCTCTGAGAGTATCTGTCAACTGCGTGACGTGAACGAATATAATAGATTTGTGGCAATTTTAGCGATTACGCTAACCAGCTGTTTCTATGAATTTGTGCGATTTACAGTAGTTGGTAACCACTAGACGGCGATCGCGCCGCGCTCTTACTGCGACATAAATAGGATTGTGTAGCCTTCGATTTCACACTGGGTATATTATAGAAAACGTAAAAGTGTGACAGAGCATGCTGAGGAGAACCCTTCGCGCTGCGTAGTACAAGCGGCAAACTCTGTGAGACGTTTTTGTGAATGTACCTTCCGATTTTTGTGCTACGCTAGACAGTGTGCCGTAACTTGGTAGGCTTGTTTTAATTTTGCTCTCTTCAAAGTTAGTCTAATTCAAGAAGACAGAAACGAGAATTCAATTCTATAATATTTTGGCTTCCTTTTGACAATAAAATTGTGACTGTGTGTGCTTCTTGTCTCACGTGAGGCTGAAAAAAATTCCTAGGCCCTGACCCTCCCGCAGACGGCCGTCTTCCCCACGCTTAATGTCGTCGAGTAAACCCTGTTGACGACCGTCAGAAATGGAGAACCTTTGTGGACAGACAGACTGCCCTGTGGCTTGTAGCTATGGGACTGAGATGAGATGATGATGAGAAACCCTGTGTGGAACAATATTAGACGTTGTGTTCATTATTCAAGATGCATAACGTTACAGATAAAAAATTATCAACATTTATTTGTACCTTCTTGTCTTATCCTGTGTCAACAGCTGCAACTATTTCAGTTTACCCTTCCTGGCAGAAATGCTAGGCTAGACCATGTGAAGGTAACATTCTGTATTTGCTTGCAAATGTTACCTGTCTAGTTACTGATTACATTTTATTTCACATGTTATTTAATAAAGTCACTCAAACTCTTATCAACTAGAGTTTGACAACCTCATACCTCCATACAATTTTGAGAGCTTTTGAGAAGACTTACAAGGGGGCCCAAAATGTAATCATTAGTCTTGGTGCGGACACTACCTACCAAAAAGGGTTTAAAAAAGGGACTAAATATTGTATGGTCAACGAACTCTTGTTTAATGTTATGATTTCTGGACCATTTACTTCTATAATTAGAATACAGTAGTTCTCTTTCTCGTCAGTAACAGAACTACAGAAGAACACTAATTTTTGTACAACAAGCTTGTTGCCCTTAGTAACATACACATTGTACATATCCAGCCCTGCTGTCAGTCATGGGGAAGGTGTGGGGGAAGTCCCGCATGGCAGACGGCGCTCCCGTGCCGGGCAGTGTGTACGTGGATGAAGACAAGATCAAGGCCGCCTACCTCACGTACCGGTACGGCAGGATACACGGCAAGCTTCCCATCAACCGGGGGAAGGTGAGAAACATATCATTCATCATATTCATCCTGTTGTAAAAGGTCTTTCGCAGATTCGACTACGCATGCGCATGCGACAGGAATTCTGAGTAATATCTCAAAGATGAGGGCTCCCGACTGTCAACATTCCGCCATTTTGCAGGCGCCATTACCGTCGGGCCGCGTGGCGCGTTGGTACACCCGATCCGTCGATCTCAGAAGTTAAGCAACGCGACTGTCCGGTCAGTTCTTGGAGGGGGGGGGGGGGGGACCAACCAACGACGACCGGATTGCTGTAGCCTCACGAAGCTTTCCACGAAAATCGTCTTCCGGGAGGGACGTAAACGGGGTCCCGTGCTCGAGGAGGTGCCTCGATCACGTTAAACAGCCTCATTACTCATAATGTAACCTACTGGCTGGCAAAATACACCTGGTGATTATTGTCACGAAAACCGAAATAACGCCAAGTGCTGTAAACGTCTCAGGAGCCTTCACGTTTGACAAATTACCAGTGTTACCATTTGTTACCTTCGCCGAGAAGGTTATATTTTGGGTAGCGTGTGTATGTGTGTATGTTTGTTTCTATGTCTGTAGAAGACCATGATAACGCCTGGATGGATTGTAATAATATTCGGTATGTAGGTAGGTCTTGTTAAAATCTAAAAACGATTAGATTTGTGGCCCCCTAGTGGCCAGTTATGGTACTGCAGCGTAACTTCCTGGTTTGATATTTCGAGTTCTGGACATGCTGCGGCAATGATTTTTAAGTGGTGGATAGCTCTTGATGCCGAGAGTAAGAGGTATAGGTTTGGACCCCCTAGCGGCTTGTTTTGGAACTGCAGGGCAGGTTTAGTGTCAGATTTTGAAAGGGAATAACTCAAGAAGGAGTTGACGGATTGTCATGATTTTTGGTATGTACATAGCTTAAGTGATGCTTCATATAATTACGTATCAATTATGCAAATCAGAATCTAATTTGCATAATTAATTAGGAAATCGTCAAAACACGTTCCGTTCCATTGCAACGTGTGGCATTTGTAACTGAGAAAGAGAAGAATGTTGATAGATATGTTATGCAAAATAAAGACCTAATTTGCATAATTAATGAGGAAATGCTATAATGGCATTGTGGCAAATGACGGGAAGTTTTTACTTGTGGCATTTGGAAGTTATATACAGGTGAACATCATTGAACATTGATTATGCAAATGATGACCTAATTTGCATAAATTATCAGAAAATGTGCTAAAAACGTTTTTTACATAGATTGTGTATGTCCCATTGTTTGGTGGAGAAGATGATCAAGTAATATAATTTATGCAAATGAGAATCTTATTTGCATAATCAATAACAAACAATTGATACAGCAGTTGTAAAGGTTAGAATCATTTGGCGAAGGTATGGGGTCGTGGAACTCTAGTTTATTAGTATTTTTCTGATACAGGTGCTGTTTCTTGGAGATGCTCGGCAGGGTAAGACGAGTCTGAAGAAGCGTCTGACGGGAGAACCTTTTGACCCCAACCAGGAGAAAACCGAGGGCATTCAAGCCAAGATGGTGGAAACAAAGGACATAGACCATGACTGGCACAGCCCAGCCCAGCGCCGTGAGTCCGAGTACGAGAGGAGAGCGGCTTGGTACACTGCTATGATGACGGGGCAAAGTAAAGTCCAGCAAGATTTTGGAACGGAGGGAAAAATGTCTTATGCCGTCGCGCTTGACGTTCTTTTCTTTTGCTTTCTTCCGTTGGTTGAGTTCATCGCCGTCTTCTTGATGCTCAATCTAGGATATGCTTATGCTCTCATTTCTCTCATAGTCTTCATGGCTTGTGTAACTGATCTGATGACAGCAACCAGAACGGGAACAGGCATGACAGTTGCGCTTATTTTTAGAAGTTGCTTAGTTTCACCACTCGCCTTGAAAACCATGTCGCAGGAGTGTCTGCGTGTTTTCGGACGGATAGCATGTTTTCCTTTCCTTGGCCTGTGCTTTGCACTTGTTTGCATCCCTCTGGCGGCTTCCTTGGGTTTTGGTTTTCGACCAATGATGAGCATCGTTCTTTGTCTAATGTCTTCTCCTTCTCAAGTGTTCAGTGTTCGAGCTTTGTCCTGGACCTGGTTTATGTCGGAACTAGGAACAGACCTTGACATGATTGTTTCAAACGCTCTGGTTACCGCGGGACTTTCCACTGGAGTTATAACTTACCAGTACTGGGGCCTCCTTGTTCACCGACTACCAACATGCCTACAGTTCTCTGGTAAAACATATCTGTCCCTCTTCATTGCCATTATTTCTCTGAGTACTTTCAATCCTTTCCCGGAAACCGTCCTTATGCTATACTCCGGCTTTTGCGCGGGGTTTGGAACCTGCTTTGGTCTGGTAACAGGTCGTGCTTTGTCGGCGATGGTGCCAGCCCGACATCTGTACCTGAAATGCTGTGGTGAGGTCTTTGGAGGCGTGCTACTATCTCTGGGTTTCGGTCTCACTGCTGGATGGCATCTGACACCCGTTGACAATATTTCTTACGTTGCTGTCTTTACTGCGATGGCACTATTGCTTGTAGAATGCTACCATTACTACCAATACTACTTGAGCATCCCTGTTACACTGATCGACGAGTCCATGCGAGAGAAAGAAAAGGGGGTGCAGTCGTTCCCAACGAACCTGACGTTGATGGACTTCGCTGGTGACGAGGAGTACTACAGCATGCACCACATCTTCCTCGCCCACGAGGCAGTTTACGTACTCGTGTTCAGTCTGGCTGAAGCTGTCCGAAATCAGAACAGAACGCTGGAACGCCTACTGTTTTGGCTTCATTCTGTGAAGACTCACGCCAGTAGTGAGGACTGTGCGGTGTTTCTGGTGGGAACACACAGAGACAGCGTGACTTCACTCCAAAGACAAGATGTCGCCACGTTTCTCTCGAAGAACCTGTACAAATCAACTTGCTTTTCGTCCCTGCTTGTTCTAAATGCCGACCACACGCCCTTGTTTCCCGTTGAGAACTCGAAGCCTGTTGATGATGACATGATCTGTCTACGGGACGCCATATGGACCATGACTCAACAAGCTAACTACGTACGCAGACAACTTCCCATCAGATGGCTGAAGTTCTTAGAAGTCATGAAGCGTACAGAAAAACCCATCATTTCCTTGGATAACCTACGACAAGAGTGTTCTCAAATTGGCCTGGAAAACGAAGAAGAATTCTACGATGTACTGACGACTTTCGACCAGGCTGGTGACATCATCTACCAAGGAAACGATGAAACCTTGAAGAACTACGTTGTGCTAGACCCACAGCTTCTTGTGGATGCCATGGCCAAGATAACCTGCCCACAACCGACTCACATTGGGATGCCCAAGTATGTCGAACATCTGACTCTGCTCGAAAAGAAGGGAATCGTTCGCTCCGACTTCATCCATAGCGCGGTTTCCCAACTCAACATCGACGAGCCCTCCGTACTGCTGAAGCTGCTTGTTGCTTACGACATGCTGTGTCCGTTAGGAGAGGAGGCCGGCTGTGACCCTGGTCACACAACATACCTTGTACCTAGCAGGCTACCAGAATACAACCCCAAGCTGCATCGCAGCCTTTCGGAACGGCACGGCGACGATGATCACATTTTTTACATCGACTTTGAGACCTTCAACCCCGACGTTGTGTACACCAGAGTCGTCGCAAGGTGCCTCGCCTTGTGTAAGGTGAAGGAGAGAACGCACACGCGCACCCACGTCTTCCGAAACGTGGGGTGTTTCAACATGGCTAACCGTTTCTGGTTCACCATTGAGCCGATGAGACCAGCGCCTGACCAAAACGTTCTGAAGATAACTGTGACGTCAGCAACAGGAAGCAATCCTTTTGACCTGCTTGGGATGCTGCACGACATCCTTGAGGCCATTCGGCGCCGGGATTTCCCGAACATGTCCTACACCAGTGGTGTCTGCTGCCCTTTCGAGGCACCACATTCGGACTACACAGAGCCAGAGAGAATCCACGTGCTGAAGTTAGCGGGAAGTGGGGAGATGTTCCCGAATGAGAGCCACCCTTTGACGTTCCTGTGTTGCGGACGAGAGCACCAGATCACGCGGGTAACGAGTACTGCAGGTACGTCATGTAACATTTTTCTTGTATGTAGAATTTCCTTAACTAATAGACATGTTTTCTTAACTTAAGAATTTCAAGAATGGATGCGGAAGAAATGCTCTCTCAATGAAAATTCACACAACAAAGAACAATTACTCAAAATTTCATCCCCAAGGATTTTTACAAATTTAAGTGTAAATGTCTTGTCATGTTCACAAAAATAAAGAAGAAAAATTACGCAGAAAAAAATGCTGTAATGAAAATTAATTAAAATAATTCTTCATTCGTAAACAAAGTATTTTTCGGAAACACATAAAATTAATGTTTCTTTTGTATATTAAGAAGAAACAAGAAGGTAAGACAATGCACTTTGGTGTGTATCAAATAGAATTGGGCTACCAAATAGAATTTAGCCGTTCCCTGGTCCTCGTAATAGATAGTGTATCTTAGTGGACCTTATTTGCGCATTAATGTGTTACATTGCTGTACTTTTCCTTTAGTGAACCACAGGCCTTGTACTCAGACCCAGCTGCAGTTCTCTCACATACAGCAGCTCACTTTATGTAAATAAGGACCTTATTTGCTTAATTTATGTGTATCATTCAGTATGCTGCTGTACGTTTCCCCTAGTGAGCTGCAGGTCCCGTCCTCAGACCCAGCTGCAGTTCTCCCACATTCAGCAGCCCACTTAATGTAAATAGGGACCTCATTTGCGTAACTAATGTGTTTCATTCAGTACTAAGTATGCTGCTGTACGTTTCCCCTAGTGAGCTGCAGGTCCCGTCCTCAGACCGAGCTACAATACTCGCACATCCAGCAGCTTGCTTTATGTAAATGAGGACCTCATTTGCATAATCGATGCTGTACTTTTCCCCTAGTGAGCTGCAGGTCCCGTGCTCAGACCGAGCTACAATACTCGCACATCCAGCAGCTTGCTTTATGTAAATGAGGACCTCATTTGCATAATTGATGCTGTACTTTTCCCCTAGTGAGCCGCAGGTCCCGTGCTCAGACCCAGCTGCAATACTCCCACATCCAGCAGCTCGCCCTCCTGCTGGACCCCCCGCGAGTCCTCGGGAACGACTGGAAGGGTCTCGCCGATCATCTGGGCTACGGGGTGACGGAGATACTCAACTTCCAACGGACGGAAAGTCCAACAATGGCGCTTCTCATCGACTATGGAACCAAGGTGAGTCTTCCATTCAAAATATATTCTCCTCCGTTAGAAGGTTATGTTTTCGGTATTGTGTGTAGGAGGGGGTGTGTGTAATTACAGCATAACTCTGGAAGGCCTGAATGGACTGTTTTGATAGTTGATATGTTCGTAGGTCCTGATAAGACCGTGAAATTATCAAATTTTTAGCCATCTATCGACTTGTTACGTAACTGCAGTAGAATTCCTGTGTTGATATCTGGAGTTCTTGACATGCTATGCTCGTGATTTTTGAGTGGTAAAGACCGAGAGTATAGTGTAGGTTTGGGTCCCTGGCGGCTTTTTCTAACCACAGGAGCCAGGTTAGTTTAACAATTTGAAAGAGAATGACTCAAAAGGGGCTGACAAATCGTTATGATTTTTATCCGAATCTAATTTGCATAATCAATGAGGAAATTTCATAAAACTCTCCATTCATAGGCCTTTCTGAACGTGCAACATATTCAATCGAGAAAGAGACCATCGGTATATAAAAACCCATTCTTATACTTACTAGTAGAAATATCAGTAGGTCTATTGACTAGCTATAGACATTTTTGTGAATTTAGCTGTTTATTATGGTGTGTTTTGATTAACGTTCGTTCCGAACTAGACATGGGCCATATTTGGTCTCTTCTATTGTCGGATGTGATAATGACCTTCCTAAAGTCTTCCTTGTACCAATACTAGGTGGATAAGTTTGAAGCCGCGAGAAAGATCACGGGAGTTCTGGAGCTTCTCGGTCGTCTGGATGCTGTCGCCGTGATGACCACAAACGTCAACAGGGGCGTCAGCCATGATGAAGACAAATAAAAAGAATTATAAATCCTTTGTAACATTCAATCTATGAAAAAAAACTTAGACTGCATGCTAGGGGTGGGTACCGGTACAGAAAAGTCCCCGACCCGATCGGAAATGAGTAGTCACGTGGTTTACTATGACTTTTTTTGTGTGCGGCATTGGTATTGAACAGTAGCCGACGCAGAAAGGTTACTAATTTTGGGAGTTACAATATTTAAGGAATCCTAGCGCGGCTTGTTTTTGTGCCGTTTTAACCAGATTATTTCCATTTAACGCTTATTATAGACTGTATTTTCAGATCAAAGACCGATAACTTTTGTCTTGGATGTCCCTCATATTTCACATTAAAATATTTTGAGAACTTTGTCAGTTGTTGACTGACTTACGCACTGTTTGCAATAGGTGTTCATTTCTTCCAGATGCCGATAAGTTTACCACTGCTTCTCTTCTTATTCTTGATCTTATACAATATTTCCCGATTCTCAAAGGAATACTAGTAACCCTGATAGATTTTAAATGGTTTAGATGGTTGACGTTGGTACATGCTTTGTCAGAACTACCTATATATGTCTCAATAAGTCTCATGTGTCAGAATCTAGCGCCGTTTTATTTGAAATTATAAAGCATTCAGATAACAACGGTTCATTTGTAATGGCTGCTTTTCTGTGCTAAAATGGAAAGAGCACACACATACATACAAATGTACACACAAATGAAACGCGCGAGCACACACATACGAACAGACTCATTTGTTCTCTCTCTCACCCTTTCTCTCTTTCTGTCTTTCTTCCCTCTCTGTCTCCTTCATAACATCGAAATGGGATTTTGTACATGTATATACTACAAAGATTCGTATTCTGACTTTCTGGCGCAACATGTTTTCATTCACTCTTCCTTCGTATCACAAGCAAAGAAGCGACAGACACAATGTTTTTCAGACGGGTCATTCGCTTTATTGAGCGAAATGCAGACAGCGTCACTGTGGGTATCAATCCGGCAAGAACCGGACCAATTCAACCAATCAGATCGACGCCATCAAACTGGTTGTGATTGGTCGAAGAGATTTTGAAATTCGACCAATGGCGACCCGGCTGGTGGCTTCAGTGGACCAATCAGAAGGTGAGTCCGGTCCTCTGCTCGATCCAGTCCCTGTAGGCGGACACCTTGGCGAAGACTGTTGGGTAGGAAGTGCTGCAGGAGCTGGAGCCCCAGGACACTAGACCAACAATGTCGTACGCACCGTTCCTCTCACAGACGAACGGGCCGCCAGAGTCTCCCTAGTGGAGGAAAATAATAAAGTCTTCAACGAAAAGGTTCAATGTAATAAACAGAAAAGACAACAGGCGGATCCGTTGGATCAAAAAGGCAGTCTGGATAACCACAGTGTTGAACCGGATTGAGGGGGATACACAGTTAACCACGTTGGGGGTTGTATTCTCGCCGTATAAGCGCCACCTACATATGGCGGCGAGAAGCAGTGCTCCAGTTGTTTTTTTTAAAGGCATCGAAACGTTAGGTTAGATTTTACTGACTGTGGGAAAGAAAACCCCAATATCCTATGTTTCAAAAAGAGTAGGAAAGACCAATCAGATAGACGCTATTAAACTGATTGTGATTGGTCGAAGTGGTTTTGAGATTCGACCAATGGGGACCCTGACTCAAACTTCCTGCAGTGAAACGCCGGTCAGATTTGTGACGGGGGAAAATTTCAGCGAAAAAAATGGTCTTCGAACAGGTTATTTTGAAATTCGGCGAGTTCCATCCGACCTAAAAGTTCGGGCGACGTTAGCTTGAATTGTGACGCAGGCTTAAGCCTTACCATGCATCCACCGGAGCCGTTGAGTCCGGCACACAGCATGCTGGTGGAGTCGTAGTTCCTGCCCCAGGAGCTGCCGCACTGGGAGTCGGTCCTCAGGGGGAGGTTGGCCTGCTGGAGGACCATTGCGCCATCAGCTGAAGAATGGGGGAGGGGGGTGTTAGTGACTGGGGTTTTGGTACGGATGTACTATGTATGGTTGCGTGTTCACACCTATAACTTAAGATCCTTAAATGGATTTGTTTAAATTTTGGGCATATGGTTAGTATAAGGTCCCGATGAGACGTGGAGCTTTGGGACACCCGTCTTTCGGAAGGGACTCAAAATGTTTCCTCAACTCATCAGGTTGCGCGACGGCGCCATCGCCACTTTGTAATACGTCACATTTCCAAACCCGTGCCGTACGGGCTGTTTCAATGGGGAAACGAAAAGTAGGAAATGTGACGTAGGCCTTAGCAGGAAGACTGTTAGTCACGGTCATGCACTGTGTGTATCAAGGATCGAAATCAACGTTTCAACACCACTCCAGTGTGGAGGATGGAATATTGAGCTATTGTACTGAGTTTCAAATTGAAGATTTTTCCCATTCACTGGTTTACAGCAGTCCGGTGCAGTTCGGTGAATCAGTGTTTGGTCGATTTTGCTGACTCTAAATGCTTACCGGTTCCACTGGTGCGGCCCCAGCCGGTGATCCAGCAGGTCCCGCCGACGTCGTGGTGAGTCTCGCCCTGCTCCGGCAGGCACGCCACGCTCACGTGATCACCAAGGACAGCGGGCCTGGACAGCTTCACCAACATGATGTCATTCTCGATGGTCTGTTGGATTTAAATTGGAGAATAACAGTTACTGTTTTACAAGTCTACGAAAACTTCGCCTTCCGCACTGGTGTTCCAGTGCTGATTCAATGGTCAAAGAGGCCGCAGCACTGGACGCCCGGTGCTGACGTTCAGCACTGGTTTTCCAGTGCTGAATGGCTCTCAAGTTCCAGTGCTGAAGCTCCCTCAGCACTGATATTCCAGTGCTGAACCTTGTCTCAGCATTCATTTTCCAGTGCGGAAATCCTCTCAGCACTCGGTTACCAATGCTGATTCGGAGCTTAGGCTAACGCCACATTTCCTAACCGGGGCCCGGCAAAGCTGTTTTTCATTGAGGCTTTCATATGACGGTATATTTGCCTGCAGATCTCGTCAGAAAGTTGAGTTATTAACTTTCTCAGCTCTACTTTGTCTAGTCCTTTTTGTTCAAAGGATGTATATTGAATGCCCAGCGTCTGACCTGTAAGAAAAGAAACCTCCCCTTACCCTGGAGCTGTAGCGCTCGTGCATAATCTCCTGCTCGATGGGGATGACCTGGATGTCCTCACTGCCGGAGCTGCGATCGTGCTCACCCAGGATGACGCTGTGTGTCGAGTAGCTGTCGGGTCAAAGTTCAGAGGTTATCAACAATCAACATGTGATAATGTTTACCTACGTGGAAGGTAAACATCGTTTTTGATCTTATTTCTCTTCCCCTTCCTCTGTAAACAACTAAGGTCAGTCTAAAACTGTGAGATCGCGTGGCGCTGCTGCAGCGTGTTTGGGTCAGGATCTTGAGTTCGAATCCTGCCGTGGCACCGATGTTGTGCCCTTGGGAAAGGCACTTTACACGGCTTTCCTCACTTCACTCAGGTGAAAGTGAGTACAGTACCTACCTTCGGCTAGGGCCGTCGCTCGGATAGGACGTTAAATTGAGGTACCGTGTTCGGGGAGAGCCACACCCCACGCACATTAAAGAACCCGCCTCACTTGTCGAAAAGAGTAAGGGACCTTCCCGGTGTGAGTGGATCAAAACCTACAGACTGGTCTCCGGGTTGACATCTTGCAAAGGTGATAGTCCCCTAGTTATGTCAATCCTTCCACAAACGTGGTATTAAATCTCAATGACCTGGACCAGGCGGCTGTCATCATGGTAGCTGTGAACGTAGCAGACGCCCTGTAGAGTATTCTATTACATTATGTTGCAAGTTGCAGGACAGATCTGGACGTGCTAGTTACCATCTATATTTCTTGGCAAAACATACGAGCCCCTCAAGAGGTGATACGCGTGATTCGGCTTGTATCCTTAAACACTTTATAAATAGAGATGGAGCAACAAAGGCAAGACAACTTAAACTGAAAGAATGAGAATGAAACTGACTCGGATTGGTAGCAATGAGCGGCAGACAGAACCCACTGATCACTGATCAGGACTCCGCCACAGTAGTGCCAGGTGCTGGAGGTTTGCAACGACACCTGACAACAAAAGCACAGAGTGTAGTTTAGACATCCCGGTAACATAGACGTACACAATACACAGGTTATTCAAGCAAGTGGATACATAATGTTAACGTCCAGACGATTCAGATATCATCCACTTTGCTGTGATGGAAAGTATCACTCAAAAGTAGAGCTATCGGCTCTAGAACTTTTCTTCTTTATTGTGCTATCCTATAGCGAAGAATAACAGTTATCAATATAGGCTGCATACTTTAGATAAGTAACTTGTCAGTGGTTCACTGTCTTATTCGTTGTAGGTCGTCGTGCGAACCAGCCTTTGACAAGGATCTAAGGCCCAATCTAGGCACAGTTTTACCGATATCTGTGGAGATGTCGGGAAGGATCTGTAACGTTGGGGACGGGACACCTGTGGCGCTTGCAGTCATAAACAGCTATATAGCCTAATGAGCCCGCTTTATATGCTAATGAGCCCTCCCGAAGTCGGGACGCATCTATACGCATGCGGAAGTTGTCGGGGACCCCTGCTTTACTATCGGGGACCCCTGCTAAGCTATCGGGCGAATACTCCGGACCTTTCCGGTGAAATTCTGCCGATATCTTTATGGCAATATTGCAGTTCCATCTAGACACTGAAAAAAAGCTGTCGGCGAGAGATTGTCGGCTCGCAGATATCGGGAAAAATGTGTCTAGATCGTGCCTTAAGCCTTTTCGGTAAAAAGACATATAGATTTCGCGCGGCACATGCACATCTATTCCGAGACTTCCACCACGTTTGGGATCGCACGATAGATGTGACCGGGCCTTACCTGCCACGGCCAGCTGTGTGCAGCCGCGTTCTCCCCGTTGACCACGCGAGTCATGCCCATGGTACGTGGTTGGATGGCCTGCTGACCGCATCCTGTAGCAAGAAACGGATTACCGAAAGTGAACGAAATGAAACGAAACTAGAAAGGCAACATTTCTGAAATAAAAATGCATAATGTTCTCCCACTAGCCTTGTGTCAAGCTACTCGCACACACATAGTATTGTTCAATACTATATCATTAGATTCGCCCAAAAGCAGTGTTTGCAAGTGAAAAAAGAATTGGAGCTATGAATGAGGGTATCTGAGAAGCCTGACGTAATAGCCAGCCCAGGTACGCCTGGTGCGCAGCCCAATTCCTGACACCCCGCATGCGGGAAGAACATGTTTACCTCCAAGTCGACATTTACATCCTACAAGTCTCCGATTGCATCCTCGGGAAGGGACAAGAACACAAACAGCCAGACACCACAAAAACAAAACCTCCATGGCTAACATATGGAAAATGTTCTGTCACTTCCTGCTAGCCTACCGAGAAACCATTTCGACCTTCAAGTCGACCTTTTTGCATCCTACCAGTCTCCAGTTCCACCTTCGGGAAGGGACAACAACGCAAACGTTCAAACGCACTGAAAGATATGGCGGCGCCCAAGGACGCCAACAAAAACGATACAGGTTTTGCTATCGCAAACCTGCAAAGAAAACATTTCTGCAAAAAGGTAATGATATGAAGTTTGTATGACTTACCATTGGCCACAGCCAGCAATGCCGCAAGAGCTACGAAAACCTTCATGCTTGTCGTGTTCCAAGGACGTGTAAGACAACGCTCGATGGAAGAAAGTACCGAAGCCTCGACCGGGCCGCACTTATAAAGGATTCGTGGGGGCAATTCTTACGTAACGTTTGCTACCACTTCTGATAAGAAATTTGATGAATTACTTCAAGATTTTTACGACGTCCTGTTTTAGTTCCTTTTCGAGGATCTAGGAGGGCCTCTTGAGTTTAATTGTTTTAATTCTGGAGAAGTTTCCTCGAAATAATCCTGGGCGTGTTGACTAAATGTATAGTGATTCTTTTCTCATGAACAGGAAGCTAACGTTGAAAATACCTGATCTATTCCAAACATAAAGTTGTCACTAACCTGTCTTGGGGTGAATTTCCAAACCAGGGCCCGGTCGCATTATTTGCGCGAAGGCAAGTGAAAGTATGTCAAGAAATGTGCACACATTGTGAAAATGACTAATAATTTTTGTATGTTCTTTTGCCTTTTGCTCTCAATGTGACCTTGGTACCAAGGTTGTCTTTCCAACCCAGGACCCGGTCGGGCTGATTCTAGGAAAGAAAATCTAAGCGAATTCGAATATACACAAGAAATGTACACAAATTAACCTCATGACTAATCTTTTACTGTTTTCTCGTTCCTGCAAACGTACTGCCCGGCCGAGCATGGGCATGGAAATATTGCCCTGCTCGTTAACCTTTATCCGCAGGGTAACCTATATCCACTGTTTTTAGGTATTTAGGGAATTCCCGTATTTCCCTTTTTTCCAATGTCTTCATTGGGCCACAGCAAGTAAATTTTATGGATGACATCCTCTGCAGACTGCTAGTGATAGATAGTGCAATAGGGCGAGAAAAAAACAAGTTGGGTAAAAAAAAAACAAGATGGCTACATTTTCAAAAATAGGCACCATAAAGTTGTGATGACTGTGTTAAAGGGACAAAGCATGGTATCAGAGCCCACAAGGCATTCATTTCTGTATTTAAGACATGTACTGGTGTGGTAAAAGTGACACTAGTGTGTTAGACTGGTATCACCAACAAAATTGGTAACCACACTCATAGCTTCCAAATTGGTGTCACTTTTACAACTATCCAATAAGTTTCTTTTCTACAACTATGTCCTGGGTACCTCGCAAGTGTCACTTCTACTAGTACAATTATCAGGCTACAACACAACATATTTGCGCATTTTGGTACTTAATTGTCATGATGACCATCCCTGAAGAAGAAAAAAATTCTTGTTCTTTTTTCTGAAATCAGGCGAAATTTAATGCGCGCGCTGATGTCATCCATAAAATTTACTTGCTGTGGTCTTGTGATAGTGACACCTTTAACTAAACCTCAAATAGGTCTGGTTGACTTTTACATAGATATGGGGCATGCAGCCAGAAAGTATACAACGTGATAGCCTAATATCTGCTTGAATATTACCTTTTACCTACACAAGGCCGCGACCTTTACATTATAAAAAAACCCTATCACCTTCATACAGTAAACTCCTTATGACTTTATTGCACGGTTGAGAACAGGAGCAGATGTTGGTACTCCAAAACCGGTTATAAGCAGTCCGAGGACCTTACCTGAGTCCCACTTACGGCTTTATGGCACTCTTGTGACGAGAGGTGCTCAATTTCCAGACGAGAGGATGATTGTTTTATAATGAATGAATAAAATTAAAAGATCTTTATTGCACATTCAAGCGTCGAAGGTCTTGGCACATATCGTCTATCGTATCGTAAACATATAACAAGAATATATAGGAAAGTATAACAGGTGTCCGTGTGGCTCAACTGGTAGCAGTCTCACAGTTGAACTCCTGCTTCCATCTTCCGGGAGGGACGTAAAACTGGGATCTCATATTCGAGGAGGTGCCATGAGCTTGTTAGACGCGACAGTTTAGAAACCCCTTCCTGTGAAACAAGAAAGCTTCTGAAAAAAGCTGGCCGGTGCGTATTTTGGAAAAAGCCTGGATGTTAAACAAAATCACAAAAAAAAAAGAGTTTTTAGACATTGAATTACTGAATTGGTCTTTCTTCTATTAAAAAAAACTACATGAGATTTGTCTAACAAAGAAAAAACATTTTAGCAAGTGGGTTTCGCACCCACGATCTACGGCTGGAGAAGCAAACTGCTCCAATAGGTACCGTGCTGAAGACCGCTCGGCCACGCTGGCTCGATTACGCAATAGGGCGTATAGAAGGGCTATTAGAAGGGTTTGGTTAAATTGACCGATTCATGCATCCATGCATGTATCCATGC
The DNA here is from genome assembly GCA_019207045.1 of Branchiostoma floridae x Branchiostoma belcheri. NCBI lineage: Eukaryota > Metazoa > Chordata > Leptocardii > Amphioxiformes > Branchiostomatidae > Branchiostoma > Branchiostoma floridae x Branchiostoma belcheri. The sequence continues at coordinate 10,049,612 of CM033040.1, forward strand.
ATGCAAACCAAACGAAGGGTTGAAAGAACCGCTTCTCCTGTCTCATAGCCGGTGCTACGCACCGCAAAAAATCTACCTTGCTACTGGAACGGCAAGGAAATTTGCTGCCCTATGTGCCACTAGGTACTACAAAGGTCTGAATGAATACAGGGCAGTACAAGCAACAATACGTACATAGTAGACAAAAGTGCTGTACTAAAGCTTAGGTCACATTTCCAAACTGAGGCCCGACCGGGCAGCTTTCGGGAGAAAAAAGAATTATATAAAGTACATCAAAAATACACAAATGTCAAAATAAGATTCGTGGGCATGGTTTATGTATATTTCTAGCCATACATTTTAATTTGTCGTTTCTTAAAACATTCCGGCCTGGCCCCGCTTTGGAAATGAAAGCCTAAGCTAGGTTATAACTGAGACAACTTCTTCTCGCTTCTTTCGACGTGTGTATACGTGGGGACATGTCCATGTTTCTTGAACAATGTTTTGGGAACTGATCGGGTGCTACTCTTTGACTTGATTATCATTATGATATTCATAAAATGACTTATAAAGTATTATATACCATAAACAAATACTTTTAAGTGTTTGCATTATCATTATGTTTTACAAGAATAGCTGCGGTAAAAAGCTAATTGTGGATCAAAATAAACTTAAGTCAACATAAATCTCCTTCAACATGTAACAATCTAAAACACGTCACATACATATGTAAGACACTATATTGCTAAGTCACAGTACATATAGATCATAATGTTATGATTCGATATCAAGACATGAAAACAAAGTAAGAAACTTAAGGTAAAAGTTTACCTGTCGTCCTTTGCAACCTTCACACTGTAGGTATGTGTCTCTGCTAAAATGCATCCCCAAATATAGATATCATACATGCAAGGTTGATATTGCCAAGCAGTAATAAATTAAACAAGACGAAATTGTCATATATAAACAAGATAAGTATAACGTTAGTCCAATAGTGAAAAAAATGACAGTCTCAAAAAGAAAATCTTGAGAATGCCTGGATGGATTGTCTTCATATACTGTAAATGTATTTAAGTTCGCGGGGATTTAATTTCGCGGTAGCGGGAAAAAGGACTTTTCTCGGTGGAAAAATAGTCGCCGGGTGGTTCTAGATTCGCGGTGAAGTGGTCACCGCGAAAACCGCGAACATTAATCCACCGCGAACATTTCTGCATTTACAGTATTTGGAAGGTCTGTAGGTCGACTTGATGAAACCCCAAAATGATTAGATTTTGGGCGCAGCAGGTTTCTATGTTTTGATAGCTCGTGCTGGGGACGCTATGGTCACGATTTTTGGTTGTTAGATAGCTCTAGCTTATGGTTGCAAAGACGCGCGCGGCCTAAGTTTGGGCTCTCTAGTTGTATATCAAACGAGGTAAGAAATAATTGAAAGATTTAAGACTTTCTCTTCTTCGAGCAGCCGTTATATGACCAATTTTTCCTTAATCATAAAAGTCAAGAAAGGTCTTGAGGAAATAACACCTCTTGTGCGTCAAGTACAATGAAAGTTCCATCCGGGTGAGTTAGAGCGGCCCTTGGGGTATTGACTACCGGTGTGGGGTGTCCTCAACACCCGCTCGGTTCACAACTGTAAAACATCATTATCTTATTGCCACCTACAAGCTATATCTTTAAAACGTTTGTGACACCTGAAAAAGCGTTCTCAAAGGCATGCATATTTAAAAACTACTCGTACAGCGTGGTGGTAAAATTGTTTGTGATCGCCAAGCTAAGAGCTTTTCGCGACTACAAAACACAAACTCTAAACTTTCAGCACACAAAATATTCATTTCCCATGACCAAAACCCCATCTTTACTCATGTTTGATTTCGTGTTAATGTCATAGCATTTCATCTCCCGGTTGTTGTTGTTAATTTTGTTAAACGTCCTTGACTCCTTGGATAACTACTAGTACTGTATGCTGTTTTAACTACGATCTCAGCACAAAAAGTTTGGGAAATTGCGCTTGGTAGCACATTTGAAATTGCCTCATAGATTGGTTGCTAAACCTACCGTTGTACGTTACATATGAAGAATATACACTCGTTGCATTACTAAACTCACATTCGTATACTTTGTGTGCATTCTTTTGTTTGAACAGGTGGTTCTGAAGTTAACCAGTCAGGTGCGTCACCTACCGACTTTTGCAAGAAACGCAATCGCAATTTCAGTGGTCACAAGACCGAACGTCACATGAGTCTCAAAAACAAATGGACGGGGCAAGCTCGTCCGCATTCCGGCCTAAAAAGTCTGGAGAGAAAGGTAAGAACTTTCCTCCCGTATCTTTTGTGTTGCCTGGACAAGTTACAGACATCCCCTTTTCTAGATATTAATTGTGTTGAAAACTTGGCACGTGTCCTGCGTCTTATTTTGGAACTGACCATTACGTATCCCAATCCCGGAAGTGAAGGGGGGAGGGGGGCGTGCGGCGGTTTGGACTGTGTCCAACAGTTCTGTTGCAACCGGTGTTTGCAGCCTGAAAGTTTGGATAAGCTTAAGAAAAACTGAAGGACTGTTGTGTGCAAAAATGTGATGTTAGAGCCTTGCTAGGCATAGGATATTTTCATCGTAGACCACCGCAAAACTACCGAAGTCACGGGTTCCTCTCTCAGCACTCGGTGTCTAGTGCGGAAGGGGCCTTCCGCACTAGAAGTCTAGTGCCGACGTTACGTCCGCACTAGGTGTCCAGTGGTGAGTCGACTTCAGCACTGAAAACCCCCGATTCACCACTAGAAACCGAGTGCTGAGACTACCTTCCGCACTAGAAAACGAGTGACGACAAATATTTCGCACTAGAAAACGAGTGACGACAAATATTCCGCACTAGAAAACGAGTGACGACAAATATTCCGCACAGGAAAACCAGTGACGACAAATATTCCGCACTTGAAACCGTGAGTGCTGACAGCCTGCCTCCGTTACGTTATTTACAGTTCCGGGCAGTTAAAGGTACACATATACAAATTATGTAATACATAAAAGAAGTGTAACAAAACGTTCACCTTGAGCCTGAGAAAGCTGCGTATGGGAGGAAATATCCGTGTCGGGTTTTCAAAGAACAGTACATATCAATTATCTTTCTTATTTAGACATTTTTTTTTCGTGACCATGAACCAAAGTAGAACTGTCTAAACTGTATGTAGCCGCCACGAATCAACAAATGATGCATGCGAACGATTGATTGAAAGTAGTCTGCAACTCAAACATGACAAAGGGAGCTGCAATTTATTGGCATTTTATCTTCGTGAAATTTAGAAAAAGGGAACGAAGCTGACACACTGTTGACATGAGGTCATCATATACATAACACTATATACATGTAGGACGTAGCGTATGATACACACATGCTGTTTCGAGTTCCGACAGAGACAAGACTAGGGCAAAATTGATTTAAAATACTGAGTAAGTGACCGTCCGAAGCCTGCTGCATGTCATTGTCAACTATGTTTTTGAGTATCAATTTGGACGCGAGCACTGGAAACCCAGTGCTGACGGTCTTAAAATGATAGTAGCACTCGGCTTCTAGTGCCGAAGTGGTCTTAGCACTCGGCCTCTAGTGCCGAAAAGTCACCGAGCACTAGAAATCCCAGTGCGGAACCCGTGACTTAGGTAGATCGGCACTCGGTTATCCAGTGCTCAAAGACCTCCGCACTGGGTAACCAGTGCTGAACGACCTTTGAACCACCCTTCCGCACTAGAAACCGAGTGCTGAGCGGAGATCAGCACTAGAAACCGAGTGCTAGGCGGAGTTCGGCACGAGAAACCGAGTGCTGGGCGGAGTTCAGCACTGGAAAACGAGTGCCGAGACAAGGTGTAGCTCTGGAATTCCAGTGCTGACGGGTCTTCAGCACTCGAACAAAGCCGTTCCGCACTGGAATTCCTGTGCGGAAGTTTCTTCCGCACTGGGCCCCGAGTGCCGACGCCAGTTTCTCCACGAATTCCGCACTGGGCGCCCAGTGCGGAACCCGTGACTTCGGTATACTTGCTAGACCACCAGTATTGGCCAGTGTTTGAAATACAGTAACCGCACCTAGCCTTGACCTGACTACTATGACCTGACACAAACCGGTTTTACTTAGTTATAATAACTTATATATTGACCCAGACCCAGGCGTTACACAAATGTTGGTTAAGTTATGCATCGTAAAATTTTGGCCCAAAACTATTCTTAAATTTCTTTTACTATATTGACATTTGTAGTAAATGTATATGCAACACATTCACATCTTTTATCAAATTTCATATGCAAATAATGTTTGTTGAAGATCCTTGGTTCGTTGTTGGACAAGCTGTGAAATATTTGCTTAAGTTCATTCATTCATCATTTGCTTAAGTTCATTCATTCATCATTCATTCATACATTGTGAATGTTGCTGTGCAGTGTATTATATGATAGATTCAACTTATAATGTGGGAAAAAAATTATTAAACAACAGTGACTTTGTTTTGATCTCTGATCAGATGGAGTAGACACTCCTAGTCCTACCAGACTCGAACAACTCTACTCTACTCTACAGATATGTAGCAATTACTAGTAACATACCTTTAAACTAAGTATATGTCTCAAAAACAGTGACTTTGTTTTGATCTCTGATCAGATGGAGTAGACACCCCTAGTCCTACCAGACTGGAACAACTCTACTCTACTCTACAGATACAGCAATTAACATACCTTTAAACTAAGTATATGTCTCAAAAACAGTGACTTTGTTTTGATCGCTCAGATATGGCAATACATACCTTTAAACTAAGTTTATGTCATCTGTGCAATATTGTACATGTGAAAATCACACCATAATTATGTGTTCCTTTCCTCCCAGTGCCGGTATGGACCTCCACACGTTATCTGCTGGCCGTTCTCGGCTCGTTCGGTTTCTTCAGTGCATACGGCATGCGGGTCAACCTGAGTGTCGCCATGGTCGCCATGGTGAACCACACCCAGAAAGCTGCGCTGAACGGATCCGAAGACTGTGTGCCGAACACGAACACCACAGGCCAAGACAAGGTATGCACAATCACAACAGCATATTGATATTAGGCCTAGGAAAAAATGTTGTGTTTTCTGTTTCCCTACCATAGAAAAACCTGGTGTCAACCCTCACTTGGGGTGGGCAGTGGCGTCACATAGCTTCCAGTTAGAATTTTTATTCAGCCTGCTTCCTATTGAAATAAGAACACGGCTTGTCCTATCAAATAAAGGTTAAATGCATCTAAATTTTATTATGCACAATATGCAAGCATTGAAAGACACTTACTAGTAGTGTCCTCATGCATTTCATTTTACTTTGTTCAACTGTATTGTCATCTACAGTTTTCGCCAGCCTAAAAAGATTACAAGAAAAAAGATAATCCCTACCTAATGGACCCTCATCCTAATTTCAGGACAGGAACCTCAACCTTGTTTTTCCTAGGCCCTATATCAGTATGGGTAAGGTGGTGAAGTCTGCCATCTCTGATTGTCCTGTTTCTGTTGTTTGCAGCCCGGAGAGTTTGGATGGGACTCCGGTGAACAGAGTATCATCCTGGGAGCATTCTTCTACGGCTACATCGTCACACAGATCCCAGGGGGCTTTCTTGCAGGTAGGTCAAAGGGCATGTACAGTAGGGGAATTAAGGTAGGCATGTAGGTCAAAGGGCACTAAAAGGGAATGGCTTGCAGGTAGGTCAAAGGGCACTAACAGTAGGGGAAGGCTCACTGGTAGATCAAAGGGGACTACAGGAGAGGATGGCTCGTAAGGTAGGTTAAAGGCAGGGCTCGAAATACTTTTTTCTGCATACCTGGACTGGCACAGGTAACATTGAAAATTACCTGCACCAGACAAATTTTACCTACACCACTCTGAATTTAGGAAGGATGGATCATACTAAAACTGGTTGGCATACAATTGATATTTTTTCTTCTTTTATACTCTATAGGTGGGAATAGTCAATGCAGCTAATAGCAATCCATTTACACCTAAATCATAGGACATTTATGTGCAAAACCCAGTACATGGACCAGTGCAGGTTAGGTGCAGATAGACACCAGAAATACCTGCACAGCTCCAATTTTACCTGCACTAACCTGCATATGCAGGTGGTATTTCGAGCCCTGTTAAAGGGTACAAGCTGTAGGGGGTGCCTTTCAGGTAAATTAAGGGCACTACCGGATGGGCAATTGGTTTGCATATAGGTCAAAGGGCACTAACAATAGGGGATGGCTTGCAGGTAGGTCAGACTCAAAGGGCACTAGCACTGATCTACCTGCCTCCCCTATCTACTGTGGACCTGTTAGACATGGTAGACCTGGTAGGCCCATCACGTAGATACAGAAGACATGGTAGACACTGTGGGTCTATTATGAAAATTTTTTAAAAATTGATTGAGCAATTGGTCACTATGGAAGATGGGATCCAGGGTAGTGATGACTGGGTATAGATTCTGATAAACAACTGAGTGTATGACTGTGTTCCACAGGGAGGTATGGTGGTAAGCCAGTGTTTGGGCTGGGTTACTGATAAACATTACTGTATGTGTTCCACAGGGAGGTATGGTGGGAAGCCAGTGTTTGGGCTGGGTACTGATAAACATTACTGTATGTGTTCCACAGGGAGGTATGGTGGGAAGCCAGTGTTTGGGCTGGGTACTGATAAACATTACGGCATGTGTTCCACAGGGAGGTATGGTGGGAAGCCAGTGTTTGGGCTGGGTTACTGGTAAACATTACTGTATGTGTTCCACAGGGAGGTATGGTGGGAAGCCAGTGTTTGGGCTGGGTACTGATAAACATTACTGTATGTGTTCCACAGGGAGGTATGGGGGGAAGCCAGTGTTTGGGCTGGGTACTGATAAACATTACTGTATGTGTTCCACAGGGAGGTACGGTGGGAAGCCACTGGGTTACTGATAAACATTACTGTATGTGTTCCACAGGGAGGTATGGGGGGAAGCCAGTGTTTGGGCTGGGTACTGATAAACATTACTGTATGTGTTCCACAGGGAGGTACGGTGGGAAGCCACTGGGTTACTGATAAACATTACTGTATGTGTTCCACAGGGAGGTATGGTGGGAAGCCAGTGTTTGGGCTGGGTATCCTGTGTACAGCCCTCTTCACTCTGGTCACACCGGTCGCAGCCAGGGCAAACAAGTATCTCTTCATCGCTGTACGAGTCATACAGGGGCTCGGGGAGGTTGGTTTATATCTTGTTGATGTTAAAACATTAAAACATTTAACATGACACTTTTTTTTCATGGCTGATTGTTATGTTATCATTAATTTATTATTGTACGAGATTTATACTCTCTATGAAGTCGGGGCTTATACATTATACGTGCAGCTAAATTGCAACCTGGTCTAGTCAGCACCTTCCATTTAGCACTAAACAAGCGACCTCAATACAACAGTAATTACTATATTTCATTGTAAGCTATTGTATATTGTATTGTGAAAAAAGTAAAGCATGTTCAACTCTTAGCGTATCACTTGTGACAAAGCAGAGGGTCTGCATGGGGGATGCTTGCAACGCAATATACAATATATTTATCAGGAATTTTGAATCAGAATGGGCCAGCTATGTTAACGGTGAATTGAAATAGCCTATAAAAGGACATGGAGACCCTCGAAGCATTAGTGGCTGTTTGATATCTTTGGGTTAACCCTATGCAACATGCTTATGAAGAAGAGTATGGGTTGCTCCCTGTTCTTGGCAAAAATCTGATCATGAGCTGTTCTAACATTAACTTATCATTATTTCACATTACCACCACCCCCCTCCCCCCAGGGTGTGACGTTCCCAGCCATGCATGCCATGTGGAAGAGCTGGGCTCCTCCTATAGAGAGAAGTAAACTGGTCACCATCACTTACTCAGGTGGGTACAGGTTATGTGCTTCTGATGGCATCATTCGTACCCTGGTTACCAGACTACATACCGGACCAGCAGCCGGTTTCTTAAGTGGCTCAAGACAGTAGACCTGCCAATGTTGAATTAAGCAATCTGGGATTTAAGCCTGAGCAAATTTTGGCAAGCCCTGGCTTAACAATAAGGCCGACTTAAACTCCCTTCGGCAAAACAAGCATGCTAATGTAGTTCCGCAGGCATACTATGGAAGAAACCAGCTGCCCGCTTGCATGATTGGTCTGGCACCCAGGGTATTGCACATATTTGCATCTTTTTACAACAGACCCAAGAAATTCATCTTCCATATGACAAGTTGTGCTCCACACACCTAAGTCCACACATGTTCCACACATGTTCCACACATGTTCCACACGTGTTCCACACATGTTCCAGGTGCCCACCTCGGCACAGTGTTCTCCCTGCCCATCTCAGGACTGTTGTGTGACCACTTTGGATGGCCTTCTGTCTTCTATGCATTCGGTGAGACCTAGATATGTTTAACATTTGACATCATAGTCTAGTCTCTGTATTACATGTATAGGTTATGACAACTTGGATAATACATTTACTTTGAAATTCTTTCATTCACTGTATGTCATCTATTTCATCCATCCTCTGTAGCTATTTTTGCATTGTAAGAAAGTAACTTGAATGTTGCTGCGAAAGTTGTGCAACTAGATTTTTTGACCGAAAGACTGACTTTCGTTGAAGAGGTTCATCAGTCACATGTTTATACTATTAGTTGCTATCAATTTTCTTCACAGTGACTGTTTATTAAAGGTAGAGAACGTACCTCCAAATTTCAGATGTCTACCAGGACATCTTGGATGCGGAGAATGGCCTGACTGGCTTTAAATGTATCATGAACAGCACCTTCAAATGTCAGTTTAACGCTAGTTCACCTTTATCCGCAGGGTAACCTTTATCCGCTGTTTAAAAAGACGCCCAGGGTATTTAGGGATGTCAATGTGACGGACGGTGGTTTTAGATTGGTAAACAAGTTGTATTTTAGAAATATTGCACTTTCAAACCACTGTCCATCCACTTGATATCCCTAAATACCCCATGGTTTAAATACAGCGAATATAGGTTACCCCACGGATAAAGGTGACCTAGCGTTACTTGTTGTTCCTTCATGTACATTTTGTATACACGTCTTCTCCCAGGTGCTCTCGGCTGTTTGTGGTTTGTTATATGGATGCTGATGGTTCACAACACGCCCGAGGAACATCCACGGATATCCTATGTGGAGAGGGAATACATACAGGGGGAACTCAGGAGGGAGGGGACCACCGGCAAGGTACTGGTATAGTAGGAGCTGTTCCTCTTAAGCTAAGGGCACAACCTGCCGTAGGTGCAAATACGTGCTGTCTACGTGCCGAAACGTGGGCAATCTTTTGGTATCTGTAAGTGGTAAGTACCGCCTCCGTACGAACTCGTAGGGATCCGACGGATTTTGGAGCGCGCAGACACGCCGTAGAACTTTCCTTGCAGGCAAAACTTTGTGTGCCATCGGGCTGCGGATTCGCCCCCCGTACGTGCCAGTACAGGCGACGCACCTGCCTTGTACAGCCTGAATGTTTTCAGAAATACGTGGGGGACGTGGCCTAAAAAAACGTACAGACAAATTGCATGTACGGTGGGTTGTGCCCTTAGCTTTAGGCCACAGCAAGTATATTTCGTGGATGACATCCTCTGCAGACTACAGAAATAGTGAGACAAGGCAAAAAAACAAGATGGGTACAAAAACAAGATGGCTAAATGTTACTTAATACACACCATAAACATTGTGACAAGAATTGAAATGACGAAATATGGTATCATGTTATCCAACTACATATAGTTTCACCTCTTTAACAACAGTGACTGTCAAGGCTATCTCGCTAGTGTCACTTCTACAATCATTATCCTACAACACAAGTATTTTTCCATTTTGGTACTTTTTCTTCATGTTAACCAACTTTCATGCCTTTGCAGAATGAATCCATCCCGTGGTTGACCTTTGCGACCTCCGCACCAGTCTGGGCGATCGTTCTGTCTCACTTCAGCAACAACTGGGGCTTCTACACTCTCCTCACCGACCTGCCTACATACATGAAGGAGATTCTACTGTTTGATCTCACACAAGTGGGTTTGTAAAATATGGTTTTGTACATCAGTAACTATACTCCCCTAACTGATCTACCTAGACGTACATGAAGGGGATTCTACTGTTTGATCTAACACAGATGAAATTATAAAGTCCTGGGTTTAGGACATGATCAAAGTTGAAACTCTCCTTTATAGCCAGTTGCATACGTCAATGAAAGATGGTTGGATGAAGATGTGTTCTTTTCCTCATCGCTGGAATATTTAGTCTAAGACTTGCTTAGAAACTACATTTAGGGTATCTTTTCACTAACCATAAAGCCTTAGTTGGCACATAAGCCACTTTTAAGCAAGTTTAAATGAATTTTTCCCTACTGCTACCAGTGCAATGGCCGAGTAGGTAGAGTGCTCGCCTTGCATTCGGTAGGTCTTAAGTTCGATCCCCGGCCGAGTCATACCAGAGACTCTAAAGATGGTACATGCTGCTTTCTCTGCTTCGCACTCAGCACTAATGAGGAAGAGTATGGAAGTTAAACACACATCACTACCAGCGGACCAGCCCCCTGCTGTAGTGGCTTGCACAAATGTGTGGCCCAAGGGCTACCCAAGTTGGAGATGGGGGCCACCCCTAAGCATCTGTACAGATGTACAAGCAACTTTAACTTTTTAAATCTTTGACCTGAGTGAGTGATATATGTTGCATTCATTTAAAGCATCTAAAGTGGCACATGCATATTTAAGCAATCTTTAAGCATTGTGAAATAGGCTTAAGTCCAATGCTTCATGTTACCATCTCCAGGCCGGGTTCCTGTCAGCTGTACCTTACCTGTGTATCTGGTTGGTGATCATATTTGGAGGCCAGCTGGCAGACTTCCTCCGGGAGAACAAGTTCCTCAGCACCACAGCTGTCAGGAAGGTCTTCAACTGTGGCGGTAAGGATGCACAAAAGTTCGTTTTATACCAGGGCTCTAGCCAGCGTCCGTTTTTCTGTCAATTGACGGAAATTTGCTGCGTGTGACGGAAAATTTTGAAAACCAATCCGTCAACTTTGACGGACAAAAATCTGATAAATGCTCCTTGGTGGAAGCTACAGGCTGCTTGGGGACGCCGTCCACGGCCGTAACATACACTGTTTGTTTTGCTATTGTTAATGATTGTTGACAATGTTTGTCGGTGGCCTTTTGCATACGATAATCTCATTAAAACCCGTTTTTCAAGGTCTCAGTTCAGTCTCTCTAACTCCTGGAATAGTGTTTTCGGGACCATGGGAATTGGCTGACGGAAAAAAATGTCAAGCTGGCTAGACCCCTGTTTTCTACACAGTTTTTTTAAAGATTTTCATTGGCACAGCAGACATCTGTTTGCAACAGCTTTTTCAGCATCTAAACACTAAGGAATTTTATGGTCGAAGACAAGTCGAGATGTTGAAAAAATCCCTCTCATCAACTCTAAAGTATTCGGGCCAAAGCTAAGCAAGAATCCCCAACAACTCCAGCAAGTGTATAAAGGCAGCATGTCCCAGCATCTGGAGTTCTGGCATGAGTTCAGGCATGTAGTCATTCACGAAAATGTATAGAGGAGACAGATCTCGTGTTCTCACAGTTTTTTTAATCCTAAACTAATATACACATGGTAAATGTCCCACTTAACATCCCATTTCAGGAACATCCCTTACCAAAGCAAGGTACTAAGAGTTGCTCATTTTCCTCTGAGTCAAGTGAGGGAACACTGTAAAGTGCCTTTCACAAGAGAACAACATTGAGGGCTGCTAGGGATTCAAGTCGACAACCCTAAAGCTGGCTTTACAATTCATGTGAACGCTGGCCGAATTTTGTAGATCGGTCAGAGCTCGCCAAATTTCAACATTGCCCAAGCATCACATGCCATCAGCTGTATTTTTTATCAAATAATCTAGATATCTGCTTTGTCACAAATTGAACGGGACTGTAGTGTTTTACAGTTCTAGTAATTATCTTTCCTGCATTTTTGGTACACAAATGACATCATGAGGGAGCTTAAATCCCAACGGACGAGCTTTTAAAAGTCGCCAAATTAGTAATTGCCAAAACGCCGATCGTACTCCGGCTGAAAATGTCCATTTGGAGCTTGCCGACGCGGCTGAGCTGAATTCTTGATTTGTAAACGGGGCTTAACCACAAGACCACCTCGCCTCCTTATGTATTGTACTGGTACCAACTGTTAGTTTATTTAGAATGGTTGAGTCCCCCCCCCCCTCACCGATGGAACAGTCAACGCATGCGGACTGAGTCTTTGGAGGGACTCCGGTATGAGACCATCTGAGTGAATACACATTGTCATCAAGGTCACCTTCGTCTGTGTGTAAATTTGTGAATCTTCCCTAGTATAAGAGGGATCGGAGTCAAGTTAACACTAACAACTGTCTTTTATGTTTCCCACCAGGTTTGGTGTTGCCAGGTATCTTCATGGTTGCCACGGGATACGTGAACTGCAGCCAACAGGTGCTGGCCATCGTGTTCCTGACGTTTTCGGTGGCGATGGGGGGACTGTGCATGTCTGGGTTTAATGTCAATCATCTGGACATCGCACCAAGGTAGGGTACACAAAAGTGTGGGCTGTAGGGCTGGGTACTGGTACAGAAAATTCAGGTCTTGGTACGGTTCAGGTCCAAAAGATCAGGTCCAGGTCCGAACCTGAACCTGGACCTGATTGAGTATGTGAGTACTTGACAATGTGAATGGACGATACGCAAAAGAATGGTCCATTTGCTACAAAGAGATCTGTTTTGTAGAGTATTCGACTCCCACTGGCGTTTTAAAATCCTACAAGGCTAACTGCCTCTCTACGAATGACTGTAAAACGACTGGTAGAAATGACTATATAGACTCTACTCTGCTTCTCCCTTGTTACTTTCTTCCACCGGTAAGCCCTAAAACGTGTAAATGCCTGTTCATATAATCTGTTCATTTTCTAATAGGTCCAACATCCGGTCACCAATTTTTTTCAGGTCCATTTTTTTTCCGGACCGGTTCAATAAGAAAAAACGGTTTTGGGCTGAATGGCCTCAGACAAGACTGAATATACAATGCACTATATCTGTATTTTCCAGTAGATTGTAGAGTACTTTGATGTGTCAAAGGTGACTGTTACTATGAACTCCCAGTCACTATTCAGTTTAACCTCAGCTGTCAAGCGAGGGTTGGACATGCTTGCACATAGATGTGGAGGCGTGATGGGAGCTCACTAGAATAGATACATGAATACTATTGAATAGTAACAGAACACAGTTGCAAATTGAACATAGACCCTACCTTTGAACAGTGAATACAGATTTGAGTATCCAAGGGTAGATAGGATTAGATCATTGACAATACCTGATCATGCGAGCACTGCCCATAGGGACTGTTCTGTCCATCTGTAGCACACTTGCCTTAGTCACGAGTAGGTGGTTTTCAACTGGCTGTGTATAAAGGTGCCTGGGTTTCTGTTACTTTACAAAATTTGACTATAGCACCACTGCAAACACTAAAATCATTTTCTCCATGCTGCAAAATCTCAGCAAACTTATATGAAATTATCTTAAAGTTTATTTTTTGAAGTGGGCAAGATGCCTTACCTTAACAACCAGGAAATTAAATGTCATGACTTGACTCATGACTTGATGTTATTGAACCTCTTTCAGGTATGCAGGTGTACTGATGGGGATATCTAACTGTGTTGCCACCATTCCGGGCTTTGCTGGACCAGCAGTGGTGGGGATACTCACCCAAAATGCGGTAAGGAACATCAGGAACTGACACTGGTATAGGAGATTTGAATGGATGGTTGGTTGTCTGACTGGCAGGGTGCTTAGATGGATGGTTGGATGCATGGTTGATGGTTGGTTGCTTAATGTTAGTTGGTTGGTTGCTTGCTTGGTCACTTGGGTGCTTGCTTGGTCAGTTGGGTGCTTGCTTCACCAGGTTACTTGGGTGCTTGCTTGGTTACTTGCTTGGTCCCTTGGTTGCTTTGTTGGTCATTTGGCTGCTTGCTTGCTTGGTTACTTGCTTGCTTGGTTACTTGCTTGGTCACTTGGGTGCTTGCTTGGTCACTTGGTTGCTTTGTTGGTTGGTCACTTGACTGCTTGCTTGGTTGCTTGTTTGGTCCCTTGGTTGCTTTGTTGGTTGGTCACTTGGCTGCTTGCTTGTTTGCTTGGTCACTTGGTTACTTTGTTGGTTGGTCACTTGGTTGCTTGGTTGCTTGCTTTATCACTTGGTTGCTTGGTCACTTGCTTGCTTCCTGAAATGGATTTTTGGTTGAATAGGTGGTTGGGTTTGTGCATGTGGATGGATGATGGATGAATGGATGAGTGTGTGTGTGTGTGTGTGGATGGATAGATGCATGTGTGTATTTGTGTGAATGTGCATGGGTGCGTGTATTGGTGCACACCTGGTTAGCTTGGATGCATGTTTTATTTATCAATAAACAACCAACTTACAGGCTACTATTTCCCCCAGAAAACCTGGATAACTCGCAAGCATCAATGGCAGATCGTGTTCTACATCACAGCAGGAATCAACGCTTTTGGCACCATAACCTACCTACTGATGGGAGATGGTACAGTCCAACCATGGGCTAAGAACCAATCAGAAGTAAAGCGGGCCGCACCATTGGATGAAGATAGGGAGAGACTGGTTGTAAATGAGGAGGATGTAGATCCAAGAACATATGGCTTTATAGCACACGATCATAATGCCTAGATTTCTATTTGTATTACCAATAGATTATCATTAAATTGATACACCTGTTTAAAAAAAAAATCTAATTCATCAAATTGTTCTCTCAACCACTATATTTATATGAGAATTACATTACTGAGAAAAGTAGGTGAACTATACAGTAAACAAAAATTTACGCTTTGTTGCAAAATCTTGCCAGAAGAGGGATGTATAGGTTTTAGGAAGATATTTCAGACTTTGATGAAAAAATTGCACACCAGATCACAATTTAGAACGTACAAATCTGGTAATAAACTTCTCAATAACAAACAAAGTTGCTGTCAACAAAAATTACAATTTGCAGACTAGACTAAGTCTTCAATTTGAACAAGACGTACTTGATCATTTGTACAATATACTTGGAAATGTCTGTACTTAATATATATATATATGCATTGTGTATTCCTGAGCAATGTATCTCCTATTGTCTTGTCATAATGGGTGTTGCATATTGGTAAAGCATAGCATCCTTTGAAGGCTTTTGGAGCAACGGTGGTGGAAAAACTCCTTCTCCGAACCAATTCCCTTTCCCGGCATAGAGAACCTCAGTCCGTGTTAAAAATCCCCCCCCCCCCCCCCCAAAAAAAAATAAACACTGCCCCTCTGAAAGTCTACAAAAAGGATACCTGACAAGCATGATAAAGGGAAGGCTTCACAACCTTGCTGACCTATGTGCTACTGGACACTACAATGTGAACAAGACCAACTACAACAATACATTGTGGGCTAAATGATACCTTTACTGAAAAAAAATCAATTCAGCTTCCTCAAAGTGGTCATAGTAAATGTGCAATAATAAAGCATACTTGAATGGTTAGCAAGTTTGACTGTGTATCATTTCCAATGCTTACCAGCCTAATGTTACAACTGAAGCAGATGCTATGATTCGAGGCTGCACTAATTAGTTTTTGTAAAAAAAAAGAAGAAAATACTCTAGACATTAACATTAATGTTGTTGCACTTCAGCTTTTACATGCCGATTCATAATATATATATGGATGATATCTGCACACGTCAGTTTTCGTTTGAAAAATTGATACTAATGTCATAGAATGCCAAAGTGAATTCCAAAGTCAAAGAAGCTTCGAAGAAGATGTAAAAGAACAGAAATGGTGACCTACCGGTAACCAGCATGTTGTTGCTTTGGTTCCAATAGAAGGGTCTGGTTTGAGATGCTGTTTCTCACTCAGGATACCATGTGCAGCCTGTTCTTACGCGATTCACAAACAAGGGTGATTTGAAGTGATGCAAATACTATTATGCCAAAAAAAGCTGAAACATGACAGTTTTGTTTTCTAGAATTTTTGTAATTTCGGGGTCCAAATCCCAAATATTTTTTTTAAAAGCTATTAAAGAATAGTTTTTCTTTGTGACCAGTATTAGACACAGCATACATGTATTGCATTTGGTGGTGCCGGACGGAAGCCGAAAGCCCAGAAAGTGTATCACATACATAGAACGGAGATCAGCACCAAGGACAGGTCCCGGGACGTAACAGCAGCAACAGCTTCAGAACCAAGAGGTCCCGGGTTGAAATCTTGCCATGTCAACGATGCGTTGCCTTGGAAAGACACTTTCCACAGTACTTTCTTTATTTCACTCAAGTGAAAATGAGTACCTAGCTTCGGTTAGGACCGTCTCTCAGATAGGACGATAGATGAAATTCCCGTCTTTGAGAAGATCCACACACGAGCACGTTTACGTACCCTCCGCACTTATCTCGAAGAATATGGGTCCTTCCCTGTGTGAGTTGTTCAACACTGTCTAGTGTACATCTCACGCACTTTTTGCTTGGAGACCTCAGCCTAATGAGCTTGATATAATTTAGAAAGATTGAAACCTAGCTAATGAATTTTGACTAATGTTGTTCCAGAACAATTTCACCACATGCCCTCCTCGGCCGCGACTTGTTCTAGTACCAGCAAAAGCAGAAGAACGCAACGATGCAATTATACAATTTCTTCCACTTATCATACTCAAACTGCGCATATCAATGATTAAACAAAATGTTTCTTACCTGTTTTGGGGGGATCGTCAAATATTCTTATAGTGATGCAGATTTGATATATTTATTTTACATCAAACGCAATCAATCCGAACAAGTGCGTTTCACTGCCATCATCGTTGCCATAGTGCAGCATCACTGCTACGAGTTACACTTGCGATAACAAATCACTGTTTACAGTGAATTTCTCGCTGTGCTAGAAAACTTATTGTGTCCGCGAAATCACCGAGTGAAATATCGTCACACATCGTTTTAGACATGGCTATCAAACGAGCTCGTACCGATGCAGTTCACATGGTAACCTTTATGGTAAGTAATGTGTTCACATTTGAAAGTCGGTACGCTGCAAGTGTTCACTGGAACTATAGAACTATGGATGAGGATTGTTTCTTAAGATATTTTCTCTCGGCACAAATTAAGAGTAACCATTGCTAGGCTGTCAATTAACTATTGCTGTTTATAATCGTTATCATTATTGTTTTGATAGTACTGCTTCCATGGTAATAATATTCAAGTGCATTATTTCAGTTTTCTTCATGGCAACTCGGTTGTCTGACAAAGTGAGTAAAGTAGGACTGGTAACAATAGGTAAACAGTCTTCCATTTTGTTCTGCGTTATAAGCCATATTTGTGTTATAAGCCATATTTATGTTTATTACACAGGATGGGAGAGATTCCTTGGCAAAGAAGAGACGCTTGCCAGTCAACAATGGCTCAACGAAAAGGCACATTTCTCAGTGTCTTGATCCTAGGCTCCACCCCCCACACTACCCAGATCCATTCCGTTCAACAACCCCACCTGTCTCTAAATTCCACAATATTATTCCCTACACAGCAGCGCCCCCTTTCATATTCCATCCATATGTACAACAGCCAGAACCAATGGATTGGCAGACGAGCGTTTATGCAGAGTACGTGACCTGGCAATTTCCTCAGTCGTCGTCAGAAGAAGAAACACCCATGGACTGGGAATGAGGGAACAAGATGATTTGTTTGGTGTTTGAAGACCAAGACACAACGTGACTACAAGAAACCGTGGTCTGTCCCGCCAGTCAGCCCAGGAACGAAGAAGTTGTCACTCCAAGAAAAGCAGAGAGCAGACGAGTTTCACACAGTCTTGGACTAAACAGGACAGAAATTGTGACACAGCTGACGCCTCAAAGACAGTGGTGTGAGCTGCCTCACATTCATTGGTCGAGTCGTTTATTGCCATGCCTCCATTGGTTGAACTGATAATTGTGATGGACATTCAGGATCGTACGTGAACCAAACAAAGTGTCAGCGTAAAAGCGAACTTCAAAGTTCGAACGCAACGTATGGCCAAACGGACGCAGGAAGTAATTGAAAAACTAGCTGAACTCAGTTCATGGTTGATCCCTATATTTTCACGGCAACTTTCTAAACAATCCGTACCGCACTTAGCCAGAAATCAGCGAGGTGGGAAGCGAACTTACTGAGAGAGCGTACAAGACCGTACTGCATACCAAAGTACACTTCAGTCGTAAGAGGCAACCATATGTAGTGTCATCTGTTCAATGCACGGATGTCATGTAGTGTATTGTCAAAGCAAGTTGACGCATCAAAGAGCGTTAGTGCTATAACTTTTGATATAGCTGAGTACAACTGTTTGTATATATAACGTTAATCAAAACATCTCGACTCGAACGCACGTGGCAAGCACTTTTTGTAGTGTTTTTTGCTCATGATCAAAATAAAGTCGGGGTGAATTCATTAAAGTCACATGTTTGTATTGTATTGTTATAATCTAACGATATATATGATATAGTGTTACTTAGGCTGTGCATAATTACTGCTATAAACTACGTTCTATGCTTTTGGGGTTTGACCTTTTGTTTGGAAGCAGTGAGGTGTATCACCTTTTTCTGAATGAGTGGGTTTTGTGAAGTTAAGGGGACCAATACAATAGTTTTCTTTTCGGCTTACCCTGGGTGCCAGACAGTATCGGGCAGTTAGCGAGTTTATTCGGGGGCCCTAGACAGTCAGCCCACCGATCTCATATTAGCGCTCCGGGGAGTTTAAACCCAAAGGAAGTTTCGCTGCCCTTAAAGGGTATCTTCGGCTATAAACGAAGAATAGAAGAAGGCCTGTTCTCGTATGGCCTGTTAATTCAGCACCAAGGACAGCAATGAGGTTACAAAATGATTTCAACCTCTTTGGACGCAGTAAAATAGATGTGTTTAAAGTAAGTGTGCATAATTCATTAACGAATATTCCAATACACCAATCAAAGGGAAACCCTGGCTTCCACGGGAGTGCTAGTATTGCATAATAAAGGTGAACAGCTTTTTTCAATGACAAATAGGTGTGAATGGTGTGATAGACATTGTAATGGGATCTACATTCGCTAACATTTACAAAATATATACCGGTAGATCTCTCCGCCTAATTCTTGACAAAAATCGAAACACGGTTTGTGTTGTTCTAGAACAATTCTACCATACCCTTCTAGACCACGACTTGTTCTATTACCAACAATAGAAAAAGACCGCGACAAGGTAACGATGCAATTTTCACCCACTTATTTCATACAAATTACGCATATTGATGATTAAACAGAATATTTCTGAACTGTTTTGGAAAGGCCAAATGTTCTTACAGTAATTTAGATTTAGATTTGATTTGTTTTATTTCACATCAAACGTAATAATTCCGGTAAGTTAGAACACGTGCGTTTCTTTGCCATCGTCGTTGCCATAGTGCAGCATTACTACCACTAGTAGCATTTGCGATAACAAATCACTGTTTACAGTGAATTTCTCGCTGTGCTAGAAAACTTATTGTGTCCGCGAAATTAACGAGTGAAATATCGTCACACATCTTTTTAGATATGGCTATCAAACGGGCTCGTACCGATGCAATTCACAGGGAAACCTTTATGGTAAGTAAAATGTGTTCACATTTGAAAGTCGGTACGCTGCCAGTGTTCACTGGAACTATAGAACTATGGATGAAGATTGTTTCTTAAGATATTTTCTCTCGGCCCAGATTAAGAGTAACCATTTCTAGGCTGTCAATTAACTATTGCTGTTTATAATCGTTATTATTATTGTTTTGATTGTACTGTTTCCATGGTAAACATATAAAAGTACATTATTTCAGTTTTCTTCATGGCAACTCGGTTGTCTGACAAAGTGAGTAAAGTAGGACTGGTAACAATAGGTAAACAGTCTTCCATTTTGCGTTGCGTTATAAGCCATATTTTCATTATGTTTATTACACAGGATGGTAGAGATTCCATGGCAAAGAAGAGACGCTTGCCAGTCAACAATGGCTCAACGAAAAGGCACATTTCTCAGTGTCTTGATCCAAGGCTCCACCCCCCACACTACCCAGATCCATTCCGTTCAACAACCCCACCTGTCTCTAAATTCCACAATCTCTACACAGTAGCGCCCCCTGTCATTTTCCATCCATATGTACAACAGCCCGAACCCATGGATTGGCAGACAAGCGTTTATTCCGAGTTCTTGACCTGGCAGCTGCAGTTTCCTAAGTCGTCGTCAGAAGACGAAACGCCCATGGACTGGGAATGAGGGGACAAGATGATTTGTTTGGCGACTGAAGACCGGACCGGGACACAACGTGACCACGTACAGGAGAAATCGTCGTCTGTCCCGCCAGATAGCCTAAGCGGGTTCGACCAGGAGAAAATTGTCATCCCAAGAACGAAACAGAAAGGAGAAAAGTTTCGCCGGGACAGTGTTGGACGAAACATGACTGATATTGCGACACTGTCGCTCTATCATTGGCCGAGTCCCTATTTGCCATGCTTTCATTGGTTGATCTGCTAATTGTGATGGACGTTCACATTCAGCGTTGTATGTGAGGGTGATGGAAGAGCTCGAGCCAAAACAATGTGTTCACCGTAAGAAGAAACATCGAAGTTCGAAAAGAACGTGGGCCAACACGGAAGGAGGACTGACTATCACTAGTAGTAATTTAAAAAGTAGTTCAATATTGTTAATGGTCGATCCTCATAATTTCATGCCAAAATCATGGACAATTTCTACACAGAAACAAATTCGTTGCGCATTTAGCCCGGAATCAGCGACCGTTTGAAGCGCCGAGCAAGACCAGACTCCATACTAAATCACGCACCACTCGTAGAAAGCAACCATATGCTACAACACCTGTTTAACGCACGGATGCCATGTAAATACTATTGTTAAAGCAAACTGACGCAACTCTTAATGTTAATATATAATAAGTTTACAACTGTTTGTATTTATAATCAAAATATCTCAAATCGAACGAGGCATGCACTTCAATTTTTGCAGTTTTCTTTGCTCAAAATAAAGTCGAGTGAAAGACACAATTTGCATTGTATTGTTCTAATCTAACGATATATATGATATAGCGTAACTTATGTCGTGAATATTTGCTCACAAGACTGATGATATTAATGCGGCGGTTCGTGTTACAGGTGCAATAATATTTTGAACCGCTAGATGAAATAATAGCGCACGAAAGTTGAAGTGGTGCATGACGGGTAGGGGAGATGCTAAAAGACGTAATACCACGAAATATCATGCCGTGCGACGCGCGGTGGTTTGCTAGCGGAATTCTTTGGCGAAAATATAATTTTTGGGCCTATAAACTACAAAATGTTTGGTTTGTATATGTAGGGAACACATATGCGCACATAATGTTTGAGTTCCGTGATGTTTAACCTGGTAATTCGTGGTATTACTTGGTATTTCGGGGTATTACGATTTTTATTATCTCCCGGGAGGGTAACCTCTGACCCGCGTGTTACTTCCGGTCGAAGCGTGTTACCAGTTGGTGAGTCAGTTTTGTCATTTTTGCTCCAATTTTGTCATTTTTTCTCGACTTTTCTGTTAGAAAACAATCTTCATTTACCCTCTCTTGAATTTAGAAACCATGAAAATCATGGTTATTTGAAGAAAATTATTCTCTACGTTATTTTTAGACTCAAAAACGTCGAACTTTAATGGAAATCGTTGGTCATAATTTTTGGTCGTCTCGAGTTGATAAGAGACTGAGTGTTAATTATTCATAGTTGGGTAATCTAATATTCCATAATAAAATTCAAACTTGATATGTTATTATGACAAAGAAATTCATTTTCATACCAGCCTAAATTCTAGTTTCTACTCTACCGGTACCCTACTCTAATGTATCGCTAGAGAAAGGAACGGAACAAGGCAAAAATAAATTTGCATACGTTTACATTTTCAATATGGTGTGAAATATTGCATAACTACACGCAATTTTTTCATGTATTAGAAGTTATAATCTGCTCATACTTGAAATGGCTCAGTTTTGAAATCTTTTGTTTCAACTTCCTGCATAGAATGTTCGAGACTTGAGAGTTGTGATACATAAGATTGAAAAGCATTACATTTATTTATTTATAACTGAGTACAAAATGTACAAGCAATCTAATTTTTGTTAGGAAAAAAATATGGATAGAAGCCTGACAGACTAGTTAGAATCAGATACAAAAATTACAGTTAGTACTAGTAATGCTATTTTTACCAGGTACAAACCCATTTTTTTTTTCTTGTTGGACCGGTCCAGAAAAAAACAGACCTGAAAAAAAATCTGTAGAGCAGATGTTGGACCAATTCGAAAATAAGCAGATTATACTGGCAGACGTTCAAGTGTTTTGGGGCTTACAGATCCAAGAAAAGAACAAGAGCGAAGTAGAGGAGAGTTGATAGTCATTTTTACCAGGCTTCTACAGTCAAACTTGGTCTAAAACAGAGGCAGTTAGTGTTGACTGTTATATAATGATAACACTACTCGGTTAGGATTTTAAAACATCAGTGAAATTTGGATACTTCACCAAACAGATTCAGTTGTAGCTAAATGCACCATTGTTTTGAGTATTGCCCATTCACAAGTTTTCACAGATAATTAGGTTCAGGTTCAGGTCTGGACTGTACAAATGTACCTGTACCTGAATCAGGCTTTTAGCCAGGCACGCGTCAAGGCGTCATCTGGAC
Source organism: Branchiostoma floridae x Branchiostoma belcheri (assembly GCA_019207045.1). Classification (NCBI taxonomy): domain Eukaryota; kingdom Metazoa; phylum Chordata; class Leptocardii; order Amphioxiformes; family Branchiostomatidae; genus Branchiostoma; species Branchiostoma floridae x Branchiostoma belcheri. The sequence goes on from CM033040.1 coordinate 10,072,328, forward strand.
GCGCTTCTCTTAGAATACCAAGAAATTTGGACCCCCTACTATAGTCACTTACCGTGACTCACCAATAAATTTGGACTCCCTGTATTATAAAATCTTACCTAAAAGCCTGACCTGAATTTTCTGCAGGGTTCTAGCCAGGATTTTATTTTAGCGTAGTGGGAATGGCATGGTAGCAAAGCGACTAATCAGGAGATTGGTGTGGAAGGGGGGGTCTTGGTCCTTCCACAGTGAGATTTGAAGATGTAGAGTTAAAAGTTAGGATTTTGTGGTCAGTTTTGAGTGGCATATCATCATTTTTCATTGTTCAAACATTTATTAGTCATTGTTGAACAAGCAAATGACAGCAAAGCACCACTACGCTAGTTAAAAATTAGCGTAGTGGCCCTTATTTTAGCGTAGTGGTCACAAATTTTAGCGTAGTGGCCCACTACGCTAAAATGCACTAGCTAGAACCCTGCTGAATTTTCTGTACCTGAATTTTCTGTACCCACTCCAGTTTTCCCCCAATCCAGTCCAGTCCGGTCCCCTGCAGCCATGGCGCGTGGTCACCAGAAGATCCAGTCCCAGAAGAAGAACGCTGAGAAGCAAGCCAAGATGAAGAAGCAGCAGGGGCACGATCAGAAGTCTGCGGCGGGAAAGGCACTCATCTACCAGTGTGTGGTGTGCAAAGTATGTGGACTTTTTTAGATGAGTTTGCGACATGAAAGGCTAATCTCCAAGCAGATCCTACGGTAGCATAAGATAGTATCAAAAGCTGACAGAGGAATGAAGCCGGGTGTGAGTTTCGCTACCGGGCAAATGGACACCTCTTGACTGACTGCACTCCTTGGCCAGTTTGGTACTATCTTATGCCATTGTAGAATCTGCTTAGAGATTAATGAAAGGCCTCATTGGCCACTTCTTTTATTAACGCTCACTCTAGCAGCATCTCTTCTCCCTAAGGCCATGTTAATTTGATTATTTGGATGATATCCGTGCGCGCATCAATTTTTGGTCAATTCCAAAATAAAATAAAAGTTTTCAACCATATTCTAAATTGTACAATTTACTACAAAGCAGCTTCAAAATATGCCGTGGATTGCAATAATAAATACTACAAAAAGTATACTAATGTCACAGAATATTACATGGTCAAAGAATATCTGAAGGAATAAAAATGATGAATCTATTGTTTGGTATACTTTATTCTGTGTGTTTAGTTCAACCTTCAGTTCCTGACCACTTTGATTTCAAAATAAAGGCAACTTCCTAGTGAGTCTTGTCAAACTTTTTTTTTTATTCGCATGCTCGCATCAGTTTTTTTTATTTCCAGAGGATGTCATCCATATAATCAAATCAACATGGCTTAAGTTACAAACATCAAGTTCAGGCAAGCTCAACTAACTGACTCATTAGGCAAAGCAGAGGTTATAAAGGCTGCTCTGAAAATTCCCTGCCCTATTTACTCATTTAGTTAGGCCAGTACGTTTTAATCCATTTACACATGGAAGGACCCCTACTCTCTTCGATGAGTGTGGTGGGTTCTTTAACATGCTTGAGGAGTGGCTCTCCTCAAACACAGGACCTCTATATAACGTCCTATCCAAGGGCACTTCTATCCGGAGCTAGGTACTTGTGTTCATGATGATGTATTATCTCTTCTCATCAAGGATATTTGTTCCCAACTTACATTTTTGTTTGTTTGTATTGCATACCCGGTAAACTGCCTCAAGGCAGATTTTCACTGGAGAGTACAAGTTCCATATCCATATCCGGACATATTTATTTGAACCACTCACATCGGGAAGGACCCCTACTCTTTTCGATAAGTGTGGTGGTGTGAATGCTTTGTAATGACTACGTTTTTCTCTCTCCTTGCCAGACCCAGATGCCCGACCCTAAGACCTACAAACAGCACTTTGAGAGCAAACATCCCAAGGCACCTATGCCAGAGGAGATCAAAAACGTAGCAGCATAAAACAGGTAGGTCTCACACCGATGTTCATGTGAATTACATGGGTATCACACAGATGTTATGACTTAATTGGTCTCATAAAGATGTTGTGACTAAGTTGGTCTCACACAAATGTTCATTTGACTTAGTTGGTCTCACACAGATGACATTGTTCATGTATCTTGATCTCACACAGATGTTGATGTGACTTAGTTGGTCTCACACAGATGTTGATGTGACTTAGTAGGTATCACATATATGTTGATGTGACTTGATGTCAGACAGATGTTGATGTGATCTGATGTTGTACAGATGTTCATGTGACTTACTTGGTCTCAGACAGATGTTATTGTGACTTAATTGGTCCGACACATGTTCATGTGACTTAATCTGCCCATGTAACTTTAAGTGGGTATCACATAGCTGTTCATGTGACATGCTTTCACACAGATGTCGGTTACTTGTTGTCAGTGATGTGACTTAGTCTCTTGCAAATGTTTGTGTGACTAGCATGTGTATCATGCACCAAGTCAGATGTTCACGTCATGATGTGACTTTAGCAGGTATCACACAGATGTTTATGTTTCTTAAGTTAGTCTCCTGGAATGTTTGCATTCAGTATATCATAAATGAACTATTTGTAAGGCAGCTTAAACTAGAATATGGTTATGGTGATGAATAGCAAAAGAAAAACTTCTATGTTCACTCAGGTTTAGAATAATACCATTTTCTCCAAACTCACAAATTTTGATGTTCAATTTTTTCCCCCTCCAGGCCAACCTGCAGTACCTCTGGGCTTTCACCCCTGCAGCTCACCGACATGGAACGTTACACAAATAAAGTCTATATTTTTCTGTGCAATGGGCCATACTATTCAAGACACTTTAGGGGGAGTTAGCCCTTTAGGTTACAAACATTGATTCACTAACGTCAAGAGCTATACTGTATCATAGGATGTTAGAGGATCAGAGCTAGTATAAGAAAACTTCTACATCTGTTAGCATGTCTCGTCAAACTGGCTTAAAACAATACAGATTCTGTACCTTTGTCTTGCACGTGTCTTTAAAAGTTAAGATTTTATGGCAATGGTTTCTTGCAGTCCCTGCAGAAATGGAAACAGTTAAAAAACGCTTTTTCACACTTTCAAGTTTATATTCACTTCACATATGTCAAAAAGAGATTGATACATGTACTTCAAATAGAGTCATGGATACTGGACAACTGATATCAACAGACAATATGGAGATGATATGCAAATCACCACCTGTAAATGCAAATTTTATGCAAATCATGCTTGCAAAACATACTACCATTGTACATGGAACATCATTGTGAGGCACCTCTTAGTATTTCAAGCCATAGCATATAAGCTCGGCAATAACCTAGCTATACAATTATATGCAAGATTTTCTGGTGTTTCCTTCTAAGTTTAATCTAAATGTTACTATTTTAAGAAGTTTCTTGGAGGGGAAGAAAGTAATGTATTCCAACTGTACTAAAGAGATGCGTTAATTTTTTCCCATGGTCGTTGTTTGCACCAAAGCCCACCAAAGTGCATAGTTACAGTCAAGCGGTGAAGTTCAAAGAGCAATTTATTTTTGGGAAAGGCAAAAATTAGCATGTACCAGTTTTTAAGTCTTCCTGTGTATGCAAATGACCTCAAATTTTTACCTACAGTGTAGTGAATGCAAATTTACATAACGCTAATTTCCAAGCAGATGTTGGGAGGAAGATTATATAAAGTTCTCGGACAGAAAAGCCCGGAAGTGTGAAAATATTACAACCAGGCATCTGCTTGGAGATTAAACATATTTCTGATTTTCTTGTATTTCCTGCAGTCTTTGTCACCCTCTATTTATTTATGTAGAATAGATAAGATAGTGAAAACATGTTCAGATTATGGTGATACCTCACATTTGGTGGGCAATACAGGTTTTAGGCGATACATTGTGTCAAAAAGCTCCATGGTCATCAATAAACCTTCGTTCAAATTTGTCTGCTATTCCTTTAATTGTGGATTTTATTTGGACGAATGTCCATAACTCAAATATTAGTTATCATTTTCAAGTAGAATATAGACTGCTTGCCTAGCACTCAGCACTTGGATTCGCAAATAATGAATGTCTTAAAAGACTATTATAGTTGTACACAATCCTGTGTGGCCAAAGGGCTATGGGAACAGAGAGGGGCACTGCCCTTATAAACCACAACAAAAGTTGTTGAAATCACTAAAACGCAAAGAAATAAGTAAGAGTTTCGATGCAGAAGTTTTAAATTTTAAGTTGGGCAGAAACAGTTCGTGTAAATTTCGCAAGGTGGCACTGCTGTGCTGACCTTTCACCAAGTGCCCTCACCCCTGGCTTGCAAATGGCTGCTAAAATGAATCCTGACCTGAAGAAGGAGAGAGATGGAGCCAGTTTTGACCCTGAGAAGATCGTTAACTTCTTGTACGGCGGTACTGACAGAGTTAGAAGGAGGAGAGAAGTCGGTAAGAGTTATTTACCCTTTTGAATCGTTCGTTGCCTTCCAAAAAGCCTTGTGGGAACTGGGATAAGTTGTTGGCAAAAGTTGTATTATACTTCAAAGATCTTGTAACGTTACTGCAGAGTTACCAACTGAAATAGCAGGAAAGTTTGAATCACAATAAGTGTGAGATTATTATGATTTTAGTTTAACGAAGTTTATAATTTCTTTTGTGCTAAGATTGGCTATCCACGAGCTGAGTTACACAATTATGTGAGTTATACAATTATGTGAATGACAGGTCATTGTGCTTTAGGTCGTTGACCCCACTACGTGCTATATAAAGCTTCGCCCACCTGCGTTAAAACCCATAAGTGCAAAATGAAACCTAAGAATTTATTATATACAGCCACTGTCCCATTGGTTGAAACACGAATTACCATTCTCTCATTGGTTGAACCACTAATTTAATAATTGTAATGGATGGTCAGGAACAGGTCATGATTAATATCTCAAGTGTTTTATTCTGATATAACCTTATGGTCTCAATGCAGAAGTTCTGCAGAAAAAAAAAAAGAAATAGATAAAGTAGGGTGTTACACAGTTTTGGGTCTATGGGGATTTCTATAGTTAATAGGCCACAAGCAGGTGACTGCGGCTTTGATGCAGTAATATTAGTTACTGTAGGAAGTAGGAAAAATGAAATATGTTTCAGTTTTTTTTGTAGGGTACAAGTTACTACAACCCACAGGGTATTGAAACATTTTTCTGTTATAGTTTGTGACTACAGTATATGGCCCTACTGCAAATTTAAAACCACCACTAAAAACTGCAATAAACTATTATAAAATCCCTCACTTTAATAGATTTACAGTAAAATGCTACACCTAAATTGGAGAAAATTACAAACATCCTCAAAGGCCTCACTGAAGAATAAGCATTCTTTGCCCCGTACCCTTAGGCCACACCAATTTAATTTCTTGGTTCACGGATTTTTTCATAAAAAATATGGAGCGAGAGGGCGAAATAAAAATAAAAATAAAAATTGTAAAATGGTTGGGGTAAAGGTAACGGCTAATCCAAAACATAAAGAAAAAAAGTTTTCAGCTTGAAAAAAGTACGAAAACACTTTTTGTACAGTAACAGCACCTGTACCCACACTTTAAGGAGCTTATAATATAAAGGCCCATTTGCTACACCAGACAGTTGGTGAATGGTTTCATTAATGGTGAAAATTTGCTGAGTGGTAATTTTTATTTTTATTTTTTTCCCAAAAAATAAGAGCGAGCGAATCCGTGAACCAAGAAATTAAATCGGTATGGCCTTAGTACTAAAAGATTTTTGTTGCCCCTTTTCTAACCCTAATTTACGACTTTGTTGTTGTTTTTTTCAGTTTCCCTTGCCCTGGATGACCCTGACTTCCAACATGAAGACTTGAACTTCATGTCGAGAGAACAGCAGTATGAGACCCAGCTGAAGAAGAGCATCCTGGTAGTTCAGAAACAGAAGGAACTTGGGCTTGTTTCACCGGAGGATAACTACAACTACAACTAGTAAATATTTATGTCGTTTGGCCACTTAGGACTGTATAAAACCAAAGTACACAAGCAACCAAGTAATTCATGTAACACACACATATCAACAGGTTGAAAAAAAAATAACTTTTTTTTTCAAAAGGTCTTGGGTGAAGATATACAGCTTAAATAACGCCAAAATAAAAAAACAGTCTGAGGAGTTAAATGGCACATTTTATACAATCCCTTATTTGATTTGTTACTAATGTTCTGAATAAAAGGCATTGTTGAAATGATGTGTATGCGGCTCTGAATGGTGATATCTACAGGTTTGTGATAGCAAAACCTGTATTATTTTACCTCTGGACTTAAATTTTTGGGGGGTAAATAAAAAAAATGGACAGGTGAATCTGAGAAGCAAGAAATAAAACTGGTGTGGCCTTATGTATGAAAACAACGTTCTCAGCATACATTGAAGTAAAAAACTACTGTAAATGCAGAAATGTTCGCGGTGGATTAATGTTTTTCTATCGTGGTATTAGACTGCAGTCTATGGTGTTACCGCGAACTTAAATCCACCGCGAAAAGTCCCTTTTCCCACTACCGCGAAATTAAATCTCCGCAAATTTAAATGCATTTACAGTAGTAAGTAACCAACAGTTAATAAGTTCTCTGCATTTTACAGCAATGGAGTGTTTAAAAGCATGTCAGGACCGTTCGGCCTCCACACCAGCATGTTCCTGCCCACACTGAGAGGACAGGCGACGGCCGAACAGAAAGCGAAGTGGCTCAAGATGGCGGAGAACTACGCTATCATCGGAACATACGCACAGACCGAGATGGGGCATGGTGAGATATCTTACTCTTTCAGTCAAACAGACCGAGATGGGGCATGGTGAGATATCTTTAACTCTTTCAGTCAAACTGACGATACTGTGGTACTTGCACACAGGGTGCACCCAAATATTTTCTTAGGTTTATGTATCTAAAGATATCAAAGTGTACTAGTATACATCATATTTTTGACATCTAAGTATTAGAAAGATAATGAAAATCTCTGTCATGGTACTTGTTTAAGAATTTGATAACTTGTAACTAAGTTTTATTAATAGGTAATAACTTAAATTTAAGCCGTGCAACCAAAAATTTTTCGGTGCACCCAATTTTTCAAGCTGGGTGCACCAGAGCACCTAATCCCAAAAATGAATTTCGAGCCCTGAGTTATAATATGTTCAAATATTGTAGTTTGAAACTGTCGTCCGTCGACTTGATACCCCTAACTACCCGTTTTTCGAAAGCAACGGATATAGGTCACCCTACGGATAAAGGTGAACTGGCGTTACATTGCTTTGGTTTTCAAAATGTACAAGTTGTTACAGAAGGTTGTTGTCTGTTAATTAAAATTTCATGTTTTTAATCTTCATTTTCATTCGTCCATATCTTCAGGAACCTTCCTCAGAGGCCTGGAGACAACATCAACCTATGACCCCCAGACCCAGGAGTTTGTCCTCAACACCCCCACCCCCACAGGGACCAAGTGGTGGCCAGGATGCTGTGAGTTTTTGGCAAAGCTTCAGGGATGGAGCCTTTCTCGTATAATGTACGAACTTGCCCTACCACCCCTGCAAAACAACATCACCTTCTATACTCCAACAATAGGAGCTAATTGAGTTATTAGCATACAACCTTGTCTTGCCTTAATGTCTTGTGTTGAACCATCACAGAATTATCTTTACTTCATGAACAGAGTAATTCAGAGTCTCGTTTGTAAAAAAACCTGGTAAATCCAGATCAGCTGATCTAGATGTTCTTTGAGTCACTAATGAAAGACAGAGGATGCTGCCTTGAACATCCAACCATTTCTAAATGTTATCGCGTTGCTTACAGTTTACCAAAACATTTGTGCTTTTGAATATACTCCCATACCGCCACTTGTAAACCTGCAAGATCTGTTGATGCACCCTATGTAGTGGGAAAGACGTCCAACTACTGTGTCCTGATGGCTCAGCTGTACATCCACGGCAAGTCTTACGGCCCCCATCCCTTCATGGTGCAGATCCGCAGTCTCCAGGACCACAAGCCTCTGCCTGGTGGGTTTGTTTGTTTGCTTGTTTCACGGTTTATTTACATCATCGGTTTATTTGTGGTTCATGTAATTCATCACTCTTGTAGACCACAAGCCTCTGCCTGGTAGGTTCATGAGGCTTATGATTAGGCTCGGTTAATGGGTGTGTATGGTATCATTTGCTTTACTAAGGAAGGAATAACATAACTAAGGGATAAAATTACTGAGTGAGCAAAGCAGTTTTCTTGTCTTGAAATTATTCTTTTTTTTTTTTTTTAATCATAAATAAGTCAATAGATAATTGATTCTAATATTATAATATCTGTTGTTGAATGCTAGGAGTGACTGTAGGTGACATTGGCCCCAAGTTTGGGTATGCTGGGAACGATAACGGGTTTCTACGCTTCGACAACGTCAGGATCCCGCGAGACAACATGCTCATGAAGTACTCAAGGGTAATCAGTTTCTTCTGTTACCTTGTTTCAATGATAAGATATTGATATGTCAACATAAATGTTCAGATACTTTTTATATATGTTGTACTTAGTAGTATACACAGGGAGCATTTTAACACGGCTATGATAGAACCAAACTTATCCCCATGGCACAAGCGGTAATGCAACCTTGCTGCTTAGCCATATAGATCAAATTCTGTGGATCTGTGAGCTGTAGTTGGATTCTAGCAATGTCAGGGTTGGCCCGAGCTTGGACATGCTGTGATAAGGAATTGCTTTCATTATTTCGGATGGTGACGTAAAGTCGGTGGCCCTGCCTCAAGTATCAAACCTCTGCTTGTAAAAGAACCCAACACACTTATCAAAAAGGTGACCCAGTGTGCTTGGCTAAAATAGAGGTTTGTATAGTTTTTACTCTGCATGGTTGTAGTGTGTGTGAGTGTGTTCGTGGGAGTGTGCATGTCCGACAAAATATCTGGTTGGATTGTGATGATATTGGGTAGGTGTTCAACAGTCGACCCCATGGTCAAGTTAGATATGGGGCATCCTAGTGGATGACCTTGGTACTGCAACAAACTTTTTTTTTACATTTGTCATGGCAAATAGCCATTGGACAATAAACTAGACCCATTTAACATAACAACATGACCCTCTGCACTCCCAGGTGGAACCAGATGGTACATATGTGAAACCACCCAGCTCCAAACTGGCGTACGGCACCATGGTACAGGTGAGGTCCTTTATCGTGAGCGAGGCATCTGACTCCCTGGCCAAGGCTGTCACCATAGCAATCCGCTATAGCTGTGTGCGCAGACAGTCAGAGATGAAACCTGGGTGAGTTCAATGTACAACATTTCCCAGTGCTCAAAATACTTTTTAGTGGCAACCTAAGTCATAGTCAAATGCCAGGTTGCGCCATCAATATTTCGGTTGCCCCACTTCCAAGTTATTACTTTCTTCAAATCAGCTACTTATCCATTACGGTATCTTTTCTTCCTGTTACATATTACTATGAAGTGTATATTTTATCTAATATCCAGAAATAAGCACGTAGGTGGGGGAAATTACATGTTCCAACTGCAAAATTTCAGGTTGCACACTGCCCTATCTGAGTTTAAGGTTAAGTTGCACCATACAAAATGTGGTTGCATTTGCAAGTGGGTATTTTGAGCACTGTTAAGATACCATTTAATTGTGACACACCAACAAGGAAAATGGTTCAGAACGGGTGCGGACGCCTACTTGTGTCAATACAAGTTTTTGTTCTCTACTTACTGTAATTTTTTTTTTACTTTCCCAGCCACCCAGAGCCCCAGGTGTTGGACTATGTGACCCAGCAGTACAAGTTGTTCCCCTACCTGGCTGCTGCCTACGCTTTCATGCTGGCTGCTCGCTCCATGATTTTTGTGTACTTCAGATCCATGGAGAAGATCGGGCGTGGCGACATCACAGTTCTGCCAGAGGTACAAGCTGCCTTTGTCTGTTTGTTTGTTGGTTTGTTTGTTTGTTTGTGAACACTAATCTCCAACCAGATCCTACGGTAGCGTAAGATAGTATCAAAAGCTGGCAGAGGAGTGAAGCCGGCTTAGCAGTGAGTTTCGCTACCGGGGATCTGCCAGCACTGAAACAGGGAGGAGCATTTCTATTCAACAATGCCAATGGTGTTGCTGCCCCACCCTGTAGCCATGTGCTAATGATTTTACGAGCAACTTACACAAGTGACCAGCACATGTCCAAGTTGGAAGTTAGCACCAAACAGGAAGGAGGGCAATTAGCACCTACACTGCAAGCACAGTTTGATTGGGAAACAATTGGATGTTAATAGCCTTTGTTCTAGCCGACTGGGGGCAGATTCTACATGGCAAATGGACACCTCTTGACTGACTACACTCCTTGGCCAGTTTGGTACTATCTTATGCCATTGTAGGATCTGCTTGGAGATTATACCAGAGGTACAAGCTGCCTCTATCTGTTTGTCTGTTTGTTTGTTTGTTTGTTTGTGAACACTGCTAGTTAGTCGGCATATTATTATTAACATGTCATGGCGTTTGTGGCGCAATCGGTAAGGTTTTTACCCCAGAGGTAATGGGTTTGAAACCGCCGATTTGTTTCAATTTTGTGCCCTTGGAGAAGGCACTTACATAACTTTTTTTCACTTCACTCAGGTGAAAATGAGTACCTAGCTTTGGTTAGGGACATACCTCGGATACAACATGGAGGTCCTGTGTTTATGGAGAGCCACACCTCGAGCACGTAAAGATCCCACCACACTTATCGAAAAGAGTAGGGGTCTTTTCCAGTGTGAGTGGTTCAAAACCTACAGTTTTTTGGCCACACATGGGCAGTTACTGTCATATTGAGGTCACCTGAATGTTGCCGAACGGCAACTCACTCCAGACGCTTGCAATTTAGCCCCACCTATTGTGAGCTCCTCGCAATTCAGCCCCTGGCTGCCATGAGAGAGTAGTCGGCCCACCCAATAACAATAACAATATTAGCAAACCAATGAATTGAAACAGCATGACTTCAGCTGTAAAATGTACGTTTTCGTTAATCCAGCTCCATGCCCTGTCGTCGGGCCTGAAGTCCCTGTCGTCCTGGGTGATGAATGCTGGGATTGAGGAGTGTCGCATGGCGTGCGGCGGCCACGGTTACTCGCACGCCAGCGGGATCCCCAGCATCTACATGGAGCACACTCCGGCCGCTACGTACGAGGGGGAGAACACTGTACTCATGCTGCAGACTGCAAGGTAAGAGAAGGTCATATGGTGTGTGTGTGTGTGCGTGCATGGTGTGCGTGTCAGTGTGTGTGACTGTGACTTATGGTTATGTGTGTGTGTGTGTGTGTGCATGGTTGTGTGTGTGTCAGTGTGTGTGTGACGGTGCATGGTTATGTGTGTGTGTGCTTGCATGGTTGTGTGTGTGTCAGTGTGTGTGGTTATCTACATGGAGCACACACCGGCTGCTACATACGAGGGAGAGAATACCGTACTCGCATGCTGCAGACGGCAAGGTCAGTGAAGGTCGTATTGTTAATTTTATGTGGAATTGAGGTTAAATGGTAGTTTTTATTGCCACAGTTACGAGTATTTTTTTCAGATCTCTGAGTGTGTGTAACAGTATGACTGTTTGACACACCTAATAGTATGCTTTGATACCCCCTAACACTGACCCTAGCATTTGGGTGTCTGAACATAGGGTGTGTGAACACAGGGGGTGTTGGAATATAAGGCTGTCGGAAAATAGCTATGTTGGAACATAGGGGCAGTGGAGCATGGGGGTGTTGGAACATAGAGGTGTTGGACATAGGGACATCAGAATATTAGGACGTGGGAACTTTGGGGCTTTGGAACTTAACGGCGTGGGAACATTGTGCCGTCAAAACAGAGGATGTCAGAACAGAGGATTGTCCCCTATGGAGAGGGTCATGTTTTCACTGGTGTATGTATGTATGTGTGTTTGTGTGTGTGTGTGTGTGTGTGTGTGTGTGTATGAATGTGAGTTTGTATTCACTAATGTGAACAAAATGAAAGAAGACTGTTTAACACCCAACATATGCGTAATGCTGATAATTCTTAAGTGTGTTCTCTCAGGCATCCAACTTCCAAAGTCTATACCCCCCCCCCTCCACTTGGTCTCACTGGACAAAGTAAGAATCTCATAGTACACAGAGTCAGTCTTTTTTGCCAGAGGAATCAGGCATTTATAAAAATCCCTCAAGAGAGATGTGGGGCACCATAGACTTTCTCTTTGACATTATATAAAGACTCAAGATGGGTTAGTCCAATTTTTTGTGTTAGACATTACAGTTCAACTTTGATACAGAATGGTATCATATTGTTTCAGGTACCTGATGAAGAGTTATAACCAGTCCCTGCAGGGTGAGAAGCTGGCTGGTTCGGTGGCGTACCTATCCGGTGTACAGCCGGTTCCTGCAGCCGGTAGAACCAGGAATGTTCTGGACCTGAATGTCCTGATTCAGGCCTTCCAGCACAGGGCAGCCAGGTGAGGAAATGTCATGACTCTCTCAAATGTCTATATATATGTGACACTCTCACAGTCAAGCAAGGGCTTAACGGCACCCTGCAAACTGGAAAACGTAATGCTTAGGCCACCAATTTTATTTGTTGTTTCTTGGATTTTTTCAGAAAAAAATTGGCTCTGTCGGTCGAAAAAAAGTGATAAAAACTTTTCAAAAAGTCGGGGTTAGGAGAGATCAGACAGGAAAGCCTAAACTTTTTAACATTTGGGGAGTCCCTAGTAGCAAAGTCCAAAGTTTGAAGAAAAATGATAAACATTATATAACCTTCCAAATTTAGCACGTACAGCTACTGGAATTTGAGGCCCATAGTTGATTTGAGAAATGAGAGGCCGTGAAATTTTGTCAACACAAGGTGTGGCCATCAATTTGAAAAGTTTTATTGTTTGTTTTTTCAAATCGGAAAATATAGGGTCGGGAAAACCGAGAAACAACAAATTAAATCGGTGTGGCCTAATGTCGTAGAATATTCCAAGGTCAAAGAAGATGTGAAAGAACAAAAATGAAGAATCTATACTGTTCAGTATACTTTATTATGTGACATACATGTATGTTCAACCTTCTTGACCACTTTTCAGGCTGGTTCACGAGGCCGCCTTGCAGCTCAAGAAGGAAAGGCAGACAGGGAAAGACCAGCCGGATGCCTGGAATGCCGCATCTGTGGATCTGGTCAAGGCTGCCAAGGTTAGAAGGCTGAATTAGCTTGTCTTATTCAATTAATATGGTTGTCATTTTTTATACCATTTGGCATTCACCTGTCTGTGTAAATCAATCAGATCTGGAATAAATGTAGAACTCTTTTTTACATATTACCTGCACTTGGTAAATGACTTCAATTTAACATTGAATTGTAAAGAGAAGAAGTAGTTAAAATTAGGGTTACGCAGAATAAACTTGCAAATGAATTCTTATTTAGGCTATGTTGTGCCACAGCCTACTCTACAAGCAGAGGTTAGGCTCCAGTTTCCTTGATGTCTGGTGGCCAAGCCTCTGGCTCCAAGACAAAGAAAACAGTACAAAATAGAAACTTTTTAGCCTAATAAAAAGCAAAAAACAGTGCCTAGAGAGTATCACAGCCAACATATAATGACCGAACCCCCAGTTATATAAGTCTGTTTGGCTGCATGGTCTAGAGTGTACCTTAGACAACTCTACACATTCAATTTTGTTCCATTTTGTCTTGCTCAATTGCTGACACTTACAGTTATTAAATGTAGTGCACACATCATACCTATATCATTCAGTATAAAACAGTGTGTGTGATTGTTTGAGATGTTCACTTCCTTTGAATGGTTAACAAGTTACTGTAAATGCATTTAAGTTTGTGGGGAGTTTAATTTTGCGGTAGCGGGAAAAAGGACTTTTCGCAGTGGATTTAATTTTGCGGTAACACCATAGGCTGCAGTCTAATACCATAATAGAAAAATATTAGCGGTGGTTTTAATTTTGCGGTGAAGTGGTCACCGTGAAAACAGTGAACATTAATCCACCACAAACATTTCTGCATTTACAGTAAACTGTTCACTTCTATCTGACACGTCCCAGGCTCACAGCCAGTACTTTGTGGTGAAGAACTTTGCTGACCGTTTGACTGACCCCGCTCTGGACAGCGCTGCACGTGCTGTCCTGACCAGGCTGTGTCAGCTGTACGCTCTACACGACATCGTGAACAGCTCTGGCGACTTTCTGGAGGTAAATCATTTTGTCCTTTAGAGTTAAAACGTGTCTTTCAAAGCTCTGTCATACAATCATAGACACATACTGGAACAATTTTCTATTGCAGGGCTCAAAATTCATTTTTGTGATTAGGTGCACTGGTGCACCCAGCTTAAAAAAATTGGGTGCAGCAAAAATATTTGGGTGCACTACTTAAATTTAAGTAGAATGTCAGAAAAACCTAATATCAAAACTTAGTTATTATATGCTATCAAATTCTTAAACAAGCACCATGACAGACATTCTTATTATCTTTCTAATACTTAGATGTCAAGAATATGATGAATACTAGTATACTTTGATATCTTTACATACATAAACCCAAGAAAATATTTGGGTGCACCCTTTGCACCCACAGAAAATAATTGGGTGCACAGCTCCAATTTTAGGTGCACCTGGGTGCACATGCACCCAGTATTTCGAGCCCTGTATTGTGATTCAAATGTATGACAGTAGGATAAATACATGTACAAAACCCACTTGAAACATAACTAATATCCCTGACCAACTACTCCACCCACAGAAACACAAAGAACTGAAGCAGAGATGTCATAGATGAACTTAATAGTATCTGCTTTTTATTTGTGTCCAATATGAAAAAAAAAGATTGTTGTGACCAGTATTAGCAATGTACTTGCGTACAAAAGGTGATATGAAAAATACTAAAAACTGCATATGGTACATACAGTATTACTGCTTTCTTTGCAGTACTTAGGAGGAAATGCTCTGCTATAAAGGCCTGTGTGGCCCAAGGGCTGCAGAAACCCAGATAGGTACTATCAGGGCTCTAGCCAGCTCGAATTTTTTTTCCGTCAGCCAATTCCCATTGTCGCGAAAACACTTATTCCAGGAGTTAGAGAGACTGAACTGAGACCTTGAAAAACGGGTTTTAATGAGATTATCGTATGCGAAAGGGCACCGACACACATTGTCAACAACCATAACAATAGCAAAACAAACAGTGTGTGGCTTTTACGACTGTGGATGGCGTCCACAAGCAGCATTTAGCTTCCACCAAGGAGCTTTTATCAGATTTTTGTCCGTCAAAGTTGACGGATTAGTTTTAAAATTTTTCTGTCACATGCAGCAAATTTCGGTCAATTGCCGGAAAAACGGACGCTTGCTAGAGCCCTGGGTACTATCCTTATACACAGTATAAGGTGTGGGATAAATCTAACGAAGTTAAGTATGGAAGGGAAGCATGTTGTTTTGTGATGAATTTTTTTACCCCTTAGGACGGCTACTTGACCGGGTCAGACATCCGCCAAGCCAGACGTCACATCAACACCCTCATGGCCAAGCTCCGCCCTGACGCCGTGGCTCTTGTCGACGCCTTCGACTTCCCAGACGGGATCCTGAACTCCATACTGGGGCGCTACGATGGGAACGTCTACCAACATCTGTTGGAGTGGGCCAAGGCTTCACCTCTCAACAAAACTGATGTGAGTCAGACATACTGTACATACATTTATGTCATACCTGTGACGCGAAAACATTCGATACGGGTGTTCCAGATGGGTGACAACTTCCGTATCAGACCGGCTCTAAATTGTATCACAAGGGCTCCATTCGAATAAATCGAACTGTTTCAAGCAGGACGAGTGCCGCGCCATGGAAAGTTTGAATACCTGATTCGGACGTTGGAACATTACTGTTGCAACACTTTTTGTTCGAGGGCACTAAATTTGTTCAACTTCTGGCACATTTCGCATCAAAACAGGGGTTTTCTCTGGTGGGTATGACTTCGGCCATTGGGCGATCCGACCCGGGCTGGTACCCCGGGTGATACGGAATTCACTGTGTTGTATTCTATATGTCTGACTAGAGACCTAATTGTGTGTCCATAGATGTATACATAAGCTGTTTTCATGAAAGGGAAATTTGGGCAGAACTTTTTGGTGACCCACTGACGTAAGCAGGCCTGGTGCTCGTTCCATGAGTTTACAATGGTAATGAGTTTGATAACATTGGGAAAGAAATCACACAAGCTTTCTAATGATACATGTGTATATAGTACAATGAAATTGATGCAGAAACAACAGAAATAACCAAAGTTAACATTCCAAACTTTTTGTACATGCTTTGATTATTTTATTATATATTATAACATGCACTGATTTACATGGAAGTGACTTCTACTTTCCTCATTCTTTTTTTCCTCATGTTTAATTCAGGTCCATGAGTCTTACTACAAGTACCTGAAACCCTTCCTAGAGGCCAACAGGGCAAAACTGTGAGATCCGTCTTCACTGACTAGAGAAACATATGACCAAGTGCAAGATCTTACAAGTGTCCTCAAGTCTATAGAGAAAGAACAATATTTTGTTCTATTGTAATCTTGTTTTGCTGTGGTATTCATGAGAAAGTTATCAATTGTTGCAAAACATGTCTGATGATACAATATTTGCAGATTTTATACCACAGTAGATATTTTGACTATATGAAATTCCATATGTGTGAATAAAAACTATTTAATTCTATATTCATATTATATATTTCCTAATGACAATATTATATCCAGTGTTGCAAAATATTTTGTGCAGAAATTTGACATGAATTTTGACAACTTTGTTAAGATGTTTTACATCATGGTCACTGTAATAAGATTATCATTATGAACAGGTTAGTGTAAAGATTATGGCACCTAAAGTATTAATAGGTCTTAGTGTCTCTTGTCACGAATAATAGATGCTATGTTATCTTACTCATAATGTCTTATATTGAAAGAATAACAAATTTTGCAATCACAATGCACAATCAATTTTAAACCGATAAACCAACTTAAGAGTTAGATACTGTAAATGCATTTAATTTTGTGAGGATTTAATTTCGCAGAAGCGGGAAAAGGGACTTTTCGCGGTGGATTTAAGTTCGTGGTAACACCATAGACTGCAGTCTAATACCAGTACAGAAAAATGTTTCTATAATTCCGCGGTAAAGTGGTCACCGCGAAAACCGCGAACATTAATCCACCGCGAACATTTCTGCATTTACAGTATTAGCCTTCTTTGCATACTTCTAGGAGCTCGAGTGCCAGTGTTTTTAGCATTATGATTAGTTACTAGACCCTGGCCCATGTTCAAGATTGCAAATGATCCCACCAAAATATAAACACTAGTAGTACTGTTGCACCTAGAAGTCTGCAAAGGAGGCTGAAGATCTGATGATAATAGACAGATCCCTACTAGGGAATAGCACCGGTACGGAAAATTCAGGTCAGTCCAGTTCAGGTCCGGTGAATCAGGTCCTGGCTTCAATATGGACCTAACGTTAATTGTGAAAACTTGTGAATGGTCGATATTCAGCACAACGGTCAAATTTTCTAGATAGGAATCTATTTGGTGGAGTATCTGACTGCCACTGGCTTTTTAAAACCCTGTCTTCATGTGTACAGTCACTGTAAATTAGCTCCTAATAGGTAGAGGTGGTCACTAGTACAGGTTTGATTGTATCATGTTGATATGTAATCATGATAACTGCCCAAGACTGATTGGTTTATGCATTGTTCAGTCTGTTAATTATTCTACTCAGGTGATTGTTAAGATTAGTTCATGAAACTATATTCAATTTTTAATCCATGAACATTTCATTCAATTTGTAATGTTTTATTAACACCCATAGGAAAGCATATTTGTTGAGTTTTTTGTGTTCAATTGTCTTAAGCTTCTTCCAATTCTGCAATCTCTTTGTTAATTGAAGAAAAACAGTAAAATAATGAACATCAACACCAGGGCTCCAGTCTTTGCCTTGTGAAGGAGTGAAAAGAGTGAAACCTGAGAGGGGTTATTCATGTGTGAACTACAATTTATGTTCTTTTTGTTTGCATTGCATACCCGGTAAACCATCTCATGACACAACACACCAGGTTCAAGAGTACAAGCTTCATATCAGAACAGATTTTTTGTATCCCCTCACACTGGGAAGGACCCCTACTCGTTTCAACAAGTGTAGTGGTGGGTTCTTGAATCATGACTCCCTTTTTTATGTCCTGTCTGACTCTGAGGGACATTTCTTATTTAGCATAGGTACTGATTTTCAACTGCCATGGGTAAAATGACAGGGCTCGAAATACTGGGTGCAGGTGCACCCAAAATTGGAGCTGTGCACCCAATTATTTTCTGTGGGTGCACATGGTGCACCCAAATATTTTCTTGCATTTATGTATTTAAAGATACAAAAGTATACTAGTATACATCATATCATCATATTCTTGACATCTAAGTGTTAGAAAGACAATAAAAATGTCTGTCGTGGTACGTGTTTAAGAATTTGATAATTGTAACCAAGTTTTATTATTAGGTTATCATTTGAATTTAAGTGGTGCAGCCAAAAAATTTTTGGTGCACCCAACTTTTTAAGCTGGGTGCACCAGTGCACCTAATCCCAAAAATGAATTTCGAGCCCTGAATGAGGAAAACATTGGAGTGTGTCAGGGGATTCAAACCCAGAAATTCTGGGGTCTGGGACAAACACCCAGCTGATATGCTATATAATTCTATTTTTGACATTTCATGTCTACTGCATGCTTAGCTAAAATCTACCTGGAATATTCTATTTCTGACAAATTCGTTGTGCACAATTAGTTTTTACATCTTAACACAGAAGTATTCCATATATCAAGTATTGCAACATTAATCGGCAGTTTGTATGGACGATAACGGTAATACTCAAGCAACTGGATCGATTTTAAAAACGGTCAGATATTTAAGGTAAAACATCCATTACCTTTCTGTAACTGTTACTTTGTGTATCTTATTACTTGCAGGTCCAACCTTCATCAACATAGTACATGTGCATGTATTTTGGGAATTTGCCTGCGTTGAATAAAAGTTACAGACTTCAACATGGATCGTACCAACACCGATGAGCTTTAAAATTCCACGCTAGTTCACAGCAATCATTCACATCTTACTACTGTTCCTTGTGGCAATCAACTTGCTACGTCGATCACTCAAATACTTTGCATATGAACCTATAGCAGTCTTAACTTCAAAATCCGGCGTCCTTTCATAGATCAGTGTAGCAGCCATCATGGCCACAGCGGCCGTGAAACCCCACGTGACGTAAGTCGTTCCATTGTCTTTGTATTCGAAGTAATCCATCTGGGAAGAGAGTCCTTTCCACGTTATGTTTTTAGAAGTGTGTCCTTCTGCGCGGAGAAAGTTCTCAAGTGGCATGGTGAATACGTCAGACACCTCGGACGTGTTTGGAGTCGGCTGGAAACCGTCGGGAATGAAACCGATGACCGGCGTGACGAGTATCCCGGCTTTAGATGGGATGGGAGATATCTTGGCCAAGACGTCCACGTCTTCTGGTTTAAGGTTGATTTCTTCCTCTGCTTCCCTCAAGGCAGTGTGGGTAGAGTCTTTGTCTTCAGGATCCGTCTTGCCACCTGGCAATAAGAAAAGAAACATCGTCAGACCAACTAAGTAAGATTATTTGGAGGATTATTTGTCTTAAAGGCAATACCAAGTCACATGGCGCACACTTCAAAACACGCTGAAACAGTCCTCTGTTGATTTTGCACCAACCCTGTAGAGCAACTATAGTTTGGGCCCTGTTTCAATCTTCTATCATCCTCACACTCAGGGTTGACAATCACGGCAAAGCCTATGATATCACCCCTGACAAGTCAGCCACAGTATTCGGTTATTAGGGGTGCCTTGCTTATGAATATTAATGAGCTTACCCTTATATGGGCAGTCAGCCGTTGGGGATCGGGCGTCGGCATGGTGAGCAAACAAAGCCATGGTAATACGTAACTTGATTGGCTGATAGCTTCCCAGCGGCCATTGCGGGACAGCTTTAGCCTGTTTAAAGCTCTCTCATCGCCTGTTCTCTGATTGGCTGGCAGCTGGTTTGTGGCGACGCCCCCGGTACCCATATATTAACCTCAGGCAAGCAGAGGTGAAAACAGATGGAGTCCCTCTGACGACTCTGTTTCGCCTTTGCGTAGGAGAATGTTTTCTATAAACTTTAATGAAGCTTAAGTATTGTTTTGTGATGGATAAAATTTTTGGATCATTGTCAAGGTAGAACAAACTAGCCTGAGTATCAAAATTCCTCCGTAGTGACCACTGGTTCAATACAAGCAAAAGTACTGAGCCAGCGGTTTGCTCAGTGGTAAAGCATTAGCAGAAGTATTAAGCCAGCGGTCACTACGGAGGATGTAGCCTGGATACCATACCCCAACCTCAAAAATATCTTTTGTGTTGGGGTTTGGCAGGATGGCTGTAAAAATGTTCTCGAAGGCCCTTGATCAGAGGGAGGAGAACCTAGGATTTATGACCACTCACACCACAGGTAGCCAGCTACAACACACCACAGTTGGTCAGCAGGCTATCACAGTAGCGAATCAGGTACTTGGTGGCCACTGTTGTGGATTCAAAAAATACAGTTGGGGTCATTAACCAATCATGGTAGGGGTGTAGTACCTCCTGCTGATCCTGCTGCTGTTCTATTGGTGGAGTTTTTTGCCCACTATAAGGGGCAAAATTGAGAACCCGGCCTATCCCATCCGGCCAGACCCCTGAACGATAGATACTTGAGATCGGGCTGGGGTTTGGTAACCAGGCTACGGAGGATGGTACTCAGGCTAAGAACAGGATAGGCAACAACATGTCGTTAAGGTATACTACAGGCAATACTGTGAAACACGAGGTGAGCAGTGCAGTCTCCTGGCTCTTGGAATTTGAACCTATGCTTCCAGCTGACAAATGCACTGACCGCAAGGCTAAAAGCTCCAGACCTGAGTTAGACTGGTCAGTTGGAATTGGTACCCCACTGTTAAAACTGCATGTGTTTCATATGATAAACTGTCGTAACTGCTTGTGGTGTTCCATTTAGAAGGACTTTAGAGAGAGAGGTTACAATCTTTTAAAAATCTTATCAATTTTTTTTTAAGGAAATGAGTATTTAGTGTAAAAGGAGGAAGCAAAATTAAGGAATACAGACTAGAAACAACATATTCTAGCCCCACCTGGGAAGCACACCTCTCCCTTATGTGACCTGACCTCAGTGGAGCGTACCGTCAGGAGGACATGCAGGGTGTCATCTCTGTACAACAGTGGTACCAGTACCGCCGCAGTACCGAGGGGGTGATCACGGTACATGTCACCGTCGCTGGTGTTGTACCGCTGTAGCCTGGTCCTCACTGTATCCTTAGATAACATCTTGGTGAAGCGCTCTCACTGTAACATTATTATTAAACACAGAATGAATGGTGAGAAAACAGTCCAGTAAAGTTGAGCACTCGTAAATCAATACTGTACAGCGATGTAGGTTAGACATCCAGGTAATAAGATACACCAAAAAGTAGTTACTCAAGCAACTGGATATGGTTTTGAAACGGTCAAAACCATATCCAGTTGCTTGAGTAACTACTTTTTGGAATACTGTACAGTCTATTGGATGTATGTGTGGGAGGTCGCACTTATACCTGACCAGTTACACTTATAATAATTGAACATTTTTCCATCTTGCTATGAATCACATCAAATAGTGCCCCAAGAAATCATGGGGAGTCAAAGTAGCTTCCCTATACCTTCCAACAAAGGCGCATGCATGCAGGTGACCCCCTTAAAATAATCAACTGTGAAATTGCAATTGTGTACCTCAGCACCTGTCAATGAAGTAGTATAGTCGTTACCTTTAAACAAGCCACCACAATACGCCGAATGGTAGCTTGATATGCAACAACGTTATAAAAGACAAACACAGAAGAGCCCATAAAACACACGTATGAAACCACGTCACATAGATTATATAACTAAAGGTAAACGTTACGGGGGCTGTGTGTTGTAAAAAATGGGGAGGGGGGCAAAGTTCGCACGGTCACGAGATTGATTAAAGGTCATTTCTGACTGGACATATGTAGGATACATCTAGCCATGACCCTAGGGTAGTATACAAACACCTTAGAATACGCCCTGGTACAACGTTACATTTGGAAACACAGCTGGATATATCCAGAACACAGACATCGAAAGTCTAATCGTAATCGCCTTCACGTATCCAGGTAACGCCCTTCCTCGCTGTAGTTACATAGCTTCCCGCTAGATGTCGCTATAGAAGGGTCAAGAAGAGGTCAGAAGTAGCAATTTTGAGTGAACTAACGTTACTAGTATATGAAAAGT
This sequence comes from Branchiostoma floridae x Branchiostoma belcheri, assembly GCA_019207045.1. Classification (NCBI taxonomy): domain Eukaryota; kingdom Metazoa; phylum Chordata; class Leptocardii; order Amphioxiformes; family Branchiostomatidae; genus Branchiostoma; species Branchiostoma floridae x Branchiostoma belcheri. The sequence goes on from CM033040.1 coordinate 10,094,648, forward strand.
TGATAAAGCTAGATCTTGCAATTAGAGATTCTTATCAGTCTATTTTAAGTGTAAAGAATACCCCTAAATTAACTAGAAAGGCCGACATTTGCTTAAGAGCAAATACAGCATATTTCAGCCATACCCCTTCCCACGCAACATTGGACTGTTCCAAATCACCCCTGCGCAAAAATGGAACATCCTCTTAACAGTACATTATCCCCCAAAGTGGACTGGTATTGTGAATTGATTCCAGGTAAAAACAGAGCTTGCTTCTATTTTTCAGAAAATGACAATAATCACACCTTCCATTCAGAAAATTTTCATCATGACTGAAAATTGTTGAATGACTTCATGTAATGTCATTAACAATTTTCAGTACGATAACTAGGTGTAAGTTTAAAAAAGTATAAGCTCCTTGTGATGTGGGTACATTTATTATTGCAGTGAACTTTTTTTATTCAAGTAGGGCATACGATTTAATAATAATCAAGCAGGTGCAGGTACTGTAGGAGCGTTTGTTTTCTTCAAGCTGTAAAACTGTTAAACTGTTTTACTTTGTATGCAATCAGCCATCGAGCCTATTCTTATTTTAGTTTAACAACTTCCTGCCAGACCCGGAAGATACGATTGAACCTTGTTCGAGGATTTATTTTCGTCTGTCTGGTCAGTCTGTTCATACCCTGGCGCTGAGAGTGTTTTATTGGGCTGAAACTCTGGCAGTTTAAAGTTACTTACAATTTAAATGTTCAAAGTTAATGTCAAACAACAACAGCACTAGGAAATGTGGCCACTATAGACAGGTGGTCACTATAGAAAAAATGCTGATCTATTGACTAGGAGCCATACGTTACACATGATTTCAGTACACTGATCATTAATCATATAAACATTGCACAGGTAAGCCAATTGTTTAGATGTACAATTAAGTTCAAATAATTCTGAAGAGAAATATTGATGAGAAAATAATCATTCTCGCCACTGTCTAACTTATAATTACGTATCAAAACTAAACGCAGATTTTCTAACTAACGCACCTTTCGCCGACTTCATCAGGGGACCGCCGGCTATCAATCAAACACGGCTGTTGATTAGACTTAGAGTTTCAAACAGTCATGTGCTGTGTGCCAGTTGACAGCGAACTTCATGCTACGTGATGTTTTACATTGCTTGGACCTTCTTTCCTACAGCGGTGCTTCTACAAAATATTTAGACTGTAACACTGAGTCCCACATGTTTTATAGAATAGAATTTGACGCAGAACAGCGTTTTTTGCTGGGTATTTTTCTTGAAACATGTCCGTGGGAATATCAGCGAGGCGACGACGTAGGGATATCAGACCGTCAACAAAAGTCGCACGGCGGCGAACGGCGCAGCGAAGATACTAGCGCTATAAATAAGCGCTTCAACTAAGGATGGCAACCCGTACAATATTTTTGTATACTGTTGAGCTAAGTAAAGTTTGTTGTTTATGAGGTTTTAGTTGTCTTTGAAGCTTTGACCCGATATATTTTAAAGTCAAACTGCTGAAGAGAAGTAAGTGACTGCTACGATTATCGTAGATATGGCCCTAAAAAAACTAATAAAAGAAGCCTTCTCAATAGTCTAAAATGCAAGAGCTTCCGCCCACCTGGGCGCCCCCCCCCCCCCCCCCCCCACAGTGGCCCTGCCCCTGGACCCCGCCTGGGACATTCGGCGGTCCCCGGACCCCTGTCCGACGCTTTGAAAAAATCCTGGCGAGAAGTCTGTACGGTCTGAGTCTTCAAGTTAACGTATTGTGTGGTCCCGCTTATGAATATTAATTAGCGTTCGCTTTCCTCTTCACTGATTGGCTGAACCATTAATTGAATTAACTCTTCCTGCCGGCTAGACGCAGGTGCAGATGTCGGCTCTGTGGGGTAAACGTCCGAAAGGTCATGGCATGGAGAACGAAAGAAAACCAATTTCGCCTAAAAAAAGTGCTGTAATTAAGCCTTTTACAGTACTTTATGCCAAAAATTTTACTTCGATCATTTTACCAACTATCTTATGCCTATCTATACCAAATGTTACTCATACCAGGGTACAGGGGTGCAAAATATACCGTTATAAGACCGTCAACAACAGTCGCACGGAGCTAACAGCGCAGCGAAAATACCATCGCTAGCGTTTCAACTTCGGATAACAAGTTAGATCAAGTTATAAGTACTGTTGAACTCAGTAACGTTAAACTTGTTTTTAGTTGCCTTTGACGGTTTGACCTGAAATAGTATTACGCTAAACTCCTGAAGAGAAGTTATTATAAGTGACTGCTGCGATTATCATAGATATGCCCCTAAGAACTGATACAATATAAAGCCTTCTGAATAGTCTAAAATGCGAGAGCCTTAGGCGGGCTTCGCTCCCCCTGGCGGGAACACTGCTATATACGGGATCATGAGGCCCCGCTTATGAATATTAATTAGCCTTTGGCCTCCTCTTCGCTGATTGGCTAGGTCTTTGATTCAATTAACTCTCCGGCTGACGCGCACAGGTGTGGCTCTGTGCGGGGTCACGGAAGGTCACGTCAGGAGGCCAAAAGAAAACAAATTTCCCCTCAGTAAAGTGCCAAAATTAACTAGAAAGGCCGACATTTGCTTGAGAGCAAATGCAGCATGTTTCAGCCATCTCCCTCCCAATGCAACAATAGACTATTCCAAAATCACCCATGTGCAAAAATCGAACACTTTTGTTTAAAAGTCACTTCCACTAATGACACTTAATGACACCCAAAAATGAATCTTACAAAATTCCTAGTGCAAGAATGGACTCTTCCAGTACATCCCATGTGGATTTGCACAATAGACCAGTCCAGAAATACTCCCACTCAAAACATGGCCAAGGTTGAACTAAGCAAAAAAAGGCATGAAAAGGTAAAATAGACCAGTCCAAAAACACTTCCACTAAAAATAGAATATTGAATCATCACCTTTCTAAAACTAAATTTGAAAACATCCCCATTCAAGAATGGACTCTTCTTGCGATGCCCCTATGTAAAGTGGTGCAGTCCAAAATACATCCGGTAAAATTGGACTTGGACGTAATCACCAAAGTCCCAAAAATGGATTTTAAAAATCCCCCCATGCAAGGATGGACTATCCCAGCACAACCTATGTAAAAATGCAAAGTTGACCAGTCAAAAAATAACCACACTGAAACACTTTGACATATCAAATCACCAAGTCCATAAACAAATTTTAAAAAAATGCCCCCCTCCATGCAAGAATGGACTCTTCCAGTACACCCCATGTAAAATTGCAAAATAGTCCAGTTCAAAAATACTCCCACTGAGAGACATTATATTATCAACAGTCCAAAGATGAATTAAAAAAAATATGTACCCCCTCCGTGCCAGAATAGACTCATCCAGATAACACCGGGCTCACTGATTGGCTGCCAATCCCCTTCGGGATGTTGACTCAGGCTACGTGATTGGTTGCCTCTTTAATCAAGTAGTTACTAGTATATATAGACGTGCACATGCTGTCTTCAGGTGGGAGAGGTCAACGACCTTGAGGTCGTTGACCCTCTGGCCAGTGGAGAATTACCAAAAAAAGTCCCCAAATATATCATTTTGAAGTGGTTTATGCCAGAAATTATGCATGGGTCATTTGAATGAATATCTAGAGCACCTATTTACCAAAATGTAGGTCATTTGGTTACAAGACCAGGGAACAGGAGCCAAAGGCGTACGTTTTTGGTCAAACAATGGCCAAAAAATTCCAAAATTAAGCATTTTGTTGTACCATATGCCAAAGTTGTCAATGAATTCATGTGCGCATATGTAGACGGCACTCCTATACCAAATTTCAGGTCATTTGGTTGTAAAATGGGGGTATAGGAGCCAAAAAATGTCATTTCTGGGGCAAAAAATGGCAAAAATGCCAAAATTAAGCATTTTGCTGTACCGTATGCCAATTTTTTTTTTGCATTTTGTGGGCATATGATCAAGGCACCTCTGTACCAAATTTTAGGTCATTCGGCTGTAACACCAGGGAACAGGGGGGCAAAATGTACATAAAAATTGCAAAAAACATGAATAAAATCATCTTAAAGGAAGATATGAAAAAAATGAGAAAAAAGCACCTGGGTATTGACCTACTCTACCCTTGTGCCAAATTTCAAGTAATTTGGTCCAGGAACGACGGAGTTGAATCGATTTGAAGATTTGACAGGAGAAAGAAACATTACGAATACAATATATTTCACCATACCTATGGTATGGCTGAAATATAATCATTTTAAAGTTGTTTATGTCAAAAATTTTACTTGAATCTTGTTACCAAGTATCTAATGCCTATCTATACCAAATTTCAGGTCATTTAATTGTAATACCAGGGTACAGGAGCCAAAAGTGTCCTTTTTTTGATCAAAAATTGGCCAAAAATCGCAAAAATAAGCATTTTGTTGCACTGTACACCAAAAGTGTTATTGAATTTATATGAAGGGATTATCAAGGCACATCTGTGTCAAATTTCAGCTCATTCGGTTGCAATACCAAGGTACAGGAGCCAAAAGTGTCATTTTTTTGTCAAAAATTGGTCAAAAAATCGCAAAAATAAGCATTTTGTTGTACCGTACACCAAAAGTGTTATTGAATTTATATGGGGGCATTATCAAGGCACATCTCTGTCAAATTTCAGCTCATTTGGTTGTAATACCAGGGTACAGGGGCCAAAAGTGTCCTTTTTTGGTCTAAAATTGGTCAAAAAATCGCAAAAATAAGCATTTTGTTGTACTGTACACCAAAAGTGTTATCGAATTTATATGGGGGCATTATCAAGGCACATCTCTGTCAAATTTCAGCTCATTTGGCTGTAATACCAGGGTACAGGGGCCAAAATATACAGTTTTGGTCTAAAATTGACCAAAAAATCTCAATAAAATCATTTTAGAGGCAGATATGAAAAAACTGAGAAAAAAGCATCAAGATATTGGCCCATTCTACCCCTGTGCCAAATTTCAGATCATTCGGTCCAGGAACGGCGGAGATGAATCACTTTGAAGATTTGACAGGAGAAAGAAGAAGAAGAAGAAGAAAGAAAGAAGAAACATTACGAATACAATATATTTCACCATACTATGTATGGCTGAAATATAATTATTTCACTGAGATGCAGTGGTAAGGGATGCACTGGAACTGGAGTTCCTACCTGTGCCTGAAGAACTCTACTCTACTCTACTCTAAGGGAAATTGACCGTGCGGCCAATGGCACTAAGGAGTCGAACACAAGTTACATGTCCAACAACCCTAATATATACATTGAAAACAGCAACAAATGACAATGCCCCCTCTTTTACAGCATTGTTGAAAGCCTTTTTCTGTGTTTTCCTGAGTAGGTTTGGTTAAACTCCACCAGTACTGTTATTCAGAGTACGGTTGATTACAAATCCACTGCATTTGAAGATTTAGTGGTACTGTACATGTACAGTGGACACCTATAGGGCCTGTTTCCCTATTTGTTGCAATGTAAATACAAATGGTAAACCTTACATATGTAAAAACAAACCACTGTTGCTTTAATTTCTTAAAGAACAATAAATGCTAACGTTAACTACAACAGAAGTCTACTATATACTTTGAAAGCAACAAGAAATGCCCACTATTTTGCATAATTGTAATGCAGTCACATGTATTTATATCATAGTATGATGCCAATGGTAATATGTGATATGAATGTTTGGATAATTTAAACTGCAGAATGATATTGTACTAACAGTGAAAGCCTTTTTCCATTTTTCTTTTAGTGGGCATGAAGTTATATGTTTGATAATGTTCCAGAATGATGTCAGTGTTCAACTGTATGAATATTGGATTCTCCATGCTATTCAATGATCTGAATTTTCCATCATTGGTAGTAGGTTTAATCTTTGATTTAACATGTCACACAGTGTTGTATACGTTTTGAAATCTTTCCATGTGGAGCTGCCAAAAAGTGATAAACTCTTCAACATGAATATCCCTACCAGTTATATACACAAAATTGAATAAAGTCAGTATAGGTAATATTACAAGATAAATGCAAAGTCAACATTCTCATAGATCCACATGTGAATAGCTGTTGAAATGTTAGAACAACATGAAAACAAACAACTTATGAGCTAAAAGTAAAACTAGACTGTTCTAAGTGTGGATAGGTGTATGAGCTTTTAGCTCATCCTCCTGATCAAACCTATGGCCACATTTCTCACACACATACTTTGCCGGTTGGGGTTGGGTATGGGTCTTCGTATGTTTCTTTAAGACATCTTTAGACTTGAATGCCTTCCCACATGTGTCGCACAAGAACGGCCTTACTTCGGAATGTACCATCATGTGTCTCTTCAGATACTGTTCACACTTTAACTCTTTCGAACAAACTGTGCACTTTGCTGGTCTTTCATCCCCTTGTGGATGCAAGTGTCTCATGTGAGTGATCAAACCCCTTTTGTACTTGAACTTCTTCTGGGATACATCACACACATGCTGAGTTTCTCCAGAGTGGACAACCTGGTGTTCTTTCAGTCTGGCGCCTGTTCGGAAGAAGTTCTCACATGTGTGGCATTTGTCTCCATCTGGGTCATGCAGTCTCCTGTGCTGTAGCAGACTGGACCTTCTTGCGTACCTGTTGCCACAGACAGTGCACACATGCTTCTTCTCCTTGTTGTGACTTGCCAGATGGTGAGGAAGATGACTCTGAGGTAGTGTCCTGACCATGCATCTTTGGTACTTGAGTTGACGGCTGGAACAGGCTGCTGTGTCTCCATCTTCAGCTTGTACGGTCACGAGCCTGTTCTAGCCGTCAAACTCCATGGCTGAAATGTGAATTTAAAAAAAAAGTCAGTCTTTGTCTGGAAATACACCAAAAACTAAACATTGAAAACATAACCTATAAACATCATACCTTATTACCTGATTTACATAAAACCATTAACGTTATACAAGGAAATAGTACACAGCATTACAAAGATCAGCCAATATTATAAAGATGCTAACCATGTGTGGTCTTGCTACTAAACTTTGTAACATCATCTGGAGGGTAGTAACTAGTTAACTATCAGTCGTTCAGAATTGAGGAATAAGCCAACCGTTATGTCAGACTTCACCCCTCAGAGGCAAAATCGCTCTGATATAACACATAGAAACTACACACAAAAAGAAGCCTAAAACTATACTGTAAATGCAGAAACTTTTGGCGGTGGCCGCTTCACCTCGAACTCAAAATCACCGTGAACTTTTGCTTTTCGCTCGCGCCGCCTTCGGCACCCCACCTCAACATGTGCGTACTACACATAGTAACAGTATCATATATGATAATTTTTTAGGTACTTGATACAGTGAAGCAAATATACAAAAGTAGCGGTCTCAGCACTGGAACACCAGTGAAGACAAATGGATACTTACAAGACACAATTATTTTGAGTTCGCATTCATTTCTCCATACGACCTGCTAAACACCGTGACGGAAAAATAGTACCGCACTATACGTATTCAGATGGTATATGTGGTGATGTCAGAGAAAGTTGATCACGCCAGCACTGTCAAAATCAAAAGTGGACTGTTCTGTCCGTTTGTAGAAACACTGTAATGATAATTATTTGCATCTGAGGAACTAACTTAGTTACCGTGACGAATTAGCATAATAAGTGAGTTTTTGCATAACTCAGGTGTACCACAGGTGTAGGATCACGCGCACAGGGCGTGATTCACAGTGCTACAGGAGTAGTCTGTTCGACGCAGTGCATGACAGACAGGGAACTACAATGGTTTTCCACTTCTCGCATCAAGATGGAGACACAAGCGGTGAACCATGCCATCGAAGGTAATGAGTTAACAACCGCTTTTTTCTGTTCACCGTGTCTAAACTATCTGTATCTGTATCTATATAGCCGGTATAACCGCTGTTCGGCGTAACACACCAGCTTCGCAGGCACACGGCACGGCAGCAGCTGGTTATATTACACCGAACGACTCGTTACCCCTAACTTTTGCACATCTATCTGCAAGCGTTCTTTAAAACTACCCAAAGAAGATGATGCTACTGTACTTGGTGATAACAAATGGCCACTCTACGATAGTTCTGGGAAAGTACGAATTTTTGAACACATCAATCCTAGGTTGGTAACTCTGGTATTTGAAGGCATGACTGTTTCTTGTCCTTTTTTGAGCTGGTATTAGATACTTATCAGTTGGTACGTCCACCAGTTTATTGGTCATTTTGTACATCATGGAAAGTCTGGATATTTCAAGTTTCAAGTTTATTCAAATTGAACAGACTTGCAGGATGTAACATCCTGAATTGTTCTGAACTTCACAACTCCACCGCACTGCATTAAAAACAATATAGGGCATCAATCCATATAAAAATATAAGCCATTAAAATATTCTAACACTGATTTCTTTTAAGTGCCAGGTACGTCTTACGGCATCTGTGTTCTTTATCTGTTACATTACATCTGTAAACATTAAAATAACTGAATCGATTACAGGTAATCTCTGAACACATCAAAATGCAAAGACAATATGAGCGAAGACCAGGTGAGAATATCGGTTTCAAGGAACCGTTATGAGTTTAAAAGTCCAACCATGTATGGGATTGGTGAGTTCTTATAACGTGTTCGACGACACAATGGGGTATCCAGTTTGTGCGAGTTTCGGGTTTGTCGTCCAGAAATGTCTTGCCGAAGGGGAGGTAGCCAGTTCCGGAACTCGGAGTTTAACAGTGACATGGCGAATGAACGACAAATGCTGACCCGTCGATCCGACAAGGTGGTGAGGTTCAAAGTCTCCATTGCTGACTCGTAGCTGTGGTAACATGGCCCAAGAATGATCTTGCAAGCCCTCTTCTGGATGCGTTCCAGGCTAGCGGTTTGTTTCACAGTGAGGGAAGAGTGCCATACAGGAGTCGCGTACTCCAGTGCCGGACGGATGTACGCTGTGAACACGGCGGCGACCGACACACCGAAACGTTTGAGTCTGCGCAGTAAATACAGTTTCCTGTTTGCACTTGAGGTCATGTTGTTGACGTGAATGTTCTACCTCAGGTCGTTTTGAACCGTCACACCGACGACTTTGACGGACACCACGGTTTCTAGAGCATGACCTTCCAGAGTGAGTGGTTCCGGTAGTTGGGGTGACTTCGCAAAGCACACATGTAGGCCTTTGCATTTCTTTGGGTTTAATTTCATTCTGTGCTCGTTAACCCAGTCGGTCAGGTCGTTCAAAGTTAGTTGAAGAGTGCAGGGTTGACGGATAGACCACATTTGTGCAAGATTCATATCATCAACGTACTTCCAACGGTCAAGTACATCCCGAATTGCCCCGTCGATCAAAGCCATGAAAATGATTGGACCTAAGATAGTACCTTGGGCTACACCGCATGTCAGATAGATCCAGTCAGATGTTTCCCCCATGTAGTTAACCCTTTGCCTTCTGTTGGACATAAAACTGCACAGCTATGGTACAAGGGCAGGGCGCACACCAAGGTCCAACAGACATCTAACGGCGGTGGCGTGGTCGACTCTGTCGAAGGCTTTAGATAGATCAGTTGTGACCAAGGTGCATGAGGAAGATGGGGTTGAAGTTGATTTGTACATAAAGTCCAGGAGGCTCACGAGAGCGTGGGTTGTTGACCTTTTCTTTCTGCAGCCAAACTGGCGTGGGTCGAGATTAGGAGTAATGTCATCCAGTATCCAGTTTGCAACAAAACGTTCGCAGACTTTAGCTAGTAATGGAGTCAAGGAAATGGGTCTCAAGTCATCAATGTGAGGTGGTGACGACTTAGGCAGTGGGATGACGTTTGCCTCTTTCCACTCCTGGGGGACGACTCCCTGCTTGAGTGATGTGTTGATCAGGTCACAGAGAGGACTACTGATTTCACATGCAAACTCCTTTAGAATGGAGGCAGGCACACCGTCAGGTCCAGGACTCTTATGGGAGTTAGTGGAACGTAAGTGGACATACACTTCCCAGACTTGTACGGTCGGGAGTGGAAAGTCCGGCAGGAATGCTGGCAGCGATGTAGGGTCCAGTGGCTGCAGGGACTGTGACACTTCTGCGAATTTAGAGTTAATTTCATTGGCGATCGCAGTGGAGTCATTTTGACTGATACCTGGGGTATTGATGCGATTGGTATTCTTGTTCATGTTGCACATGTTTTTAATGTTCTTGTGCCATGCTCTCGGGTTTTCCTTCTTACTACTCTCGACCCTGACCTTGTAAAAGTTATTCTTTGCTTTCCGAATCTCTTTCTGCACCTTGTACTTGTAGTATTTTGAATTGGGTGTAGAAGTTCCTGCTGAGAAGGCCTCCTGTCTCTGTTTGATGAGGAACTTGATTTGGGGGGGTTATCCAAGGTTTGTCTCTTGGATGAAGTTTAATTGTTCTTGCAGGGAAAAACTTGTCGATCGCAGTAGAAAGGGTCACGTAGAAAGCTTTGGCCTTGTCAGTTGCTGTTGTTGCACCGTATACCACCGTAGACATTTTCCTTCTGTCTTCAAGTGACATCCACTGCAAATCTGTTTTCATTTTGGTAACACTAGAATCCCTGTTATAGTTGTTTGTGCAGAATCGGACAGCTTGGTTCTGTACCCTTTCAAGTTTATCTTTGTCTTTCTTTGTATACGGGTCCCATACTGTAGCGGCATATTCAAGGTTAGGTCTTACTAGTGACGTGTATGCAAGTGATTTTACCCTGGTTGGGCATGCCCACAAGTTGCGTTTGCGTATGTTGTTAACATGGACACCCCACTTCAGCCCAGTTGTTAATGTAACACCCAGGTATGGGTGGGTTTTTGTGGTTTCTAATGTCTGGCCACAAAACTGGTAAGGGGACACATTTGGTGTTCGTTTGTTTGTTATGTGCATGATATGGCACTTATTAGGATTGAACTGCATAAACCATTTCCTTTGCCATTCTTCCAGGGTGTTTAGATCTCTCTGAAGAACTTGTGAATCATTTTGTGTGGATACCTCTATATATAACAGACAATCATCGGCGAATAACCTCACACTTGAATCGAGCTGGTCTCGGTAAGTCGTTTATGTACAAGAGGAAGAGCAACGGTCCCAGCACAGTCCCTTGCGGAACTCCCGACGCTACTTTAACCGGAGCTGAGGCCTTCCCTTCCACCACTACCGTTTGCTCTCTATTTGTCAGGAAAGCCTTCAGCCAGTTAAGTGTAGTACCTTGAATTCCATAGAACTCCAGTTTTGATATGAGTCTGCTATGTGGGACTTTATCGAAGGCTTTAGTGAAATCGAGTATTGCTAGACCCACCTGTCTTTTATTGTTCAGTGCCCCAGCTATGTCGTGAACTGTTAAGATAAGCTGTGTTTCTGTGGATCGCTTTGCTCTGAAACCATGCTGGTAGTCCGTTAGTATATTGTGGCCTTCTAGGTGTTTCATGATATGGCTGTGGATAATGTGTTCCAGTAGTTTACAGGAAATACTGGTGAGTGAAACAGGTCTGTAGTTACTGGGGATCGCTCTGTCTCCCCTTTTGAAAATGGCGCATATGTTTGCATCTCTCCAGTCTTTGGGGATTTCTCCTGGTCAATCGATTGTTGGAAAATGTTAGTCAAAACAGGTGCGATTTCACTGGCTGTCATTTTGAGGAACCAAGGAGGTATTTGGTCTGGCCCAGATGCTTTGGAGGGATTGAGGCCTTGCAACATTTTTTCAACGCCATAAGTGAAAATTTCTATTTGTTCCATAGGAGGGGTGCAGGGCTGCCCGAGGGATGGCATGTCTGTAGTGTCTTCTTCTGTGAATACACTTTTAAACTGTGAACTGAGTGCCTCTGCTTTTTTCTCACTGTCACTAATCTGTCACTGCTTTTTTCTCACTGTCAAACTGAGCTGAAGAAAGAAGAGAAGAAGAAGTACGCCAGCCAAATAGGTTTTGACAATACAAGATACAATACAAAATAGAAAGCCCGATAAAAACGACTATAAAAAACGTAAAAAAAAACAGCCGGAGCCTAACCTCTTCATGGAGAGTAGCAGCAACCAAAGCTCTACTGAACTTCTTGTAATATGATGTGAAACCACCCCGTGCAAGAAAACCACCGGCATGCTGTCACAACAGCCCTCGTGCAAGAACAACAAACAGTGAGTCTGACAAACATGAACAAGATGATACACGGTCAACAGTAGCCCTTTCACAGGGAATAGAACGCATGTGTGGCGACAGGAATTCCTGGCTGTCAAAGGATAAGACCACCCGAAAGAAAACAATCAATGTTGCGATTTGCATAACAACGTTACTAAGACGGGGTTGATTTTCTTTTACGGGGGCTTCCCCTTTAACACATAATAATAATTCCTGTCACCGCAGCACATGGGTTCTGATCTCCACGAAAGGGTTTATACCTACTATTCTGGACCATAGCTACTGTGACCCTACATCAAATGTTACAGTTTTGATCGAGCATACGCGGGTGGCGGCAATTTTATGGCCGACCGCTAGGGGCGCGATTTTAGTCAGGCTATTAAAGAGCTACTGTATCTGCACCAAGGACAAAGTGCAGTGGACGAGTCCATTAAATCATGAGTGTTGATTATTGTCTAGTTGGCACGATGCAATTAGAAATGATAGTATTATTGATCGCGTGTGAACATTTAGTATGATGATGCTTTCTTGTAGTGTGAACATAACTGAGTTATACATTTGATTTTTAAAGTGAGTAGCCGTATTCAAAGACAGGTGCATTTCAATACCCCTACCCAGTGTTAACATCTTGTCAAGAAGTAGCATCTCATATGAGCAAATGACAGGCTGAGATCAGCTAAATTGGAGTTGCGCAGTCGAGTACACCTTACTTATTCCCGTTCTTAGCTAAGTCCCCCTAACCGCGACCCAAAATGTTGATTTTTAAAAAGTGTCCGAAATAGGCAAACTATGGTATCATTAGAAAGGTCTCTTTGTGGGGAGTTGAACACTACAATCCGTTTTTGATAGCTCTTGTTGTTGGCGAGTTATTCCCGTTCTTAGCTAAGTCCCCCTAACCGCGACCCAAAATGTTGATTTTTAAAAAGTGTCAGAAATTGGCAAACTATGGTATCATTAGCAAGGTCTCTTTGTGGGGAGTTGAACACTACAATCCGTTTTTTGATAGCTCTTGTTATAGGCGAGTTATTCGCGTTTCAAGTTAACCACATCTAACCTCAACTTAAAATGTTGATTTTTAAAAAGTATCAGAAAATGGCAAACTATGGTATCATTGGAAAGGCCTTTTTGTGGGGAGTTGAACACTACAATCCGTTTTTTGATAGCTCTTGTTGTTGGCGAGTTATTCCCGTTCTTAGCTAAGTCCCCCTAACCGCGACCCAAAATGTTGATTTTTAAAAAGTGTCCGAAATAGGCAAACTATGGTATCATTGGAAAGGTCTCTTTGTGGGGAGTTAACTAGTTGAACACTGCAATCCGTTTTTTGATAGCTCTTGTTGTTGGCGAGTTATTCGCGTTTGAAGTTAACCACATCTAACCTCAACTTAAAATGTTGATTTTTAAAAAGTGTCAGAAATTGGCAAAGAATGGTATCATTGGAAAGGTCTTTTTGTGGGGAGTTGAACACTACAATCCATTTTTTGATAGCTCTTGTTGTTGGCGAGTTATTCCCGTTCTTAGCTAAGTCCCCTTAACCGCGACCCAAAATGTTGATTTTTAAAAAGTGTCCGAAATAGGCAAACTATGGTATGATTGGAAAGGTCTCTTTGTGGGGAGTTGAACACTGCAATCCGTTTTCTGATAGCTCTTGTTATAGGCGAGTTATTCGCGTTTAAAGTTAACCACATCTAACCTCAACTTTAAATGTTGATTTTTAAAAAGTATCAGAAATTGGCAAACTATGGAATTTTTGGAAAGGTCTCTTTGTGGGGAGTTGAACACTACAATCCGTATTTTGATAGCTCTTGTTATAGGTGAGTTATACGCGTTTGAAGTTAACCACATCCAACCTCAACTTAAAATGTTGATTTTTGCAAAGTGTCAGAAATGGACAATCTATGGTATCGTTAGAAAGGTCTCTTGGTGGGGAGTTGAACATTGCAATCCGTTTTTTTATAGCTCTTGTTGTCGTCGAGTTATTCCTGTTCTTAGCTAAGTCCCCCTAACCGCGACCCAAAATGTTGATTTTTGAAAAGTGTTCGAAATAGGCAAACTATGGTATCTTGGTGGGGAGTACTCTGTACGAAGATACCTTTGCAATGATACCAAGTTTGACCGACTAGAGTAGACTCTTAGCCATATTACATCTGGACTAGAGTAGACTCTTAGCCATATTGCATCTAAGCACTACCCTAAGTGAGTGAGTAGTCGGCCCACCCAATAACAATAACAAAAACCCAAACCTTAACCCTAACCCTAACGAAGTACGCACACGATTTTAAAACGGTTTGAACTTTATACACTTTTCCAAGATACCTTTTCAATGATACCAAGTTTGACCGACTAGACTAGACTCTTAGCCATATTGCATCTAAGCACTGCCCTAACCCTAACCTTAACCTTTACCCTAACCATAGCGGTTAGTGCTTAAGTCATATCTCGGAAAGTAAGCACCCGATTTTAAACGGTTTGCATTTTACAACTCTATACTAAGATGCCTTTACAAAGACACCAAGTTTCAACGACTAAAACAGACTCGTAGCCATATTGCATCTAAGCACTACCCTAACCCTAACCTTAACCTTAAACCTAACCCTAATCCTAACCCTAACCCTAGCGGTTAGTGCTTAAGTAATATCTCGGGAAGTAAGCACCCGCTTTTAAAACGGTTTGTACTTTACAACTCTATAAAAGATACCTTTTCAATGATACCAAGTTTGGCCGACTAGAATAGACTCTTAGCCATATTGCACCTAAGCACTACCCTAACCCTAACCTTAACCCTAACCTTAACCCTGGCGGTTAGTGCTTAAGTCATATCTCGGGAAGTAATCACCCGATTTTAAAACGGTTTCCACTTTACAACTCTATACCAAGACACCTTTTCAATGATACCAAGTTTGACCGACTAAAAAAGACTCTTATCCATATTGCATCTAAGCACTACCCTAACCCTAACCCTAACCCTAACCCTAACCCTAACCCTAACCCTAACCCTCACCCTCACCCTAACCCTAACCCTAACCCTAGCAGTTAGTGCTTAAGTCATATTTCGGGAAGTAAGCACCCGATTTTAAAACGGTTTGAACTTTACAACTCTGTATCAAGATACCTTTTCAATGATACCAAGTTAGACCGACTAGAATAGACTCTTACCCATATTGCATCTAAGCACTACCCTAACTC
Source organism: Branchiostoma floridae x Branchiostoma belcheri (assembly GCA_019207045.1). Classification (NCBI taxonomy): domain Eukaryota; kingdom Metazoa; phylum Chordata; class Leptocardii; order Amphioxiformes; family Branchiostomatidae; genus Branchiostoma; species Branchiostoma floridae x Branchiostoma belcheri. The sequence goes on from CM033040.1 coordinate 10,109,920, forward strand.
TAACCTTAACCCTAACCCTAACCCTAGCGGTTAGTGCTTAAGTCATATCTCGGAAAGTAAGCACCCGATTTTAAAACGGTTTGCACTTTACAACTCTATACTAAGATTCCTTTTCAATGATACCAAGTGTGATCAACTTGAATAGACTCTTAGCCATATTGCATGTAAAACACTACCCTAACCCTAACCTTAACCTTAACCCTATCCCTAACCCTAGCGATTAGTGCTTAAGTCATATCTCGGGAAGTAAGCACCCGATTTTAAAACGGTTTGCACTTTACAACTCTGTACCAAGATACCTTTTCAATGATACCAAGTTTGACCGAATAGAATAGACTCTTAGCCATATTACATCTAAGCACTACCCAAACCCAAACCCTAACCCTAACCCTAGCGGTAAATGCTTAAGTCATATCTCGGAAAGTAAGCACCCGATTCTAAAACGATTTGCACATTACAACTCTATACCAAGATACCTTTTCAATAATACCAAGTTTGACGGACTAGAAAAGACTCTTACTTAGCCATATTGCATCTAAGCACTACCCTAACTCTAACCTTAACCTTAATCCTAACCCTAACCCTAACCCTAGCGGTTAGTGCTTAAGTCATATCTCGGGAAGTAAGCACCCGATTTTAAAACGGTTTGAACTTTACAACTCTGTACTAAAATACCTTTTCAATGATACCAAGTTTGACCGACTCGTACAATCCGGCCATAATTGTAACCACCTATCCCAATCCCTCTCAGTCGTAAGTAAACATTGACATAATTATACCCAGGCGCGGATTTAGGGGGGGCGCACCCGGCGCCCCCCCCCCCCCCCCCCTTTGGCTGGACCCCAAAAAAATTCGGCTGGACCACAAAAAAAAGGAATTCCACAAAGAAATCCAGAAAATCAGCGAAAGTTTCAGCGGCGACAATACAAAGCCGCTAACCAACAATGCCAAGGCGCACTCCTCCCGCTTTTTACTTCCTCATGCGGCGTCGGTCTTTGCGGGCATGCGATGATAGCCAGAATGTTCCATAACCAGGACGTTGGCAATACTCCCGCCCTCCTTCGGAACTCGCTTATGTTCCATCTGACTCTAATATTGTCATTATATTTGTTATTTTGGTGCCCTATTAGTCCATGTGGACTCAGCGACGCAAGATACAATACATGTTAAACATTCATTCATTCATACTGTGACGGTAAATGTCAGGAGTAAAAATGTGTCAAACTTACGATATCTCCGCTAAGGGACTTGACGATATTTACCGGGGGGAGGGCTGATGCAAAATGGGTCAGGTAAAAGAAAAACGGCGATCTTTTCCACTACACATGTACGATATTTACACAAAAGAAACTAAATTAATGTTCTACTTGGAAGAGACTTGGGTACATTTTAGTGATATCGTGGCGAAAACCGCTTCAATACTGCTGTAATCATTCCAAAACGGGAGTAATTTCGGCCAACCAACAAACTTGTCGAAAAATTTTCGCGCCATCATATGCATGATTACGTCATATGCACGCGGCAGAGAGCCCACTGTCACGAAAGTAAACATTGTAATGTTTCATCCCGTTGCCGTCCGTGAACCATTCCAATTACAAAGAACCGATGCACACAGGATTGATATTGATACCAATTTTAGTTTCTATAGTCTTCGTAAACTTCGTGCGAACATGGAATTACACGACAGAGGCGGCTGCAGCAAATTTCTTATGGGGAGGGCGAACTATATTGACGTAATCCTGGGGGATCCGGGGGGCATGCTCTCCCTGGAAAATTTTGAAATCTTGACTATCTGAAAAGATCTTTCCTAACTTTTGATGGACAAATTTTCTGGCAGACTAAGCTAAGTTTAATAGCCTTTCTAGTAGGGTTTTTAGCTTATATTATTGAGGGCGACGGTCGACGTCCCCAACATAGTTTCACAACTTCGAGCGCACGAGCCGTCGCAAGGTAGGTCTGGAGAAAAATGTTAAAATTTGAACCCTCTGAAACAGGATTTTTTGCACTTTGAGGGATAAACTTTGCTGGTAGACTATGCTAAATGTAATGACATTTCTGTCAGGGGAAAAGATTTTTGATGGCGACGAGCGCCAGAGCGTCGTGGGCACCGGAGGCGCAAGCCGTCGCCAGGCATGTCCAGAGAAAAATTGAAATCTTGACCACCTGAAACTTCATTTCCTACGTTTTAGGGGCAAATTTTGCTTGTATTTATAAGGCCCCTTAGGCAATTTTTTTTTCAATGGCCCTCCCCCCGGCTCAAGACATGTTTCGATGGCCGTTCCCCCAGGCCAAAAATATGATTGTTGAATGTGAGATTGCTAACTATAAAAATCAGTGTTCGTTCGTTTATTATATTTGTTCAGCCCTAAAAGTCAGTGTTGATTTGTGGGTTATTTTTGCACAGAAATGGCTCTAGAATGCCAGAGAGCCTCTTTATTTTAAAACGTTCTCGGGGGAGGCCCCCCAAACCCCCCCAAAAGAGAGGGGGAAACCCCCCTCTCGTGCTCTCCCCCCGCGCAGGTACGCTGCGCATTCGTGGCCTTCGGCCACGAAATGAGCTACAACAGCATATGCGCCCCCCCCCCCTTGCAAAATCCTGGATCCGCCCCTGCACAGTAAGCCATATAGCATCTAAGCACTACCCAAACCCTAACCTTAACCCTTACCCTAACCCTAGCGGTTAGTGCTTAAGTCATATCTCTGGAAGTAAGCACCTGATTTTAAAACGGTTTGCACTTTACAACTCTGTGCCAAGATTACTTTTCAATGATACCAAGTTTGACGGAATAGAATAGACTCTTAGCCATATTGCATCTAAGCACTACCCTAACCCTAACCCTAACCTTAACCCTAACCGTAACCCTAGCTGTTAGTGCCTAATTCATATCTCGGGAAGTAAGCACCCGATTTTAAAACGATTTGCACTTTACAACTCTGTACCAAGATACTTTTTCAATGATACCAAGTTTGACGGACTAGAATAGACTCTTAGCTATATTGCATCTAAGCACTACCCTAACCCTAACCTTAACCCTAACCCCAGCGGTTAGAGCTTAAGTCATATCTCGGGAAGTAAGCACCCACTTTGAAAACGGTTTGCACTTCACAACTCTGTACCAAGATGCCTTTTCAATGATACCAAGTTCGACTGAATAGAATAGACTCTTATCCATATTGCATCTAAGCACATCCCGCCTTAACCTTAACCCTAACCCTAACCCTAGCGGTTAGTGCTTAAGTCATATCGCGGGAAGTAAGCACCCACTTTGAAAACGATTTGCACTTTACAACTCTATACCAAGATACCCTTTAAATGATACCAAGTTTGACTGACTAGAATAGTCTCTTAGCCATATTACCGGTGGAACTTCCAGATTCTTGGACAAAGCGTGCGTCACTTGAATTGCAGAGTAAAACCCGTGGTTAGAGGGTAGAAAGCAATTTGAGTACTTCCTTACTTTTCTTCAATGCTTGAAAGCGAGTGAAGGGTCGCCTGGGCTAACCGCTCAGCGAACCCTTCGGTAACCGCAAAGCGACCCCATACGGTGGATTTTCAAGATTCTTGGACAAAGTGTGTGCTCGTTTTGTCACTTGAATTGCAGAGTAAAACCCGTGGCGAGAGGGTAGAAAGCAATTTGAGTGCTCAAAATTACTTTGTTACTTTTGTACAAGGCTTGAAAGCGAGTGAAGGGTCGCCTGCGGTAACCGCTAAGCGAACCCTTCGGTAACCGCAAGTCGACCCCATACGGTGGAACTTCCAGATTCTTGGACAAAGTGTGCGTTACTTTTGTCACTTGAATTGCAGAGTAAAACCCGTGGCAAGAAGGCAGAAAGCAATTTGAGTACTGAAAATTACTTTGTTACTTCGCTACAAGCCTTGAAAGCGAGTGAAGGGTCGCCTGGGCTAACCGCTAAGCGAATCCTTCGGTAACCGCAAAGCGACCCCATACTCGTACGGTGGAACTTCCAGATTCTTCAATAAAGTGTGCGTTACTTTTGTCAATTGAATTGCAGAGTAAAACCCGTGGCGAGAAGGCAGAAAGCAATTTGAGTACTTAAACTACTTCCTTACTTTTCTTCAAGGCTTGAAAGCGAATGAAGGGTCGCCTGGGCTAACCGCTAAGCGAATCCTTCGGTAACCGCAAAGCGACCCCATACGGTGGAACTTCCAGATTCTTCGACAAAGTTTGCGTTACTTTTGCCACTTGAATTGCAGAGTAAAAGCCGTGGCGAGAGGACAGAAAGCAATTTGAGTGCTCAAAATTACTTTGTTACTTTTCTACAAGGCTTGAAAGCGAGTGAAGGGTCGCCTGTGGTAACCGCTACGTGAGCCCTTTCGGTACGCGGTAACCGCAAAGCGACCCCATCCGGTGGAACTTTCAGAATCTTAAACAAAGTGTGCGTTACCTTTATCACTTGAGTTGACTTTTTGCTATCTATAAACTCTCTTTTCTTTTTCTTTCTCTTCGCCACATCGGGCACCGTGACTGAAAGTACATAAACGCGTTAGAGTTAGTGGCTTGATATGCCCCCTCCCTATTATACTTTTTGATTAGTTGAAATAAAAACTGCTGTGTTTGAAAGTCACTTTTCATTTGCACCTCTGACTTTCGACTGTTCATGGTGTACGCTAAAAACAAATAAAAGCGATTCTATAATACAGCGTTCAGCGGTTTTGTGTGAGCTGAGCTATCATTCATAAACGTCCTTAATCGATCAGGATACAATCCATATAGACTACTAGTAGAACAATACAGTGTTTGAAATGGTCGCTAGTTGTCTCTTTAGGACTGTGACAACTGCATATAAGCATTATTAAGCAATGTTAGCATCATGTAAGGCAGCACTGGCCTACATCCATAGACGTTGTAACAAGAATGAAAGCGACAAAACATGGTATCACGACCAAAAAGTATTTTATTTCTGTATTTAAAGGTCCGGAAAGTGATTAGTGTACTAGTGTGGTAGACAGATATAACTTACCAAGTTTTCAAGTTCAGTCAAGGCTGCCACACTAGTGTCATTTCTAAAACTACACTCATGCCTACCTCACTAGTGTCACTTCTACAACTACACTCATGGCTACCTCACTAATGTTATTTCCACAACTTCACTCGTTGCTAACCACTTATACCAAGATACTATCGAACGAGTTCCGCTTCTACAACTACCGTCATGGCTGCATGTAACATACTAGTGTTACTACTACAAGTACAATAAAGGTTACCACACGTTATTTTCCCAATTTGGTACACCATGTTCACCAGGAGGGGAAAATCTTATTTTTAGATAGAAGGAGACGGATAGATTCGTCATAGAATAATCTCCACACTTACAACACTAAGACAGACCACTAAACTACACAATTATGATTTACTATATAATTACGGCTGAACACTGGACATCTGTATACACAGGTACAATCTACTACAATCACCTGCTAGATAACATACAACAAGTTTTAACACTTACAGACCAGACTAAGTAGGTAGGTAGGTAGGTAGATATATGGTAACAGGGGATAATAATGCCCACTTAATATTGTAGTTCTTATTCCTCTCACACATTGGGAAATCGTTCGGTGGACGATTCTGCGAGCTCTACTAGACCGTTTTTGCAATGATAACTTCAAGAATCATCACGTCATTTTTATTAGTCCATGGTCTGGTCGACATTTGCTTGTCAATATGAGCCACATTCACTGCCATAGGGAAGAATACGCTTGGCTCTGGGCAACCACAGTGTACGACTGGAGGTTGTAGCCAGTGTGGCAGTGGCATTGACGCTAGTTCACCTTTATTTGCGGGGTAACCTAAATCCGTTGTATTAGGAAAACTGGGTTGTTAGAGCTATGGAGTCGATGGTCACTGGTTTGAAATTGAGACATTTTCAAAATAGTGCATGGAAACTTCCAGCCAGTGACTTGACAGCCCTACATACTAGTACCCTGCTGTAAGATACAACGGATATAGGTTGCCCCACGGATAAAGGTTAACTATCGTTACCACTTCTCAAAGATAAGCAAGATAACCGAGAACCAGACATGTTGTAATCATTCTAAATTGGGACTCATATTTTTAGGCCATTCTCGCATGTAGTTGGACTGTGACTGTCACAGCCGTTCTGTATCTTGGTCTCCTTGTCGTTCGGCAACGGCTCGCTAGAGGTGCCATTTTCGCATGCAGCTGGACTGTGTTTGTTACAACCGTTCTGTGTCTTGGTCCCCTCATCATTCGGCGAAGGCTCGCTAGCGACAGCAGCCATCTCGATATCCACAGCTGCCTTCTCCTGGAGAGGGAGAAAATAGTCAGGTTAGAGAGGAGAGATTCAACAGTGCAAACACTACGCCAAGCTATACGTTACCAGGCGGAAGGAAATTCCATCGTGATATGTGGAAGAAGGCTTTCTGTGTTCTTACACTTTTGGGGATTGGCAGTGATCATAGGTTGTTTTCATTTCTAAGAGAACACCTAGATTCAATGGCAGAAGCCTCACTACTTAGTAAACAGACTCTTAGGGCAATTCTGACCGGTTCATAGTGTACCGCAGTAATATGTGTCACTGTTTACAGATGCCTCGGTGGAATAAAGTTGAGGTTGCGTACAAAGAGTTTCTTTATTCAGTGACGTCTCAACCTGATGAAATTATCCACGGAGGCCTCGCTACTTACTAAAGAGACCCATTTACACAACTGCATCTTTATTCCATCGACCTTTCTGTAACCGTCTGTTACCTTCCTCATGACAAGCTGTGTTTGTGTAAAAAGAGTTTCTTTTTTTTCTTCTTCTTTTTTTAATCAGATTAGTAGGGCCTGATGTTACCATCATGAAGTGAAGAGCGGCCCATCGCGATAACTGTAGCAGCGTCTCTTCTCCCATAGACAGAAACATCAAGCTTAGGCAAGCTTGACTTCACTGACTCAATAGGCAAAGCAGGGGTTACAAGGCTGCTCGGGAAATTCCCTACCCCATTTTGGCGGGAATGGTTTGGAATTTAGTGACATACCAACCTGATGAAGCTACTAGTATCTTAGCCTCCATAGCAGGCTTTCTGTGGCCTTTTTTTGCTCATAATACACTTTTGCTGGTCATTTCTATTTGTACTCGGTCGCTGATTGCTGGCGTTTTCTGATTGCCGGCCTCCGAAAATCAGAAAACGCCAGCAATTAGCGACCGAGTACAAATAGAAATGATCAGCAAAAGTGTATTATGAGCCAAAAAAAGGCCCCATAAAGCCTGCTGTGGAGGCTACTGGTATCTACGGAAGCCTCGCTACTTACCCCCTCCCCGTGCCTGACCCCACAGCGCAGCCACCGCAGCCAGCTGTCGGGCAGGCAGCAGAACACGCTTTCGTAGAACGGCACGATCACTCTGGGGTCCACTTCTTTAGGATCCTGTGAGCCTGAGGAACAAAGTGACTTTCTATTTACGATCTGAACTATGATGCAAATCCATAGACTATGTTTTAGGGTGGTTTTTCACAACAAAGAACATTATATGGATAGATCGCTAACATCTTCTGAAGATGAAACAAACGAACATACCGGTTAGGAAGCTCACCAAAAGTCCCACGATGACACAGGTGACCGTGGCCACCGCTCCGAGGTACACGTAAGACAACTCGTACAGCGCGGATTCAGGGGGGCTGGAAAAATCGTATCTATTAATCTTCATTCAAAATATTAGTACCTAACACCACGGAAGTATATAACATACTGAAACAACGACAAACAGACACAGACATCGGTAGAAACAACAGAACCTTCCTATCAGTCACATTCCTACAAATCTTCATCGTCAGCCTTGCGGCGTGTTTTCATGTATTATATAGGCGTCAGTTTTCATGTATTATAGGTTTTTTCGGACAATAATGTACAATTTTGATCCCATCGCTCCAATGGCAATTTGCAATTATATGGAAGCTCGAAGTGAATCTAAAGAAAACAAAAATTATCATATTCAACAAATCTGGCCGATTATTTTCAAAACAAAACTTTTTATTCGGACAAGAGAGAGTAGACATCGTATCTTCATATTGCTACCTAGGTATCACCATAACATCATCAGGTACCTTTTCATTAGCCAAAAAACAATTGTCAAACAAAGCGCGCAAAGCCATGCACAGCTTCAAATGTCTAACCCGTTCATCAGTCTCACCCGATAGCCTACTAAGAATATTCGATTCCTGTGTTAAACCCATTCTGTTATATGGCTGTGAAATTTGGGGTACCGAGAAATTAAATGATACATCTCCGATCGAAATTACACACAACCAATTCTGCAAGAACATTCTTGGAGTCTCTAGAAATAGTAGTAATTTAGCATGTAGGTCCGAATTAGGTAGATTTCCACTAGACATAGATATTTCCGTTCGACTTGTAAAATATTGGTTGTGTTTAACACAAATGGATTATACTAAGCATCCATTACAAGTAAATGCACTCTTTGAACAGCATAACTCCGTCGTAAACGGCCGGAGAAGATCATTGTTGCAGCGTGTTAAAGAAATACTTGATTATAGTGGATACTCTTATCTCTGGTACTCTGACAACTCACTCTATGACCCTGTATATGTATGTAATATGATAAGGAACAGAATTACCAATATGTGTATCCAGACGTCTCTACATAATATAAGTATAGATACCGGTAAGCTGAGATTCTACAAAACTTGTAAATCTGTATACGCTAGAGAGAAGTACTTAGAACTAGTTGATTTCGAGCTGCGCTCCGCAATAAGCAAAGTCAGAATTAGCGCTCATCCTCTAGAAGTGGAAAGAGGGAGATACAAGAGATTACCAGTGTGTGAAAGGATTTGTAAATATTGTACATCTAAAGCAGTGGGAGACGAAACACATTTCATTTCCAAATGTTCATTCAACGAAACCGAAAGAATCACCCTGTTTAGAGAAGTCACAAAGACTTATCCCAACTTCCCCACATTGACAGACAAACAGAAGGCCACTTTTCTCTTGAAATCGCAGAACCCACAAATTTTAGAAAATGTGGGGCTTTTCGTCTCCCTCTGCTTCCAAAAAAGAAGTCAAACCCAACCTGCTTAGAAATAGCCAACACTAGTATTAGATTAGAACATTGTTTATGACTGTCCATTGTCACTATGTGTATACCATGTACTTGCAATTAGCCCTCGGGCACGAACTTGCAAATAAACTTCTCTTATTATAAAACTAGCTGCATGTATCATTTTGTAATTCAAAGTTGGCCATTAGATGTACGTAAGCAGTACCATAAAATTCTAGAAATGATTTGTCTGCATTTAGGCTTAGGTCCCAATTGCCCACGCAATATCTCCATTTTTCATGGAGGTAACTAGTTGCGATCATCGTCATGATGTGGGAAATAAACCTGTATTTGCATTGAAGAGCTTACGCTGTAATCGTTACTTACTAGTACTGGTCCATTGTAGGTCCAGCCGGAGTGGTGGTGGTGATGTACCGTGCGGTGCTCGTGGAGATGGCGGGGCTCGTGGTGAAGTTTGCCGTGACGTTGACTGGAAGCTCCGCGGAGCATCCGTCGACCGAGATCGGCGGTTTCCATCCAGACATCGGCCACACGACCTTCCCCATCCCGATCCACAGGCTGATGAAAAGGCTGAACAAAAGCCCGAAAAGACCTCCCTGTTGGGCGGAGCGTTAACCAGTTACAACAGTTGTTTTGTTTTTGCTTTTTTTGTTTGAACTGTGTTTATTCATAAAGGCTCAATTTGCATGATTGGCCCAATGGCCGCTTTTTATTGAGGTCATGAAGAGGTAAGGGCCAGACAAAGTACTGTAAATGCATTTAAGTTCGCAGGGATTTAATTTCGCGGTAGCGGGAAAATGGACTTTTCACGGTGGTTTTAATTTCGCGGTAGCACCATGCACTGTAGTCTCTTACTGTTATGGAAAAATATTCGCGGTGGTTTAAAATTCGCGGCCGCCGCGAAAACCGCGAACATTAATCCACCGCGAACATTTCTGAATTTACAGTATACAACAGAAGTATAGTTTACATCATTTATATCATTTAAAGTCCTGATAAGTCTATACACATATCACAATGATCGAGACTTAATCGAAGTATGATTATCAACATTTGTTGAATATTTTTACTGCCTCAAAGTAGACAAGTTGTTTCTCAGTTGATACTGAGTGTAATAGGAGCTTTTCAACTGACCGAAAAAAATTTATGCAGTCAAACCTAGAAATTACCACTTCTACACAAGAACCTTCTGGCCACTGCCCCCACGTCCGCTATATGTAGCCGATGTACGTGGCGCTTTTGCGGCGAGAACACTATCCCAAACGTGCACGTGGCTGAGTGTGTATCCCCCCTCGTCCCGGTTCATCACTGGGGTTAACTTTGTTATCCACGACCTCCTCCTTGGTTGTGTAAAAGAATTTTCCTATATCATATATTCTACCAACCTAATAAAATTATTTTCGGAAGGTTCTTATGACCACTTGACTATACAAATTCAAATAATTATAACAAGTTGGAAATTACCCACCCATCTGTTTGCGCAGGGGAACATCATGCCGAGCACGAAGATGCCGAGGATCGGGCCGCCGATCATGCCGAACAGACTGATGACAGCGGAGAACACCGGGCCCAGGTTCGAGGCGATGAACGCCATCAGGATCGTCAACAGGCCGAACAGGATGGCTGCGGGGGAAAACAAGAAATGTGTAGCTTTAGAATTATTCTTAGACTTACGCCGTATGCGTCTGGTGATGGAAATAATCCAGATCAAAAATCTGCTGTCCAAGATAAATTTTAAATCAAGGATGCAACGATTCTCTACTGCGTTTTAGTACGTTTATACCTTAGATATTCAGGTACACATCTCTTCACTGAGTGTATGTATGAAAGTAGACTGTTTGCTGATATCTAGACCCTTAGATATATCCAGATATACATTTTTTCACTTACCCTGGGAGCCAGACAGGACCGGATAGCTAGCGAGTTTTGTTCGGGGAGCCAAGGTAGTCAGTCCTCCGATCTCACATAAGCACTCTGGGAGTTTAAGCCTGAAGGAGTTATCGCTATCGGGGAAAGGGCTGGTAGACCTAATCGGGCTTAAACTCCCCGGGCACTAATAGAAGATTGGGCGGGCCTGACTGTCTTGGGCCACCGAATAAACTGTCCTAGCTGCCCCATCCCGGCTGTCTCCCATGGTATTTTTCACTAAGCGTGGTCATCAAAGTAGGCTGTTTGGACGTACCTAGACCCTTATCGATATCCACGTGTACATCTCTTCACTGAGTGTATGTATCAAAGTAGGCTAGCGCTGTTTACACGTACCTAGGCCCTTAGATATCCAGGTGTACATTTCGTCGCTGAGGTTGGGGAAGCAGGGCTTGGCGAAGTCGTCCAGTGCCACGGCGGCCAGTGCGTTCAGCCCCGAGGACATGGTGCTGAGCGCCCCGCTGAACACACAGGCCGTGAAGAGGCCAGGCATCCCGGGAAACTTACCCAGGATGTCCATCACGAAGTACGGCATCATCTGTAGATAAAACAACGTTAATCTCATTGTTAAAGCTGTCTCTTTTGAAGATATATCCTGCAACATATACTGAAACTGCAAGGAAACTTGCTGTTTCTAGTGTCTGCGCCTCTCGTCATTACAAGTACCCTGGAAAACACGAATTTTAGCCAGGGCCGGCAGAGAATTCGTTCGGCAGCCAAGGCAGATTTTCCCGAGGATCTTCATGACAAATTCCCGGTGTGATTATCTAAGATGTCTGGAAAGACCTACCTTGACTGCCGAACAAATTCTCTACCGGTCCTGGCTAAAAGTCTGGTTTTCCAGGGCACACAACAAGGTTCCGAACGAACGAAAGTGGCACTGTCTACGACATACTTTGTTCTCTATCACTCCGGATGATGCAACTGCATTACTCATGACTGAGTATAAAGAACGTTAATATTTTAACCATTGAATCAATCTGATGAAGCTTTTAACAAAGATAGTAGACCACCCAGGTACCTGGTCTGGACTGCTGATGTACCCCATAGTTTTCGGGTCGCAGTCGTAGTACCGTGCGTACATCACCATTCCACTCAGGACTGCGAAGAGAATGAAGAAAACCAGTCCCGGGATGTTCCAGTAGAGGGCGCTGCAACACAGAAGCATACATGTTGATATACTGCAAAAGGTATTCGTAGGTGAATGTGGTCACATTGCCTTTGGAGCACGTGGGGACAGTTTTTTGTTAAACACTGTTTCTAGGGTACGGTATTGGAAGGTAAAGCCCATCATTCTTCTGGATACAATTAATCAAATACTGGCACCGTCTAGCAAACTTACCCGAAGATTCTTTACTACGTGAAGCATATCTCTGTTCGATAGATAAACTCAACTACATCCTGGGAGGCGATAATCCTCACTGTGTACAAGTAGGCAAATATATCCACGTTTGTTTGTACCGTAGAACCAATAGTGTAAATGACATGCTAGACCCTTTATTTTGATGTATCCATACCTATAGATATCCATATATATGTGTTTAGTTGTACTGTAAGTAGTTGTTATACATGTAGACCATACGAAAGTCGCTGTACTTTTGTCGTGTCAATAAAGATTGTTATATCTCCCCAACCGAATTCATGCACCCGATTTTAAACCTGGGTGGAGTGAGGAAAATCATACTACGGGTACTACCATTTTCAAGGGCACAATATCCGAGTAGCCGAGAATGCCAGCCGCGGATCGGAGCCAGCCAAGAAAGTCGGTCATTTGACGCCACTAATCATTACTAATTCCTGATTAATCTCTAATGTTAAGACAATGCTGTTTGCTTATCAACGACAGACAAATTCTCTGATGTCATTAGTCTATGGCTCATCTATTTGGAGCTAACATACGTATAAGCTCCATGGTCGATAAGGCGTCAGAAGGATGACGGCTAAGACACAACCGTTACATACGTATGAGGTCCAGTGAGACTGTAATACATGTTGTGTATATGTAATAGTTGTACTTAATGTGCTACCCCCCTCACACACACAAACAAACACACATGCACGCACGCACGCACGCACGCATACACACACACACGTACATACACACACACGCACACATGAAGAGGTTGCGATATGGCAAAATGGCCTGTTCTTACGGTAAGATGTCTCTTTCCATCTTTCCACAGAGACTCTGATCAGTATGCTAAGAATGTTTTAGAGTCTCTGATCAGTATGCTATGGATGTTTTAGGGTGTTCTACCACTTATAAATCCTATGTCTCAGGTCAATCCATTTATCTATCCTATGTTTCAGGTCAATCCATTTTTCACAGCTAAGCGTTTGGCTACTCTCGTATCAAACAGGAACCAGAATCTTAAGTAACATTTCGATTAAATGTATAGGTAACGTTACATATTATTTACACTATTGGGCTGTTTTCTTTTACAGTGGCTAAAGAAATATCCTTTAGAGAATAGAAGTTAAAAGTAGATGTTTCCATTGAGATAACATTATACTAGCATTTAAAAGAGAACAAAGGGCATTATTGTTAAACAAAATAAAAAGAGGAATGACCTAAACTCACTGTTGTGCCTTTTTGATGGAGGGGCAGCTGAGGTACCGCTGCACCTGTGCCTGGTTCACTGCGTACATGGAGCAGCGGAAGAACGTTCCTCCCACTAGGATGTTCCAGGTCGTGTGCCGGACTCGTGGGTCGGGGTCAAAACTTCAGCCGGACAGAAGTAGCAGAAGAAGGGAGGAAAACAACACTAACAAGCTTTCCAGCAGGCGTAATCGTTCAATATAAAGTCAAGGCTCTACAAGTCACCACCTCTAAAATACGAAGTACATGGCTAATGTGCCTCTTTTTTGCTTTTACCATTTTTCAAATTGACAATAACAAGCATCTATAGTGACCACCTGTCTGCATAGACTAGACTTTAATTGGTCACCTGTGAGTAATATTCTTGGTTTTGTCTTTCTTCTCTTTTGAAGACCATGTTATTCCGGGCACCTCAAGGCGGTACGTTGTGTAACCAATCCAATGGTCCAAGATAATTCCGTGGCGGAAAATCGATGTATGACTGACTCTTAGGTTAACCGAGACGGGGGATGATACAGGCTTAGGGGGATCTTAGAACATAAATGACAGCACTTCTCTGTAAAGTTGCTCATCAAAAGTAAGCTTGTGAAAGTCCCCGCGAAGACTAGGAAATTCGGTTAAACATTCGATTAGTAGATTTAGGCTAACAACAATCCTTCATCAACAACATCACTTCTTACTTGAAGAACTCCAGCCTCTGTCCCTGTCGGTTGAGTTCCCAGACTCTAGCCGGGCCCCCTGCCTCTATGGTCCCCTGGATAATGACGGCGAGAAACCCCGCCACCATCACTACCACCTGGAACGTGTCCGTCCACATCACAGCCTTCATACCGCCCTGGAAGAAAAGGACACCCCACTTTGTGAAACACAACGAAAGATAAGACTTAACTGAGAACTAGCCCGTTGCGTATAGCTTGCTTAAAGCTTCGGACACTCTTAGTCTTACTTAGAGAAAGGGGCGCCGCCGGATAGTTTACGGACTTTTTTCACTGTCTTGCGTGACCCCGACCTGATCCTGTCTGGCACCCTGCGCTAGCGGGCTATTTTGGGGCACGGCCGGGTATCATGTCCAATATCATGATGATTTTATCTCTGATTTAAAATCAACCCGGGGCAGGGTAACAAATAGACGCCGTGCGCTAATCGGGAAGAGACCGAAAGATCCCCCAGTGGTAGCCGGCAGTCCACTGGGACAAATTTGTTGCTTCTGGGTCCGGCCGGGGGTAAAGCCTCTACGGGAAAGATACATTAGAAAGAGATTTACAGAGATAAAATGATTTTCACTTACGATACATGGTACCCATTTGTGCCACTTTCAAAAAATCGCAGTTTCACGCGACAAATTACGCCTAGTGGTGCGTTGTGCCCCTTAGGCGTGTTGTGCCACTTTTGCACAGTCCAGTGAAATGATACCCATAACAAAAGCTTCTGTATACACGTCACTCACCAATGCAGTGTAGAATGTGCAGACCAATCCCATTCCCAGGACTGCTCCCCAAAGCGTCAGGCCAGTCACTGCAAGTATACAACAAGACAACACATAAACTATACAGGGAAGTTTCTCCAACACAATACTGGTACATGGTGACTTCATGATTAAACCAGCTTTACAAAGGCAATCTTGAATAATCCTACTTTAAAAGTGGCCGTATCTCAGATAATTGATTCCATTATATATATCTACTATATATACTGGTTGATGTTTATTGTTTTTATGTCGTTTCTTCTCCTCCTTCTTCTTGTCGACCTTAAATTTGTTACAAGGGTGGAGCGGGCCAACATGAAATATGCTGCATTTGCTCGCGAGCAAATCTCGGATTTTCTAGTCATCAATAGTGCTCGCTTAAAGGCGCGCGATCATATTGTGTTTCCGTCTTCTACCAGTATAGTCTATTGTTTTTATTTGGGCAGATGGCAACCAGACTCTGTTCGCAACTAGGGGCTGAACATTACATTGCATTAGGGCTTACAATGAACGGTGCACCGGTGAACTTTTGTTCGTACGTTTGTAGGTTTCCACTCACCTGCATTCAGAGCCAAGGATGGTGTGTAGAGAACAAGTCCCATATACACCAGCTACAGCGGGACAACATGATTTACTTAGTATCAATAACAGGCTGTGTATTTGTAGTAATCTAGTGCATTGCTGATTTTCATTTGTACTTCAACAGTGTTCAAAAGGTCACGTTTTGAAAATGCACCAACAGTATTTGCACATTACATGTAAATGTACAAACAGTATTCGTACAGTAAAAGTACAAACAGTATTCTGTAGTCTAGATTTTTGTTGACGGTTTGTATCAAATGTGTTGTACTAACCATGTTGACCACAAAGAGGACGGTGCAGATTAAACGAACTGTCTTGGAGAACCGGATTTCCAGGTACTGTACATGAAGGAAAAAATAATATTAGAATAACCGTTATTTTCATGTGAAAGTGAAAATCAATCTTCGTCATAATTCCTCTTCCTATTGAAGCGACAGCTATCGAACAACGGTTTTCCCAATCCTTGCAACATATTTTGAATATATTGCAAGTTGAAACCACCATCCATCGATATTGCAAGTTGAAACCACCATCCATATATGCATCGACTTGATATTCCTTAATCCCTGTTTTCTCAAAAACAACGGATATAGGTTACCCCTGCATAAACGTGACCTACTGGGTTAGATCTATTTTGTTTCAATCTTTAGATGCACTAACCTCGTAGGTGCTTGTCAGCCCCAGGTTGTAGAAGGTCGGCACAAATAGCCTCGCTACCAGCACCATGCTGAAGGACCCCGACACCGCGAAGAACCAGAACATGGTGCCGTTACTGTACACCTCTGCCGGGGCCGCCAGCACCGTGATGGCGGAGATGAACGAGGCTAGCAGGGACATCATCACCGGTAACGTTGGCATGGACTGTGGGGTAGAAAGTAAAAGTTAGTGTTGTTGTTTTTGCTTTTATGTGCGAAATAAACAAACAGACAAAATAAACGTCAAGGCTAATGTCGCATTTCCAAATCAGGGCCCGGTTGGGCTGATTGTGGAAGCAAAAGATAAAAATGTATACGTACAAATAATTCCCACGACTATTCTCTTTACGTCTTGTATAGTTTGGTGTCTTCTGTCTCATCCTTTTTGTTCCCGAAATATACCCGGTTGAAATGTGACATAGGCCATGATACGACTAACCCCTCCCCCCCCCCCACACACACAAAACACACTTCTATCGTTCACAAAATGGTCAAATATATGTCTCTTTGCTCTTCTTGAAACAAGTGTATAACTACAGAGTTTTTGCGGTACAATATTGTCAGATTATGTTTATATATACAAATATTTCGTCTTTTACTAACTGCTTAGCTCGTGTATCTAATTATAAATCTATGGCATTGATAAAAGAATTGCTTACATCAGTGTACAACTAACACTCCGATACAAAATGTAATTCATTTTCAATATTTTGGAGTTACAAAGTGTACAGAGTATGTTCAATGCGCGTGAACTACTTTTGAAGTGACTGACCTGGTCAGCCACGAGGAACTCCCTCTGCGTGCTCTGCTTGCCTCCCGTGCAGGCGTAGTACACCCCGATGCCTGCCGACACACACAGCATGGCGGAGAACACGACATAGTCCCACACGCCGAAATACAGCGGCTCGGCTGCCATGGTGACTCAGCTGTGATAGAAACAAAGACGTCATGACGTCATGGCGTAACGTTTTATCCCCCCATGTGCAATAGTACTCGTCTGTACAAACTCTATAGTCTTAGTGGTTGACAAATGTACTGTTGTTGTTGTTTTTAATATAAAAAAAATGTAAAATATTAAATAAAAAAAGGGGCGGAGTGTTGGGCTTGGAATCTAGGTGTCCCTAGTTCGATACCCGCCGTGCCCCCGACGTTATGCCCTTGGAGAAGACACTTTACACGACCTTCCTCACTACACCCAGGTGTAAAAGATGGGTACCTGACTTCGGTCGGGAGGTTAAGAAAAGACCTACCTTTGCCTTCTGTCTGTACTGTGACTGTGGCACTGTTGATATAAGTTACCATAGCTGGAGTGCAGTAGTGCCACATTGTCCTCGTCTAGTCCAAAAGTGAATAGAAAAAAAGACCGAATCTTTTGCTGTGGATGCCGTTGTAACGCGAACTGACTTACCACTTGGCTAGATGTTGAATCCTTTTAATGATTGAATACCGGCCTACAAAGATTAAGCTTACGAAGTTACTTTTCTTCCGATGATTATTTGATCATCATTAGCAGGTCCCGCAAAACTACGTCTGCCTTGTCAATTTGAAAGGCGCTTCCTCTTTAGCTGTACCCAAGTTGACCAATCAGGTCATTGCTTATACATGTACTAAATGTCGCGTGCCAATTGGATATCGCTCAACAGTCAACAATATCTCAAATTTCCATGGTGACAAATATGGTTGTAGTGACCTACGACCCGGCCAGACCCCCTGACATGGATGTGATCATATAGCTGTCCTCAGGTCATTACTTAAACGCCTTCTGACCCACTTCCTAGTAAAGAGCGACCCACACCTCAATATCTTGGAAAGTACATGTACAAGGAAGAAAAATATCATAGAAATCCATCGTTCCTACGTTCCATAAGATTTGGACAAAATTTCCATGCAGTTCCAGAGCAAGCTGTCAGAGGGCCCAAGCATACACCATTTCTTCCTTACATCACAAGCTATCTGCCATCAAAATATTAATACCATAGCACATGCAGGTCAATTGATACATGAAAACGGAAATTCCGTTGCAGTACCAAGGAAACGTACAAGGGGTCCAAAATCGATCTTGACCTTCGTCTTTCCAGTCCCTATCAACTTACCAAATATCATCCATAGGTTCTTGAGTTATAATGACTACAAACACAAACAGACAAACAGACAGTGTGCAGAATATACAAGGAACAAATTACATTATACAAATTACAAGACTACGTGCAGAGTGTACAATGAAGAAATTACATCGTAGTACTAACAGTTAGATTAAGGGTACCCCGTTACATATTAACGTTTCAATTTTTGTTACAACGTTTATTGCGTCTATTTTAAAAATCTAGATAACTTGTTTTCTACTCATCTTGTTTTTTTCTCATCAAATTTGGAGTATGGGGATGATGTCATCCATAAGATTTACTTGCTGTAGCCTAGACAAGAAACCGAACAAATTAAAACCGAGTCCTACCGCTTGTACCAAATCAAATCTAAAACATGACCTATTTACATTCATTTTAGACTCATGGCGTCGATCGAATGGCCGGGTGACTTAAGGTACACTCTCACTGGACTTGGGGCACGCTTGCGGCATTGCTGCGTTCGTTCACTGCGTCACTGTTTTGTTATTTTCTCCGATGTTTTATAATTCAGATATTGCGTAATACGTAAAAGTATGACATAAAGACGACAAAATACACAACAAGTAAGAAAGTTCGTTCTTTATCTCTGAAATTCGTTGAGCATCTTTCGAACGCAGCAATGCCGCAAGCGTGCCCCACGTCCGGTGAGAGTGCGCCTTTAGGCATCGAACAACAGATCTGATAGCGACTATCAGAGGTCGTTGGTTCGATTTCTGGTATACTCCTAGCTAGAAGTTGGCGGGATCACCCAGTTTTTTAAAGGTTGTACTGGGATACTCAACATGCCTTTTCTCACTCCGACCACGTTCTAGCCAGGGCTATTGTACTGGCTTGGTATCAAGCTGTATAATAGCTCCCGAGTCTCTTCTGTCTTCTACGTACTAGTGCGGAGAGGACAGAAGAGACTTGGGGGTTATAACGTTAACACGACTGAGTACCAGGCTAAGGCTATTGCGCAAGGACCCGTCCAGGGTTTTAAAAAAGAGGCAGAGACAAAGGAAAAGATGAGAGGAAAATGTCAAAGACTGTTTTCGTCAGATCATCGCACAATTAGTAACAGTTTTAACTGCTACTCCACGTTATGAAAACAGCTAGTATACCGAGCAAGAAACTCCTCACAAAGTTCGGTACAGTCAGCGAGAAAATGCGCCCCTTTTCCTGCGAAAGATGTCGAATATTCAATGATGAGAGGATTTCTGCTATTAAGGATGTCCTGTGTCGAAGGAAGGGTAATAAAACGGCCTTGCAATTGGTATTTCTCCAAGCAGAGGTTACGCTTCTGCTGTTTTTTTTTAAGTCAGGTTTTCGATTTGTCCGCCAGCCAAACTGTCTCAATGGCATCTATGTCCTTAAGCGGATAAAATGAAAACCTGACAAAATAAAAATAAATTTAAAAAAAAGCCTAAAATCAGGCGGAAACCAAGACAAAATAGAAAAATGTGTCACGCGCTTTCATCACGTGACCCCTGACCGTCTGACGTTACATACATTGATACATTGACACCTGTTACAAAACCAAACGGAGCCTAACATCTGCTTGGAAAGCACATTTCGTAACCACTCTACTTTGCTTGCATAACGGCCAAAAATCATTTGAATTTCACTCGCCTCATTTTATCTGTTTGTGCGAAGGAAATAATCTAAATAAGAGAAATATATATTGAGTAGAAATTCAAAGAGCTGTAAAGAGTGCGTGGATAATGTCATACAGACCAAGAAGGCTATAACCGCCTCTGAAAATTCTTTTTCTTTCTTTGTGGACAAACGAATTCGAAGCTAATGAATGAACTTGGGTTCGGATAGAACACTGTGCGTTTTGAAGACCTTACCTGAATGCCATTGATGTTTATTATATTCTGGATAAATGTCTATTTCCTTGTATATCTACCACATTTTTGCGAAATAATTGTTTATTTTAATGCTTCACCGCCGCCAACCACACCCAAGATCGGTACTTTCAACCAAAGCTAAATCGTTGCGTTTTTCTAAGTGTCATTTCCTGTGTGAAACGAGGATGGATTTGACACGAAAGAGGGAGAAGAAAAACACGGGAAAAATGTAATTTTAACCTTCCCAACATCAGCTAATCAGCTAGTAGATTGCGCCACCCCAAGAGGCCATGTAGGCCCTAGTCCGTAGCATGTTTTCATGTACATTGTACTTTTTGTGCTCGATCACGAATGAAAGTGCCGTAGGTAGGTTGCTATTTTCTACTGTTATCCATTTCTTGCTACACAAAACAACAAACACCATGAAATCAAGGAGTTTTTTTCTAGACTAAAGGCAATACGAAAACCTGGATGCGCATTGCCTTGTCAAAGGGCTTTACCAGAGTCTTACGCAGAGATACTTGTAGAAAGCTATAAACTTACCTTACGCTAGTCATGATTAGTTCTCCTCCGATGTACAGCAACAGCGACGGACCTGACTTTGGTCACAATGTTCTTGATGAGTTCCAGCAGTCTCTTCGCTGCCTGTGGACTTACGCCGGACTCGTTCTTAAGTTTTGTAACAAAATATCACCACGCTGACTGACTGATTGAAGTTTCATCGATTGGAAAAAAGGATCGATGCACTTATGCATGATTAAATGAACACCTGAAAATTAGATTTGATTCGTCTTCCGCTGCTTTATATATATATATATATTAGATGCACAGTATTTACACATTCCTTCGCATACTGGTTATCTTTTATATAGCCCTTTTCTTTTTCTTACGGCCGCTTTCTTTGCTTGCATAACGGCCAAAAATCATTTGTATTTTACTCGCCACATACACCTGTTTCTGGGAAGGAAACAATCTAAATACGAGTAATTTCGATATATGGGGGGTAGAGAAATCAAAACATCCATAAACTGTGCATGAATTTTGTCAGGTACACTGCTTCTGGTCAACTCCATCTGTCCCTCCTCTGTCGGAAGACATAATTATATGCCTGACTTCTCCTTGAGTTTTGTTAAGAAATTGGGCCCACAGCTGACTAGCTAATTGAAGTTTGATCGATTGGAGAAACGATGTACTTAGGCATGGTTAAATTAATAAAATTTCATTCGCCTTCCGCTGCTTTGATGAACAGTATTTACAAATTCTAGGAGGTTATAATATCCTTGAGCAATCTCACTCTCTCCCCAAAAAATAAGTCTTTTGTTTGTTTGCTCAGAGGTTAAAAATGGAAGCCTTCCTTTTTCACCCCCTTGGTTTATTAACACACTTTTAAATGCGTGGTAATCTTGAAATTAACTCACCAAAAACCTCACCCAAAAAAAAGTCACCCAAAAACCTAAACAACAAACCAAGGGCATTGATGGTTGTACCCCCGCCCCTGTATAGATCTATCTAACACAATTTTGTAACATAACCGTCTAATTGATGCATCACTAGCCTCCTTCGAAGACTTTCGAAGTGGTGAGGTTTATTTATTGGAGTGGCGCGCTCATAGTCTTCATATACTACCACATTATATTTTTTAACAAAGTAGATAAATCTTTTTTGACACGACAAAAGTACAGCGACTTTCGTAAGGTCTACATGTATTTAAAAAAAACTACTTACAGTACAACTAAACACACGTATATGGATATCTATAGGTACGAATACATCAACAAATAGGGTCTAGCATGTCATTTACACTATTGGTTCTACGGTATAGATATATATTTGCCTGCTTGTACACAATGAGGGTTATTGCCTCCCAGAATGTTGTTGAGTTTATCTATCGAACAGAGAGTAGCAAATTCGTTATAGAAAGCAATGTGAACAGCTCTGTTTGAGTATAATGCGTCTTGGCTTTGCCAGCCAGAGGGCTGTATCATTGCTAGAGAGAAGTACTTAGAACTAGTTGATTTCGAGCTGCGCTCCGCAATAAGCAAAGTCAGAATTAGCGCTCATCCTCTTGAAGTGGAAAGAGGGAGATATAAGAGATTACCAGTGTGTGAAAGAATTTGTAAATATTGTACATCTAAAGCAGTGGGAGACGAAACACACTTCATTTCCAAATGTTCATTCAACGAAACCGAAAGAATCACTCTGTTTAGAGAAGTCACAAAGTATTATCCCAACTTCCCCACATTGACAGACGAACAGAAAGCTACTTTTGTCTTGAAATCGCAGAACCCACAAATTCTAGAAAATGTGGGGCTTTTCGTCTCCCTCTGCTTCCAAAAAAGAAGTCAAACCCAACCTGTTTAGAAATAGCCAACACTAGTATTAGATTAGAATATCATTTATGGCTGTCCATTGTCACTATGTGTATACCATGTACATGTACTTGCAATCAGCCCTCGGGCACGAACTTGCAAATAAACTTCCAATTGTAAAACCCAGTATAATGTTATAAACTTACCTTGCGTTGGTGATGATCAGTTCTCAGATGTACAGCGACAGACCTGACTTTGGTTACGCCGACGTTGAGATCACCTTCTAACGTTGTTGGTCAGCTGTCACTCCACTGTCACTTCACCTAACCTGGATTCCTCTGAGTTTTGTAACCCAAAAGCGCCACGCTGACTGACTGACTAATTGGGATTTAATCGATTGTAGACACGATGTACCAATAAGCATGGTTATATGAACACTTAGGAATTAATGTGTTTCGTAAGCTATTTATGTTTCAACCCATGGATTGAAATATATTGTCTTTTGTCATATTTCTTCTTCTCCTCCTGTCAAATCTTCAGATGGAGTTAACTTTTTTTTTATTTGGGGGGCCAAATGAGCCAGAATCTGGCATGAAGGTAGAGATAGCAAATCATCCCCACGATTGGGTTAATATAACATATTTGTATGGATTTAAATATGCTGTATTTGCTCACGAGCAAATGTCGACCTTTCTAGTTACACATTCTTTCGCACGTTGGTTATCTTTTACATCGTCCTATTTTTTACTTTCAGAGGATAAGCGCTAATTGGAATGCGAACTTTGCTGATTGCAGTGCGCAGCTCGAAATCAACAAGTTCTAAACAAGGAGCTTACCTCTGTCTAGCGTATACAGCAATATCACTGATATGTGGTAATTACGCAGGAAATTTCGGTATCAATTGCACCTGACTATTAAAGGTGCAAAAGGTCGTAAATCCGATGGAAATTCTTGTGAAGCTTTAGGGCGCAGCAACCTTCTTTCGTGGCCATGCGTACCCATCTTTCTTGAAAATACTCTTTCTACGAGGGGCGTTCAATAAGTAATAACTCTGACTCATTTCCCATAGCAGGAGATTAATGAAACTTGGCACAGTTATTAGTCTTTCTCTTCATAGGAACCACCCAGAGTTATGTATTTCTTCCATCGTTTGATGCAGCTCTGGACACCGTTTTTGTAGGACACCCCAGGTTGGTCCTCCAACAGATGCCTCATCAATGGCAGAAGAGGAATGACCAGGTCTGGGAGCTGTTTCCACAGACTTCCGGCCAAGGTCATATGATGGGGCATCATCACCATAAGTTTCTTTCATTTCATCAAAAGTCTCCTTTGGTGTGCGTCTTTTCAAATACAAAAACCGGATCACTGCGCGACACTCAACTGGCTCCATTTCACACGTGGTCCATTTCACACCTAACTCAGTTCAAACACCAGTAAATCAGAAACCACAATTAGTTCAGAGCTATTTTTGCAACATAAACTATAGAGATATGATATGAATCATTACACATGCAAAATTTCATCTAGATCAGACAACTGAAAGTGGGTCAGAGTTATTACTTCTTGAACGCCCCTCGTATCCTCCAAGTTTTCCTCCTAATAAGGGGTCGTGTGGAACAGTCAGTAAGGTGTTCGATTCATAAACCAGAGGTTCTGGGTTCGAATCTGTTGGTGTGCCACCGATCGTGTGCCCTTGGGAAATGCGCTTTACAGGACATTGCTCACTTCACTCAGGTTAAAATGAGTACCTAGCTTCGCTTAGGGCCGTCCCTCGGATAGGACGTTAAATGGAGGTCCCGTTTTATGAGGAGACAAAGAAATTTTCTATCTAGTTGAACAAGAAGGATGTTCCTATCTTGAGCAAAACCTCATTTGGATGGATGACGTTGGTACCAAATATAATTTGAATCAGCCAGTCTTGATAAGCATCTTTGATGGACCGGCTAGTTGGCTTTTAACGATTGATTGATGGCTTACACTTTTCGGCATAATTCGGGCAATTATGCTTCGTATAGATAAAGTGGTCACGTACGCTTTACGTAAAATGCATTGATTATGCTTAGGTAACATTTTTAAACCGGGGTCCGATCGGGCAGCTTTCGGGAACGAAAAGTCGAAATATGCACCAAACGTAAGAGGGGGAGTCGTGGTTTGTATTTATTTCTGTGTATACATGTTTATTTTTCGTTTTTAAACAGCCCGGCCGGGCCCGGTTTGGAAATATAACCCTAACATTACCGGCTCTACTCTTAGGCCTACATCACATTTCTAAACCGGGTTATGCTTAGCATTTTTTGTCCTACAACAGATCCCTTTCGTAAGAACGAAAATATTGATATTTTTGCTCATTCAACTGATTTGGTCGTAGTTTTCTATCTAGTTGAACAATAAGGATGTTCCTTTCTTGAGCAAAACCTCATTTGGATGGATGACGTTGGTACCAGATATAATCTGAACCAGCCAGTCTTCATAAGCATCTTTGATGGACCGGCTAGTTGGCTTTTAACGATTGATTGATCGCTTACACTTTTCGGCATAATTCGGGCAATTATGCTTCGTATAGATAAAGTGGTCACCTACGCTTTACGTAAAAGGCATTGATTATGCTTAGGTAACATTTCTAAACCGGGGCCCGACCGGGCAGCTTTCGGGAACGAAAAATCGAAATATGTACCAAACGTAAGAGGGGGAGTCGTGGTTTGTATCTATTTCTATGTTATATGTTTACTTTTCGTTTTGAACAGCTCGGCCGGGCCCGGTTTGGAACTATAACCCTAACATTACTGGCTCTACTCTTAGGCCTACGTCACATTTCCTAACCGGGTCCCGGCCGGGCAGCTTTCGGAGAGGAAAAGTATGATATTTAAGACACCAAACTACACAAGACGTAACGAGAATAGTCGTGGGCATTATTGGTGTATGGTTTTACGTATACATTTCTATTTTCGTTTCAAAAAAAAGCCCGGCCAGGCTCCGGTTTGGAAATACAATGTCAGCCTAAATCAGAGTGACCCAGTAACAACCCATTGTATAGAATTGAAAAGGCTTATTTCGTTATATGTGAGAGGGAATGTAGGCCACCAAGTTATCATCACCAATTATTCCACCTTTTGCCGAATTCTTTGATCCATGTCCCGTAGCTACATGTAGGATGACCTGGTTGAGGCTAAAATGAAAATATGGGAAGAGTCGTTGTATTAAAACTCCAGGACTGGGGGTAGTTGTAAAGCTAGATTTCTCGCATTATTGTATAGGTTAGCTCTCATTCGTTTTTGATGTACATGTATTCTTCCTTTTTTCAACCTCCTTGCTCTAAGAAAAGGTTTCGGTTGACGGCTTGTAGTGGCCATTCTTGCCTACGTCTGCCTGCCAATATCTTTGATACGTAGGGCAAGAGACAGATATAGGGCATCGTGGAAAATGAATTACCTTAGTTTACTACATGACAAGAACCTCTCCCCATTGCAATGCATTGAGCGGGGTTCTTTTACTCCTATTTTTTATATGCCAAGCAAGTGCCGCCGAATTTTAGCACCAAGATATGCCCGTCGGCCGTCCGCGTCGACCTGGCGCGAAAGACCCGGCCTCTGCAGCCGTCTGAGCGCCTGAGGCGGTGATACCGGGTGTTCACCTGTCCAGGCCTATGACGTCATCGTGGCCTCGGAACCATGGGAATGTATAATCGATGTGCACACCCCAGTTTATTTGGGGTCTGAAATCGAGGCTGCGCACCCTCAAGGTTCCGGTTCGGAGTTTTTTTTAATGATTTGGAGCCGATTTGACTGTCTCTCAGAAAAGCACTAGCGCTTCTCAAAACATCATTTTTCGGATAATTTAATGTTTCCGATAGAAAAGAGTGCCTGACCGACAGACTCTTTTGACATTTTCTGTAGAAATGTTATTTTTGGTAAAAACCATCAAAAATATAAGCTTTTCATCCAAAAATTGCTCATTTGGGGCCATTTTTTACAGGCCGCTACACGGAAAAAATGAATTTTCCTGGGATAATGACTGATATGGCAATGAAGGTCAAGACTTCTTCTGTATACTGAGTAAAAAGGAAGAAAAGTTATCCGATACGTTTTCCGCGAGCTCCGATGGCGCTAAAACACCCAAAACACCCAAAACGCACATAGAACGCACGATCTGGGTAATCAGGCGACGAAACGCTTTACCGCTATCGCGCGCACTAATACCAGGAATTGTTCGCCGCACGATCAAATCTCCGACACCATAAAACGCCACGAATAACAAGCATTTGGAGATGTATAAAAGATCATAGACTTCTAAAGCGATAGGCGAAAAATCTAGAGCCAAAACTATGGAAACAACCTCTGATTATTCTTAAGGACTATTTAGATATCTGGACACTTGAAATTCCGAACCGGAACCTTAAAAAAGTCGAGAGGCCGCGGCCGTCTCTTCAAGAAAATAAATCTAAAGCAGAAAAGCCGTATATGGGAAAAAAGGGTATCGCTTCAGTTTTAAGAACAGCCGGTTTCTTCACTCTATCTACTTTTCATAATTTTGGGGGAGAAAAGTTTTTTTCACGTAAAAAAGTATGCAAAAAAAGGGGAATTTTGACGTGGAAATAAACCCACTACCTATATTTTAGTCATGAAAATGACTGATATTGTCGGAAAGAGAATACACCTAAGATTAAGCAAGCAAAAAATAAAGAAAATCGTAACACTGAGATTTTTACAATAACCCGACGCGCGAGGCATAGCAACACGGCTCAAAGACCGCATATGGACGGGGAATCTGGGTCAACGGGCGAATCACTTCCAACGCGTAGAAATACAGTCAAACCTGCCCGAGCGACCACCTCTTCTCAGCGACCACCTGGCCATTTCGACCGCTTTTTCTCGGTCCCGATTTATTTTCCCATTGACGTAAGCATTAAGCGACCTTTTCTCAACGGGATCCATAAAGACCGCATCATTTTCAAAATTGAGGTTTTCATCGATTTTTGATGATTACTAGAGCGATTTTGTACCAAAATAGGCCAGTTTGCGTCGGATTTTGGGGTTAGATTTACAGTTTACAGTGTGTGTGTTGTATTTGACATTAAAGACCTCACTTCTTTGCGTGCGTGCAGTGTGCTTGCTATTTGCCATTAAACACAACGGAAAACATTTATACTTTGCATCGGGCATGTTTTGAGTCGATACTCTTCTCAGCGACCACCTGTCCAAAACGACCGCAAGGAAGTGACACTCGGGCCCAAAACCAATTTGCACCAAAAACACATCACCTTACGCTTTTTAGCCATGCCAGTATCAAATGCCACTTCGCAGCAGATTATGAGAAATTTGAACTCAAACACGGACCCTCGAGACCCTTTCGTCACATTTTTGTCGCGCACTATCTCGCCTGCTGAAACCTTCAAAAACAGGTCCAGACATCTTATCACATATCTAGAATGACATTCAATACGCTAGTTTACATGTAGAGGATATAGTTTTTAGGCGCCGTGCGAGGAGCCCCTGTAACACCATGCCCGCCCTTCGAAGCGCCACCTCCATTCATGTCTACATCATATCGTGTACGTTATGAGCAGGTTATGGATATATGTGGACATCACCCGCTGCCCCATATCACCTTTGGCCTTTCACTCAACTGCTCATCTACTTATATGTGGTAGGAGTCTGACAGAGAAGTCCACTCGTCACTCAGGAAACATTACGATCTTCAAGTTAACACCAACTTCTGCTTGGAGACCTTATGCGATTTGCTATCACAACTTTGGCCTTTTACTTACTAATGTAAACATTGTTTTGTGACACTCTGACACCCCCTTAAGTCCGTTTCAAAGTTTCACACTCGTTTGAAAAACTTTTAGGTATAATTATTATATCCAGAAATGTGATTCATTGATTGTGAGGAGTTGGAGAACTTTAATACAACTGCACATCTTCAAGAGTATCAAGTTATATCCTGTTCTTACTGGCTTTGTCCGTAATTTTCTGGTATGCTAGGAGCTCACATGAATTCACGTAGTTACTATCATCTATGTATGACGGTTCCGTAGAGATTGCATCTGATGAATTAAATGGATCTAACTAAAGCGCCGACTAGTGACCAAAAATATCATTGCAACAAGTGTAGCATACTAGTAGTTTCAAGAATCGGCCGCATTAATTTGTACCGCGGATAAAAATCGATTTATTATAACACCACCACACTAGAGTTCAAGCTTCGATAGCTTTCACGTGAAAGTATTGACAAATGATATACAAATGACGGTAATAACGCGGCAACAATGTGAATTAATCAAGATTTCGGCCGTACTACTTTGTACCGCGGATAAAAACTGTGTTGTGCGGTCTGAAGATGATTTTGATGCTGATTGGTCGTGTGAATGTACATTCAGATAATTGTATTGTAATACTACTTCAGATCAAACAATGTTATATGCTGATTGGTCAACAAAAAGTGATTGGCCAATCAATGTGCAGCTACTATGACACTCTAAATACTATTTTAAAGCCGACTTTTTTTACCACCAGAAAGTGAAGTTTAGGCCTCGGTGGCTTATCGACAAATGATATGCAAATGTTATTAATTACACAGCGGATAAAAACTGTGTTGTGCGGTCTGAAGATGATTTGGATGCTGATTGGTCGTAAGAATGTACATTCAGATAATTGTATTATTTCATTGCACATCAAACAGTGTTATATGCTGATTGGTAAACTGGAATTAATCAACCAATCAGCGTGTAGCTAATACATTACATGCTCGTCAATCTGAAGCATTTATTTCATTGACTGCTAGGGGTCGCTCTTGAATTATCAATGTAAAATCGTATTAGCAATATTACTTTTCTGCCGTTCGTTTTTAATTCGCTTAGGAGCGCCCTTGACACGCAGAGAGAATAAAGCTGTCGATTGTTACCAATGAGTTGTTTTCGTGGAACAGAAAGGGTGGGAATACTGCATTTAAGGTATCTTTGATGGAAAGAGGTATTTAACTTTTACAATCGCCCTGAATACCTGCATAAAATTAACAGTAAACACAATCCCATAGGACACAATCCTTCGTGAAGTGATTATAGCATACGTTACAGTGTGGCTAAGGTGTTTGTCAAATGTCAGACTAATCCATTAAAAGATATTGATTTTCAGATGACTCAAACCTAGTCAGAAATAAGTATGAAAGACTCATCTTAGCAAAGACGAATATTGTAGCATTTTCTCATAAATGAGGCCCTGATTTACATAATATTTGACTTAACTTATAACTTTCAAATATCATATGATATTGCCACAATTTACCACTACAGAATTCTAGTTATTTCTGATCTAATAGATAATATCTATTGATATTCCTCTCTGTATCAGTTAAATATGTCATATGAAGACATGCAGTGGATTTCCTCTTTAGTAGTTTGACAATTCATTGTTCTCACGATATAGTCCCTAATAGAGCCCAATTTGTAGTGCCACTCTCAAACGCCTCCAAAATTTCTTGGAGTGTACACGCGCGTTCACATCATTTGGCGTCCAAAGGATGTCATCCACAAAATTAACTCAGTGTAGCCCTCCAAAAAAAAGGAGCGATTCAATAAACTATGACCAGAACATGTCTCTCATAATATCTTCCTTTATTGAAACTCAATCAAGATCCTTCACAGAATCTACAGTACTATCAAGATAACATCTCATTGAAAATGATACAAACACCACTATATAATCACCCAACAATATTGTAATAATCTAACACAATCATATGATAATACTTGTAGTTCTCACAATATGGAGACAAAAGAAATATGATATACAAGTTCACCTTTATCCGTAGGGTAACCCTTATTCGTTCTTTTCAAGAACAATGTATTTAGGGAAATCAAGTCGACAGATGATGGTTTCAAACTGCAATATTTTGAAAAAAAGTACAATTTGAAACTACCGTCCATTGACTTGATATCCCTGGATACCCTGTTTAGCAACACAACGGATAAAGGTTACCCTGCGGATAAAGGTGAACTAAAGTTATACAACACACAATGAATGCTGTCGTCAGTGTCAAACCGACACATATGGTCCAATGAAATGGTCCTGCCAGTCCAAATCCTGTCCATGCAAAATGGAACACATTGAAGCTAATTAAAGATTCTCTCAGTGATAAACTTTACAGCTACAGAAATATATTCTGTATTGATCACAAAATCCGTAAGATAATTACTATCACCTTTGGAAACGAGGCAAAATTATATCAATATCATAAATTTGGCTCAGAGTTAAGCATGTATCTCACTGACGCTGTAACTTGGCATTTTTACCTCCACACCGTAAAATGCAGCCAACCACTCAGCGGATTTGATTGACAAAAACTTATCTTTCTACGCTTTCTGTGTACGTCATACTTATGACATAAGTGATACGTAACACATAAGTTATGTGTTACGTATGATATTCCCGTCACAAAGTCAAGGGTAACAAAAATCTAATTTAGGATGCAGTTGGGATGACAAAGAGTCACAGCTCAGTGAGATATCCACTTTAAGTACAACTTAACTGGCACTTAAGTCCCTCTAGGCTGTGGACCCTTTTTGATAAAATTGCTAATAATAGTACTTCATGTACACTACAAACTACTACAGCTTTTTTTCTGACACACACTTCAATCATAATGTAATCTATTCTCTGTAAAAATATTATCTACACAGTCAGGCTTATTATCTAACACACCACAATGTACAATATAAAACTTTGACAGTTTTTGTTTCTTTGTTGTTTAAAATTTGCATTGCTACCTGCTATGGGGGTGACTTTGAGGTACATTTAATACTGATGTTATACTTGCTAATGTGCAAAGATTGGTCAACAATACATTTGAACACTAGCTATCACAATTTCAATAACTTTGACTTCCTTAAACCATTGATCAAGCAGTTAACTATTGCCTAAACTTTAAGTAGAATAACTGGCGGTCTATTCAACTTTTTTTTAAAGGCAAATATAACTGACGCTGTAACAGACATCAATACAAGAACATTAAAAAGTACAAAACGCATTCATAAAACGTGGATTAATTGTTCTCAAAGGAAGAACTACACAACACTAACCCTAAATATATCTAACGCAAAGTTGACCCAATAACTAGCAACACACAATGATCATGGCAAGTTTGAAAGATACTATCTGATTTCAATGACAGTTTTTATCTGACATTACATCAAAGAAACTCTATGTCCGCATAAAGATTTACATGTACATGTACATAAACAAAGCTAAAGCACCCTCTATACACACTGCCAACATGTTCGACACAGACGTAAATGTACAGAGTCTACAGACTATCGCGACACTACGGCAGAGAGAATATTCCTGACCATCTTCTAATTTTGCTGTTGGTTAAAACCTGCACCCGAGGCACTGACTTAACAACACTGACAAGGCATTCTAAAACGGCAAGCCACAAGACAACGGAACGATGCGAAAACCTCTCAAGACAAAGCAGTGTCGTTCAAGACGTAAGCTCTATTATATATAAGTTCTTTATTTTGACACCATCTTCTTGTTGAGTTATTTTGGCCTCCTTTGATAGAAAGCCTGTGATATTTGGAGCAGTAATTCAGCATTCCTGAAGAGATTTTGTTAAGTCCGATGCGCAGACGTAGATATCGGTAACTACCCTGCCGACATTGTCTACATGTACATTATCGTTACCTCTGATTTATACAACCTTTATCATCAAAGTTTTAAAATATATTATCATCCATATGTGCTCTCTTTGGTCATGGCAACTTCCTGTACAGAGTGCTTTCAATGCCACCCCAAGTTCTGAGATGGGCCAGTCCATGTACATGTAGATACCAGTATCTATAGGAACAATCCATCTCAGTAAAGGGGTGGTCAGGTCAGGAAAGCATGTGAAGAGTACAGGTGGCATTAAGTACATTTTGTACATGGGCTTTGTAAGAAATGTTGGCTCTTTCCATTTCTGTGATTAGACTATAGAAGATGCGCAGCAAGCAATTCACATTTTTCATTTATAGATTGTCTTCATGTAATTTTGTCCTTGTTACATAATATCTGGCCGCTTTTGGACATCACAGAGAAAAGAAACAGCCAACATTTACACACATTTTTTTTACAACCATTTCTATTTTAAGTACTCTGTCATCAGACATGACTCTCGTACGCTAAGATTCCGTCTTGTAGAGGCGGACATAGTGATCTTGGTGATTGGAAACTAATGTTACCATCCTCGCTGAGGATTGTGGTTCTCGTTTCGTCCAATGACACGTCGTATGATACGTCGTACCCCACCGCTCCCTCCTCGCTAAACGTCGAGCCGTTGCTCGGATCAGTGTTCCTGTTTTCTGCGTCCTCGACGTATTCTGTGGCCGCTCTTCGCAGGGATATCCACGTCATGAACACGAAGAGTACGGACATGGCCTTGAGCCCGGCGGACAGGCCGAAGTAGAGGAATCGGAAGCGGGTGGCGTCGTATTCCCAGCATGCACCTTTGTCGCCGTTGCACAGCGGCTGCCACAGAATGCAGGCCGTGTCGATGGTGGCACCGTAGTAGATTGGGGCGGGAATGTAGGCTGGGTGGAACAGGTGCAGAATTAGACATTTGTAATTTTCTGATGTTTCATACTGTATGTCAGTTACATATAAACGTTTGTTTGTTTGTTTGTTTGTTTGTTTATTCTCCTTACATATAGGGGTGAAGGGCAAACATGGGAATACATGTAATAAATTGGATCACCAGTGACTTGTGAAAATGCATTTTTTTTTTACATTGTAACTACATTGCAACTACTAACTACTTCAACCACTGGCTGATATGAAAATGGCACAGAATTCTCTTACTAGGATCAAAGTATGCTATTAACCAAGTATCCTTGCTGAGCCTAGCTGATAAGTTCTAATTTACTGTGTAAATGTCGTACATAAGGCATGGATGTATCCAAGATGTATAAATATAGAATCTTGGCCAATATTGCCACTTCTGTGTGAAGAAAAAGTGCATACTTCTACATGTATGTGTATCAAAGGCAATACTCACCAAGTGTTCGGAAGAGGACAAACTGGATGCCAAGGGCAAAGGGTCGCTCCTCCTTCTTCACTGACCTGTATATATCGGGAGGGCAGAGAAAAAAACATATTCATTACCATCTTCGTCTTAGCAAAATGTTCAAATTTGCTGTGGCTAGATTGTTAAACTTGCTTGATCCAAGACTAGAGACATGTTTAAATCAGTTAAGTGTCCGTTGTTCCCGTCTTACGATGGTTGGGCATTGCAGGATGCCGTTCGGGTCTGATTGCTGACCTCCATGAGATCAGACAAAAACAACCTTCTCGACTTCAGTTCAGTTCAGTTCATCCTTAGAGAGGTAACACCAGCGTCTCCACATGTTCCTGTCTCCACATCTCGACTTAGACAATGACAATAAACATACAAACCAGTAAACAAAGCGGCGCCCTTACCTGAGGGTGACCATCATGGCAGGCACTTGTGCGCAGCAGGTGATGAAGGTTACGATGAACAGGAACACCAGAAACGGCGCCAGCGTGCCGCAGTCACGGTGACATTTTCCTGTCACAGAACAAAAATCATCACATCAGCCACAAACAACTAGGAGAAGACAACTTAGTCTGAGTCAAGCAATAAAGCCATGGGGCTATAACTTACATGTATATGATGGAGAGACATTCTTTGTTTGACTGAGATCATGAATCACATTGTCAGTAAATTATATTTTCTCAAAAACCAAATATTGTGCAGATACAGAGACAAAGTTTCTGATATAAAGAGAGATCTAATGACTTGTAGATACTAACTTAAGGCTATTTTGAAATTTTTTAAAAATCGCAGAACCCAAAAATTGTAGAAAAAGTGAGGAACTTCATCTTCCTCTGCTTCCAAAAAAGAAGTCAAACCCAACCTGTTTAGAAATAGTCAACAATAGGATTCGAGTAGCCTATTTTTACAATAATGTTTATCACCATTCATTGTCACTTGTACATCTCCTATGTTTCCACCATGTACTTGCAATTAGCCCCCGGGCATGAACTTGCTATAAACTTTCACTTAAATAATTTTGACTCCAATGGTATAGCCCTACCTGTGATGACATGGCCTCCATATCTCAGTTTCTGCTCCTCGATGCGGTACTTCTTGGTGTTGATGGTTTCCACAGAGACAACTGCTACACAGCTGCAGTCAGTGTAGTTCTGTTGGAGGGAAAATACAGGCATGTTACTGATCAGCAGCACCTCCTAGTGATTCATAAAGGAAATGCAAGAACCTTACCTACATGTGTACATGTATTCAAAATTCTTAAGCAAAGAGAGATGGACAAGGAATGGCATGAATGCTAAATTTGTCTTGACTTTAGTGACCACTCAAAGGATTTGAAGAAAATGATTTAAGTAGAGAGGCAAGCACTTAATAAAAGACAGGACTCTTTTTATACTTGAATCAATGGGAAAAATAATTCAAGTTCACCAACTTGATCTAAATAACTTAAGTGGCCACATGTCACTCGACCAACATGCATGCACAGTCAACTGATCATTGTACTTTTCAAAACGAGTGAAATTTCCATGATAATACAAATTTAAACCTGTAAATTCTGCTAAAAAGCATTTGACTTCTCTGTCACAACCAATGGAAGATTATGATGTGCTAAACTAAGATAAA
Organism: Branchiostoma floridae x Branchiostoma belcheri; assembly: GCA_019207045.1. NCBI lineage: Eukaryota > Metazoa > Chordata > Leptocardii > Amphioxiformes > Branchiostomatidae > Branchiostoma > Branchiostoma floridae x Branchiostoma belcheri. The sequence continues at coordinate 10,145,152 of CM033040.1, forward strand.
CTTTTTTATGACAACAAAGTTGTTGTTTTTTTAAAGAGATTGTTTACTCACATATTTGGTGGTCTGACCGTCCCATAGAAAGTTGGTGACTTTATGACAGCCTGCGTGGCAGGGGCTGAAGTAGGTGATACCATCTGAGCCACAGACGGGGGAGTACGAGTGGATGGCACAGTCACAGTGCAGGTTACAGTTGGCTGTGAACTCACTCGGTGCCTGGTGGTCAAAGTTGGGACTGGAAACACAAAAACAAAACAAAAGAATACCATTAAAAACTCTTAAAAATCATAAATCTTTATTCCATTGCAATCTCATGGCCAAAGGCATTCTCTAGGAAGAGGTTTTTCTCCAGCTGTTTTTTAGGCATTTTTGTCTGGCTTTCTACTTCATACCATTTACCATCAGTGGCAAGAAGAAAACGGTACAAAACAGAAAGCCTAAAAAAAACACATCAAAAACAACCTTTAGTTGGAACGTACCACTGAAGCTAATTAATTGCAAGAAAACACAGAAATACCTGTATGATGACATATAAAAAGGTAATGAAAAGTTAGTAAGTTCAGTACAGACAAGTTTAATACTGTAAGTTTTTTTTTTTTTTCAAAGGGGTTTCATTTTTAGTAGGAGGTTTTTGCAGTATTCTAAGTTTACAGTTGAAACATTGCTGTAGTTCAGTAGTGATTAAGCACACATATTCACGATGTCATAAATTTGCTGTAGACTGTTACCACAAATACAAACTTATGCAGAAATTTCCCAGTTTACAGTACCAACTTAGTTAAGACACACAACAGATCTGCAACAACATTAAGATCAAGAAGACTGCTTGCTACGAGTCATGTTTGACCTACAGTTACCTAGCTCAAGAAACTAAATGATATTACCCAGGATACTAACAGAATGACTCATCCTACAACATTCAGTTATCACATCTCAAGACCCTTGGAACCATAATAGAAAATGAAATTACCAACCACAATAAATATGGAGAGTGAAGACTACAAATATGTCAATTGTATCACCAGTAACAGAATGACTCATCCTACAACATTCAGTTATCACATCTCAAGACCCCTGGCACCATAATAGAAAATGAAATTACCAACCGCAATAAACGAAAAGAGTGAAGACTACAAATATGTCAATTGTATCACCTAAGGGCACACAAAGCTCGAAGCTGGGAATGATATATAATAGTAGTATACATTATTTGATTATACTGCTGCTGGGGTCCCTGACATGGGTAGGCAGAAGTCGTCCAGTCTTCACACTTCGCTTCCGTGCGGCTCTGTCCATACAAATGTACATGTATATACCAGTAGATATAATCCAATCCTTTGCTTCATTAAATATCTTTTAAGTGTAACACTCAAAGCTAAAACCAGCTGGCACCACTTGATATGTGTAACAGAATTAGACAAAAAAAGTCACGCCAACTCTGATCGTTAGAGAAGGATGTTTATAATACTGTAAATCTACAAACTTTCACAATGAATTTATTTTTGTGGTGACCTCTCTAGCACAAATCCATGACACCACGATTATGTCTCTTTTTATGACTACAGTACTACATGAAACAACTGCTTTCAAAGCAAATTTAGAATAGTGTGAAAACCTTTTTTCCGACTATTGCAAAATACAACCGCTGCAAATGTTTACAAATCTACAGCAAGGGAAAAGTCCAAACCTATGTCTGTCTGCACTTTACAGCTATCTACATTTAGTATCTAGTTCTCCTTTATCCCAGTAGATGACCTTCCCGGGAACAAGAAGACAACTTGGTTTGCTGTGTCCCTGAGGACTCCGGGAAGGAGATGGGGTAACCATTATCTTATGGAAATATTGATAAACCAGCGAACAGCAGACGACAGGACTTAGAGGAAGTGGGTTAATTGAATTAGACCCAAATAAAAATTAGTGTGGCACCAATGTGCCCATCTAAGCATATTAATTCAATAATTGTACTGATTTTGTCAAAGAAAAGTTGGGGTCATTTTTACTGGAATGGTGGATATTTTAGCCCCGATGTTGACATCTGATGTCCTCGACTGACTGACTGACTTTATCTCACCAAAGCATTCTCTTTGGACGATTCCAGACATTGAAATGGTCAGGTTCCTAGACGGAACAGCAGAGAAGTGACTGTATCAGGGCTCTAGCCAGCATCCGTTTTACCGACAATTGACGGAAATTTGCTGCGTGTGACGGAAAAATTTTAAAAGCAATCCGTCAACCCTGACGGACAAAAATCCTTGGTGGAAGCTAAAGGCGGCTTGGGGACACCATCCACGGCCGTAAAAGCCACACACTGTTTGTTTTGCTATTGTTATGATTGTTGACAATGTGTGTCGGCGCCCTTTCTCATACAATAATCTCATTAAAAACCTGTTTTTCATGGTCTCAGTTCAGTCCCTCTAACTCCTGAAATAGTGTTTTCGCGACAATGGGAATTGGCCGACGGAAAAAAATTTCGAGCTGGCTAGAGCCCTGGACTGTATATACATGTAGTATATAATGAATGCCGGAGCAAACTACTTTCTGCATGGTACCCAGGCTAGATCATGGTACTAGACATCTTTAAATCTAAGTTCAAATTTAGATGGTTTTACGGAATCGTAACAAGTCTCTTTGCACACAACAAAGTGTTTCCTCAGGGTACTGTAAATGCAGAAATGTTCGCGGTGGATTAATGTTCGCGGTTTTCACGGTGACCACTTAAAACCACTGCGAATATTTTTCTATTATGGTATTAGACTTAAGTCTATGGTGTTACCGCAAACTTATATCCACCGCGAAAAGTCCTTTTTCCCGCTACCGTGAAATTAAATCCCCGCGAACTTAAATGCATTTACAGTAATTCTGGCTGGTTCACACTGCACAGCAGCTACAGTATAGCTAGATGTCCCTGCTTATAGATAATAAGTCCCAAAAGTAAAACGTCAGCATTTTCAAGGCCTTATAAAATCCCTAACCACACGTCAGGTCCATTATTCTATTCCCTGTATTTGATAGGCGAGGTTATGGCAGCTATGCGCGGTAAAAAAACATGAAGATCAATAAGTTCTTATCTGCATTATTCTTGTCTGTGGACTGAATTGACAGGTTGTTTTGAAGGGTATACCGTAAATCTATTGTCTTTTGAGGTGGTCTTATTATTGGGTAGGAGTGAAAAGTAGGTTTTTGTACTAAGTGTATTAAATTAGTGCTGAGTGGAACGAATTATAACTACAGCATTAATACAATGGAATGGTAAATTTACACTGAAGTGAAAATATGGTAGAGATGTCACTACAAAAAATAAAAACATTGCAAGATTTTTCTGAATTACAGTAGTACTAGTGTTGTGTATAGCAAGTTGAACATTCTAGCAATTTAAGCTGCATCCACCAAACAATTTGTACTATTAGTAACTGCAAGAGAAGTACATGTAATGTGTATAATGGAAATGCTTTATTCACAATGTCATGGATTAGGGTGGTAGAGAGGTCACCACAAAAATAAAACCACCACAAAAGTTTCGTGAATTACAGTACTAGTGTTGCATGGAGCAACATCCTAGCAGAACATTTGGCATTTTCCTTGAATTCAGACTGATTCACACAATCACAGGAACTGACATGTCATGTGTGGAACGCTGTTATGAGTTTCGGTTGCTAAGAGTTATTTAAAAGCTTTTCATTTTGCATCACTTATTGCAAAGGTTGTACTAGAATGTTAACAGTAAAGACTGTCAGTATTTTTCATATTGCAGCACTCACTTTAATTTCAAATCCATTCAATTCTGCTCGCTTCCAATTTCCAACATCACTAGGTGATCCTTTAGTTAAAGATTAAATGGTGAATTCCATCAGAGTTCCATGGGAAATATCAAAGTATATCACATGCATAGCTTTTCATGATCTGAATTTTAACTCCGCTTGAACTACTATATCAAGACACTGACCTGTCACCATAGGGTATGGTGAGCCCCCCTCACGTCGATAGTTTGACAGCCCATCCTATATTTCAACCAATCAACACTCTTGTACTTCTTATCCTGACCAATCAGACATGACATTATATAATATTCATAAAGAAAGTCACCTGTCACTATAGAGATTGGTGAACAACTCATGTTGATAGTGTGACAGCCCACTATATGTTCCAACTTCCAACCAATCAACACTCTTGTACTTCTTACCCTGACCAATCAGACATGACATTATATAATATTCATAAAGAAAGTCACCTGTCACTATAGTGATTGGTGAAAAACTCATGTTGATAGTGTGACAGCCCTATGTTCCAACCAATCAACACTCTTGTATCTCTAATCCTGACCAATCAAACATGATATTGTAACACATACAGTGTATATCTACAACCATTAACTCACTGACCTGTCGCTATAGGGAATGGTGAGCCCCCTTATGTTGATAGTGTGATAGGCCTATCCCAATTCTAACCAATCAACACTCTTGTATCTCTAATCCTGACCAATCAAACATGATATTGTAACACATACAGTGTATATCTACAACCATTAACTCACTGACCTGTCGCTATAGGGAATGGTGAGCCCCCTTATGTTGATAGTGTGATAGGCCTATCCCAATTCTAACCAATCAACACTCTTGTACCTCTTAACATGACCTGAGTCAAACATGACACTTTAACACATATATCTACAATCATTTAGACACTGAGCTGTTGCTATAGGGAATGGTTAGCCCCCTATGTCAATAGTGTGATAGCCCATCCTATATTACAACCAATCAACACTCTGTCCAAGTTACCTGACCAATCATACATAGTAATACTTGTTAAGAAACTGACCTGTCGCTATAGGGAATGGTGAGCCCCCCTATGTTGATAGTGTGGCAGCCCACGGTGAACAGCGTGGCGAGGCAGATGAGCGAGACGACAGCGCTGACCAGCGACCACTGCGCTGCGCCCTTCAGATCCAGCTTGAGCCGGTTCATGATGTAACCGCCCAGCAGGATGCCACCGCCTGCACTGGGGATGATCACCACTCCTGGGGAGGAAAAATGGGGTTTGTTATCGATGTTCAGGTGGCCTTCGAATGGCCAAGATCTAGGCTAGAGGACACAAGATCAAGAGGTGGCATACAATAAAGTCTGGTTAATATGGGCAGTTTATTATAGGGAGGACTTGTATTATTCTTATTGCTTGTGTCAAAGGGGGAAATTATCTACAGAACCATCAAAGAGTGGTCATATCAGTCTGGTGGTCCTTATGTAATGGTGGTCACTTTTAGCTTTATTTCGTCAATTCAAATAAGGCACCTGGCCTGCAAAGCATGCAAGGCAGAATATGTAAAAACAAAGAAGCTAAATCAACCTTAATTACCTTGACCAAACAAAGCTTGCACAGATTTGATTTTATTTCCCTGTTTCCCAGAACATGATACAAAGTATGATATCTTGAGTGTTAACTGTAATTCCTGAAATTTTTTGCTGTTTCCATTACTGTACAACATGTGACTATAGCACTATCACAAAGTTCAACCATCACAAAAACTCCATTGTCTCCTTGAATTAAATTAAATCATCACAAACTTTAAGGCATATACAGTACCTGTGAGGAGGTTAGCCTCTGAAGCGGAGACTCCAAACTGGGACTCCAGGAACTTGGGTACAAAGGTGATGAAGCCGGTGACGACGGACAGCTCCATGGTGGCACACAGGCTGATACACAGGTAAGGCACGTTGGTGCACAGGCTCATCACAGCATGGGGGATGTCTGTGGGACAAACAAACAAACAAACAAACAATCAATCAATATGATACACAGGTAAGGCACGTTGGTGCACAGGCTCATCACTGAATGGGGGATGTCTGTGGGACAAACAAACAAACAATCAATCAATATGATACACAGGTAAGGCACGTTGGTGCACAGGCTCATCACTGCATGGGGGATGTCTGTGGGACAAACAAACAAACAAACAAACAATCAATCAATATGATACACAGGTAAGGCACGTTGGTGCACAGGCTCATCACTGAATGGGGGATGTCTGTGGGACAAACAAACAAACAAACAATTAATCAATATGATACACAGGTAAGGCACGTAGGTGCACAGGCTCATCACAGCGTGGGGGATGTCTGTGGGACAAACAAACAAACAAACAAACAAACAATCAATATGATACACAGGTAAGGCACATTGGTGCACAGGCTCATCACTGCATGGGGGATGTCTGGGGGACAAACAAACAAACAAACAAACAAACAATTAATCAATATGATGATACACAGGTAAGGCACGTTGGTGCACAGGCTCATCACTGCATGGGGGATGTCTGGGGGACAAACAAACAATCAATCGGTAAACCAATCAATCAATCAATTTATAAAACCCTTTTTCCACATAGAGATGGCTATGTCTAAAATGTGCTTGAAGCCCAAACTCAGCTGAATTACGCAACAAATTCACCAATGTATACTGAAGACTTGTCTGCTAACATCTGTTTTCATGTGTGTTTTAAAAATGTTCAGAAAATCAGCATAGACAATATAATCAGAGGGTTCTGGTGTCCGTTATGTCACATTTTTTTTAAAGTAATGGTTGTAGAGTCAATCAATCAATCAATCTATCAATTAACCAATCAATCAGAACATGTGTTCAGGTATTATAGCAATACTTTCTGGAAAGAAAATGGTCTCACCTCGAAGTTTCTTGCCAAAGCTCATGTGCGTGATGCCCTCGTTCTGGAGCGTGCTGCCGTCCCCCTCCTCCTCCGTGCCCTCGGCCGTCAGGTGGTACGTCTTCTCCATCCGCAGCACCTTGGGCAGCGTGGCCGGGAAGGCCAGGATGGGCAGGGCACATAGTACCAGGAACAAGGCACATAGGAGGAAACCTGCCCACCTGTATAATACATTATGTAGAAGTTAGGGCAGGGCACATAGTACCAGGGACAAGGCACATAGTACCAGGAACAAGGCACATAGGAGGAAACCTGCCCATCTGTATAATACATTATGTACAAGTTAGTACAGGGCACATAGTACCAGGGACAAGGCACATAGGAGGAAACCTGCCCACCTGTATAATACATTATGTACAAGTTAGTACAGGGCACATGTAGGGGCAGGGCACATAGTACCAGGAACAAGGCACATAGGAGGAAACCTGTCCACCTGTAATACATTACATGCAAATTTTTAATCAACAGTACTGTTTCATGTATGTCTGAGCCATTGTCTCAATAGACTCCATTCTAAATTTTGCAACAAATTACTGCTCTTAACCAATCAACTCGCAAACATGCTTGCCCCATTTGCAATATCCCCAGTTACCAATCAGAGATCTTCCATCACTGCATCTTAACCAATCAGCTTAAATGCTTGCTCCACTCTCCTGACCAATCAGAGCACTTACCATGCCCCCACCCATCTGGGGTCCTTCTGAGTCATCTCTACATTTGTGTAGTCCAGCCAGTTGATGTCCACATAGTAACTGATGCACAGAGCGCCCAGGAGGAAACCCAGCGCTGGGCCAATTGCACTTGCAGTGTACATGATACCTGGACAAACATAGGGAATCAGATATTATTAAAGCTGGCAAATTAAGATTTTTGTGTAGTCACTGAAAAAGAAATTGGATGCTGTTGCTTGAGTATGTGTTACCTTGCAATAACTTTACAAAGATTTCTGCTACAGTACCTAGAAAAGTTGCTAGGGGACCTAAAATGAAGACACACACACACATGCATAGACACACACACATAAGACCACATGCACGAATGAATGCAAGCACATACAAACACACACACAAGCATACGCACAAACATACACACACACACACACACATTACCAAAGACATGTTAGCCTCCTTCGTAATGGTCAGATTAAGACAATGAAATCATTAGGATACATACATTAATCTTCATTGTCTACATTGTATGTTGGACATACTGCACTAATTAATAAGTACATTCGGCCACTAATGCTTGTATGTTAATACTTGTTTACTAGCAATTAGCCTTCAAGTTTTCAATAACCATTAATTTAACATACAGCTTACACATTTGGGAAAAGGTTAGCATGAAATGTATTAAACCAAGCTGCCAAATCATTCTTCAATGTTTTATGACACTATAATTGGAATAGCTAAGCCAAAACTGCGGAGATGAACTGTAGGACCTTTCAATGTTAATGGTGCACCAACAACACAGCAGGAATCTGATGATAAGAAAAAATTAATGTTTTACAAAGTCTAACATGACAGCAAACTCACATAATGTACAACTGTGACATATCTTATATGCCATTGTGGAAACTCTTACTCAAACTAAATGTTTCATGTAGGGGTGTTTTTTTTCTTCTTGGATCGGTCCAGAAAAAACACACCTTAAAAAATCAGTGGACCAGATTTTAGGCCAATTAGAGGATGAACAGATTATATCGGCAGATGTTCACATGGTCCAAAATAACAAGAGCGAAGTAGAGGAGACTTGATAGTCAGTTCTACTAAGTTTCTACAGTCAAACTCAGTCTGCATGTAGATACATGTAGGATTTTAAAATGCCAGTGGAAGTCAGACACTCCATTAAGTAGAGTCCTTTGTAGGAAAAATCGCGCGTTCTAAAGTTTTCACAGAAAATCGGGTCCAGGTTCATGTCCGACCCGTACCTGTACTTGAATTTTCTGTACTGGTATCCACCCTAGTTACATGTGTTACATCTTGTCTACAACTTGGAGCCTCAAGTCATAATGTTATACAACTGTTATACAGGTAAAAAGGAAATCGATGCTACAGTCATGTGTATTGTAATTATCTTTCCCAAGAAAGTTATGTTTTATTAGGTGCCATTGGTGTCTACATGTATGTGTGGGTGGACAGCATAAGTCGGGAATCTGTGGATGGATGTTAATGATCAGATATATCATTAATAGGTGGGTTATACACTGTATGATAAGGTGTTGGGAAGGTCAAGTTTGATAATGGGACTCCTGGTAGCTTTCTAGAACTTCTATAATAATAGTGTTGGTTCATGTTCTATTGGCATGCTAGGATCATGATTTATAAGCAGTACTGTAAATGTAGAAATGTTCACGGTGGTTTTATGTTCACGGTTTTTGCGGTGACCACTTCACTGCGAACTTAAAACCACCAAAAACATTTTTCCATTATAGTATGAGACTGCAGTCTATGGTGTTACCGCAAACTTAAAACCACCGCATTCACTCCATTTTCCCGCTACCACAAAAGCAAATCCCCACAAATTTACATGCATTTACAGTAAATAGCTCATTGGACAGAGATTGGGTTTGGGCCCCCTGGCTATTTTTCTTGGAACTTTTCTTTGCAGGGGCTGCTTTTGTTTCAGACTTTGTTTCAGACTTTCTGCAATGCAATGATTAACCTACTTCATTTTGCCTAGCCTCATAACTAATAAAATCTGTAGGAAGAAGTTTAAATATTCAGACGTAGACGCCTACGCTGATTGATGTATTTAAAACCCTGGCAGGTTGATCCTTTGTAATGACGTGTATTACAAAGTCTTTCATCAGTTTCCTGTGGGCTCAATACTGGATTATCTCTGCTTATCATCACAGCGGGGCTGACCCACTTACCTCCACAGAGAGATAAATATTTCAACATGGTAAGGAGAGAAACTATTGTTAGTTCCCCTTAATTCGAGGGGTATCCTATATCCGTTGTGTTTAAAAACAGGGTATTTAGGGATGTCAATTTGACGGCCAGTGGTTTCAATCTGCAATATTTTGAAAATGTCGGGTTCACTGAAATATTGTGAAAATATCGCAATTTGAAACCACGGTTTGTAAAACAACGGACATACATGTAGGTTACCCCGGATAAAGGAGAACTTGCGTAATATGATGTTAAATTAAAAAAAAAAAATTTTTAGTGTGTCTACCAAACAAATTATAGATTCTTTCATTGCTAATACCTGGTGGAAAAAAATCATCTTTTTGGTTATTTTTCGGAAATTTTCTTTCCTGTCTTGTCTTTAAACCTGTTTCAAGAAACTCTTTTTTCCCTATCTTCCTCGCTCAAATTCTTTCCCAGTACAACTTACTACAAGTAATTATTGGCGAGAAAATGACAATCGCAGAGTGACTTCTTTCAGTACATTGCCATTTCTTTGAGTCACTTACTGCTAATTTTTTCCACTGGTCTGCATTTTTTTTACTGAGTGAGACTAGAGTTATATTGCTATCGCCAACACATCCATCCATATATCACAGTCCCTGATTCCGTCCATATGGGATACTGTACACCCATTAACCCACATAGCATTTAGGCCACAGCAAGGGTTTTTTATCATGATGGTAAAGTGATACTAGACTGCCACACTAAGTGTCACTGTGTGCGCTTATGGAATACAAGAGTTGTTGGCTGTGATACCATGTTTTGTCGCTTCAGTTCTTGTTACAATGTTTTGAAAGATTAGGCATCCTATTTTGTATCCATCTTGTCTTTTTATCACACCAAGCTTGCATTATATTTGGAGTCTGTAGCATATGTCATATCCATAATATCTATGTTTGTCACTTTTTGTGGCAGAACTGAGAATTGTAGAGGGTAGCAAAAATAAGTCAATCACTAGAAAAATAGGTCACAAAACACTTTGTTTGTAACCTTCACCCTTATAGTTATACGATTTGTAAGTAAGAATCAACAAATAAAAGTTTCTATGGTAACTGGAAAATAAACTGTAATAAAAACTTGGTCACACAGTACAATAACCATAAATCCATCACAACATCTACCATTCTTAGTAACAGATGAGTGCCTTCATTAGTTACTGCAAAATACAACACTGTAAGAAAAGTTACAAAACAGCCATAAATGATCAAACGATCTCTTTTACTTTGCAACGAGAGTTATGTCTTCCCTAGGAACCAAAAAATAAACTGCTGTGAAACTCTGAAGAGGATCGGAATGAATTACAGGTCAGGAAAAAGAGAGAATTTACTGCCGTCAAATAACAGTAAAAACTAAAATGTAGGCCAAAGAAAGTAAACAGTACTTCCATTGCCTTCGTTGTACAAGTTAATTAGTAGTAGTAACGTTTGTGGGTCAGCAGTGCTTCTCTAGACATAGGCATGTTTTTGGTCACACTTGCTGAATGTAGTTTTTCTTGCCAATGTTCCTCTGATGATTTTGCTGTCAGCTTTCTTTGGACAAGTTTTCTATGTAAAGTTTTTCATGTAACGTTCCGTATCATTGATTTCAATCTTTGCACATGTAAACTTGCACACATGCATGCATAAACACACACAAAAACACATACAACTATACCTGCGTACCTTAGCCTACAATCACACAAACAAAGTGTTTGTGTATTTTACCAAAACTTTATGGTGAGTTTTTCTTCTTTTTTGTTGGAACAAAGTTTTAACTTACCAACACAGATGAACTTTTATTTGAATATAAGTGTTCTTGGTTATTAACACATTTTCTTTAAAGTTTAAGATTGAGACATCCTGTTTAAATACATTTTGTACAATATACACTTGCAGTCTCCTTGGCTACCACTTAACACAACAAACCATTACAGTACATTATATAAGTAGGGGATGTTGCCACTTATGTACCATGGTGAAACACATCTGTAGGAAGTGTAATAATAACATGACAGATTGACAGTACACATGCTTCCCATCGCTTGTTCAGTTACCAAGCAAAGTCATTAAAAACATAGGTTCCCTGTGGACATCATTTGACAGCACATCAATGTTGTATATTCTCATGATTAAGCAAAATATCTGTACCATCTGTGCAAATAACAACGGCATGCATTGTGCTTGGTTATTAATAATAATAACATGAAAGTGGGGTCCTCAGAGCAAAATCATCAACTTCCAAATAGGAAAATATCACTGTCAGAGAAGAATATATTACACTGTCACCTTGTTTGAATTCACTTCACTCACTCAGCAGTTTTATTCGGTAGTTATAGCATATGCATCAGCAGATGCCAGTGCCCTATCACTACATTAGAATGCAACACCAGCATCTGAATATATGCCAAATCAAAGTCAAAGTATGCTGACAATTTGTTGCGGCGTTGGACGATCATATAGAATATCGCAGCCGCTTTTTCTTTTGAGCTGGAGAATTGATGGATTGGAAATTTTATGCCTGGCCTGCAATTTTGGCAGTCACTTGCAGATTGCAGGCTGCAGCAAGATATTTCAAACTGTTGGCCATGCGATTTGGAATTTATTTTCTTGGCACTTTGAATAAAAGGCTAGAAAGAGGACAACGTACATGTAATTAGTAGTCCTTAGTTACATATGACACATATGAAACTGTGTACATCAACTTGAGGGTACCGACTTCCTCTAAGATTCTGTTTTCATGGTCAGTATGATTTTTTTTCTTGAATTAAGAACGGACAAATAGAATAGGTGTAGCCTGATTTTGCAATGCGAGCCATATGCAAGTCATGTATGGTGAAAATGCTCGGAATACATATCAAGCATCCAAGCAAAGAGTTCAAATAATGCTAACAAATTTAGCAAACCTGGCACTATTGATTCACTGTAGCATGATCTGGGACTGAGAATGAAGGTTCTTGCAGTATGATGAAAGTGACTTTTAGTTTACTTAGCTTTGTTTTTTAAGTTGATTTCTGAGACACTTTTTTCCTAATAAGCTAACAACTGTTTACAGTTGGCTTCTGACTGCCTGTATGTGTCTACCTAACAGGAACTCTCAAGCCAATACCACAAGATACATAATATATATCAATATAAAGATGTCATAATTACTTCTTCCAAACAGAGTCTATATGTTTTTCCTGGTAGTGAGTTTGTATACAGTAAAGAGAATGCTACGGAACCCACCACATTCATGAAAAAGAGTCGGGGTCCATCAGGCTTTTAGCTAGGATTTTATTATAGGGAGTCCAAATTTATTGTTGAGTTGTGGTAAGTGACTGTTGTAGGGTGGTCCGGGGGCATCCACATTCCATGGTGCAGAGTTTTTGATGATTTTAAGTTTAAAAAGTGCATTCTAAGGTATCCTAAGAGGTAAAAATACTGTTACAGAGGTCACAGAAGAAGACTGTGACCACAGATGACCTGGTAGCATCCCTGGTCAACCAGAATTTCATGCCAGTCAGAGGATTTTTTTCCCCAGTGTAAGGGGCGTCAAATTTCCTGTTATTCTAAGAAAAGTGCATCCAGATGACGCATTGACGCATGCCTGGCTAAAAGCCTGGGATCCATCCCAGTATGAGTGAATGAAATCTTAGTAATTACTGTACCCAGGTTGTACATACTGTACAAAACAAGCATTTCTGTTTACACCTGGTTCACAAAACAATGAAACCAACAACTACATAGAAACTTTAGAATAAATTCAAGCACTTTTGTATTTGGATTATATATTGACTTTCACAATGAAACTTTTGCCAGTAAACATCCCCCCATTGTTTGATTGAAGTCTACAGGGAATAGCCTTCCCCACATCAGCACATGTACCTTGGCAGGAAAGTGGTTAGTGAGTGATGCACACGCTCCTCAGCCCGGCCTCTCACCATCATTAGTCGCTCCATTAAACTGCACTTAGGCCCAGCCAAGATAGTCTCTACATGCTTCCCGTGTCCTTCAGTGACTCTATGTGACTCACTATTCATCAATCATCTCGTATTTTTGTCCCATGGTAATACATGATATGACGTTCTTGTGACTTGGTATTACATGTATCTTATTTTCATATGATTGTATACTTTTTGATTTTAGTCCTTCAGTGACTGTATATGACACACTGTACATCAATCATCTCGTATTTTGGGCCCATGGTAATACATGATATGACGTTCTTGTGACTTGGTATTACATGTATCTTATTTTCATTTATTTCTGCACACTTCTATGTATAATTTTTGATTCTAGTCCTTCAGTGACTGGATGTGACTCACTACTAGTATTCATCAATGATCTCGTATTTTGGGCCCATGGTAATACATGATATGATGTTCTTGTGACTTGGTATTACATGTATCTTATTTTCATTTATTTCTGCACACATCTATGTATACTTTTTGATTCTAGTCCTTCAGTGACTGGATGTGACTCACTGTATATCAATCATCTTATATTCTTGGCCTATAAGTTTGGCCCATGGTAATACATAATATGACGTCCTTGTGTCTTAGTGTTTGGTATTTTGTGTATCTTCTTTTCATGTATTTCTGCACATACGTTTTGATTGGCCTGTTGTTATGTGTAAAACATTTTTTTTTTTCAAAAAATCAATTCAATTCAATGGTGTATACATAGTACTCTATTACTCGTGCAAGTTGATTGAAAAATGAATAGAACTGAATTGAATAACTCTATCAAGCTATAGAATGAAGCACTTGTTATTGATGCTGCTAGTAATGTTTGTGGTGTTTCCATAGAGATTACCTTGAATATCAGAAAAGGACTTTCAATTGTGCATATCAATCTTATCTAATGTGAAAAGTGGCCTTCACATGTCAGTTGTCATAATATTGCTATCCTTGGTGCTGAATGACCTAAAATAACTTTTCAAATTGAACTTTCTTCTGGCCACAACAACCCTGGACAAATGTTTTAATGGGACAGTGCTGTCCTTGGTGTTAACTGACCTGTAAAATTACTATCTCAGAAAAACACTGCTGTCCTTGGTGCTAAATTACCTGTAAAATTACTATTTTAAAAAACACTGCTGTCCTTGGTGCTGAATAACCTTCAACATTACTGTCATGGAGAACTGTGCCATCCTATGCGCTAAACAAGCTTCAACACTACTGTTGTAAACATGCTGTCCTTGGTGCTGATTGACCTTCAACACTACTGTCATATAACACTGCTGTCCTTGGTGCTGAATAACATTCAACATAACTGTCATATAGAACAGTGCTGTCCTTGGTGCTAAACAAGTTCAACACTACTGTTGTAAACATGCTGTCCTTGGTGCTGATTGACCTTCAAAATTACTGTGGATGACCTTCAAGCTTTAATCTACACTGCTGTCCTTTGTGCTAAACATCGATATCCCTGATGTTCAATAAATTGCAACACAAATGTTGTCAGTAGTCCAAGATAGACTTTGACGCTGCAGCAATTTTAGTACTGCATTGCCAGAAAACAACAAGATTTATTTCTATATCTTTTGGCAAATAAAAATAAGTCCCCCAATCGTGCTGAGTGCTGAGTCTATATTTTCTGCTTTATCATTTGTCTTAAGTGCTAATTTATTAATGATCCTAAGTTCATTTTAAAGATATTATCATGATAGTTCTTTTCTAAAACAATAACAGTCCATATGAAACAAGCCTTGAATCTAGTTTAGAGCTAATTGAATGAGACTTATTACGAAAAGTGCAGAAATTGCCCTAAGTTATCTACATCAGAAATCTGCACTTGTGTACAAAGCAGCCATTTGGCAATGCAAAACCAAATTTCCCCATTTCTTCCCAATAAATCTAAATGATACAAATTCAGTGCCAAAAAGGTAAAGACTACGCAAATCGCCCAGCACTTTATCTAAAAAGCAGACACAACACAAAATGGCTTTTCTTATCAAACTTTGAAATCTAGGTAGAATTTAACCATCTTCTTACTACAGAATCCCATAAAGAAGTACAATTCTGTGCCAAAAGGGCTACCTCGGCAAGAAGAAGGTTATGACAACCCTGTATTGCCTGAAGGTTAACAAAATTGGTTTCTCTTCACACAACTTTGAAATCTAAGTAGAATTTAACCATCTTTATACTACCTAACCCCATAAACAGTACAGTTCTGTGCCAAAAGGGCTACCTTGGCACGAAGAAGGTTAAGAAAACCCTGTATTGCCTGAAGGTCAATAAAATTGGCTTTTCTTAACACAACTCTGAAATCTTGGACGGTAGAATTTAACTTTCTTATTACCTAACCCATAAGCAGTACAATTCTGTGGCAACAGGGCTACCTCGGCACAAGAAGGTTAAGTAGACCCTGTATTGCCTAAACGTTAAAATTGGCTTCTTTAATCACAACTTTGAAATCTTGGAAGAATTTAACCGTCTTCTTACTAGTACCTTACCCCATAAACAATAAAATTCTGTGCCAAAAGGGCTTCCTCGGCACGAAGAAGGTTAAGAAGACCCTGTATTTCCTGAAGGTTAATCAGAGCAGGTGTGTGTTTGGGGGATTCCACAGGAAATGAGCCCTCACTTCACTTCATCAGCGAAGGCCCCGACCCACCGACTCCTACTGAATGTTAAACAACTCCTTATCATGGTTTTCTGTGGGCAAACACTAAATTAGACAGCCCCGATCGCCTTGGGCTCTTTCTTGCAATTACCCCCAGAAGGAAATCCTCCCCATTTCTCCTATCTAAATTAGCCTTACTGTATTTCAAGACTGTGAGCTACTTAGGCTGCTTGGATGATAAGAAATAGCAACTGAAGAAGAAAACGTTCAATCGTCAAATTTGTTACAACATTATGTCAAATTTGTTTAAATTCATAATCAGCATTCAAAATGAAGTCAACAATTATAATTTATTACAACCCTTGTACTTTATAAAGGAAGCCTAACCATTTCAAACACACCCCTCCAAAGACCGACTGAATGGGCTAACCCTTAACCGTGATTGCAGGACACCACTTGATTCCTTTCAACAAGAATTACAGCCGCTGATGCCGACTTGATAAATGTGAAAGGTATAGACACGGACAAGGGTACAGATTGACTCGGGTTCAATCTATACCCGACTTATAACGCCGCGTAGGCCTCAACTTCGAATTTAGTTAGGCCGAACACCACTCGTGCATAAATCAGTGAGCTTGGTTGTTTAAGCCCGCTATGATGGGGTTTGCGAGGATCTATCTGCATTGCGGGCAAGCGGAGATCTATGTCTGATTTCCGAGCCAAGCTTGCCGCAAGGGTGTTGAAATTACGGTGAACATTCGTTGACCTTCTAACGTGACCGCGTGCACGACCTTGTGGCACCAGCATTAACCTCCGCACCTCTTCTGTTTACCGTGAAGGAGACTAAAGCGCAGGGAAGAGAGAGTATCAAATGCTTAATGCAATCTGCAATCTGTGTATGTAGGGGATAACAGAAATTGCTAGAAACTAAGAAAGGTAATTTTAAAACCCTATATTTTGTAAGCCAAACACTGAAAGTCTGAAGACTTTTCCAATATTGCAAATGACAGAATGGACAGAATAAATTTTGAATACCAACATTTATTCATTCATGAAGCAAGCTAAGAGTATCAAATACTTACATGCAATCTGCTATACATGTATGTAAGGGATAACTGAAATTGCTAAAAAGTCATTTTGAAACCCTACATTTTGAAAGCCGAACATTGAAGACGTTTCCAGTATTGCAAATGACTGAATGCACTCTACAGAAATTTTGAATACCAACATTCATTTGAAGTTGAATGTCGTCTCAGCCATATCATTACAGCACATTTACTTGCAAAGCCACATGTATGAAAATAGCAGCCCATTTTTTATCACCAAATTAGGAATTCCAGAAGTGCCCTCAACTTTGTCCCACTTTCCCGAACACATTTGTATCCTACCAGAATACACAAAGCCATACAGAAGCTGATAGATATGACCGATCATAGCACATTGTTTGTTTTGCATGACTGATTCACTGGTAAGCATGACTAGAAAACTGGTTAACATGACTATATAAGTAGCCATATAACATGAATGCAACAAAGCTAGTATCTTAACCCTTGTCATGCTGAGGGTTTTGTTGCCAATTTACCCCCCCTAAGCTGATTAATTAATCTGATCTGTAAAACTTGACCTATTCTGTGCTGCTGCTGCATATTTACTTCCCCAATCGATGCAGTTTTCTGCGATATGCCGCATATTTGTGAGGAATGCACCAAACGGTTAACCCGTATAGATACTGGACCCACATACAGACATTATATACATGTACATGTATGCCCATTCCTGTATATATACTGTAGGGCTCAGCTAGACAAGAGTTAAGAGTGAATCTTGAATTTAAAGCCCTTTTCATTTAAACTGAATGCATTTTGCTGAGGAATAACACATTATCTAGCACAGTGGGCAAAATGAAGAAGCAACCATTCAAACAAATCACATGACTGTGCAATTACACATTAAATCTGATTCCACCTAACGATATATGATCACACTAGATCATGAAAATTACAACTCAGATTAATCGCGGTCGCTCACTGATCGAATCTGTTGCTAGGGTAGACAAGCTGCACTTTCGAGATTGGTTATGCCTTCAAGGCACAGGTCATCATCATAAATATGAGAAAACTCATTCTGCCAAAAGACTTACTGCTTTAACTTAATGTCATGGTCCTAAAGTAGCACAATTTGGCTTAAAATATCAGGTGACATCATTTTGCCAAAGGTTGAAGAAAAAATGCTTAGGGGTTCAGATATCATTTTTTCTATTCTTTATTAACTTACATATCCTTTGCACAATGTATACATCAAATAAGAATCTGTGAATGAAATTATAAATATGACAGCTTCTCTGAATTAATTCTTAACAATTTTTTTATGTTTCAAACAGCCATATGCTATAATAAGTTCATTATGAAAACAAAATGCCTCAGAATCCCAAATAAGGTTCTTGGTGATAAAAATCTTAATAAATTGTATTGGAATATTAAAGAATTAAAAACAGTGATAGTCAAAGTGGTACCTTTTCAATGTATAAGCAACATTGACACTTTGGTTTTTCCTTCCAAGTCAGGTAATCTTTAGCAAGCCTAATCAATTCTTGGATTTTAATTTCCTGAAACAGACTTTGAAGCTAAATCATTTTGTAGCAAATTTGTGTGATTTAATTACAATACTAACAGCATATACATCAAACCTAGTCCAACCTTCATAACGCATATATATCAAAAGTAACCTTAATAACACTTCAACTTTATACAGCATATGACAACACATAACTAATACCATTAATCTGAAAATATACACAGTAAATTGTAGGTAGATTGTATGAAAGTAGCGCAAGTTAGACTGATATGCCTTTTCTAGGAAAAACATTCTAAATGTCCTTGGTTGGGTGTCATATGTATATTATATAGCTAGTATCATATGTTGCTAAATTATGGTTTATATGCAATCCAGATTTTGCCCTTGGCCAAGAAGGTTATGTTTCATGCAGTTTGGCACTTTTTTGCTTGGCTACTTTCATTTAATCACCTTCGCCAAGAAGGTTATGATTTTGAGTATGTATTGTATGTGTGATCATATATATCATGATCTGATATATGGAACAAAGATATAGATTAGTTATCATATTGTCCATAGAACAGCCATGCGGGCGGCGACCTGGTATTGAAAACAAATTTTCCTCTCACAGAGCCATGCAGTCAGTAAATGGGTCATTGCAATTATATTGGACATCCGGGGGACCATAAAACAGTCTCTGATTACGGCAAAACAACTCTGAATTCTGCATAGCAACAGTGGTGGATGGGGAGTCATCAATTATATTATCTGGCAATCCATGGGGCTTTTATTAGAAATTTAGAGCAAGGTGGGTGCACTATTTGTGTTGAAACTCTGGAAAGGGTGATTTTGACCTAATAGAAGCAATCATTATATTAAAATAGTACATCCAGTTACACTGGTGATTAGAAATTTAGAGCATGTTGGGTGCACTATTTGTGTTGAAACTCTGGAAAGGGTGATTTTGACCTAATACAAGCAATCACTATATTAAAATAGTACATCCAGTTACACTGGTGATGTACAATTTTTACAACTCCAAAAACAAGTCCAAATCTGCTTCAATTAACTTTACCATGGTCTTCTTTGCATGGTCTTCATCAAGGGTATCTACATTCATTCATCTCTTAATTCCTGACATATCCTATTTTAAAGTCTGCAACAAAAACACCCCCTGCAGTTCTAAAGAAAGATACTAGAGGGCGCAAACTTATGTCCTGAGCAGATGAGTGTGAAATTCAAATCCTTGCAAACATTTTTCCTTTTAGCGGTTTTACAGTACTCCATTGCTTGGGAAGAGCCAGGCTGTCACATGTATGAACACTCGACTCACGAACGTGACTATAAAAATCACAGGATGTCCCACTAGTAGTCTATCATTAGCCATCCTTAGTGGAGCACACCAACTCAATTTCCTATAGCTCATTTCCCGTCATATCATCTCGGCAGGAATCTTTGATACCGGTAATTTCAATCTCCAAACCGTCCGTCTGTGAAATATCAGAGGTTCATGAGCAAGGATAATGGCCCTTTGGAAATAGGGAGTTAATCAAGAAAACGTTTTTGAAAATTAATACAGTTTGTAAATTAAACGAAACAGTTTGTAAATCAAATAGACAAAGATGGATTTAATTCATTGTTTTAGCTTTTCCAAACAAGTAAGGCCAATGGCCAAATGCTGTCACCATGGTTATTGTTTTAAGTGGTAGACACCCAGTGGTGTTGGATTACATCATGTAGCAAGTGGCAGGACAGAGGTGGAGGGGCTGGTCATGATAGATATGAATGCGTTTGAACAAAAATAAACAAAACAGTGGTTTGTTTGGCTAGACTACACATGTATGTGAAGGTAGATATTGTGAATTTTCTTGCAAATGTATCCTTTCTACTTAAACCTAAGTCTTTTTTCCTCCAATCCATATCAGTTGCATCAGTCGATAAATACCTATGAAAGCAGCTGCACAGCAATAACATGTTTGCTGACCAAAGATCACCTGAATGTGAAAATGAATAATTAACTACATAAAGCCTGCTGTTGATCCGTCATGACAAGATAAATCAGAAACCACAGCCGTGATGGGGGATCATGTTCACAACTCTTAACTCACCTGAGATCTATATTAATCATTTATGGAGGAAAATGATACAGTAATAATGTATTATTCCTTATGAGTGGGTGATAGATTTAGGGTCTGGTCTCTTTTTATGTGGCATCAACTGTAGCTAGGCTAGCAGACCAGAGATAGAGAGGTCACAAGTTCGATTCCTGACTTGATGCTGTGTCCTTATAAAGTGTTCATGTATAGGTATTAAATTTACAGTAAAATCTTAAGAAAATGATGAGTCCTAAATTTCATTTAATGAAAAAAATGTATGAATGCGAAAAGTGAATTTTCAATTTGCAACTGGAATTAATACTTTAAAAATGTAAGTTGTGAGAAAAACCATGCAAAACTACATTGTATACAGGTTGGATTTGTAGTAGATCATCTACAAATGTACATTTGTACATGTACATGTACTGTGACATGTAAGTTGTGATATAATGTGACAGATCAAAATGCCAACTTAATCATGGTAGGCCTCAAAGGACATGACTCACAATAGTACACAGTCTGTTGGGTATAATAATGGTTCACAAGCTATAAGGTCTTTACACTACATACACATGTACAGGGCTAGAAATATTCTTCTGCAACCTGGAACCCAAAACTTTCCGATTGTATGAAAAAAATGTAAATAACATGTAATTTTGATATGTTTCATATTGTGTGTATGTGTGTCTGTGAACAAGGTCTTTGAGAAGTCCTGACATGGATTGTCAAGTTGATAATTGGTAAATGGATACATCTAAAATTTGCAGTTCTTGATGAAACCTTAAAATGGTCAGATATTGGGTCCCCTAGCAGCCCCCTGCAGGGGTATTTTTGTTAAAATTTTTGAGAGGGAAGTTCAAGAAGAGGTTGACGGATCGTCATGACTTATAGAATGCAGGTATCTAAGCTATAATTACCAAGCTACAAATGTATGCATAGACAGCAAAATGTTAATAACGGTGTAATTTTTGGCAACCTGATGGTATTAGGAAAAACAATATAAAGCCCAGATATGTAATATTACACCATTTGCATGCTGCGGCATCATTGTCAAACTGTCAATATGTGTACTGGAAATATACGTTGAAGAAGCCAACAAGCTGGGCAAATCTCATTAATATTGTACCACACATTACAGAGGTGTTAGATCACAGTAAGCGCAAATCTGCGATTCATCGTCGCAAAGGTTTGGCACATAAAGGCATGACGCTTCATTAATCTGTTGCAAGTTTTATGCATTAAACGACCCCCATACTAAGACGTTATTACAGATCCATTAAAAATACATGCGGCATGGTTGTCTGTTGTATGTAATTGGCTGAGTTTGAAGCATCTTTGGATTATTTGCTGAAAAGCCTCTCATGTGGTTCTGTAATGACTGCAGGATTTGATATTTGATTTTGGTTGCTATGGGGAAGATACCATTAGACACCAAGGGGGTACGTTTTTATCAGAGAAGCAATTTTCGTCTTGTATGCGTGTGTGTATTGATAATAGTCATGAATTTTAAATTTGGTAAATTTCCTTGTCCAAATTTGCTGTTCTCTTTTCAATTTCGTAACCTATGATCCCCTCTTGCTCCATACTACGTACCTTTAACTTCAAATGACCCATGGTGGTATGCTATCTATGGATCTGAATACATCGTTCAGTTTATATCTTCACAATGACACCTCACCATACGCGGCCAGGATTTCGTAACGACGCATCACCTACAACACGTAATTCGGTACATGTTCTATGACTCACAGTCCGCTCAATTTATTGGGAAAAACAACCTGTCTATTCAGTGTCAACCAGTAAATTCAATGCAACCAACGTGTACATGTAGTGCCAAAGAACAACGTTTGAAGATGTTCCTATTTATCTTCCCCTAACACTAAATGTGCCTGAAGATGCTGATTATAGACATCATGTCTATATTTTTCAGGACTTTTAAGTGCTTTCATACTTATATAATTTATAGACGTTAGTGCATAATTGCTTTCATATCATAGCATAGTGCATTATCAACCCTAATCCTTTCGCTGGTAGCATATTTCAGAACTAATGATGGAAAATAATATTGTCATAACAAGAGCTTTTCATTTACAAGCATCTCAGCTGCAGAGCTTATATGAAAATACAATTACATTTTGCCTATAGTTACGTGTTTACCATTAGAGTAATTTCACAACAATATAATCTATAAAACTTCTTGATTGTGATAGATTATTACTAAAACCTCAGGAAGCTGCAGCTGTGGTTCCATACCAATTTTCATCGGATTACATTTTGGAATATCTAAAACCTACAGTACTGGTAGTCTTGGGGACTGATGTTGGAAAACTGACATTTGAAAGCAGTGCATGCATTGCGGTATCTGTCTACCCCAAGCTTGCCCTCTTAACCTTTCCTAGCAAAAGCAAAGTGAAGCTATGTATTATGTACATTTAAGTATCATCCCTTTGGTGTAACATACCAACTTTGCACGCAGACAGCATAAGCTTAGGTTATACATGATGTAGTAATATATGCATGGAATGACTCAATATCACACTTAAGCCCAAGCTTTGTTTTAAGTGATCAAAAATACATTTTTTATATGGGAAAACAATATCAGTAGGATGCTTAGAAAACTTGAACCTTTATCCGTGAGGTAATCTATATCCAATGTTTTTTTAGAATATCAGGTCGACGGCAGCGTAATTTGTTTTGAAAATAACTGCAATGTTTTGAAAATATTTTATTACAAAAATTGTAATTTGTAACCACTTTCCATTGACTTGATATCCATAAATACCCTGTTTTTAAAAACTAGAAGAAGAACTTTATTGTGCAACGATCGCACACGGTACAATGTATGGCAAAAAAAAGAAGAAACAAACTTATCATCCTAATTACTAAAACAAGTATCAAACATTCTACATATGCAGATTATGAATATTTAGAACTAGAGTTCGGCGACCTCATACCTCCATGAAAATTTAGAGCTTTTGTAAATTTCATGCAAATGACTTAGACATTAACATAATTTATGCATGGTGCTGTTCATCATTGACAATCGTACACATGTCACAATTATAAAATTCCCATCATTAATCATAAAGCGGTTTTGCAATTTTTACATAAATTATGCAAATAAGCTCATCATTACCATATTTGGTATCTGCTTATATTCCACCTATCATAATTAACATGTGTTACATTTATTGAAGTCCAGTTATTGAAAACAATGGAATTATACAATTTCCTCATTAATTATGCAAATTAAGTCCTCATTTGCATAACATGTATATCATTATGAACATCTTTGCCTAAGGTACCCGCATGCCTAATATGATGACAATCCGTCAATCCTTTCTGCAGTTATCCTCTTTGGAATGTCTTGACAAAAATGCCCCTGCAGTTCCTAAATTAAATGTGAGGGGGCTGAAACTTGCTCCACTTTGTCATGACACTGAAAGCTATCTACCACCCAAATTTCAAGACCATATCACGTCCAAGACAAGAGATACATAGAAAAAACTGCTATGGTTGAATGTTGTCATTAATTATGCAAATTTGCTCCTATTTTGCATAATTAGTATTTCATCTTGTACAACATTGTCCAAGGTACCTACATACCAAAAATCATGAAAATCCGTTGTTCCCTTCTTGAGTTATCCTCGTCAGAAGTTTTTGACAAAAATGCCCCTGCTATCCCAAAACTAGACGCTAGGGGGCCCAAACTTATGTCACTTCTTCCTGAGCACAAGAGCTATCTAATACTCAAAAATCGTGACCATAGCATGTTCAGAACACCAAGATAGCAAAACCGGAAGTTGCGCTGCAGTACCAAGGGGAGCCGCTAGGGGGCCCAAAATCTAATCATTTCCAGCTTTCACCACACCCTACCAACACACCAAGTATCAAACCAATCCACCCAGCCGTTCTTGAGTTATCTTGTTTACACACAGACAGACACACAGACAAACGCGGGGTAAAATATAACCTCCATGAAATTTCATGGAGGTAATGAAACAACAGATAAAGGTTACCCCACAGATAATGGTGACGAACTAACATTACAACCACCCTGGTATATTGGGCTGCATTTTTTGTGAAACTTAGTAATCCCTGTATTGAAGCCTACCCAATCAGATTGTAATTACATTTTGAACCTTTCTCTTATGACAGGATACGCGGTGCGGATTACTCCAAATCCTGCATCAGTATTCACCTCACTTCTTCGTAAGTCAGGTGTTTGCGCCAAACGTCTTTCAGGGTGCTTCGGCGGAAATAAGTTCCATCCGCAAATGATCCTATTGGCTAAAAATATCCTGGTAATGGGTCGTTGACTGGTACCTGGAATATTGAAAACCCTCTCTGCATACACACTGAGAAACAGTGAGGGTTGCACTTCAGATACAGTTCCGTATTTATTGAAAGGTAACAAAGGTCCAAGCCTATATATATGTCACAGGAGAGATGTCGATCCAGTAGAATCGTCGATTCTCCTAGGAGAGATCTCGATCGGAGCTGGTCCTAGGGCCAGCTCCGATCGGGGTCTCTCCTAGGAGAATCGACGATTCTACTAGTATTGATTGCGATCGGGGTCTCTCCTAGGGCCAACTCCGATCCAAACTCAAATGATGCTAAGATATTGGAAACAGACTGCGATCAGGATCTCTCCTAGGAGAATCGGCGATTCTACTAGGAGAGACCCCGATCGGAGTTGGCCCTAGGACCAGCTCCAATCCAAACTCAAATGATACTAAGATATAGGAAACAGCAATACTTTTTATGATAAACAATGATTTTATTTAGTATTAATGCAAACCTACTAACTCATTAACAACTACACACAAGCCTACTTGTGTCTACAATGTTCACTCAAGACTACCACAATAGGGTCGCTTCTTCAACTTTACTCAAGGTAGACTATAGTATATAGCATCACTTTCATGGTAAATGAGTATGTTTTCTGATAAAGTAATTTCTGATACAGTAGTGGCACCAACGGGCGATCAATGTGTCAGTATGCAAATTTCACAGCTTTGGAAGAACTGGAAGAACAATAACAACTGTAAAGTCGTCAAACAGGAGTCAAAAGATTAAGTAGAGTTTCAAGATAATACTCACTATTTCACACCTATTGAGTACATTTCACTACTGACACTAGTCAGACTTGTATTTGTCTTGAGTGAACATTGTAGAAGTGACACAAGTAGGCTTGTGTGTAGTTGTTAATGACATAGTAGGTTTGCATTAATACTAAATAGAATCATTGTTTATCATAAAAAGTATTGCTGTTTCCTATATCTTAGTATCATTTGAGTTTGGATCAGAGCTGGTCCTAGGGCCAACTCCGATCGGGGTCTCTCCTAGTAGAATCGCCAATTTTCCTAGGAGAGATCCCGATCGCAGTCTGTTTCCAATATCTTAGCATCATTTGAGTTTGGATCAGAGTTGGCCCTAGGAGAGACCCCGATCGCAATCTATACTAGTAGAATCGTCGATTCTCCTAGGAGAGACCCCGATCGGAGCTGGCCCTAGGACCAGCTCCGATCGAGATCTCTCCTAGGAGAATCGACGATTCTACTGGATCGACATCTCTCCTGTGACATATACATACACTTTAGATACATGTTCTTCCTGGATGTTTAATTGTATTAAGTATATGATTTGAGGCTCTCAAAGAAAATTAAGGTACCTGAGTGTGCATCACATTGCAAATTCTGACAGTGTCATTAGTTTAAATCATCTAACAGTGCATGCATTGACAACACAATAAGACTTAAATTCACATGGAGCATCGATCAGCCTTGCAATTCCAGATGAGTCATAGCCAGACTGCTAAAACTTTATGTATTGCATAATATGAACCCGAATTCATATCAAAGTGAATCCAGCATGCCAAAATGAACTTCATTTGTAGCTGCTGCCTTTTTGAGTTTAGCATTAAACGTTGACAGTACCCCCCACCCCCACCCCCACCCCCACCCACCCCTATATGCAGGCCTGCAGCAATTAGATTTGGGGTACAACCTTTAAGTTAGTATGTAGTGCAAGCCCAAAGCAGGAAGAAACACTCAAGGACTTACAGAATTCCTCCATGTACAACATTGACAGTACTCCCTATCAGGGTGCCATTTTGATAAATGTGGCTTAATATCATGACCCAATATATTGTCTCGAAATTGCGACTTTCATTGATTCCCAATACCCCATGCAGACCCCTTGGGTTCCCTCCAGCCCCAGGGGTGAACTATAATGAACCTGCTGTCTGTTGATAATGTGCAGTTATCCCTAGTTACCTTTTAAACATATGATTTAATAAGGAGAGAAAATGACATATCATACATCTATGTTATGGGGGGAGAGAGAGTCACACAACAGAATAAAAATATTGGAAATTTGTTATATTTCATTTGTGTCATTTTGGAGTGCTTTTGTCATCGTTGAGCAATGTGACAATGTTTTATCATTGACGTCCTTTTGTTTTAATGATTTGTACCAGGATATTACTGAATGAAAAATGAAATGAAAATGAAAAGAAACTGAATACTTTTGATAGGAGCTAGTAATATAAAAAGGCTATCCTTACAGCCTAAATAGAAATGTGAGATTGGGAGAAAAAGCATGATATTTTTCTCCCCATTTCTTCCAAATATCGTAATGGAGTTGGAAAATACAGAACATGAACTTAGTTTAACATTTGGTTCCCATAAAATCAAAAATCTTACAGGATATCAGGTCACAAAACAAACAAAAACATAGTGGGGGGGGGGCACAAAGAAAAATTATATTTATATATTTCTTATAAAGTTTCTTATATATAACTAAAGTTCCACGAACACATACCTTTGCCAAATAAACCAGGTTTGTTATGTAGAATGATGTCTGCAGACAAATGCGTTACCGCTCATTTCATTTTCTTTATAATATGCTTGGAGTTGGTTTATAAAATTTTGGCATTCATTATGCAAATTAGATCCCAAGTTACAATTAATTGATATCAAATTGTATCAAGCATTACTTAAGCTATCAGCATACCAAAAATCATGATGATCCTTTGATCCATTCTCTTTCAAAGTCTTTAAATACACCTTACTCTCTTCCCTCTTTCTCAGTTACATATGTGACAACTTTGATGAAAGTACAGTACTATTATAATAATGGAATGCAGTGGATTTATTAACTTTTCCTAATCAATTATGCAAATTACCTGTTTTTTTGCAGAATAAGTATCACATTATATATTAAGTCTTCACTTGGGCTATCTACATGCCAAAAATCATGACGATCCGTCAACACGTTCATATTTTCTCATTAATTATGCAAATGAGATCATCATTTGATGATAAATATGTATTGACATTTCTCTCTTTCTCAGCTACATATGTGACAAGTTTTAAAGTCCTATCATGGAATGTAGTGAATTTATAAAATATCCTCATTAATTATGCAAATTAGCTGTTGATTTGCATAATTGGTATCTCATTATGTAGGTCTTCACTTACGCTACCTACATACCAAAAAACATGATGATCCGTCAACATGTTCATATTTTCTCATTAATTATGCAAATGAGGTCATCATTTGCATAATTGATATCTATCGACATTTCTCTCCTTCCCAGCTATATATGTGACAAGTTTGAAAGTCCTATCATGGAATGCAGTGGATTTATGAATTTTCCTCATTAATTATGCAAATTAGCTGTTGATTTGCATAATTAGTATACCATTATGTAAGTCATCACTCATTCTATCTACCGGTACATATCAAAAATCATGACGATCCATCAACACGTTCTCGAGTAATTCTCGTCCAAAGTTTGAAAGGAAACCGGCGACTGCAGTTCCAAACAAGCCGCTAGGGGGCCCAAACTTACAGCACTTAGTCTCTACCACAAGGGCTATCTACCACTCAAAAATCACAACCACAGCACGTCCAGAACACGAGATATCAAAAATTGAGGTTCTACTGCAGTACCTTAGCAAGCCGCTAGGGGGCCCATTATCGAACTTGACCTTCGTTTTCCCGACCCCTACCCACCTACCAAATATCATCGGGATCCATCCAAGGCTTCTCGAGTTATGCTGTTAACACACAGACACACACACAGACACACACACAGACTCACAAGCCCAAAACATAACCTTAGCCATTCTGGCAAAGGTAATGACAGTACACAGAAGAAGCTGTCAACTCTTCAAGACGTCTATCACTACAGAGCTTCCAATATTGAACACTTGCCTCAAGGCATGACATACCCCCTATATTACTTGCATAACTAAGACTTATTTATCTATCTTATTCCACATTGAATTGTTCAAATTCCCCCCGAGGCCTTGGACTGTTTAAGAGCCTGCGAAATTGAAAGTGCTTCAGCAGAGACAAAAATACATCTGCTGACTTTAGGTGATTACACAGGGAGTGGGTGATGAACATGGATGGATGTACAGGGCTCGAAATACAACCTGCATAATATGCAGGTTAGTGCAGGTAAAATTACAGCTATGCAGGTATTTCTGGTGTCTACCTGCACCTAACCTGCACTGGTTCATGTACTGAGTTTTATACATAAACGTCCTATGATGTAGATGTGTATGGATTGTTATTAGCTGCATTGAAAGTTACCACCTATAAAGTATAAATAAAGAAAAAATAGCAATGGTTCCTGAACAGTTTTAGTATGATCCATGCTTCCTAAATTCAGAGTGGTGCAGGAAAAATTTGTCTGGTGCAGGTAATTTTCTATGTTACCTGCACCAGTGCAGGCATGCAGAAACAAGTATTTCGAGCCCTGATGTACAAGGCCATAGTGAGAATGACAGCCATTCCCGTCTGTTGACAGAGGGGTCCTGGGGTTCAGCAGTAACATGGTAGGAATTTAGCAGGCAAACACTGAGCTGTAACTCACTGGGTAAAATACACGCAGGGCCGTCAATAGTGTGAGTTATAGAATAATAGTAGTATTTTTTAGGAGTCACAAGCACATGCTACCATTAGTAAAAACTAAAACATATAATTTATTTTCTTGATTCTCCCCATTAAAATACATGCCCCTGATTTGGGGCAAGTTGCAGACAAGTCTGTGTTAGGCACGATCTAGACACGGTTTTTCCCGATATCCGAGACAGCTTTTTTTCAGCGTCTAGATGGAACTGCGATATCATCATAAAGATATCGGCAGACTTTCTCCTGGAAGGTCCGGAGCATTCATACGATAGCTTAGCAGGGGTCCCCGATAGCTTAGCAGGGGTCCCCGACAGCTTCCGCGCGCGTGTAGATGTGTCCCAACTTCGGGAGGGCTCATTACGACATTAGCATATAACGCTGGCTCATTAGGCTATATAGCTGTTTATGACTGCAAGCACCACGGGTGTCCCATGGCAAACGTTCCAGATCCCTCCCGACACATCCACAGATATTGGCAAAAACTGTGTATAGATTGGGCCTTTAACTGAAAGATATAATGATGACAAGGAAAAAAAAAAAACTCAAATAAAGTATTGCATCCCTTCTCCACCAATCTTGAACACATCTTGAAATGGACAAATTCAAATTTATGACATTTTCTGGTCTTTTCCCCAGGTAATTTTGCATAAATGCCCACTACAAATGTCACTATAAACTTGCAAGTCACCTAAAGCAAGTCCAAAAACTCACTCAGAATGGAAGAAATGTTGTACTGTATGATGAAAACAATTTGTATAATTCTGCATCCTTCCCAGAGCTGTATAGCACTACCTTGCTCTATCAATCCCATAATATAATGGTTTCTTAATTTTGTAAACACCTACCAAAATGCTAGACACATTATAAAGATCCATCCACACTTTCTCGAGATATGCTGTACACAAACACAGACACACAGACAAATTAAATGTACTCGAAAACATAACCTTCTTGGCAAAGGTAACAGTCCAATTGTTGCATGCTCTCACTGAGGGCAATGAGTCGGGAATTCAAGGTTAATTTGAAGTCATGCTACTGTAAGAGTAGATAGAGCGGATATGAGATTGATAATCTAATCAAATGAGAAAACTGAAACTATACAAAGCGTCTACAAGCCGGGCCATGCAATTAAAAGTTGGCTGAACTAAAAAAACATTGATCAAAGACTGTCTGTTAATTCTGCTAATAATTTCTCGATGCCTATGAAAATGAACAGTTGTTATCTTGTAAGTCTTTGCTTTCTTAAGGTTCTAGTATTTCTCTATAGATCTTTAAATATCTTACATTGAAAAATGGCCAATTCTATTGCTCCTTTCTCAATGGCTTTGCTGTAAGAAAGCGATATATACATTGTAGTCCTTGAGTAAAGGGTAAGTAATAGCAATGGGATGGTTTTATAATGGCGGCTAGAATTAATCTGACCGTTTACATGGCAATATGGCACAGTTCCCAACAGTGTACTGGGCAGCCAGACTCTTACAGTCTTAGGCTCTTAATCTGGGCCTGAGTGGCGCGCAGTTCGTGACATGCCTGGGGAAATTGGGTCCCAGAAATCGAAGAGAAATTAGCGGTCCACTGGCCCAAGCCAGAAATTGGAATGACAGATAAATCTAGAAGTTAACGTGTAACAGAAATTTTCTAGCAGTTGGCATTACCATCAAAGAGGAAGATGCACACCTCTGGTCCTGTAGTTAAAGCAATGAAATAAAAGTTTGTACTCTTCATACCTGGTACAAATGTGCGTCTTTCTGTGTATCTTTGTGTGTGTGTGTGTGTCTGTGACAGTGTGTGTGTGTGTGTGTATGTATGTGTGTGTGTGTGTCTGTGTGTCTGTGACAGTGTGTGTGTGTGTGTGTGTGTGTGATAGTGTGTGTGTGTGTGTGTGTATGTGTATGTGTGTGCGTGTCTGTGATAGTGTGTGTGTGTATTTCTGTTATGTCTGTGTTACAAGTTGCAACAGGTAAATGAATCTTTTTGTCTGAATGTGTGTTTGTTTCTCTGTGTCTTAATATGTCTGTGTGTCTCTAAAAGTATGATTATTGTTTACGAGTGCATGTAAATATTCAGATCTGTATATTCAATTATGTCTAGTAAGAATATACAAAGTTAAACAGGTATAAATCATACAACAGATAAATCAAATTTGCCAAATTAATTACAATTATTAACCTTTCTTCTTCCTCGTGCCTTCATAACATGTACCTAATGCAAAGCTTAAATTATAAACTTTATCTTATGCTTCATTTTTCATTTTCCTTCCAATCTATAATTTGATATTGATATATAATGTGATAGGGCGACATAACGTTCTCTATGCAACAAAGTAAAGGGGCTGTATCGATCATGTTGCCCCAATGCACCACGCTACAACATCTATGTTACACTGTAATGCGTTTCCAATATTCTGGAACAATAGCTCTTCCACACGAAAAGGCAACACGGTTAACAGCAAGCCATTTACACATTGTGAGCATTTAACACAATATATATCTTGTGGTTAGGGATTTAATTATGGCGTTGTTAAAGCTGTCAAGTGAGTAATCTTAATAATGATATGTGATGGTTGGATGAGTGTGATATATTAGCTGTGAGCGAAAAAAAAACGAAAGAGCATTAATACTAGTTCACCTTCATCTGGGGGGGAACTTTTTTTTAAAATCAGAATTTTTAATTTTAGGGACATGTAGTCGACAGATGTTGGTTTCAAGCTGCAAAATTTAAAAATACTAATTTTTCTCAAAACAATGAATATAGTAGGTCACCCCATGGATAAAGGTTGACTAGCATTAAAAGGGACTAGACTTCAGAGGCAAGTCACAATATAATGCAAAAGAGAAGACTCTTACAAATACAGATGAACTTTCAAACTTAAGAGGGCAGTCTACATGCCTTTTTACATGAGCCGTCATTGGCTATTTTAAGTATTACCTGTAGCCAGCCTGTTCTTCAATATGATAAAATGGCTTTCAAAATGTAATTGGTCGCTATAATTCTTCGTAGAGCATGTAGTCAAATGCCAGATTGCCGAACAGTCAAGACAGAACACCTGGTTATACCTGTTATATCAATTGAGATTCACGAAGCACAGAGCCTTTTCAATTTAGCAGTCATCATTGCTGACCTTTCTAAATCTACCAATAGACGTTGATTTGACTTGCCAGGCTTTCAAATTTACCATTGTGTACTGCCAGGTCCATAAACTGTTTGTCCCTACTGAACACCATGAGACATATCCCAGGTTTAAACGGGGTGCAGGAAAGTAGACAATAAGATAAGGCTTGGTCGCTTGGAGGATGTCTTTACACTTTGCATTGCTGGCACATAACAACAGGGATTTTTCTACAATATTGCGATGAAATGCTATTGCTAGAAGTACAATTATATACACATATACACATGTGTTCAATATACACATTTAGTGTAAAAATTTAGTCTTTTTCATGTGAATACTGTCAAATTTGTCAATAAATTTACTTCATTTATCCCATCCATCCATCCATCCATCCATCCATCCATCCATCCATCCATCCATCCATCCATCCATCCATCCATCCATCCATCCATCCATCCATCCATCCATCCATCCATCCATCCATCCATCCATCCATCCATCCATCCATCCATCCATCCATCCATCCATCCATCCATCCATCCATCCATCCATCCATCCATCCATCCATCCATCCATCCATCCATCCATCCATCCATCCATCCATCCATCCATCCATCCATCCATCCATCCATCCATCCATCCATCCATCCATCCATCCATCCATCCATCCATCCATCCATCCAATATGTAACACCAGATTGTAAGTAATAACTATGTATAATGTTAATTTGCCACACCACTTACCTAGATATATAGACGCCTGGCTCTTCTTGACATTGTCATCAATGTAGGTTGTACCAAGTGTGTAGATGGGGGTGGAGCCCACACCAATCAGAATCTGGGCCCCCATGAAGAGAAACATGAAGATGGAATCTCCCGACTTGGACATGCACTCGGAGTTGTTATTCCCGTTCGTCGTGTTTTTACAGAGATTGCTGTCTTCCGTTCTATTTTTCAGATCGCGTGCTTCCCAGTCGTATTTCCCGGCCAGGTAGTGGGGTAGGGTGAAGAGAGCAGCACCGAGGGCCAATAGGAATGCACCGTATCCGATCCACTTGGGTCTGTGGCCGAGTCCGCCGAAGTAACTGATAAACACGACGACCAGCAAGCTCCCGATTTCGTAACTACTGACGATGAGCCCTGATTGGCTGCTGTGGAGTTCGAACCGTTTCTCTATGGTGGTGATGACGCTGCTGAGGTAGCCCGAGACCAGCATGCTTTGCACCAGCGTCAGTAAGCTGATGGCGATAACCACGCATTTCCCGTGCGTGAATTTCTGCAGCCAAGATGGCGTCCAGCACCGGTAGCCGCACAGTTCTTCCATCTCTGTCCTGTGAGCGTCCTTTTCGCCCGACACGCAGCACGGGCAAACGTCTCTACCGTTTTTCTCCTCCTCTTCTTCCGCTTTCAGATGTTCGATCATCATCCAGCGTTCTGCGACCGCGTCGGCTTCTTGTTTCTGCTTCTCCATCTTGGTGCCCTTTGGCTCTTGACCTTTGACCACGAAGACCGGATCCCCCTCCATGTTGTTTTAGGTACTGGTACTTTCCGGTTTGTCACCTCATAATATTCAGATGGTCACACTGTAAGGATGCACCTGTATGAGAGGGATGAAACAGTTGTCAACTTTGAAGACATTTACTGATAGTTGATACATGTAAAAGGTACCAGAATGTTAACTATTTCGTCTAAAACTAGAAGGCTCTACTCAAAAGTATTCGCCAATAAAAAATCACACTTTGCATTCATGCAAGTGACATAAGAATAGAAAAGAGGAATGCCGTCTCCTTTTCAAGACATTGAAGCAAGGTGTCAAGCTGTTCTTGTGGTTTAAGGATGATTTTGACTCAGAATCTAATTATAACATTCTAAGGGTTCTCAGCATTCGAATCCCTAGCACATGCAGACCCAAATGTTATGCTATATAGGAAAGGCACTTAAAAGCTATTTAAGCATACCATACAAAGACATCACACATTCTTGACTTACACTTTTCCTCTGTGTAAAAAAAAAAATGTGGGAGTTTTTTACCGTAAATTTGAAAAACAGGTGAATTGATTAGACCACCATCTTAGAACAGAAATGTTGAGTAACAAAAATTGAAGGCTGGTAGAACAAAAGCATGGCCTTCACTTCTCATGAAATATTGAAACAAATTCGACACTCTCTGGCATATCCATCATACAATAATCATCCTAAGTATAGTCTATTGTTCCCCTTTTGTATGGGCATTCGTGCAATTGGTTTTTTGCTGCCAAAGGCAATGAAAGCAAACTTATTGTCCAACAGATGAGATATTATGAATACATTATTGAATTGCGGAGTTGGAAGGTGTCAAATGCAATTTTTTGTGCCATAGTTTGACTTGTGGGAAAACACAGTTTCGCATTTGCTGGATGGCGTTTTTCAAAGCTAAAGCTCAGAACCAACAAAACCTATTCATGTGCATAAGTCATACATAAAGTTCAACAAAACCAAATTAACTTTAATTATACAATCATACATAAAGTTCTATGAAACCAAATTACTTAAGTAGCATAAACATAAAGATTGTACAAAACCAGAATTAACTTAGATAACATAAAATCATACTGCCAAACGAGTGAATCAAAAGTTTAACCTTAACGTGAGATAACACAGGAGATATAACAAAAAAGTCAAATTTAAAATCAGGATTGAATTTGCATATCAATCTTAAGTGCATAAAGGTTTTTGAAAATGGCCAGCGTTCTGGCTGCTTTGATATGTTGTGGCAGTGAGTTCCACAGTGCCGCCCCAGAGGATGAAAAGGCTCGTCTTCTGTATTCCAGTTTAGTCTTGGGCAACTATAACTTTGTATAAGACCGCCAATAACACACTAATTTACATGTAAAATGTACAAAAGGTTGTATGAGCACACACAACTTTACAAAAGTTAAACACCTGGAATATCCGCTTCTTGGAAAGAGATGAAAGATAACGGCCGGTCATCCTACTAATTCTTTTCATGGTTGCCCCTAGCAACAAAGCCAAACATCCCAAAATAGCTAAAGCTCGGAACCAACGAAACCTATTCATGTACAAAGTACCATCAGTCAACTAAAGGTGGCACCTTACTGCACTTGGGCACCGGTGTGGCACAACGAATTTCAGAGATAAAGAACAAGTTTTCTTACGTTTTGTGTATTTTGTTGTCTTCTGAGTCATACTCTTACGAATTATGCAATATCGAAATTATAAAACATGCATGGCTTCCTTCGGTCAATATTGACCATGGCAAAATCGGAATTGATATTAGCCCATTATAAAACATCAACGTAAATAACACAACAGGGCCGCAGTGAATGCAGTGAATGCACTGGTGTGTCAAGTGCAATAAGATATCACCTTCAGTTAGGGTAAACCCTTGTTCAGGTACTGCACGACTATTTAGCTTCATGGACACTATTTTCGTGGTAGGAGAGAAAATGACCTTTTGGTTCGCAGTTGTAAAGTTGCACGTGCAATAGCACAATGGAAATGCATAATTATTCACTACA
This sequence comes from Branchiostoma floridae x Branchiostoma belcheri, assembly GCA_019207045.1. Classification (NCBI taxonomy): domain Eukaryota; kingdom Metazoa; phylum Chordata; class Leptocardii; order Amphioxiformes; family Branchiostomatidae; genus Branchiostoma; species Branchiostoma floridae x Branchiostoma belcheri. The sequence continues at coordinate 10,181,504 of CM033040.1, forward strand.
TGCCTCGGAAAATGGGACAATATATTACTGTGAATGTTACAACAATTTTACATTGAATACATACACACAATCAACCTTCCCTCAACCGAGACGGGGGCCGATACCGACTGTCAAGCACCTTTGACCCTTTACTGACGTCAGGCTTCCGTTTCCGGAAGTGCGACTTAGGTTTTGGATCATTACAACTTGAGAAGGATCAGAGGACTGATCGAAAGCTTGTTGGTAAGCGCTTTATTTTGTGTACGGATATAAAGTCTTAAAAATTGTATCATTATGTTAACTTCCGTCACAGATGAACTTACATTCTACATACACACAAATTAACATGTATATAAAAAAAGAATGTTAGAAACAACAATTCACAAACAACTTCCACAAGATCAAGGCAATCAGACATTTTTTTAGATTAAGAGCATCATGAACATAAGGACTTTATAACCTTGGCACATTGTAACAATGTTGTTACAACCGTAAAAGCTACTACATGTATCTTGGCAGCCTGGATACCAGACCGGGCAGACCCCAGCCAAATCTCACACGATAGTAGATATTTTTGAGATGGGGCTGGGGTCTGGTATCCAGGCTACTAAAAACGATCCTGGCAGCAACAGATGCTAGGCCACCTGTTTTTGTTTGTAAAGGAACATGGTATTGTTCATGTAAATATAAACAAGACTGTATCCCAGGGTGCTAATGGTATCTCATTAATCAATAGCCAATATTTATGTAGTAGGCACATCATGATATGGTATATTAGCACTTCCAAGTTATCTATGATCTAAGGACCAATTTTAATTCCTGTTAGGGTCCCTGACACAGGGATAACCTAGACTAAAGCAGTTGGCTAGAATGGACAATCAAGAGTATTCCATATTGGTGGCTACATAAAAAAAAAAACTTCAGATTTTATGTTGTGGACCAAATACATTATATAATATATGTAGTCGATGTATCTTAGTTGAGGAACCCTTAAATAATGCTTAACTCTTACAAGCTAATATACTAATATTTTTACTACATGCTTTCCTTTTCATCTTCTTTTCATGGATAACTCCAGAGGGAAGAGATTAACATTTCAGCTAATCTTAATCCAATAGTCTATACAACTTCCTTACTAATCCTTCTTCTAATAAATCTAGTCTTTCCCTTTCACTTAAACTTTTTATCTCTTACTATTCCTCAACAGCAGAAAAACAGCTTACCTCCAAGTGTTGCACAAATTGTTCATACATGTATACGAAACACCATAAGAAATCCAGAAGGGTTTAACATTTCAGCATATCTTAATCCAGTATCAATCATTCTCTTTTTTACACTTTCTACAATGCTTTATGTCTCTTACTATTTCTCAACAACAGAAAAAGGCTTACCTCATCATGTTTCACAATGTTCATACATACGAAACACCATCAGAAACTTAGCCTGGTTACCAAACCCCAGCCTGATCTCAAGTGACTCAAAACCTCAAGTTGTAGAAAGGAGTCAGCTTTCATGCACCATTTACGATACAGGGCAATGACCCAAAACAATGCCAAGGTCGATCGTTACCTACAAGAGGCTGCACAGCTCTCAGAATCACGAACAATACCCGAGGGTGTTTTTTTCATTCCATTCTCCAGCCTGATTGATGTGACACAATGGAATCCATTACTCCTGGTAAATATTTACCTTGATAGCAGTTTTGTACCATGCAGGGAACGACCGGGGCCACACCTTTTGCCACACCTGGTTGGACCAACAGGTGATAGCCCACACAAACAGGTGATAAAAGCTGAGGGCTCGAAATCCTTCCCTTTTTTCTCTCTGAATAAGTCACATTACACATCTATTTGCACCAGGCAAACATTGTACCTGTACCACTCCTTTTCATTGCCTTCCAGTCTGTCACTGTTTGAAAATGTTTCCAGTATTAATAATTTTGGATCAATGTCAGCAGACCTAAACCTGGAAAGATGCTACTGGCATTTTCGGACCTCTTTTTGCCATACTACATTACATGGCCCTAGAACTGTGGGCCATTTTCCTAAATTACATACAATGCCTTGTACATTTTTACGGAGGCGCATGCTTTTTACAGATACCAGCTGACTAACAGTAACATACGTACACTTTCTTTTTTATTTTCCATCATATGTGCAAGCCAGGGTGTACTTGTTCATGTACAATCTGGAAAAAGTGTGAACCTCGAGAAAAAGTGCAAAACAACTAAAACACAAAAGGTACCAAATACGTGCCTTAAGAAACATACAAAGTGCTGCCAAATATACTCCAAACAAGCCCAACTGCCACATCTGCTTTGAGATAATGTCAAGCCTAGCAAGCACATGATAACAGTAAAGTTCAGGTGACCTCAACATTCCATTATGCCTTTGTGGTCGTGCATCTCTACCAATACCATACATCTGTAATGGATGCTTAATAATAGATAATGTAGATATCAAGATGTAATCTATCACCATGAGCAGTATACCTCTGGTAAAGCAGAAAATAAATCACATTTACAAACAATGAAATTTCCATCAATCATTTGTAGGCGATCAATCTAAATGCAATACAATTTATACTTGTCAAGACTTATGTAGTTAACACATTTCAGATCTTTCCCAGGAGTTTGCATAGCTACAACTTGCAATTGAATATCACATACATGTACAAGAATTTAGTAGAAACAAACTATAAACTCCCAGTCAAAGAATATTGAGCTAAAATTTCTTCCAGGAAATTATTCCAGAAATTGAAAGCTTTCAAACATACATTGCAGTTGTCTTTCATTAATGAAGGTCTGAGATCTACGTAATAAAATACACAAGATAATAACAGTTATTAGATAGATTTTGGAAATGGTCATCCGTTTAAGGTAGAATCCATTACCTTTAGTCAGTGACTAAACAATTTCTGTAACTATGAAATGATATGCATTTGTTTTTATTCTAATTTTGATGGTTTGGATGTGGCTTGATCAAAGTGACAACATCCTGCCATGATGATGATGATGATGATGATTAAAATATGTGATTTAGCAAACATCCTGGCTTCTTGAACAGAAGTCCTAAACCAGCGCAGTGTTAGCCTAAGCTAGCGTCTAAATCTGTTCAACAAGTATTTGACTTTGTGGCTTGTTGGCCAAATTTGCACGGATCCGTACAAGGTCGCAGTTCAAATACAAACATACCTTGTCAGCATGACCGCAAACACAAGACCGCTGCATAGTGGTTTTTACTTGAAGCACGTAGGTAAGTACACTCTACATGTATCAGTTCCTAAGCAACCACAGGCATACAGCTATTTCTTGAGACATTGAGTGGTCCTTTAACACAAATCCCCATACCAAACAACAACACCGTGTACTTTAAACCTTAACACCTTACCTAGTAGAGATTGACTTAGCAGCACTTTGACATTGTTATTTTTCGCTGACTGAACATTTATTATTCGAATGAAAATTGAATCAGTGACAGTAGTTAACATGGTAGTTTATCCCATCACGGTGTTGTATGTTGTCATTGCAGAATGTTTGGCCCAACTTAATGAAAGGTAAGATCGAAAACAAATTCTTCTTTTTGTTCTTTCACATCCTCTTCTTTGACCTTTGAATTGACTTTGGCATTCTATGACAATTAGTGTCCATTTTTAAATTTTTTTCAAATGTGTGGCATGTCTTTTCTCATTTAATAGCTGCTTTGTGCAATTAACAATATAGCTGACCACTATTTATTATTGGAAACGGCAAAAATTTTATGCCTGCGTGGATGTCGACCGATCGTATACTCAAACATTTCCTGAGTGACATAGCACAATCCCTAATGGCAGATATCATCATCTTTCATTTATAGACATAAAAATTTTTTAAAGTATTAAAAAGTAAATTCTCCAATACAGTTTGTTATTCATTCCTTCTTTAGTTATTACCTTTGCCAGAATGGCTAAGGTTATGTTTTCGGTTTGGTGGTGTGGTTCTCCCCGTTTGTGAGCAGCATAACTCGAGAGGACTTCGATGGATGCAGCTGATATTTGGTGGGTGGGTAGGGGTGTGAAAGACGAAGGTCGAGTTCGATAATGGGCCTCCTAGCGGCTTGCTAAGGTACCGCAGCGGGACCTGCATGCTTGATATCTCGCGTTCCGGACATGCTGCGGTCGTGATTTTTGAGCGTTAGGGAGCCCTTAAAGCAGGGAGTGATTGCTGCGAGTTTGGGCCCCCTAGCGGCTTTCATGGAAGTGCAGGCGCCGGTTTAATTGCAAACTTTTGTCTGCGGACAGCATAACTCGAGAAGACTTCGACGGATGCAGCTGGTATTTGGTGGGTGGGTAGGGGTCTGGGAAACGAAGGGGGAGTTCGATAATGGGCCCCCTAGCGGCTTCCCTTGGTACTGCAGCGCAACTTCCGGGTGTGTTTTTCCATCTTCTGAACAAGCTATGGGCACGAATTTCGGGTGTTAGATAGCTCTTGTGCTCAGAAGTTAGTGACATAAGTTTGGGCCACCTAGCGGCTAGTGTAGGGATAGCAGGGGCATTTTTGTCAAAAACCTCTGAAGCTTTACAACCCCACTCCACCTTAGCAGCTGTCAGCACAGTTGAGGGGTTCCTGGTCCATGAATTGGACTGGCCTATGATCAGTCAGTCCTGTGAGCAACCTGATATTTCAGAGGTGTAAAGGTCAGACCTTGCAAATGTGTTAGTTGACCCTTAGGCCATATGATCAACTTGGCAAGCCAAAATGATGGGCTTATGTACATAACAACGGTCTTAGTCTGTATTCTTCTCCTTCCTTTGAGTTTGAGAGGTAGGTACACTGTCATCTCTCTTTTCACTACATGGTCTCAATTTGAGCTGTCCTTGCAGTAGTCTTTTAAAAGCCATTTTCAGTCTCAAAGCCTTCATGCATTCAAGTCTGTCTCCAAAGAGTCAGCTTGAACTATGTAGAACATGTATCTTACCTTTTATATCATATGGTTGTGAGATTTGGGGCAGAGCTAATTGAGAAGACCCAGAATTGCCCAGCAGAAATTACACGGAGGTGATTTTGTGGAAAATCTTTTGGGTGTACATAGAGATACAAGGAACATGAGGTAGTAGAGCAGAGCTTGGGACATTGTTCCCAATTGACTTACATATATTTAATGTACAGTCAAGTTGTGGCTACACTTCAAACATTCGGACTTTTTAACACATCCCCTATTGTGAGTAGGCGTGTTATCACTCTGTCATCAAATTGAATATGAACTGATGAACAGCTGTAAGGAATTCAGGTTACAAGGCGTAAGGGAAATTTGAAATGATATCGGTTACTTTTTTCTATGGATGTCTGAATTCACAGTTAGACAATAAGTACATAATGTACATTGTTAAAAATGTGGTTGAAAGATATATATATCCAGACATGTTTTCATTGACTGTCTACAAAAAAGTAAAGAAGGGATTCTCCAGGGAATATTATATAAAATTTTCTAGATAAATATGTGGTATGGTGGGCTTTGTGCAAATTTAGAAGTAGTGCCTACCCCCTTGCAGTGTGACAGGGTGGTGGAAATGGTACTTGTTTCTCGATGCTTTAAGCTTGAGGGTGACTTCTGAACAGTTTCATACAACTAAAATGCACATTTGTGGAGTTATGCTTTTGGAGCTGAGGGGTTGCCGCACAAACCTGGACAATAGACTAAAACCACTGCGACAATTTTACCTTTGCCAGAATGGCTAAGGTTAGGTTTTGGATGTGTTTTTGTGTCTGTGTGTGTGTTAACAGCATAACTCGAGAAGCCTGGGATGGATCCTGATGATATTTGGTAGGTGGGTAGGGATCGGGAAACGAAGGTCAAGTTTGATAATGGACCCCCTAGCGGCTTGCTAAGGTACTGCAGCAGAAACTCAACTTTGGACGAAATAACTCTACAACATGTTGACGGATCGTCATGATTTTTGGTATGTAGATAGAATGAGTGATGTCTTACATAATGAGATACTAATTATGCACATCAACAGCTCATTTGCATAATTAATTAGGAAAATTTATAAATCCACAGCATTCCATGATAGGACTTTCAAACTTGTCACATATGTAGCTGGGAAGGAGAGAAATGGCTATAGATATCAATTATGCAAATGATGACCTCATTTGCATTATTAATGAGAAAATATGAACATGTTGACGGATCATCATGTTTTTTGGTATTTAGGTAGCGTAAGTGAAGACCTACATAATGAGATACCAATTATGCAAATCAACAGCTAATTTGCATAATCAATTAGGAAAAGTACAAAAACCCACTGCATTTCATTATAGTACTTTCATCAAAGTTGTCACATATGTAACTGAGAAAGAGGGAAGAGAGTAAGGGGTGTATTTTATTAAAGACTGAAAGAGAATAAGTCAAGAATGGATCAAAGGATCATCATGATTTTTGGTACGCTGATAGCTTAAGTAATACTTGATACAATTTGATATCGATTAATGGTAACTTGGGATCTAATTTGCATAATCAATGTTGAAATTTTATAACCCAACTCCAAGCATATGATTATAAAGAAAATGAAATGAGTAACGCATTTGTCTACAGACATCATTCTACATAACAAACCTTGTTATTTGGCAAAGGTATGTGTTCGTGGAACTCTAGTTGCATCATAAAATCTACTGTAGCAACTCAAAGCTTATAGTGGACTTCAGCCAAAGTCCACTTTGTTTTACAATAGAACCGAGAATTGCAAGATGACAATAAATCAAACATTAAGTTCAAACAGAAGTCAGAGTAACCAGAAGCATACAATAGAATGTCTAAACAGAATGTTGACTTTTTTCTTGCTGTACAAAAATGTATGTGTGACCACCAATGCAAAATCATTTTTATACTGTATAATGTCATTTTTAACTTCACTACCCCGAAAGAAGGAAACTATTCCTAGAAATCTACAAAATTTTTCCAAGCTTTTCACGCCTCAACGTCCAACAAAAAAATCTTAAGTCGTCCAACCCGTTTATATACAAAAATGTTGCACAATTCATCTCCCAGTGCAGTCAAACGTAGATTTATCTCGATGACATGTTTTACTTTGCAATTAGCCCTTGGGCATGACCTTGCAATAAAGTTATTATTATTATATAACTTCCTCTTGGGCGACATGGAAAATATTTCCATACGATATCCACTCCAACTGTACAGTTGTTGATGGCTGTACCACTAGTGGGGTGACCTGGTCCATTGACCTCCACATAACTTCTGATAATTTTCCTCTCAAATAACTGATCCATTTTGAAGGATGTGCAGCCACAAATGTGGACAAGGCCTTTCTGGGAACCCCAGTGCTAATGGGCAATTCCAAGTCAATTTTGAGTTTAACATATCTTCTTAATGCAAAAAAACTTCAACGCAAGCTTGGTAAAACTCAAATTCAACTTGTGTGCAATGAAACCTTTCAGTTTTGTAACCTTTACGATAACTTACTAATTTCCAAGCAGATGTTGGGTAACTGACAGACTTTTCTGAAAGAAGCATCTGACATTCAGAACAACATCATTAGCTGATACACTTAACATCTGCTTGGAGATAATGATAAACAATTCCCAACATGCATTTCAAGTGCTTAAAGTCTTGCTTTGACCAAACCAAAGCCTGAGCTATAATACAGCTATAAACTGTAGATATACCAGATTACTCAAGTCTCTTTCTTCTATATGCTTCAACAATTCTCCTCTAAATTATAAACTGCATGCAAAGATATTCCTGACAAGCTCTGATTCAAACTGTATGTCTTCATGCCTTTTATTTGATCTGTAAGAGGGATGCTAACCACTACACCACAACTCACCAAGCTACATACTTCACATTGGGACAACTGTCACCCCATTTGCTCAGTCATCTCTATCCAGAAAATATCATAAATCCTAACAAGAGCATCTTCACAAAACATATGCATTTAAGGTTGTGTCCGTGTATATAAGATTGATACCCTACATATAAGTTCATATGGTTGTATCCAAAGAGAGATCATATGCAACGGCCGTTACTCTCATGCAACGTTGACCAAGGATGACGATTTGACGAAAGAGCATAATAAGTTACAGGTTACCGTATATTCTCGAATAAAGTACGCACTTTTTTAACTTTTCAAAATTGAAAAGGTGCTGCAAGTTGTTGCCAAAGTTGGGGTGCGTACTTTATTTGAGGTTATTGCACAGAGAAATGGTAAAAAAGCCTAAAATAAAGCACGGTGGAGCTACACTTCTAGTAAAGTTTCAAAACATACACATTGTTGTTGTCTTGTAGTTGTCTAAACATGAAACAAATAAATTGTCTAAACATGATTTACATAAGAGTGGCATTTGCATACAATCCTTTTGAGTTAGTGACTTTGACTTGTACAACTGGTTTCTCCTGATTTCTTCTACCAGTTCTCAGTGATTTTTATAATTTGCAGTAGGCAATTCACAAGTTTATAGAGACAATAACAGTGGAAACGAAGGTATTTCATGCAAAATAACCTGGGGAAAACATCATAAATTTGAATTTATCCAGTTAAAGGTCTGTTCAAAATTGTTGGAGAAGGGGTGCGTACTTTATTGGAGTTTTTCCATTTTACCTTTTAGTCCCAAAGGTCTGTCTAAGACTTGTCCAAAATCAGGGGTGCGTACTTTAATTGGGGTGCGTACTTTATTCGAGAATATACGGTATATAGTGATGAATGTGCAGTTTGTTCTGGATATGTGATCTCTCCAAGCTTTTGATGTTTGAGAAGTGCTTTTTGCTGCATAGCTCATTGGCAAAACTCCAAAGGGCATTCCAAAATCAAAGCACAAGAAATTCCTTTCCAGCTGCCTGAGCTATCTTTATTTCCTTGCAGGACAGTAAAGGTCGCTTCCAATCAAAACGCTGGTGCCCTCGTATGCACATCTAAGGGTATGTTACCAGAATAAGTCATGGTGCATACCTCCTTGGGTTTCTCAATGTCCTTCAGTTTTGTTTCAGGCACAAGAAAAAATTCTGATTCTGAAGTTACACTTGCTAGAATTGCGCCGCTTTTGCATTCATGATGACAATTTGCAATTCCAATTAACTAGAAACCATTTCAGGTCCACCTCAAGAGGACTCCTTTCCAAAAAAAGGAGCGTTCATGGAGATAAATTCATCTGTTTCAGCTAGCCAAAGGGATAGAGCCATGTCATTTTTGGAATCAAGAACGGGCCTCAGATCTCGACTTGGATTGAGCCAGGGTCACTACAGAGGATGGCACACTGACTAGTACAATTCAAGACAATAAGGCATCTGGCATCTGGAAAATCATAGCCTGGTACAATGTATCCATCCGTATCTTCGCGAAGAGGACAGAAGAGACTCGGGAGCTATATTACGGCTGGATACCAGGGTAGAAAATCAGCCAAGACTTAGGCCCACTTTACATTACGCTTTTAGCGTTAGCGGTAAATTTCCCGTTATCGGGACGCCGCTATCGGCACCTCTTTAGACACACCGCCCGGAAATCTGACAGGACACCCGCGGCGCGCGGTGGAATGTAAAATCTTGGTGAAAGTCTACCCGCATGACCCGTAAAGATCGCAGTTCTTTTTAGCTGCACGTTGTTATATTGAACAAACGTTAATTTTTTGTTTGCGTACCGCTACCAAGTGATTGAAAATTCAAATACGTGACTTGCATGAGAAATACAAGTCCCCGGCTACGTTGTTGTTTCGCTGACACTTCCGGTAACTTCGACCACAAAATTTTCGATAAAAAGCACTTAAAAACCCTTTCAAAGCGAACTGTTTGATAGAAGATCCCTTTCTTTCAGTGATGACCTGCTAAATTATGGCTACGTACTGAAATAACCGTTAATATACGCACAATTCCTGCAGGTATAATAACTACCTCGTACGTAAAAACTCAAGCTGCCAGCAGTTCATGTGGCGGGAATTTCCCCACCAATGTCATAGCAACGGCCACCACTGTCATAGCAACGGCCAATCGGAGACGCGTAATGGGATTACTTTATACAAAATTTGCAGAGATAGCGGCTTCTGGTTTCGGTACAACGTAACGATGTATTGCAGGAGGAAATAGTCGGAATCGAATTTGTATATTCTTTTACAGGTCTTCCACGAAAATTGTACAAAAGTAGGTCGTCCAAAAATGTGAGAATGAGACTATTTTTCGCTGACATCCCGCTTGCTTTGAAGGTTGACTGCAGACCCGATTGACGTATTAAAGAGCCTGCGTAGGTGGCCATTACGGAAAAAGCAGGCCGTGAAAACTATTTTTTCTGCGTAGTTCGGGTTGATTTTTGGGTTGACATTCATTCTTCTAGTATATAAAAAAGTAACTATCAGTATCGGGAGACTGTTTTCTTATCGCTGTATTCTTACCCAGCGTTATGAACATGATCGCTGCTGGCAATTTTCCTCCAATGTTTTGCAAATCTGTACTCACCATTTTCGCGCCATATGCTAATAAGCGCGCGCTTTATGCTAAACGTCTAAACCCTGACTCCCGCTAACGCAAGCCCGACGTGTTCTCTTTATACGCAGTTTGGCGTTGACGGGGACTCCCGCTGAGCCTACGGCCGTACGCTTCGGAGTGGACGGGAGAAAATTTGGCGTTAGCAGGACTACGTTAACGGGAACTCTCTTTACACGGGGCTCCCGCTAACGCAGCCCCGCTAACGCCAGTCCCGCTAACGCGAAAAACGTAATGTAAAGTGGGCCTAAGTTACAACCATTAGAAGACACTCAAGTGGCCCCATACTGAGAGGCTAATCCGTGTCACCTAGGATTGGTCATGGTCAGAAAAGCAGCACAGTAGTGAGGTCAAGATTAGGGCAGAACCTACCAATGTAATCCTGGTATCAGTGTAATGGTGCAAAAAATCTTTAAAACTATCAATCTAAATTACACTTAATGTGGAAATTTTTTAAGCGGCTTTCTTTTCACGGTTTTTGCTGTGAACTCTTTCCTACAATTACAAACTGAATAATAATGTTTTTCCCTCGGATAGGATGTTCCAATTGTTGAGGCAAGGTCACCGTGAAGGTGGTTAAAATAACCTTCTTTGTTGAGGAGAGACACACTTTGAAAAGTTTGACCATGTTAAGTAACCACCACACTTATCGAAAAACCAGGGGTCCTTCGGATTTCCCTGTGGATCACTTTGTCCAAGTGCTCAAGAACAGGTTCGGTCAATCAAACCTCTATACTAGTAGTGGGTAACAGTATGTTCTTCATATACATATCATCATCATACCATCATAAATCCGGATTTTTTCCTGTGAGCTTATTTCTTCTTAATGAAGTTGATACACAACAAAGGAAAAAGTAAAGACCTACATTTTGGTGACAATCTGTCACCTTCATCAGGGCAACTTAGGGCTTCGCATTATACAAGAAGGCCAATTTTGAATAAAACACTTAATAAAAAACATAAAGAAATTTGCTACCCAGTGACTTATCTACCTGATGAAACTGCACTGATACCTGTATACAAAATGTTTGTACCTGACATTATGTAGGGAAGCTGTCCAGACTATTGTACGAACAATCTAAAGAACTACAATTACGATAAGAATTGGGTCAAGCAGTTCAGGCCACACCAATCTAATTTCTTGGTTCACAGATTCGCTCGCTCCTATTTTTTGAAAATAAAAATAAAAATTACCACTCAGCAAATTTTCACCATTAATGAAACCATTCACCAACTTTCTGGTGTAGCAAATTGGCCTTTATATTATAAGCTCCTTAAAATGTGGGTATTATTATTGCAGTTATATTTTTCATTCATGACGAATGGGACAAACATAAAAACTGACACTACTTTTGTAATTTTCAACAAACAGGTGCTGTTACTGTACAGTAATAGTGGTTTTGTACTTTTTTCAAGCTGAAAACTTTTTATTCTTTATGTTTTGGATTAGCCCTTACCTTTACCCCAACCATTTTACAATTTTGATTTTGATTTTGATTTCGCCCTTTCGCTCCATTTTTTTATGAAAAAATCCGTGAACCAAGAAATTAAATTGGTGTGGCCTCAGTGCACCTTACATAAAACAGTGCCTTAGGCTAATGGCAATAGAAAGACAAAACAATTGCTATGTTGTAAACAGAACACACCTAAGGAAGTACATATGCAAGCATGCGTAACTTGAGTGAGGGATTATGCTATCAGCGTATAAAGAAATTCACCTGAAGAGCTAACATAAATCCTTGCCACCATTTACTTTTGAACATTCTGTTTTCTAATGTTTGCGTACCCTTTATGTAAAGTCCTGCCATATACGTGTACATGTACGTATTTACCAAAGAACGACAATCAACCATATATCTTTCCTTCTGTTTCTCGTCTTTTAGCAGTCAACTGCAGAGTTTCAGCTTTCTTTCAAATAAAATGGTAGCCAATCCAAGAAACTATTATGTAGCTTCCTACTTATCAATACTGATACTCTAAATCTTAGAAGAGCTAAGTTATAATGGGCTGGAATACAAGACAAGGTATGCCTAAGTGCAGTTCATTATCCCTTTCCCCTAATCTCTAAGCAGATTTACCAGTGACATAAGATAGTACTGTACCAAATCAGGCTAAGGAGTATAGCTGGCCAAAGAGAGTCATCAGCCACTACGGTAGGCAAACACACTCCTAGGCCGGCTTCACTCCTCTGGCAGCTTTTGATACATGTACTATCTTATGCTAACATAGGATCTGCTTGGAGATTACCTTTTCCCTACTTACAAATAACATGGTTTATACACACCTGTTCTAGTAACCTCTATTCTGTCGTCGCTGTGCAGTCAGAAGTGACCACTTTCCTACAGTGAATGACACTAACCTCCATGAAACAACTGTTTATGTGGACACCTGAGAAGGACCCATTCATACGCACGGGGGAAGCACTACCTGTACCTGCCTGGCACTACTTGTTGACACAATGGATCACGTGGCGGGGATTCAAAGATCATGCAGCGGTGATGCAAAACACTACGTGCACGGTCTGTGGTTGGTGGATAATGCCACTAAAATTCTTTACCTTGGTTCTCAAATACATGTTGTAAGTTCAAGAATATACATAGATGAGAGTATAGGACATATAGACTAGATACATGCGATATTTTCATTGTCATAGACAACACAAAAACAGAGGGAAGAGAGGAAAACAGAGCATACAACTGAATGCACCAAGGCATAAACCTGGTTCCCAAGGTTCATTCTTTGAATTTGACAATGACAAATAAAATCAGTGGGGCCTAACATGCAGTACATGCCTATCAAAACTTGTTGTCCTAAAAGCAAGATACAGGAATGAAGTTCAGAAATTTCTGAGTTTACCTGAATTGCAGAGGCTCCAAACATACAAAGTTGTTTTTCACCTGCCAAAAATGCCCAACCTCAGCTATCTCCAAAGCTTAACTGTCTAACCCTAAACCACACAAAGACAGAATTGTTGATGCACTAACAGGGTATTACTATTAGTACTATACCTATTATACATTTCCTAAAGGATACGCCATTGTTCCATGTGGGGAGGGGTGTTATTTGATAGGTTTGTAAGCTTTTTTACACCTTTGTGCAACAAAGAAACCAAACAGGTGCATTAGCATTGAGCTATTTCACACTCCAGTAATAAGAGATTGCAGATGCCCTTCTTTCAAAAGTACAGTCTTTTTCCTAGATTTTCTTAAATGGAACATACATCATATGCCTACATGAAAAAGACAATAGGACCAAATTCTTGGGCAGAAACCGCAAAGATTGGTACAAGAAGGTACAAGAAGGTGATTGATACGAAAATAATAACAGGGTTAGCTATCAGCAATCAGCATATCTTAAACCATAAATTAAAACATTGTCAGATGACACTGCTAAAAAACACCTATGATTGAGGCAGAAAGGAGGAAGATGCTAGTACAGGTTGAAAGACCAATTGGTCATTAATTGTGATTTTTGTATTCAAGCAGTACAGTACAGTACAATTTTATAAATAGTAGATTATCATTTAAAAAATAGGAAAGAATAGTTCCTTATTGTTACTTTTTTCATAAGTGTGATAATTTGATAACTCCACGGGGAATACCTCACTATGAATGGGCATGTCAACATCAGCTGCTCATATTACATGGGATTTAATATTCATAGTCTTGTCCTTTGGAGACTGGCCAACCAAATCATCAATTACATCAGCTTGACTTGTCAATGGTGTTATTCAAGTCTCCAAGTCCAAGCAGATGTTGGGACTCCAATCAGATATTGGGAGTTGCTTATTTAGAAAAAGTTAGTGTGTCGTGTGGTATCTTATTTTCTCCCAATAACAAGTTGTAGTGTTACACATTGTAGTGTTATACTTATAGCGAGGTGCCGAGGTCGACCGATATGTTACAAGTACCGCCAAGTTTTCGAAATGTCAAAGTGGGAGGGAAAATTCGCTGAACTATCATATGGGAGAAAGGACACCGACACACATTGTCAACAATCATAACAATAGCGACTTTCCGACCGTGAACGGCATCCCCAAGCCTGTAGCTTCAATGCAAAACACAAAACTTTGATTTACATTTCTCAACTTTGCACAGAATTCTCAGCAAAACTGAGGGTCACAATTTTTTACGAGGACAGTCTCTGCAAATATATGCGCAGCACTGCCTTTTTATTGCACTTCTACAGAATAATTCTTACAGCCATATCAAACCTCCTTTCAACTTTTACTGTGAAATCAATTCCCACAAAAATAAATTACTCTTCAAGCAGTAATTATTGCTGTTACTGTTAGTGTAAACCTTTTCTTCTGACATGCAACAATCCCTCAGAAAGAAAAGGAAGACAATTTGGAACACTTATTACAATGTACTAACTTCCTCCTGATATGTGTTTACAAACAACTTCGCACAGACCTTCAAAAACAAATAACAACAAGGAAGTAAAACAAGACAAAGTCACGCCACCTTTCAAGACATTGAGTCAGAACATAAATTTAGTACAAGGAGGTCTGAGTCTGAATGAGGCAATGTCTCAGACTGTTTCCTATATAAACATGACATTTCTGAAGGGGAGTCTGTTTAATGCCAACCATACCCAAGAGCATTTTACTTTGGGAGCCCTTTTTATCTACTTTGAAGTTCTAATTAAAATTTGGACTTAAGAAATTAAATTTATGTATTGCCTAAGCAACCAATTCAAACAAGATAAAGCATACCAACAAGAACATTATATGTATCCTTGCATCCATTTTGCATTTTGCTTTAGGGCCTTTTTTTATCTACTTTGAAGTTCTAATTGAATATTTGGACTTATACAATTAACATTATGCATTGCCTAGACAACCAAAGTAAGCAAGGAAGTACATACCTAGAAGGACATTATGTATCCTTGACACAAAGGACATTATACAGTGATATCAAGAAATCATTCTGTCTTGAAGATCTATGAAAATACCTTTCCTAAATAAAGTATAACAAAATATCGGTAAAATACCTCAAAAATATTGCAGCATATTTCGAAAGCAAAAACTAAATTTCAACAAAAAAGAGAATTGATAAAATGTTTCGAAAAATCTTTTCAAACCTATCCAGATTTCATATTTTCACTCTTCCAACATGCAACATCTGTTTCATGCAAATTAGCAACCTGTCACGATTTGACCCCTATTTTCGGGTCATGGGACAATGGTAGGGTCATTTGATGTCCTGCAAAAAATTATTCAAGGACTAAAAAGTAAAATTTGATTTAACATCTAAAACTCGATTGTGCGGGCATTGACCGCAGTGCTAGTGGACATTGATCAGACTTGTCTTGTAACACCCACTCAGGGCAAACAAATAAATGCCAAGCCGATATTTGTAGTCCAAACAGTAGGGGACAACTTTGCCCTCTCCCCGTCCTATGTGAGGATACCAGTCGGTCCCCAGATGTTCAGCACGTGAACAAAGGTGCACTTTCCTCAGCCAGCCCCCCTGGGTTTAAAATAAACACTTCTACGAAAGAAAACCCTCCTAAAGGAAGTCTCTAGTGGCACAGAAATCTGTACTAGTTCAAAACACATTTGATTTGTGCTCAAGTGTTTTAATATTGATCTTTTAGCCGTGACTTTCAAGAGGAGCACTGCTTTTAATTTTCGTGAACCGCAGCGAAACAAAACAATGGAATTCCCCGTAGGAAACCACCGTTTGATACAAGAAAGCATGCCACTGATTCTGTTTTCATTTTCAAAATTGACAAATCATCCGGCAAAATTTATTCTAAGCTGTAGTCAACCTTGAGAAGAAATAAGGTTTTGACAGACAAGCGTTTGGATGCATTGGCGATCAGCTGCAAGCCATTTATGTACACAAAAGAATCCGCTAGCTCAGACTTTAACAAAAATAGTCGCCTTGAAAACCTCTTCAAAAGAAAGCCAAGACAAGCAAACACACAGACACTATTTATAAAACAAATTATCTGAACACCCGGGGAATGTATGTAGCTATCTTCGTAGTCAAGGCTGTAGCTGACAGTTCATGAGAAGACTGTGAAACGTTATATAGCTCATCCGTGAAGTGGTGCATGCAGCACCTTCAAGCACCGCACCGCACCGGCGAAAAAAATACACCCTGAAAAATACCGATTTCTCGCTATTCTAAACAAGTCAGCTTAACCCAAAAAGAGCGTGGTATTATCGACACTTACCCTGATTGAAAATCGCTGTCGGAACTGTGAATCCGCGAGAATTGGGGATGTAATTCGGCTGGAAAGTGCGGGGTTATTTTGGCGCACAGCGCTCTAACCCGCCGCCACGTATGGGTCTGTCTGTTGTTGTCTTTCTGAAGCGTTGCGTCACTCGCGGGGAGGACGAGTCCACTACACCGCAACGGGGGTCAGGATGGACACCGACTTGAACGACTGATGAATAGATGAATGAATGAAGGAAGGAAGAAATGAAGGAAGGAAGGAAGGAAGGAATGAGGGGATGATTGAATGAAGGAACGAACGAACGTACAGAAGGATGAATGAAGGGATGAAAGGACGGACGAATGAACGAATGACCGTACGGACAAATGAACGATCATAAATGAATGAACGTACGGACAAATGGACGAATAAATGAATGAATATAAATGAATAAATTATTGAATAAATTATTGAATGAATGACCGAGTGAGTGAGTGAGTGAATGAATGAATGAATGGATGTATGGATGAATGAATGAATGAATGAATGAATGAATGAATGAATGCCAGGAGGGTATATGCTACTAACTCAACACACAGATTGAGTTTGTATCATTGTCTTTTCAGCGTTGCTGCATGTATGCAACGTTGCCATTGCTTTCTTTTACTTCTCAATCTCATAACTCATACTTAAAGAAGCAGTCCTACATCTGAAGTCGGTAGCAAAAAGGCGAAGGACGCACCTTGCCGTGCTTGTTGTGACAATGAATGACTTGTGTCATAACAACGTACTTAACTTGTCTATTGTCTGGGGATTGAGCGGTTATGATGTGCCCTTAAGCCTCACAACAGGTATCCTGTCACGTCAAGGTAGTCATGGTAGCGCAAATAAACATGTTGATTAGATAAGGCATTTATTTATGGTGGGTTAGGCTATTGTTCAAGCAGATGATCCACAACGTTACTGGAGTGCATAACACGTCAACACCTACGTCATACATAACAAAATTAACTCAGGTAAAACCCTACCAACAAATCAGGTTTGTACCATTGTTGTTTCGGAGGTGCTGAATTCTCTATTCTTATGTTTGTAACATAATCATTTCCCTTCATTATTCGTTTTAACATTCTACGAAAGCTTATTCAACTATCAACTAGTAACGTTATGCTTAAAGAAATACTTTTATATATTTTCAAAAATCTGAAACAGAAAGGTCTGGGAGGTGTTGTGGACTTAATGTGGTTGTTTCCGGTGGTGTTACTTGTACGTCTGCTGACAACGCAATAACCTATTGTGAGAGGGTCGAGTCCTTGAGATGCGCACTAAGTAAATTTAAAGTTACACAAACATGTTAACGTAACCATGGTAACACAAATAAACATGTTTATTAGATCAGATAATGTGCTTATTTACGTACCGGGGTATGGTGGGTTGTGATTAAAGCAGGGCTAAAGATTTAGCTTGTTTTTATTATCATTTTCGTTTACATTTTTTATGGTCACAATCTAGTTACACAAACATGTTAACGTAACCATGGTAACACAAATAAACATGTTTATTAGTTCAGATAAGGTGCTTATTTACGTACCGGGGTATGGTGGGTTGTGATTAAAGCAGGGCTAAAGATTTAGCTTGTTTTTATTATCCTTTTCGTTTACCTTTTTTATGGTCACAATCTAGTGTATTTTTCTAAACGTTTACCACTAGAAAACACCTACTTTGCCCCTCGCGGGGTCATTTGGGGGTATCACCATGCAGATGCAGATGCAGAAAATGCCATAAAATAAGCGTATCAAATAAAAACAGACTGGACTACATTCAACCCTTAAAACCAAGTGTGTAACGTTACCAAGGTATTAAAATACTTTGAATCCTCTTCAGACTCTGTTTCCATGATGGTCTAATAGTTCTGCAAATCTTTTTAACGTTAACGTTTCGTTTTAACTTCGACAACCAATAGATCTGAATGATGTTACATCATACCATCTATTTGAAGCTGGCTTTGATACTGATGATTATTATAATCTCCTTAGATATTTAGGTAGAAGAATCAGAACACTAGTTTCTGACCACATCTAACTCAGTGACCAAGTTTGCACTAACGTTATAGCCATATAGGCATAGCCGTCAGCTGTCTCAGATAAAGATCAATGAAATTATACAATACCCTTCCTCAGATACAAGGCTTATGCTGAAGCCATTGTTTAGGCATAACCACCTTGAAAATCAACCACAATATATCTTAGAGACCCGAGTATACCAGTAACGTTAGTGCTTTTCACAAAATGTATCAATTTAGGAGCTTCACAAACTTTTCTTTCTTTCAAATTGGTTTGAGCAAATTGCAGTTAACTTGTTGTTTTTTTCACTTTCTATTTTTCTCGCCTTCCCTTTTTGTGCTCTTCTGGACGCCTTCTTTTCTATTCCGAGCCAAATCTACATCAGCTGACCCCTCCCTATGTTTCCGATGGTATCGTCCAGAGCTTAGGCCAATGTTTACGTCTGAAGTTCGTTCGTCATTGGTCATGACCGCATCATGTGACAGGGATAGCCTGCATTTTATTTTTGGCGGGAAGTTGGTGCGTGCGGATGTTGTTGTTTTGATACCCTCAGCTGTCCCCAACACGTTATCCTTTTACAACAAGAATGGCACAGAGGAAATACAACAACAAACACGACTGGCGCACTGGTATTGTGATGACAAGTGTGTCCAAACATGGACCATTACTAACGTGGCATTCATCCGTACTTGACTCTTTGAACTTGGCCTTTCTAAATTTGGGTAAGAAACTACAGTCATTGCCAACACGCAACACGCGTGACAATATCTATACCTCGTTTAGAACTCGATATACTACATTGCCTGATAAAGGAATGTACGTAAAATAAAAAGGGATTTTCTCTTTCAGGCTTAGGTGTCAAATTGTGTCATTGGGGTGACAAAACACCAAAGGTCATCAAAATAGGCCTAAAGAAACACCACTTCTGACGGAATAAAATTATCTTCAGCATTGGTTTACTCGCACCTTAAGCTTATATAATATAAGGGAGCTGAATCCCCCACTCCGTCTGTGAACCATTTGACCACCACAACCTCACCCATTTTAGAACAACGATAAAAGTTTTCAGGCCTTCTTCAAGATTGTCTTGAACATCTCAGAAATTGGTACATCTATTTAACGTTACATCACTTTAAATTCATGTGTTGTTTTTCATGTCGACTATGGCAACTGATTGACCTACGAAAGTAGATGTTAATCACTTATTAATGTAAAAATAAGGAAAACAGCAGGAGGGATTCTTCAACGGAGACTAGCGGTTCACCTTGCCCTTCACATTTCCTTGACTCAAAAATAATTTGGGGCCGACTTTGCCTGAAGAAATGCCAATCAGTCTGACAGCAGTGTATAGCTGTGCGTGATGTCTCCAAATTACAAACAAGAATAGTCCAAGAAAATGCATTGCTCCCAAACATGTGAACTAATAGTGTATGAATGGCATCAGCGCGCACACTGATTTTCACCTAATTTCGAAAAAAAAAAATGTTTCCCCTGCATAACGTTATATTGTTGTCCATATGACAAGGAAGTATCGAAAATGGGAAATATGTACATGTCGTGTGGTTACTTTGATTGTACTTGTAGAAGCGACACTAACGTGGTAAGTGACACTAGTCTTCCACATTAGTCAAGATACCATGACTTGCTAAGTCACTTCCTGAGTACATAGTATCACTTATTTGGATGTTTTGTAGACATGCTGCTTCAATTTTTCTTACAACGCTTATGGTCTCTGTTGGTATTTTAGAACTTAGGAATCTATTGTGCACGACTTTGTTTCCTTTTTTCGCGCTCCTGCATTAGATTTGTATTCTACAGAGGATGCCATCCATAGAATTTCCTTGCTATGACCTATACCTAGGGTCAGCTTTAGGTTCGTTCCTATGACGACAGCAGGACGATGGATTCCAAAATGGGGCGAGTTTTAACTAGAAATAGGTCAGTGGGTTAAACGTTTCTCTTAAAGGTCATAAAGAAAGTGGTTTTTTCTTTAAACCAGGGCATCTATTTCTGAATGCTGTTGCTGCCCTTAACTACAATTCCAGAGAAGTACGTACATGTATATGTCTACATGTGAATTCAGATAGACATCTAGTAATTATACGAGTCATCACAGATATAGACCTGGAAGACGGACTCGAAAATTCTGATCCCTCATCCATTTTATTTTGCATTGTGGCATCTGAGGCTCCATCGGTCTGTCAAATTAATCTTCTTTATTACATGACGTCTCAGAATGTGCCTTTAGGTACTGAAGAGCCCCTTCTTCCCGTAAGAAGACGTCTGGTAAGAATGCGTAGGCGGGATAGGAAGACCCAGACACGGTACATTGCCGGAGGATAGTACTCCGCAGAGGTTTTAGAGTTCGGAGAATCACGACACAAGTTATTCTCAGTAGTGTAGATGCCAACAACCTTCAGCTTCCAATTTCCTTGGTTGCGCCGATACTGAATTGAACATCAATATGGTACAATTTTACAGCCTGGATACAATCCTATTTCTACTGGGGCTCCTTAATGTATACACTCGCTGCCCTATGCCAATGGATCAGCGACGACCGGCAATCAGCGACCCAGTACAAAAAGAAATGGCCAGCAAAAGTGTATTATAGGCCGAAAAAGGGTCCCAGAGAGCCTGCTACGGAGGTTAGGATGGTACCCAGACTAACAATTTTCATCAGCATGCTTTGCTGATTTTACCACGGGCGCCGAGGTATTCGTATTCATACGAATATTACGGAATTTATACGATCTACTACTATTTTGCGAGTTTTGCTTATACATGTAGCGTTAATACGGATCGTATGTATTTCGTAAAACAAATCTGGTATAAATTCCGTAAAATTCTTATGCATCCCTTATGGCTCGTATGAATTCCATAAAAGTTTCTTGTAGTGGATCGCACGACCTAGCAGTAGCGGGTATACGTAGCTATCTTATGGGTTACAACTTTACTGGTAATGTTAAGTATAATGTTACCCATTATGATAAAATTGCTGAATATTAAGTAAACTTGCACTGTAAATTCGGCAAAGTGTATGGCCTGCACTGTATGACTCGATAGCATAACTCACCGACAATGCTACATTCTCCCATTAAGCTTAAATCATTTCCTTTACTTCAGCGAGGTCACTGACCAAGAGTTCAGCGCCCTTGCTGTCTAATGTTGACGAATCGACGTAATCACGTACGGATCAAGAAGTCATCAAAGAAGTGAAATATTCACGGCGAAAGTTAGGCGCAAGGTCTGGAATGTTGATCTTGCTTTGGGGGTTATTTGTGGCAACACATCGACATCAGTATTCTGTCATTTTAAATCTTCTAGCTTAAGCGGGTATCTTATTGGGCTGCACCAAATTGCGCAAGTCATTCACAACCTGTCGCGAAATAGCGCCATTTGGCGAAATTTGTTGCCTGAAATTGGGATTATTTCAAATCTTAATGAAATTTGCAATTCGCAAATGGGCGGTAAAATGTGTATATTTTATAAAATCTTACGTATGCTGTAATGTTATCATTAGTGAAAATCATTCTGCCAATGTTTACCTCTTTTTGGTGCACTTTTCCATCATTGTAATTTTTTTTTTATTTATTCAGTGGCAACTTGGCACTGCGATTTCTAATAATCTGCTCATTTGGGGATTCAGACGAAAATGTGTTGCACGTCAGAAATACAGAAAGACAAAATATATTGGCGCTAATTCGCGTTTCACTGAGATTCCAAATTTAGGAGTGCGTGGGCAATATAACTGTGATGCTCATGATCTACGTGCCTATGCAAGTAGTCAAGTGAAAATTGAAATTGCACGTCCGCTATTATAACTCTTTTCAAAGGCCATTGAAGTAAGTAAACCTGGAGCTTATTGAGCTAGCTTTCAGGGTCGTTGTCCTCTGGGCCACTGTCCGCTTGGTAGCTATCCGCTGTGTCCAACACCTTTACAACCCCAACCGAAGTCAGGTACCCATTTCTACACCTGCGTGGTCTAGCTAGGAATGTCAGGAATAGAACTTGTGAAGTTGTTAGATCCGCTACCCAAGCCACACGGCGACGCCACAAATCTATAAATAAATGTAATTAGGTCAGGTGTTTGATTTGATTTGGTACAAGTGGTGGCACTCAATCGGTCGATCTAAAACACGCAACTCAACCAATTACCCGTTCATTCGTGATTTTCTTCGAACACGAAGAACTTGTCAGAAAATAGGCGGTGACGAACCCACGCTTCAGTTGTCCAGCGTCTGAATAAAAGATGAAGAACGTCATTAGCAAAATACCAGAGTCCTCATTGTAGATGATTTCCAACATCAGACGTTTTCCAACATCATAAGTTTGCTTATGTGATTCACACAGACAACATGTCTGCCAACCTGAGGCACGGAGACGGCTTTACCTGATCTCAGCTATGTACGACAATACTTTGGGTCAACCCGATACGGGTTACACTCAATTACACT
Source organism: Branchiostoma floridae x Branchiostoma belcheri (assembly GCA_019207045.1). Lineage (NCBI taxonomy): Eukaryota > Metazoa > Chordata > Leptocardii > Amphioxiformes > Branchiostomatidae > Branchiostoma > Branchiostoma floridae x Branchiostoma belcheri. Next base: position 10,204,625 of record CM033040.1, read on the forward strand.
AATGCCGTTTCCAAGAATAATGAGAGACTCAAGAATACCCGAATTTCCCGAGCTTTTTATGTCAAGAAATATCTGGTAGCGCATATAGCCGTAATTCCAGCTTATAAAGTCTGTATATGTGAAGCAATGTCCAGATGTTGATATTTTTCAAGGGTGGCGTATGTTATAAATTCAATTAACTTCATTTGTTAATTTTGTTAAATTTTTTCATGTTTAATTGTTAATGATATGATTCAACACCTTAGATGATCTTTCATGCTGGTACGCCAGCTATGCAGGGGCATTTATATTTAACGTTAATAACCACAATTCAAGTGTAGTATAATATCCCTCCATACACACTTCCCAAAACTTTCCATCTTTTTCCACAACATAAGGCTGTCGCTGTTTGTTTTATTTATTTTTTTTTGTGATCGGTAGGCTGTCGCTGTTGACAATCTACGAAGTCCTGTCAGTGAGAAGCTATCTATGAGATAATCTAAATTAGTTTACTTATGAAGTAATTGCAATCTGTGTTAATGTGTACATGTACGTGTTGATAGGTCATATTGGGTTATCTGATGTATTCATATTTAATGTATGGCGTGTAAAGTTAGTCTGCTTTGGGCATGCGTGTAAGATATGTTTTATCACATAGCCATTTTGCAGATTCAATCTTCCTACAATTGTCGTGAAAGTTGCCATACGGTGTCGATTTTTGCATGCTGCATGTTTGTTTGTCTTGTTGTGTGTCCGTTGTCATTTGAATATCGTAAGGTGACAGGATGTGGTGACAGGATGTGAGGCGGAAGATGTTGTTACCGGGACGGACAGGGTGGGGAGGCCTTCCAAAGTTGGTTTCAAGGGCTGGTAGGAAAACGCATAGAAAGCATCCGCGAGAAATCCTCAGTAAATGAATAAAACAAGGACGTAGAAAACATAACCCGAAACATTTCACGGAGGTATGACATCTTGGATCTCTTGTTCACGCCGATAGTTGTATTTTACTGGGAAAGCAATAAAAAAGGCACACGTGCCTACCAGTCAGGCGTTCTAACCGCCTACAATAAGGTAGACTCAACAAAACTTGAGTATTCCCCAGCCCCTTTCTATCAGCCTATTTAAAGCCCTGAGAACCTTCCAACGGGTCCCAATCTAAAGCCATGACGACAACGGATATGAATAGACAATGACATAATCTAATAAAAGCCCGGCACTGACGCAGAGGACGTCGTGACGTTTTCAGGATTCGTGCGGAGCGCACGTCAAACGGCCACTCAAAGCCAATTACGGCGTACCGCCAAAGTAGTTGAAGAAATTCTCCTGTCGGTACTTTTTGTGGCGGGAGCCGCGGGATCCTTTATTATGACCAGATAAGTCCCACACAGGGCAAAACTCGAGAGAACCCAGAATGCATGTTTTATGCAACGGTGACAAAGAAAATGTTGAAGGTTTGGCTTTCTAGTTTCTTCTTCTTCTTTTTTTTTCACGCAAAGGACGCGCATAAAAACCATACTTCTACTTCCATTAATGGTGTCGAAATTGTAATTGGATGAAGAATATTTGTAGTTTTGATGATAAAAATCCTACAAAACACGAGAGAAACCAGAATACATGTATCATACAACGGTGTCTTTGAAATTGTTGAGGATTTGGCTTTCTAGTTTCTTCACGCAAAGCATGTGTATCAAGATCATGTTTCTACTTTGAGCTCCCATGAATTGTGCCGAAATTGTAATTGGATGAAGAATATTTGCAGTTTTAAGGATAAGAATTCTACAAAACGTAGCAAAGTAAATAGCTGATAGTCTATGGGTGGGTATAGTGCACCGGTACAAAACCATTTTTTTCTCCGTCCAAAAAAACGGACCTGAAAGAAGTCAGTGGATCTGATTTTGAACCGAATAGAAAATGGAAGTTCACGTGCAAGTTTTGGTGCTTACGGACCCAAGAAAATAACAAGAGTGAAGTAGAGGAGAGTTGTTAGTTATTTTTACCAGGTTTCTTCAGTCAAACTTGGTCTAAGTCAACAGAGAGGCAGTTAGTGTTGTTAACATGAATATATGATTTTAAAACGCCTGCAGAAGTCCATTAGATTCCTTTGTAGCGAGATGGACCATTGTTTTAAGTATTGCCCATTATTAATTTTTCACAGACAATTAGCTCAGGACCTGTACCGTACCTGTAACTGAATTTTCTGTACCGGTACCCACCCCTAGAGCCCGATACCTGTGTTTCCTCACGTAGCCAGACTGTGCACTAAGCCAAGCGGCTCCCTTGCCGAGTTTACCGCCAACAACCTTTTATCCATGCCGTACTTTCCCGACACTTGAGAACGTGTGGGCGATCCCGAGTGAGCTACTTACCGTTTCGCTGCTTAAAGCGCCATTAACCGTGATCGATTATAACCCATTTCAGTTCCACGTACATGTAGGTCCTTGAACTTGAAAATCGATATGTCCATGCACTTGACCGAGTCGACCCAAGGCTAATCTAAACCTTGCTGTTTATCAAGGTTTCAGACGGATATCCGGATCCCAACAGACTACGGCAATAGCATTCAAGATTTAGTACAATCCTTGGGTTTGCATTTTTCTCGCGACTGCGACCACTTCTTGTGTAGAGAAGGGTAGGTATCTAGCCTCTTTGATGCCGTAGGGGCAGTGGGTTGCCATTTACCTCCTCATCCAAAATCAGGTACCCATTTTCACCCCTGGGTGAAGTGAGGAAAGTTCATTATGATACAATTATAAACTTTATAAACGTGCACAAAAATTCAGCGCTTGCCAACAAGCTTTCGATCAGTCCTTGCTCTGATCCTTTTCAAGTTGTAATGACCCAAAGCCTTTGTCACACATCTAGACTGTGAGGAAGGAAGTGTGACGTCAGCAAAGGGTCAAAGGTTCTTGGAAGTCGGTATCGGCCCCCGTCTAAGGATACAATATTGGTGGTATGTCAGGGGATTCTAGCCCAGGTCGTCTGGGCCAAACACGCAACCCTGATCTGGGGCCATTTTTGTGCAATTGCTCTTTGCAACCGTCTAGACCCACATGTCTAGATTTCCAGAGTTAAAGCGTGGTTAAGATCAGGCCTAAGGGTACATTATGGTTATGATAGCTATCCCATCTAGCTACTTTATGGTTATCCCAGTAGAACTTAGAAGTGCTATCTCACGTACACTGGATCACTTTGCCAGTCCCAGGAGGCTTTGGCAATGCATGTATAATTCTCTTGGCCAGACATACTAAAGGTTACAGCTATCGCTGGGTTGTTGCGTTCGTATTTTTGGAAACAATTACAAGACTGATAAAGTACGGAGATGCGAATCTTAGTAAGGAGAACTGCTCTCGCCCACGAGACAGACGTCCATTCGCCCAAAGACCCTTGCAGTGCCTTAGTACTTGTATTTCTATTGCTCTTTCAGTATCAGTCCTGGTATAGACGGAGGGGTTATGTGACGGCCAAGTGCTTGAGGCACCTCCTCGAACACGGGACCCCCATTTGACGCTCCTTCCGAAAGATTGAACCGAGGTCTCCAAGTGGCAAGTCATGATAAAAAGCAAGTTGCAATTGGCACCAGGAGCCCAGCTGTGAGGCTGCTACACGTTGAGCTACAGGGACATCAAACATACTCATCTGTATTTCTTCCGCTACTAGTCGCTTTGAGGAGTTGACCTAGGAAAGTACAAGACCTAGGAAAAAATGTGTGTTTCCGATAACTAGCAAAAGCTTGCCGACCCTAGCCCTTTTTCTGTCGACCACTGGGGAAACATAAAAGTTTTGAACTGATTGATGAAAATCAATAAAGACTTCCAGACTTCAGATGTTTTGTCTCACTTCGGTCGAAAACTGAAAAAAAATAACAGATAACGTTAGGTAGAAAAGCTACTAAACAACTAAATAAAGCCCACTTAAACACAAACTCCTAGAGGGCTATCGATGTAAAAGTTTTATTATCCACAAGGCGCACAAGGAAAATGAAACGACAGCAGATGTGTTTCCCTATCCCGTTTACATCTTATCGACTCCCATAGCGAACTGCGCATCTCTGTCCTTGTCAGGTGAACTAGAGCTTACAACTGCCCGCTGTTCCAACACCGCTCGGGTCATTACTCCTCAAGGTTAATCGAACTGTGGCGACCTTGAACGAGCCTTGGGAGTGATAGAAACTCCCTTGTGTCCGGCTCTGTCCGGATATATCGACAAACGTCGTCCTCGGTGAGAATATATGATTAAACAACAAATTGTCCGCAAATCCGCCTACCGGTGTACTTACCCAGAATAAGTCTATACATGTAAGCAATTGTCGAGCTGTAAAATGGAATATGCGTAAAGTTAGTAGAATCTAATGACCTTTGTGTGTGTTTGTGACTTTTGTGTGTGTGTGTGTGTGTGTGTGTGTGTGTGTGTGTGCGTCTGTTGGTCACGAAGATGATCTAAGATGACTCAAGAACAGCAGAATGGTTTGGTTTTATATTTGGTATGTTGGTAGGTTGTGACAAAAACTAGAAGCGATTATTTATCTAGATTTTAGGTCAACTCATGGGATGCTTTGGTACTACAGCGGAACTACCGTTTTGAGTCTCTTGTATTGTAATGCTTTTTGCGGCAGCTAGGTTTAGTGCTCTCTAGATCTAGCGTACTCGTTGGAACTGCAGGGGCGTTTTAATCGCAAACTTTGAAACAGAATACAGTTACCCTTGTCACGTTTTAAATGTTATGATATAATTTTGAATAATTTGATATGACATTTGGACCTTGTTTTCATCTATCGGTGCATCTATCAGCTCAAGGTCAATCAACATTCAAATGTCATATCATATTATGACCTTGAGCTGAAAGATGCACCGATAGATGAAAACAAGGTCCGATCCGTGACCATGAACCAAAATGGTAGAACGGAAAATTTCCCATGTTGACAAGCATGAATAAAGAAACACTGATATTGGTTCTTTCACGCCATTGGTGGGTTCGACTTGAGTGATGTGATTAAATCAATACAGCCGATGATGCGGTCAGAGCCAGACCCGATCATCATTGAACTTCAACAAGGGTCGACCAAGGTCACGCGAAGGTTACATTTCTAAATGTGACCGTTAATCTGACCTATAATTTGTTTCTAGTGTAACGTTACATGTAACGTTGGTTACTCTCATTTCAATCAATGTTTAGGACATAAGGTCTGATTTTGTTATGGAACACTTTTTGTCCGATAATCGAAGGGTAGTATTCCTTTGTCGGACCGAACTTCCTAATCGGAAAAACAGGCGTCCACTTTTGATGCTCAGTCTAACATTTTTTGGCGGCAATGAACAATGATAAATATTAATGTAATTAGCGCTGGAAACGGGAAAATTGATCCGTAACCACAAAAAATAGCGGGTAAAATGACCAGCTGGGCCTTTGGTTATGTAGAGGTGGTCACAAGTCCAGGTTTGACTGTAGTTCTGATTCTTTTATTTTAGTTTCATCATGGCTGATACTACTGCATATAAACATAGCAACGATTCTTTTGTTTTGCCGGAAGCACTCAGTACATCTACTAGTATCTAGATCAGGTTACGTAACGCACTCTATCTACATCGTACATCATAGCTTTTAACGCGTTCGTTTAGTGCCATCGATTTCTTAAGAGTTGACTTATCTTAACCGCCATCTTGGCCACAACCCTTGGGCCGCCGTTTAGTCTACGTTCACCGTCTCCGGCAGCTTTCAGGTTGAACACAAAGACCTAAAATTGCGCATCAAAGTCGTTTATTCTTGCCGCTTTTCTTAGAACTATTACATGAATGGACAACATTATCAATGAATTAGAATCCAAAAAGCGATTCTTTTGAAAGTTAATGTATGAAGCTTGAAGGGATTTATTGGATGAATAGTGAAGTCAGGAAACGTAAGAAAAAATTAGTTTAGCCATGTCGCCCAGATATGCCAAATGTGATTTGTATCAATCTGTTCATACTTTAACGTTAAATGTAAATTACATTACGATAAATAATTCACATATTTGACTATTTCACATCTCATACTACATGTATAAGGAGCCTCCCGTGCGTTATCTTATGGTATAAGAGGGAAAAGAAGGAAACATTTATTTTTTGTCTGTAATCCATCAAAACCCACATTACTTTCACACAGTAGTTCTCGATAAATGCACAGTTTTCAGTCATTGCAGTTTTTACTAGATCACGTAATATTCATGCACATTTCAGCCTACGTGAAATGTGCATATTTCATATTTCAGGTTGGAATTGTAGGACACTTACAAGAGAAAATTCGAATATATCTTTGTACAAAACGAAAAATATATATGTTAACGTAAATCCAGTCACCGGAAAAGACGAGTCAGTTTCTCAGAATCAGACGACTTTTACCACGCATCATGACGTCATCATGCCTGCGCTTGCGCAGTCCTGAGCATCCCTCAGCTACGTGCCCTTGTCCTTGACTCAGACATCGAGTCAAGTGGTGAATGTACTACATGGTTTTAATGGTCCGGAAAAAATTGGGTTGGCGCCAATAACACCTTGCGAGCGACCTAGGCGTTGACTCATTGTTTTGACGACGTCACGACAATGATGGGTGTTTTTTGTCTCTACCAGACAAGGTTTTCTGCCATAAAGCAGTTACTCAAACAACTGGATACGATTTTGGAACATCCATTTGCTTGAGTAACTGCTTTTTGGCATATCTTTAATATTACCTGGATGTCTAATCTTCATTGACGTCTGGATGTCTAATCTTTCTGCTTTCAGAACTCCTTGACCAGACTAACGCGGCTAGTACACCTTTCTCCGTGGGGAGATATCCGTTATCTTTGGAAACAAAAGAATTTATGGATATCATGGACGGCGTTTTCAAATCGCAATACTTCCAAAATATTGCAGTTTGAAACCACAGTCTGTCAGTTTTAAAAAATAACGGACAGATACAGAGAGTACCCGCGGATAAAAGTCAGACATCGAGTCAATATGTACTTCAAGGTTTATGGTGCGGAAAAAATGGAGTTCGCGCCAATGAAACCTTGCGAGCGACCTAGGCGCTCACTGCTTGTAATTGTTTTGACGACGTCACGACGTAAGGCGGTTTGATGACAGTGATGATTGTTTTCAGTCTCTAACAGACTAACACTAGTTCACCTTTATCTGCGAGGTAACAATTATCTGTTCTTTTAGAAACAGACTGAATATTTATGGATATCACGGACGGTGTTTTCAAATTGCAATATTTAAAAAAATATTCCAGTTTGAAACCACAGTCGACGGTGTTTTCAAATTGCATTTTTTTTTTCAAAATACATGTATTGCAGTTTGAAATCACTGCCTGTCGGATTAATATCCTGTTATTAAAAACAACGGACAGAGGTTACCCGCGGAAAAAAGTGAACTTGTGTTTTCTATGCTGGCTATGGGGGAATTATTTGGACTTGCCAAACACAAGTTACCTAGGCCTTTCCAGCGTTTCAAACACAAGTTTAGAGGTGTTTTGTAAACGTGCGGTTTGTAGTCATGAGTTCGTTTGTCTAAAGCCGAAGTTTCTTTTTTGGGAGGGCAGGCAAACACTCTCAATGACTGCTAGCGTTTTTCCTGCTTCCTGAAGGACCGGGGAATTTTGCATTCCACCACATTAGTATCCGTTTTCGGTTGTGCTTTTCCAAGTTATGGCATATTTTCTCAGTTTGCAGCTGATTTGTACCACTAACAGTATATACAAACCACTTTGTTTGACATGGACAAAATTGATGCACACAAGGATGTTATCGTCCTTATATTTGAATCATCATGGCCTAACTTGAATTTAAAATAGCCTCCATAGCAGGATTTCTGGGGCCTTTTAATACACTTTTGCTGGCCATTTCTATTTGTACTTGGTCGCTGATTGCTGGCGTTTTCTGATAGCAGGCCCAGAAAGCCTGCTATGGAGGCTAAATTTAAAACAGCATGCAGAAAAGATGACAACACTGTATATCACTGAGAAAGTTTATTGACACAAACGTCCATCCTTGCCTTCACAGCTTACACAAGCTCCAGCAACAGATGGAAGAGAATAACAGCAGTATCAAAGCATTCATACCAATTTCATGAAATTCTCATGAATCTTACTTAAAACATACGCATTGAGAAAACAAACGAAATGCTTTCACCTAAGGGTTAGTCAGTTTTCATAAAATTTGTTTGAATTTCATTACAATCTGCACGTCTCAAGTCTAATTCTATAGAATTGATACAGATTTCACAAAATGCGTATAAACACTTTGGCACTACTGAACAATTAGGTGGGATCTAACAAAGACATCAGATAATGTCACAGTCATCAAGATATGGAAAATATCTTTCCCAAATAGTACATCTGAATCTGTATTATCTAAGCCAACTGATTAATTGCTCTCCTTGTACGAGAAGACCCAAGCAACTGTGGTATGTGTAGGTTTGAACTGTTGTCTTCCATCAATGCGTTTTTACCGTGGTACGGCTTGGTGCAAGGAAACCAACTTTCTTATACTTAACTTCGTAAACATAGAATGACATTTCATACATTTCTGGTAGCTTAGTAGAGAATTTCCAATGTTATACACTTTGCAAAGTATGGCGCTTTCTTTTAACAGTTACTGTAACGTTACAATGGTCTACCACCATGCAATGCTCTGCCAAGGCAATGTTTTGACACAGGAGTCAAATCTGTAAAAATACTGTTTTGTGACCTGATTGGTCCTGACAATACTTTTTTGATACATAGAACATGGTTCTGGCCAATCAGAAGGGCTGTTACAGCAGACTGGGTTAAGATCACCGCGGAAACTGATAAACAAATATAAGCAATAGCCAATTAAGTACTACAAAATTATCATGTGACCTGTCGCCATAGATACAGTAACTGAGTAAGTCACAAACTAAGTACACAATTTCTATACCAATACGATGTACACTACCTAAATCAACAGCAAATACAACTAAATATACATATCTGGATATCATTAATATCATCCACACTATCCTAGTATACATCATTAGAATAATCACTACATAGATGACAGATACAGCAATAAAGGTACGTCAAAACGTTCAAGATTACGAAATTCAATATATTCCACCACATTGGTCAAAAATATGCACCATATCTCAAGACCCTCCTCCCATTAGTTATAATCACAGTACCAAACAATTATTGCGACCACAGATTAGGAATTTTGTGACAGTAAAACAAGTAGTGCTATTCACTTCTGCAGAGGTTTTGACTGCTGTAAAGTCTCTATCATACATGTATGACCAATTTACAAAACATGTACTTAACGTTACATTGGAACAAGACTTGTTGAACATGTACGTCAGTATACGATATCAGTATCGCACTGAACGCAGGAGTTACTGTATAGTCATACCCTCTCCTTATGCCAGACTACTTGCCAATCAATGGCCCTTGTGTACTAGCCTGCAATCTACCCTTCTTGCTGTGCTGGGCATACATCAGCAACCAATCACATCACTGCCTGTGGTAATTCTCCCCTGTGATTGGCTTGCAAGCAGTAATTCAATTAAAAGGGCAGAAAACAGGACAGAAGACCTGAGCCTGGCATGAGAAGACGGTTAAGAAACATCGACTTCTCATCTTTTCACAGAAAATTCAAATCTTTGTCAAATTACAAAACAACACATCTCTGGTGTTACAAGTTCCAGATAAAAAACACTACGAGGAAGGTCTGTAGAGTAGCTACACAGTTACCATGGAAACAAGAAGCAACGACAAGCTGTCATGAAAACCTTGCGTCTTGTAGCAGTTTTCTCAAATCCTGTAGAGTTAGTCTTTTTTTCCTTCACAACAATTCCACAAACATGGCTGCTGACATATACGACAGTCAATGAGCACTGGTCACCAATCAAAAAACAACTATCATCAGTATCTTTCTTTGTCCTGATACAAAGACCTTGTTAAACATGAATACATCAAAGACATCTGTGGAAAAATACTTTTTTTCTTCACTTTTTGTTCTTTTTTCTCTTGGTAGGGCTCTGCGGCTGCCGGTGAAGACAAACAGCTGGCATGACAAGGTTATCTGAACTTAATTACATCACTCTATCCAACCAATCAGTGCAGAGCATTTTACCAGATGGTCTTCTACAATTGCAACAGTGCACAGTTATACTTTTTTAAGAGTTCAAACATTTATGTTCAGAATGAGCATTCTACATGCCGATTTATGTATCTCTGTAGTTTTGTTACATTCACTGGAATATCTTTTTTTTTGCTATCATGTTTTACTAAAGATAGTAGCTCATTGAACAAGTTGCTCATTTTCTTTGAAAGGCAGGTATAGAAGTTGTAGATACAGATCACTGTATAATGTTTAAATACTAATAAAAGTGAAATGGAAGTGGTAATGTTTCTTTGCATGTGCAAAAAGTTTGCGTTGATAGTGAAAATGGCAAACTTAGAAACACAGATAATATTTCAACCGTTAGTATCACAGTGCAACTATTCTGAGCAATTAAAGTACCATCCCTCAAGGCTTCTTCTAGAATAATACTTTATTTTTTGTTCGGTTCATTTCACGGTTTACTTACGGTTTCACTTTCATTGGAAAAATTGCAAAAATAGAGACGTACCTATATGATAGGTACGTGCAAGTCAATGCATTTTTAAATGTTATTTATTAAGTATTGGATGCCTACCACTGATACTATAGCAACCTACACCGACATCCCCCCTAACGTATGTCCCTATGTAATTACATGTATAAGCCTACCATTTCAAGCACTTCTGGCTTATTATACAACAGCGCCGCCCCCTATCTGAGAAGTAGTAAACTGCAACTATCTTCTGTGTTTTATTCCCAACATTTCTACTGTATTTCCATGAGAAATTGCTTCTGCTAGAGCTTAGAGTAGCATTTTTGTATAGGAGCCATTTGTGTCTGACATCAGAAAACCATTCTTGTATTTGTTACATCAAGACAACTGTTATATTTCTATTAAATTCTGAAGCTAACATTTCTGTGTTGCCACTTTTTTTTTTACAACATTCCAAGTCCTTTTACTGTCAATAACATCTTCATGTACTAGTAACTTATATTATTGTCCTACAATGTATTGTCTTAGAATTCCTAGACTTTTACACTCAGTTACAGTTTTGCATAGCAAAAACTGTGCTATTTTCAACACTGTCTTATTATTTCTGACACTCTATTCATTTCTTACTGTCAATCTATAGATTTTGCCAATTGCAAAATGCGTAAGTTCCGGAGGTCATAGGCTGACATTAAAGTAGAGGTCAGCTGCTCATAGGTCAAAGTTGAAATGTCAAAGTGCGAAAAATCTTGATTACAAAGATGAGCATTATGATACAGCTTTGACTTCCTGAAGTACTCCTAAAAGTCTTCATTTAAAGGTATTGAAAGTTTACTGTAAGTCTACTTAATTAACCATTTCCAAACTACTGTGTTTTTACAACTTGAAGTAATGAACAGGGTAAAAAACCCCTGAAGAATTCGCAAAAGACATAAACTCCTGATTATGTAAACCTATCTTATTATATGCTTATTTTATGTACATGCAATGTTGTATTAATTACAGTGGTGGTTTCTCTTGTGTAAGTGCCTTGCACAACATGTGTTCTTTTTCTTGCCTGGTTTTACCATATTTTTTTGCTTCAACTCAACAAATCGAGTTTAGAGATGAGTTTAATGGGGCGAAACATTTTATCTTATAATTTATATACCGGATGATTTTATTCCGTTCATGAATGCACACCCACTTAACTTTAAAGCAGAATTTACCATAAAAATCATGGATCAGAATAATGGGAAACCAACATTTTACATGTAGTTTTTGAATGAGGATATACAGAGATATCAGTGTATAACACCATTCTCCTCAGTAACGCCTCCCCCGAACCAAAATGGTATAGTCCAAGAACACATACACTGTGTTGTAACTTGGACTATACCACTTGTGTATAGGGGGTGTTAAGGTTAAGAAGCGTCGGCTACAAACGTGGGAAAGCTTGCAGGTTGACGACAGCCTAGTGCTTCTTGCCGCCACGGTTGCGCGTGCGGGGGCCGCCATTTTCCGCCTTGTTGGCGCGGGGGGTGAGGCTCACGTCAGTGTCACCGCCCTCATCCGAGGACGCCTCGCTACCCCTTTTCTTGGCGGCTGGAACCAAGTACAGAAAAGGGAAAAGTAAAGCAACAATCCTCATTCAAGGTGAAACATAATTGTTTTTCATACAGCTAACAGTACTGTGTGGCTTTACCAAATGAGGTCAACTTATCTTTTCAAAATATATATTGGGTTCTTTTTCCTGATGTCTAGTTCTCTTTCTTTCAAGGGACACCCCTTCTAGAGAATAATTGCCTAAACACTAACCTAAACATACTTGTTAATGACTTATCTTGGTACACAGAACTATGGTAAACCAGTAGGGCTGGAGACCATTATGCCACGCTTTAGTATAATTATAAACATCTGTGGCACTATCAATGATGTCTTATCATCGCCATGTTGGTGTCCTATTACTATTAGCATTGCATTGTCATCAACGTTACAACAATATGTCTGAGTATTTGCTAAAATGATTGGAAATCTATAGCAGGAAGATCATTGTACTCTGTACTGTTCATATGCACAATCAGATGTGAACACAATCTATAGCAAAGATTCCTTACTATCTAAACTATGTCTTCACCACCTTTACATATCTATTCATTGTTATTTGTTTGTTGTTATTGGTATACAAACTGCTGTTCAACAAGATCTCCTCAGTGTCACTGACAAAAGGTAGTGGTTTCTACCTAAAAAGTCCGACTGTTTCCAAAATCATGTCCAGTTGCTTGAGTAACTGCTATATGACGTATGTTTCTTACCTTGCAACTTGGCCTCTCTCCTCTCCTTCTGTCGCTGCTTGGCCTTCTGCTTGGCCGCCGTGGCCTCCCGGTACCGCCGCAGCTGGAAGTTCAGGAAGTTCCACATCATCCACACCTGCAGCAGGGAGATGGCTGCCAGGCAGTTGATCCTGGAATCAAGAAATCATGACATCGCTGAATAATCATGACATCACTGAATAATCATGACATCATGACACATCATCCACACCTGCAGCAGGGAGATGGCTGCCAGGCAGTTGATCCTGGAATCAAGAAATCATGACATCACTGAATAATCATGACATCACTGAATAATCATGACATCATGACACATCCACACCTGCAGCAGGGAGATGGCTGCCAGGCAGTTGATCCTGGAATCAAAATCATGACATCACTGATTAATCATGACATCATCAAACATCGTCCACACCTGCAGCAGGGAGATTGCTGCCAGGCAGTTGATCCTGGAATCAAAATCATGACATCACTGATTAATCATGACATCATGACACATCATCCACACCTGCAGCAGGGAGATGGCTGCCAGGCAGTTGATCCTGGAATCAAAATCATGACATCACTGATTAATCATGACATCATGACACATCATCCACACCTGCAGCAGGGAGATGGCTGCCAGGCAGTTGATCCTGGAATCAAGAAATCATGACATCACTGATTAATCATGACATCAGGACATATCATCCACACCTGCAGCAGGGAGATGGCTGCCAGGCAGTTGATCCTGGAATCAAGAAATCATGACATCAACGATTAATCATGACATCATGACACATCATCCACACCTGCAGCAGGGAGATGGCTGCCAGGCAGTTGATCCTGGAATCAAAATCACTGATTAATCATGAAATAGCTGATTAATCATTACATGACTGATTAATCCTGACAACACTGATTTATCATGACACCTGTATACAAAATCCCAGGGAGATGGCAACTAGACACTAGATCTAAAGGTAAAAGCTACACTTCAAGGATTATGATTTTGGTACAAGTTTATGATCAATAAATGTTGTTAGGTTACAAGTACAACAATTCATTATCCATGCAAACAGAAAAAATACTGTTCCCTCTGTTTCCTGTTGTCTAATTGTTACAAATGCTGAGTTTACCTTATAAGGAAGGTGTTGAAGTTGCCGGTGGCGAGGTCGAAGGTCTGGTTTTCTGCGCGCCCCAGTCCAAACCAGAAGGTGAGCACGGCCAGCGTCACAGTCAGGAAACGGGCGATCACGAACAGCACGGCCCAGATGGAGAAACTGGCAGGAATATCAACACACTTTCAAAGTATTGTATTTTCTGATATCTCTCAATAAGACCTTCTTTAATGGCATGATATCAAAGTTGAAGGCCCCGGAGACATAAACAAAACATATCTGGACATGTGTCAAGCATGGTACACACAAGAACTGTCTACTAGTTAGGGGGCTTTACCTTTGACCTTGCACATGTGCAGTTCCAACTGTGAAACAGCTTATAAATGTTTCCACAGCTTATAAAGCTTCCACACCCTTACAAGCTTTGGAGTAATAGTCTATGCAAAAACAGTTACTGATTGAAAATGTGAGGGCCAAACGTTTAAGGGAAAAAAAGGCCAGAATATTCTACTGTGGGAAACTACCAGAGAAGGGAACTGGAACCAGAATAGGATGGATTCTAGGCTGTATGTAATCTGTTCCTTACCCAGTTTTAGCAAAGTCCATTTTCTCGCTGTAGTACAGCATGCGGGACACGTGGAACAGAGCCTCCATGAAGTAGTGGATGACCATGCAGCACAGGCCAACACGGGTCAGGCTGGCAGGGAGGGGGACAAACATGTTAATTATGTAAGGCTACAACAAGTAAATCTTATGGATGGCATCCTCTACAGGCTGCATATATAGTGAGACAAGGCCTAGGAAAAAATTGTTGTGTTTCCTGTTTCAGTCCTGAAAAAAATAGCGTCGGTCGGTAGGTGTTATCTTTTTTTTCCTTTAATTTTTTTTCAGGCTGGCCAAAACTCTATTGATACATATTACAATACACAGTTGAACAACGTGAATTGAATCGCATAAGGACACGTATCTTTCAAAGTTTCAATGTCAAACTTTAACTTTGTGCATGATAGATACATTTATTCTTCATTAGATAGAACAAGCAGTGTTTTTACTTCAATAGGAAGCAGGTTAAATAAAAATTCTAAATGGAAGCTATGTGACTCCACTGCCCACCCCCAAAAAAAGTCTAGGGTCGGCAGGTTTTTCTAGGTTAGGTAGGGAAACAGGAAACATTTTCAAAATAGATACCATGAATGTTGCAACAAGAATCAAAGGGACAAAACATCACAGCCAACAAGTCATTCATTCCTGTATTCAAGACATGTATACATGTATAGTTAAAGGGATTTGAGGATCAGCAAAAAGGTGCAGTACTCACTTGAGAGCATAGGTGGCGCCGATGAAGACAAGGTACAGGGAGGCATACTGCACCCGGGCAGGCATCTCATCCTGGAGATAAGGGTAGAATGTACGAACATCAAAAAATGAGAAGCAAGTATTTCCAGTAAATGGCACAACAGTTACTGAGGTATGTAGGTACATACGTAACTTTTATTTTGGTATTGAGTTATTGAAAGAAGGAAGAAGGTAGAAAAGTACAAAGGAATGAGGAGGGAAGTAAAGAAATAAAGGAAGGAAAGAGGGAAGAAAGAAAGTGAAAGGAAAGGAATGAAGGAGTGAATGCAAGACGGAAGAGAGGAAAAGAAGGGGGGAGGGAGGAAGGAGAAATAAGAATAGACTAGCAATCCTTAAAAATGACAATAATTTGAATTAAAGAAAAGTGTGGTAAACAGAACGAAAAAAAATTTAGTATGGAGGGTAAAAGGACAGGAAAAAAGTTTGAAGGAAGTAACCATGAGAAGGATGAAATCAAAGTCTATCTTTTCTTCCAAGGATACAACCGGGTACTAAAACATGTCTGAAGAAACCCTGACCTTCTTGACTTTCTGGAAGTAGAGTTCTGGGAAGCAGTGGACCCAGTACGCCAGCTGGCAGATGTAGAAGAACTTGGTTTGGAACAGCATGTCAGTGTGGGGGTAACCCTCCCACAGTTGGGCGATGTTGGTGATGTAGTTCTCCTGATAAAACAAATGAATCATTTGATGATTATTTCTAAGTTTGTATATCAGCCACATGTCACTCTGTTATTTGATTCCTTGTTTATTTTCATGTAATTATGTCTTGTGTTCAATAGACAGGTTGTTTTAGTTGACTTATAACCTTATTTGATTACTTCTAAGTTTGTATACCAGCTACACGTCACTTTGTTATTTGATTTCTTGTTGTTTTATTTCATGTTGTTATCATTATCTCTTGACTTTGTTATTTAGCATTTTGTAGTCCTGTATGTTTGTCCTTATTTTGTTTATGTACATGAGGAGAAGACCTCGATAAGCAGGGTCTGCTTTCCGTCTCATCCTCTTTAAAGAAATGCGAATAAAAAAAAAAAAAGTCACATACCAGGGGGCCCAAACTTGACCTTTATTTTGCAAAGACCTACATGTACCTACATACCAAATATCAACACAATCTATCCAGCATTCTTAAGTTATGCTGACTATAACTATCCAGAAACAAAAACAAGCAAGCAAACACACACACACACAAGCACACAGACACCAAAAACTATAACTCCATTTTTCATGAATGCAATTTCAGGGGTTTCTCCCATTTCTTGTATAGCTGAAGCTCATAAATTATGTAAACAAGACTTTTATCAACATAACGTGTCCATTTGACAATGGAGAAATGTAAATTCCATCTAAGAGTTCAGAAAACTTTAAAAAACAAGATGCTGACTAAAACATTTACCAAACTCTTCAAATTTACTGTATATTACTGTCTTCAAAAGTGCAGTTTCCTTAAAAATGTTAGAAAAGCAAAAAATTGAGACTATTATTAGTATTAGTATAATTGCTTGTTTGCACAAGACAAGACGTGTACTTCACGCATTTCCTTTGTATCTGTCTATGCATAGAAAATAGAGTAACATGTTTTCTAATCAAACTTCAGGCCTGCCAAGTATAAACAGTAGCAAACCACAAACCTCGAAGATGATGTTGGCCCCCCAGATGACCGAGGCCACGTAGAAGATGACCAGCTGGCCAGACTCGTTGAACTTGCTGTGCTTGACCTTGGAGAGGTGAAGACGTCGGTTCACCTTCTACAGAACACGAGAGGGAAAACAAGGTTTAAACACAAATAGGAAACATCATTATCTTTTGATAGTGCTGAGTACAGCCTTCTTCTACTTATCAGATCTGTGCTGTGTCCCCTCTTCCTAAATACTAGTACAGTGACTAGCATCAACACTTATTCTGACTGTCCATTACAATTAGCAGTTGAACCAATGAGAGGACAACGATTAGCAGTTGAACCAATGAGAGTGCGGCTGCATGTCCCTGGAACAGTGTTTCCGCCAGACCTCAGCCGAGAGGCCGTCCACTTGGGAACGGAGTGCCGCGAAAACCGCGAAAATTAAATTCAATTGTAAAACCGCGAAAATTAAATTTAATTGTAAAGCCGCGAAAATTAAATCTAATTGTAAAAACGCGAAAATCAAATTTAATTGTTGCAAGGAAAAACAAAACAACTACAAGTACAAGGAAGTTTTCATAAGTGTTGCGTACGGTGTGCTGCGCCGAACCCGGCACTAGACTTGTAAAAAGTTTCGGTTCAAGTCCGGTTAAAACCGGAACGGCAGGAACACTTCTTGGACTTGGAAAAAAATAGAACTTGTATATATTCTCTTTTATGTTGCAGTATACTTGTAGATCATCTAAAACCTTCCAAAGATTGAGAAAGTTGCGTTGAGAAATGACGAAAAACATCATGCAGATAACTAGCGGTAATGGCGGCGAAAATATCGTAAACTCTCGCAAATTCTCACAAAAAAATCTCGCGAGAACTGTGACGTCAGGGGCAGCTAACTATCTGATTGGCTTAGGATAAACAACAACTCAGACCGCCATTTTGTAGCATATTTTGCCGTAATTTGCCCCGAAAATTTCTGCCGTTTTTAAAGATTTTGCGGGCTCAAAACTCATATCAAAAGGAAGCAAAGGTATAGTTGTTGTTTTTACGCCGAACACCTCTTATGTGAACGTTTTATTCTTCCGCCGATCGCGAACTTGAAGGTCGGGGATTCCCCATGCCGAGCACATGTTTGTGCGTGTTTTGTTCTTACAGGATTATCTATTTTCTATCCTTTTTTATGAGCAGTAAAAAAAACATAGAAATTGTGACCCACGTCCAGGATGTACTCTTGCACGACAGCATGCAGCACGATAGCGATGAGCAAGTAGAAGAAGACACTGCAGAAGTCCTTGCGACCGTTGGTGTAGTAGGTCACCTCGGTGGGCGGCTCTGTGTCTGTGTGGGAAGAGGGGTGGGAGGGGGGTCAATTTAAGGTCTTGTACAGGATACTGTATACTGTAAATGCATTTAAGTTCGCGGGGATTTAATTTCGCGGTAGCGGGAAAAAGGACTTTTCGTGGTGGTTTTCAGTTTGCGGTAGCACCATGCACTGTAGTCTCTTATTGCCTTAAAAAATGTTTGTGGTGGTCTTAAGTTCCCGGTGAAGCGACCACCACAAAAAATGCAAACATTAAACCACCGCAAAAGTTTCTGCATTTACAGTATCTTAAAAGTTTAAGTGATTTTAGTTTTCGCTTTTTTCATAGTCACATTTCCACAAATACACAACAACTATGTTTTTTATGTACTATATGCAGATTTCTTTTAACTTAGAACAACAAAATATGCTTATCTTATACAGTGAGTCAATCTCATTCAAAGCTTTTTTTTAAAAAGGCTATAACTGTTATCTGTCATAAGAAATTTTGCATAAATCCTACATTATAAAATCCAAGAAAAAAAATCACATATACATAACTGTACAAGCAAATAATGATAAAGATAAGTTACTGTCGGGAGACTATTGACTACAAAACAGACTTCTGTTAACACATTGAAACCTTTTGTATGGTTGTAATGCATTATGATAATCTAGTAATCATTAAGCCTTGAATATCATTATCAGTATATCAACCCATCATTGTTAACTTATCAAAATGATTTACTCAAACTCACCATTGAAGACCTCAGTGTGGTTATGCTGCATGGTGATGAACAGGGATGCAGTCTGCTGTGTCACCTGGAACAATAAATTTAACATTCTGTCATCATCCTGACTGTAGTGTTTGCTTTACAAAATATACAAATATTGGAACATACAGTAACAGGTGCTTTGTTCTCATCACCTTAAGTGTATTGCACTGTGGATTTGCTGGAGCATGATTCTTCTAAAGGATTTCAAAAGGACTTCCAGACATCAAAATGAAACCTTTTCTGAGTGACACTTTCCAGCAATTGATTTTTCTCCAGGCACAATATGCCTCAAGTTGCGGCACAAACCCATCACATGGCAATATGGATCACACTCTGTGGATGGGGGTTTGCATGACATTTCAATATGTCACAGCCTATGCCATGATTTCTAGTCACATCTGGGTCTATTTCATCTAATCAGAGGTTCCAATTAAAAACCCACACAATGTACACATGAATACCTTTTACGCATTGTCAGCATAGCAACAAATGATACCTAAAATATTATTTCCAGTACTTCACACATGCAACTAATTGTTTTCCATAGTCCTGTATCTTCATAATAGTCTCTACTCTCCCTGCCAAAGGACTATAATTTCATTTTGCCTGCGAGACATATGCGTATAATAATATCTCTATACTGAATAATTCCATTTGAATAGATTTGATTTAGATTCAAAGGCTAAGCATCCCCTTTGAAGATCAGATTTTAATATCTTTAGGATTGCTTTTGACTCATAGGTTATCATGACTACAAATGTATCTCTCTTCAACATCTGATTGTAACAACTTTAAGATTGTCCACTGATGGGAAAGACAGATACACGGCCTAAGGGTGATCCGATTATGTCAGTTCTTTTACCATATTAGGAGATGTAACGAAAGAAAGGACTTGTTTTTTTTTCCTTTGAGGAAGTAGATATGATGTTAACAAGGCTGACTGAAACAGTAGACTTCTAATAAACAAAAATAACCTAAAAATTAGGTACCACCACATAAATATTAAATGATTTAGATCAATAAATCAAAATGGACTGGAGAAAAATATATAATCTTGTCACTAAAACTGGTTATTCAATTTCAGTTTGCCTCCTCCATGTAGAAATAAATATACATGTACATGATTATGATTCATGAATAAACTATAGATATCCATTGATTATAATCATAACAAGATAAACATACATTAGGTGTATGCGGACAAACACGTTAGGCATTAAGTACACATACAGTCACGTGGGGTGCTGGCTACTTATGGTAATTACTTATTACTGAGCATAATCAGCAATGCAAATTGATTGGAAGTTTGTTGTTATGGGTATTATGTTTCTTACAAATAAAAATCAGTTTGTAGTAGAACACAAACATGTGTATCATATTTCTTCCAGTACAAAAATATTGGAATGAAACAGAGAGGAAGCATACATACTTTCCAAATACATGTTTCAAAAACAAAAACTCTTCCTTCTCCTATCTTACCTTGTAACCTGGTATTTCCCACACATACAAGGAAAATAAAACTTTCTGACTGAAATTGGAACTTTCTAAATTATTTCTTGTTTCAACCAAATTACAAATTTCTTTATGCATATCGTATTCTTTTTTTATTTCTTCCCATCAGTGATACAGTCTACAGTTGTTGAAAAAATTCTTTTTCTTTTCTTGTTACTTAAAAATACACACAAATTATAAAAGGTAATAACAATGTTACATGAATAACTAAATTATCATTCCATTTTCCAAAAATTCTTCAAATCCTGGTACTGGTAATCACCAAATTTTCTCAAACATTCTGAATTATGTCACAAATTAAGATCTATAATTTAGTATAAAGGATATGTCATTACCATAATTATGAAAAGTTGTCAAAATTATTCAAACTACAACTCTGTGTTTCTTCCTAGATCTAACCAATGGTTGACACTTCTCAAAGTCAAAGAGAAAATTATACTACTGTGAGTACTTCTAGGAAGGCCCCATCAACCATATGCCATATTTGGAAGATATGCAAAATTAGGCATCAGTTTAGAAAACGGTAACAAATCAGATCTTTTCTGTCGTGTATATCAGAAGGAATTTGTTTCTGTAGATGAATTGAAACATATATCAGATTCAGGCTAGTCTGTAGCTATCAGTATAACTACCTTGGGGATCCGATATGTAGAGTTGTCACATACACTACTCAGCATACGTGGCACTTGCACGGATTTTTGTGTTCAGTGTGCAAAACTAAAAGTCTTAAATTGTACTCTCTTTTAAATCCTCTACAAAACCTTCAACAACAATGCAAAAAGAGAACATCAGCAACTAATTACACCAAGAAAAATATTGATGATTCTACTAATTTTCTTCTCCATATGGATATGATAACGCCACATAAAAATGTGATACTAGACTAGAGGAAGGGAAACCGGGGTTATGGCGTCTTGGGTTGCAGTTGAGAAACACATCGCGTTTTCAGTTTTCTTGCAATTTATACAGATTGTGTTGCCTAAAAGGAGGGTTATTGTGATCTATGGTGGCAAGAAATGCAGGGAAGAGAAAATAAATGGCGTTTTCTTATCTTCAAGGCTGGAACGAGTGCCCCATATGGAAGTAGGCAGGTAGTGGGAAGGGGGAGGGTGGGTGTACACCTTACCTGAAACATCAGGCCCACCACCATGAACATGGCGACGCAAGACACGATGTCCGCATGATTCTGGATGACGAACTCGTGGCTGAAGACGCTAGGGCTCTTGGTGCTGCCGACTTTTCTCCGCATCCCCATCTTGAAGGCGTTTTCTCCACAGCTTCTTCACAAACCCACTCCTTCGCGGTGCCACGAAACTCGAAGAGGCCGAAATTTATCCACAGATGCATGAAATGAGATAAGACGATTGGTTGAAAAGGTCGTGACGTCAGAAAATAGTCAGTTTTGATTGGTTAGATGTCTGTAGCCTCACTGCTGATTGGTTAGATTGGTATAACAGTCGGGGTAGTGACGAAAAGGTGATTTCCTGCACTTGGACGAGCTTAAATTAAAAGGGGTGACGATTGATCATCTACTTTATAAAATGTCATTTTTCTCCCGTAAAAAGTAAAAATTACAACAAAGTATATATTTTTAAGACTAATATTGAAATGCTAACAATAAGTTGCCTAGTTTTGATTTGATATTGTTTTTTGATGAAAAAGAATTTAGCCCTGGAAACTTAGCCCCCCTGCAAGTTGCAACGCCCCAAGATGGCCGAAGTGTGTGGGATGTGCAGAAAGTGTGGGAGTTTTGAAGTGTCTCTCCGGCCACCTGCGGCCATTATCTGACGGTCAAACTTCTCACAGGTACCTCCACAGGTGAGAATGAACTCTGAAGTCTCAAATGATGAGAAGAAACCCTTGGTTGAGCCAAGGAGGTTAAGCTTTTGAGCTTTTCTCTACATAGATTTTGCCACCTACCCCAACCATCTAAAATTTACATGTGGGTAGCCCCCTGGCTCCAGTCACTGGTCAGCCTATAGTATGTGGACAACATAAGACAAATATGGCTAGGTGGACCTTATAGAGAGAAGAGTCAACACTGCATTCACACGTTAAAGAACCCACCACACCTTTTGAAAATGAGTTTCCCATGCCCCGGTATGCAAACAGAACAGAACAGAACAAATCGTTCTGCCTTGAGTTGGTGATTCACTACTGTACAAATCGGCCGGATGGAGGCCTGGCGAACCTCTGTCTCGTATCAGCCAAACACATAATATGATAGCTGAGGCAACTAGGCTCTGAAGACGTATTTACTTGTACTGTTGTAGTGTTTTCCTGCCTAGATGAGGAAAACCCCATTTGCGATAATGGTCTTTGCGTATCCGCCGTATGAAGATACCCTTTTCCTCTGGTTTTCTGCACGTCCCTGTCTTCCCTGAAGTCTTACCTACTGCTGTTTGCCATCTTCATAAAGCCCTAAGTACTCCACAACGCGACCTGTTACAAATATTCCTCACTGTTCAAACTACCGGACCGCCATCTTGGATGTTCGGCACCATATAATATATTAATGCCACAATCCATTTCTCCCCCCCATCAGGTGATACAGCATCCATGGCTGATGGTGCTGCTGCATCCGGACGTACCACCCCACCACCGGCCCCTCGGGAATCTCCCCCACCCCAGGGGGAAATCCCACCACCCCTGGGGATGGCACAGCCTCATAGCCCAGGTGTTTCAGCTCAACGGTCTTCTGTTGTTGAAACTCAATCAGAAACGCAGTTCCTGGAGACATCCATGAAAAAAACAACCCCACCACCCCAAGGGGCATCATCACCACCCCCAGGGGCAAGGACATTGCACAAAGAGACACCATCACACCACAGGGCCAGACCACAGACCCAGGGGGTAACAGCACCACCCCAGGGGACAACACCACCACCCCAGGGGACAACACCACCACCCCAGGGGATGACACCACTGTTGCAGAAGGGCAGCCCACCATCCCAAGGCATAACAACCCCACCCCAGGGGACTGTAACCCCAGGGGGCCAGGAGGATGGCACGGTTAGAAGGAGCAATCGAGCTGCTATTGCACGGTATGTGTGGCAGACAAGCTAGGTACCTTACTGTTCTCCAAGCAGAAGATGGCGGTGAAAATCGTGACCTTTTCCTTATATGCCATATTTTTCTATCAGCTATCCCCACCAAAACACAGCATATAAGGAATAGGTCATGATTTTCCCCACCAACCTCTACTTGGAGAGTACCTTACTAACTTACTGTGACTTGTGCCCCAGTCAGAAATTAGTTGGATATGTAGGCGCAACTGCAGGGTGTTCGGCTAGGCTCTATCAAACTGACTACGCTGGCTATCATAGGGAGAATAATTTGCCAGGGGAGTTTTGGTATCAGAAGAGTTGGATTTGAATTTTCTTTCTGAATTTCCTTTCTGAATTTCTTCAATCTTTTATCATGTCTTATTGTCCTGGGATGATTGTTCTAATTTACAATAATCATGCAATGTCGTAGGTAGCACTGTACAAACAGAGGGCATGTGGACTTTTGTGGTGACAGCATCTTGCATTGTTTTCAAGTACACATGCACATTGGTTGTGTATATGACCCCCGTTTGAGGTGAATTCTACCCCCCCCCCCCAATTGTTTACAACTATTTGACAGATCAGGTGATGTAAACACTTAGTATACATATTATACAGCTGTAAAAGTCGCAGTGTGACAGACCTATAGACCATCAAACCTTGACTATCTCTGCATTTAAATGACCACATGACCATTGTGGTCAATTTTTGGTGGACCTTTAGCTTATTTTTCCCATTGACCAAAGTAGTAATTAAATCCCATCTAGACTATGATGACCACCAGTTTCCTGTACTTTTTACATAAATGTCATACCTAGGCTGCAGTAACAAATTATTATTCTATAGATAATAGAGGCCTGTGGCAGTGTGATAACGCTAGAAGCCCTTGTGATAACCCAAGTTATCACTTGGTCTGGAACACTCATGTATCAAACTTTATCGCAGCCCAGGTATGTAGTGAATATAGAATACAGCATGGTGTACACATGTATTCTACATTACCCTCAGTGATAGCCCTTTTGTGGAAGCCAATTGAGCCACTTGTGTTGGAAAATTCACCTGTGCAAAATAAAATCCATAACACATACAAATCCAACCAGAGAATCTTCAAGCTACAAATTGCTGGAAAAATTACTTTGACGTGGCATGATTTTAGTCATTTTAGGAATGACTTATAATTACTAGTAAAAGAATGAATGCTTAGTAGACCAATAAAATTTCCCTTTAATTCCAGCATCCTAATAACTTAAGTAATATACATGTAGGTCAATCTTCAAAGCAGCATAATGTAATATATTGAATACATGGCAAAACAATATGGCAGCTATGCCATCCTCTCTCGTCCGTTGTTGAATACATGCCAGGACTGTGTCCAGCTCATGATTTTTTCCACCCACTCATTGTTTGGGATTTCATGTTGTTGATTTTCAGAATTAAATCTAATTTTAAGCTTTAATATTTTCATCAATTTCATGTCAACTGAAGTTCAGGCATTTTGGATGGATGGTATGGAATTTTTGTCCCCCCAACAAGTAAATTTCCATCCCAGGATGGAAGAATGGGTCCTGGAGACAGCCCTAATACATGCCCATATGGACACAAAAAAAAATGGCTGAAAATCTGCCTCCCAGTGGTTGACATAGGGCGAGTCTATAGGATCGTTTGACTGGTTGGTTTATTCCTCTTTCATAGATATGTATGTTTTTAGTTTTATGTGTGGCAAAGTTGGAATTATTTTCAGTTCTGCTTCTGTTTAAGTAATAAGTGTACATGTATATCAAATAATCAAGACATGTTTTTCACTCAGTCAAGGTTTGTCTTGAATGGTACTGTACAAAATAATTTCAATATATATATATTTGTGTACTATGTATATAACTTCCTATAGCCAGATCTGTAAAATGTAGACCATTTTATGCTTGGATTTTGTTTCACCAATGTGTTATACATGTACTGTACTAGTAAATGCACCATTATGAGCAGCAAAACACCACTGGTAGATACAAATGTGTGCTTTGGATGTTTGCCAGAACCTTTGGATTATAGTCAAAATGGTGAACATGGACTGAGCTTATCCAAGAAATATGGTGCCTTTTCCAGGAGTGCCCATGGCTTACTGAACTAATCCTTTTTAAAGCTGCCAGTGCAAGAAATAATCAGGATTATTTTTAGAATTTTGTCCCCACAATTTAGGTTTCTGTTCCCATATAATGGTTGTCTGTTCTGCTGCTGCCCTTTCCCCTGTCCAACATGGTTGTGCAATACCCACAGGCCATGTTGCTCCCCCCTGCACGATTCAGCCAATCAGGACTCGCCATGTCAAATGATTGACAGGTGAGTTGGATGAGAAGTTTTCAAGAATCTGGGACAGCCATGTTGGAAGCTGTTCTCTGAGTCTGAAGGTCCATGAGGCTAGGTAATGCTCATCCCTATTTTTCTCTAACACCCTTGTTATCATTTTCAGGGGATGTCTGTGAAACCGGTGCATTTGCTGTGCATTTTCAGTTGATTCACAACACAGACGGCATCACAACACTTGACAACTTATTTTCTATTCCTCTCTCAACTCCCAGGCAGTCAGCCTGTATGGGTCAAGCTAATACTGGACCATCCTACGAGGTGAATTTAAGGCCATGACTTGTGGCGTCTATCTATACATGTATCCACAGAGGTCTGTCTGACTACATAACCATTAGAGGCCCTGTCAAGGGTTTCTACAAGTGTTTTCTCTCTCTTTCTTTTCTAGGGAATCAAGGAACAAGAGAATTTACCATGGAATCAACTGATAACATACTGTTACATCTATTGTGACCTTCCAGCATACAGTTTTATTAATGGCTTTTCCATTGAGTCTGAATCTTCAATATAGCTGACTGGGTTTCCAACCAATATCCAGGTCATAATGGCTGACAAGCCCCCCTCCCCCTTTCCCGAATTCAACCTCCTTGGCTTATACAAGCATGGTATGCCTACAGCGCAGTCAGTACTCATACATGTAACTGGAGATACACGCAGTTCTATGTGTTCCAAATACAGGAATCTCTGCATATTATTAAGTTGGAAAAACAAGCAGTACAGCGCTACAGAACCGGGGCTGTCTCCAAGACCTGTCTGTCCGTCCTGGGACCGAAATTTGCTTGTTGGGACGGACAAAAAATCTGAACTCTACTATAACAGCAAGACATGTATGTTACCGCCCATTTCCAAGCTAATGCTGAATGCATAGGATGATCGATCAAGCTGATGAAAAAGAATGATGAAAGGACAGTCAGGCCCCGGGGTTCACAAGCAAATTGTTTTACAGTTGGGAACATTTATATGTGATCCAGTATATGTACCTGTCAAACATGTTGATCGAGTCAGTAATACTAGTACTCAGTACCCAAAGCAAGCCACCTGTAAATATGTGTGATAGTGATACCTTTGCAAGTCTTATTATTAAAAATGGTCAGACAATTTAACTAGCTCTGTTTCCCCAGCTATTACTTTGTGAGACCCACAAACAAATTCTTACATTTCCTTGATACTGGCTTTATCTTAGTGTGAAACAAGAAAGACAAGAAAACAGTGATTTGAAAAAAAAATTCTATCCTCCATTTTAACAAAACCTTCCCGGTTCCGGAGATAGAAGTTTATTTATAGCCCTTTCTAACCTTCCTAAAGGACACACTAAGTAAAATGGTGAAGGTCATCGTTATACATGTAGATGGTTGTCTAGATTGTGGGTGGAACAAAAAACAATGTAGATATGCAGGGCCAGAATACGCTAGAGTAAGATTGACATCAGTCGCATTATCAATACATGCACATTTAGATTTATGATAGTGTTATATGATTTGGGACATGAAGAGATTCATGGTAAAATGCCTGAATGATATTAATCAGTCCAGGACCTTTGTTTTACAAAATTGGTCAACTGGCTTTTGGCAAAACTGAGGTTTGCAAATTCTAGAATGGGTTCTTAATTTAGATTTCTTGTTATCTGTAGGTCAGGACTACACTTTCCGTGTATAGTATACTGTAAATGCATAAACTTTTGCGGTGGTATAATCATCACGGTTTTCGCGGCGGCCGCTTCACCGCGAATTTAAATCCGCCGCGAACATTGTTCCATGGCAGTAAGAGACTACAGTGCATCGGGTGCTAACACGAAATTTAAACCACTGCAAAAAGTCTATTTTCCCGCTACTGCAAAATTAAATCTCAGCGAACTTGAATGCATTTACAGTGGTAGGCAGTAGATAGATAATTGTTAGACTGTTTGAACAAGTATGCATGACTCATCAGTATTGGAATGGTTTATACTGATATAGCCACATTGCATTACCGGTAGTGCCTAATGACTTGTTTAAAGGTTGTATTCCAGATAATCAACAAAGCTGAAATAGTAACAGAGTATAGATTGAAAAGACTGCAATCACTCAGTCAAATCCTGTGATTTGTGATACCCAAACAACTGCCCCTCAGGGATAAACAAGTCCACTAGCCCTATAGTCCCGGGCAAGTGAAAATGCCAATCGGGCAAGTGCATGTCCTTCCCCACTTGCCCGATCGGACAAGTTAGCTTTTCTCCATTGAGTGAGATTTTGATGTACTTGCTACTTTTCAAAGTCATGGCATCAAGCAATGATTAACACAGAAAATAGAGCCAATAACAAAAATTCCATTGAATTTGAAGGCCATGAATATACATAAAAGAATGTCATTTGGATTTCGGGCAAGTAAAAAGTTGGTTCGGGCAAGTAAATTTTTTAAGTACGTACTTGCCCGATAGGACAAGTCAATTTTAGAAAACTTGTCCAACCCTATGGCCCCTTTTTCTCTGCTGTTTTACCTTGTGTCTAGACACACTGTGCCCTGGTGTACTGACCTCCTCCATTCCAGAATTACCCAGGATCCAACAGCTCAAAGGCTGTCAGCCAATCAGAAGCCTTCATGTTGTTTGATTGACACCTCCACAACAGCTCTCTGGAAGACATGGTTTCTTTACTTGATAGTATTCTACAGTAGAAGCCGCTTAATTGCACATCCCATTTGCCAGTGCATTTCGTGCAAATATCCGAATGGTGCAACAAAGTGAAGTTATTAAGCGGGATTTGGGGACTTCGTGCAATTAACAGAAGTGTGCAATTACCTGTTGTGCAGTTAACTGGCTTCTACTACAGTAGTACTGTAATTCACTTTGTCTTCTCAGTACCAAACTTTCACGGTCTGAGAAAATTTAACTTGTTCTCAGAACTAGATGTTCATGGTGAATGAATTATTTGTTATTGTCACTAAGACGAATTATTTGTTATCGGTAATGATAAGTTCACGTTACAGTTGTCACTGTGAAAACCGTGAACATAAAAGTACATTGAAAAAATCAGGAATTACAGTATATTTGACAGGTGGTTAGTATGATCACATTATACTAATACATACATATAAGTACAGGTAAACCTGCCAACCCTACAACATTTACATAGTAGTTAAATCAAGGTCACCGACAAACTTCTTCCTTGATGCAATATTTACAGGTTTGCTAAAGGGTATTTTATTTGGCGAATCTTAATACCTAGCTATAGATTTCTAACCTTCATCGACGTCAAACATGTATTGTTTGTACTCATTTGATTTACTAATGTTTCCTTGTATCACTGTGCTTTTACTAAGTATATCACAGGAAGAACCTATATAATATATATATTTATACATATATATATATATATATATATATATATTATATATACCGATTAGAAAATTAACAGATTATTTAATCAGGCATTCACACGTTTTGGCGCTTGCAGGTGGAAGAAAATAACAAGAGTGA
Organism: Branchiostoma floridae x Branchiostoma belcheri; assembly: GCA_019207045.1. Classification (NCBI taxonomy): domain Eukaryota; kingdom Metazoa; phylum Chordata; class Leptocardii; order Amphioxiformes; family Branchiostomatidae; genus Branchiostoma; species Branchiostoma floridae x Branchiostoma belcheri. Next base: position 10,233,998 of record CM033040.1, read on the forward strand.
AGTAGAGTAGAGTTTATAGTAATTTCTACCAAGTTTTACAGCCAAAATCGCATATGTGCAAATAACGTTGTAGGATTTTAAAACGCCAGTGTAAGCCTAATACTCCACCAAACGGATTTCTTTGTAGTGAAATGGACCATTGCTATGAGTCATACTGAATCAGGTCCAGGTTCAGGTCCGGACCTGGACCTGATCCTCTGGACCTGAACCGGACCTGGACCTGAAGTTTCTGTACCGGTACCCAGCCCTAATACATACCCATGCTATGTGACCTCAATGCATTTTATGCTGGTCCCTTAATTTTACTGATAACGACAAAATTTCCTACAAGTTACAGAGAAACAATCACGTCTGATGCTTTGTCTTTTCTAGACTATTGGCTGAGTTCCATGTTGTGTAGTTTGCCCTGATCTACAGTCCCTGGGCTGGTTTAACCCAGTTGAGGAGTCAGCCAATCAGAGGCCAGCAAGTCACATGATTGGCAGCAGTGTTGGACAGGAGGAGAGGAGTTCAGTGTGGTAGCCATGTTGTCTGGCATGTGTATGAAGGGGTTCTTTCACTATCAGGTATTCTAACTGGAAGTTCATGAAGTATTGTTGTAAGGGCAATGCTGGTATACAACGTACTTATATTTGATATGTAGACAAAGCCTATCCTGTAGTATACGTTTGCTGATATATACATATATTTAAGTCATATAGGAATTTAGATTTGACTATAAGTTGTGCACTAAATACATGTTTAGATTGAACACATTGAACAACTGGAGATGCCTTGTGGTTGGCTGTATTTCTTATTTTTGATGAGTTGATTATGATTTTGCAGGATAGAGACTATGCAGGATTTGAACCCATGAGACCTGACATCACTTTGTTTCAGGGTTTTGACATACAGCAGACCTAAGTGATGATAAGCCACTGGAATTGTGACCACAACCTCTTAACAATTGGACGTATCCCCACTCATCCTCTGCTCGTCACCATTTCAGACGTATTTCCCACATCCATAATATATTATCGTTCTATCTGCAGCTGTGTTGCACCATCCCAGTTACTAATGCTAGGCTGCCATACAAATCTCTTTGTGCAACTACTATGGCGTAGTGTGCGTAGTCCAGTGGTTAGCGTCCCTGATTCTGGAACTAGAAGCTGTGAGTTCGATTCCGGCTGTGTCGCTCACTCAACATGCATGTGTACTTTAAGCCGTTTTCCACTGTTTATATTGTGCTTGTCGAAAAGGAAATTTCCCCGGTACAATATATGAACCTGTAAATACTGTACATATATAGCATCTGTCCTCTCTGTCATGACCAGTGGAAAACTAGCTCTTCAGTGAGCTAAAACTGGATTGAGAGCACTTCCTTGGTTACACACCATTTTACAGAGAGAGACAGAAGCAACAAAGGCTGGGACATTATTGCTATTCCCACCATCTTGTTACAGTGTGTGTTCGCAAGTTTGGGACGACGTAACATAAAGTAAATTTTATGTTGATTGGTTTGATATACCTGTACAATAAGCTACAGTGTATATAACAAGCAGTTTTACATTTGTATAGATTTTACAGGTATGTCATGTTGGTTGTAATGGTTTTGCCCTCAGGACATGACTGTCAGATTTTACAGACCTGAGTTACATGTATGCCATAGGATCCCCCCTGGTGACTTTGTTATGATTGTTAACAAGGGAAGTTAAAACACCATTTACTGTAATGCCTTTAAGTTTTCGGGAATTAGAATTTTATAGGATAAAATGAAATGTTTTCAATGGTTTTTAGTAGTAGTAATACATATGAAAGAGGTTGGGGATAGGCAGGTCAACAAGCATCTTTGCAGTTGTTTTAAGTATTTGGTGAAGAGGTTACCATGATAACTGGAACATATAATAACCACTGCAATAATTTCAACATGTACCCCTAGCAAGGGGTAAAGATATAGAAGTAGGCATGTCGGTTGGACCAGTTTCTTGTCTTAATCTTAAAAGGGCTTTGCCGTTTCAAATTTGAAGAAGGGACAGGAATCCTTCATTCAGTGATCATAATCTGTTGTAGAAAACCTTCTATAGATTGTATTGAATACATGTCAAGAAATTATACATGGGTCAGCCAGCCAGCAGAGACCTTTTTGTAACATATGCCTTGGAAACAGTCTGACCTTCAGCCTACATTACATATCCTAATTCCCCCACTTTGTGTTAGAATCTCCCAATGACCCCTTAATGACTTTTTAGGTGGAAATACTCTATCTTCTGATCAGCTACTTTAACCTCAATGAAACCAGAGGTACTATTTTAGGTGTGTTATAGGTTTGTCGCTTTCTGTTTTCTCGCTTATATGTATATATTTGTACCTTCCATACAGAACTAAACAGGAGATAAAGAATGCTGTAGCCCAGCTGAGCAAGATGGAGGGTCAAAACAAGAGGCCAAAAGGTCAGTGACTACATGGTTTGTTTTGTTGACCTTTATTATATGTTTCTTCCAGGCTTAAAAGATTATACTCTCGTATGCTAGTTTGCAAGTTGTCTAAAATTCTACAGGCAATGGCTTTTCCCCAAAAAGACTGATTTTAGCTACAAACTTGCTCAGTCACGAAGCATCTTAAATACCATAAAACATACTGAACCTCCTGGTATACAACTGTCATACTTGGAATTTTTATGGTGGTTTTATGTTCATAGTTTTCACAGTGACTGCTTTACTACTTTAGGTGTGTTTCCGTCACTGTACAATACGTCTATATGTGACTGTATGATGCTATCATGAGTGTTTATCCACCGTTAACACTCAATTCTCTACCTAAATTCAATCACTGCGAACTCAAAGGCATTTTTAGTTGTTGTTCAGACAATTATCAACATACAACATATATCAATGTGATATTGAGCAGTTAAACACTAAAAAAATTTATGTGATTTCCCAGAATCCCCTGGTGGCAGCCATGACAGTTTGAAGCGGAAGAGTCCACCCGAGGAGAGTGGGGAGGGGAGGAGCCAGGACAGGAATCATTCCAAAAGTGCCAAGAAGAAAAAGAAGCGACCGTCGTCTCCATATACCAAACCTCCCCCTCCAATCAACCAGGACAAAGTGAGCATTTCTGTTCCGAATTCTTTTCATTTGTTGTTTATAAATAAGTAATGTTAGTTTTTCAGCATGGGATTCATAGGCTTGAAAAAGGCTGCAGTTTGAAAGAACCTGCTAGGGGGTTGCATGCCTGGCAGTGTTTGCTTATTTCTTGAATTGAAATTGGATAATGACATCTTTTAAAGTATTTGATCACTTAAGATAATGGATCTTAAAAGGAAATTATTCATAAAATCAAAAATTGTTCACAAAAGAGGTAGCATACAAACATTTAAAAAACAGAATGTTCTTCCTGATTTTGCTGCCCTTTGAACTATGTAACCTTTGTCCTCTGACCTGTAGGACTCCAGGAATGACTTCTACTGTTGGCTGTGTCATCGGGAGGGGTCGGTGTTGTGCTGTGAACTTTGCCCCCGGGTGTACCACACCCGCTGCCTCAAACTGACCCAGGAGCCTGATGGAGACTGGGTCTGTCCTGCGTGTGAGGTGGGTCAGAGGTTACCCACGAGCAACTTGTTATAAGTTGGGTCATGGTTTTAACTGCGGAAGGTCAAAGGCGAAGGCCCCTAACTTGTAAACTGTATAGGCATGTTTTGTTTTCATCACAGGGGCCTTCAACTTTGACATGTCCCCACAATGTATTACACTGCAGCATCAAACCTAGAGGTAGTAGGTATATTTATTGAGTATAAATGATTTTGTAATTTTGCAGAGTAGACAAATTCAGGCTGGTATTGTTAGCTCTGGCCAAATTTACTAAGAAATAGAATCCTCCCCCTTTTTTACTGTATTTAGATATAACCATTTCTGGAAAGCTTCTAGTAACCCATGCATAATTTTATAACGTTTGTAGAAAGTTGATACATGTCAGAGAGTAAACTAGACCCATTTAGATGTATATGTAAAAAATTCATATGGATAGTTTTTTTTTCTTTGCACGAGTTGGTTGAACCTTAAGATATGTTTACTTGAACAGTTTATTTGGTATATTTCATTGCTCCTTTTTTGGTTTGAATTTACATGTAAAAAAATTCTCAATAGTCTGTGTGTTACTGTTGATCCCTGTAGAAAATCATGTCAGCAGAGTGTGTGGATACCCAGTCCAAGGCCATGGGGATGGTGTCTGTAGAACAACTGTCCAAACTACTGCTGCACTCACTGCAGAGGATGAAACATTCAGGGGTCAGTATCTCTATTATTCTAACTGTATACAAATGTAATTTATTTCACTTGGTATTTTTTATAGTACAATTTACTTCCTGAAATCGTATGCTCTGGTTGGAAAATGTGGAAAATGCATTGTCTTGTGAAGCACATAAAAGTTCTTCTGTAATGACTGTGACTGTGCTATGATTGTTTTGTTGGATTTCATCACATACATAATCACATAAACCTACTGCAAACATTTCCCATTCAACAATAAAACCTTGCATGGCACTATGAACTGCGAACTTGAAAGCACCCCAAAACTATCAATTTTCTCTGTACCTCAAAATCAAATTGCCACAAACATTTGCCTTTTTGTTGTACAACATGAATCCTTCCGTATTGCCCAAGGATGGATTGCAACCGTGGGTGATACGGAATTTACCATGTTATTGAATTTCTTACCAACCCATGAAAATATGTATTACAGTTGGAAATGCACCAGTTCTGTATCAACTCTGTAACTTACAGGAGTGAAAATGGAAATGAATAGTAGTTCCTGATTTCACTGTTTCAAGTTCACTGTAAAAACTTTGAAAGTAAAACTACCACAAGTATTACAAGATTTCAGTATTATAAGTTCATTGATTTGACATTGCAGTTTTAGACATCTTTTCGTTTGTAATTATTATCATTTGGAAGCAGTATCAACTTCATTATGTTCTCTTTCTTTTTCTTTCCCTCTTTGTACTTTTGTTTTTTTTCTATCTCTCCCTTTTCTTTTTTGCTTTCATATTCCCTCCTTGCTTGCTTTGCTTTATCATAAATTGACATTAAACAAAAACAGCATTCATCTACAAAGGTATGTACTATAAATGCAGAAATGTTCGCGGTGGATTAATATTTTTTATCATGGTATTTGACTGCAGTCTATGGTGTTACCGTGAACTTAAATCCACTGCGAAAAATCCCTTTTCCCACTACCGCGAAATTCAATCCCCGCAAACTTAAATGCATTTACAGTATTTTGCATAAAGCAGTCAGCGTCTTTTCAGATACTAATGAGTATATGGTAATGCTTGTGGCTGAATGTGCTGCTACCTTTCCCCTCAGGCCGAGCCATTTCAGAACCCAGTAGACCCCGAACAGGCCCCAAACTACAGGGAGTACATTTTCCATCCTATGGACCTCAGCACTCTGGAGAAGGTGGGCACCATTGACTTTTATTCATTGTAATCAGTTGGTGTGTTGTGAATATTGTTGGAAGGTGGGAGTGGTGTAATAGGATACTTAGAGAATTGGAAGTATGGTTTGTCTTGGGTCCAGTGGTGTTGTAAGGCATTGTTATTAGTTGATGTGTTTGTTTGTTTGTCTTGGTGTGCGTCCACAATGTTTCAGAGTGGCATGCTGGCAGGATATAAGATAGAAGTGGTGTAATAGGATACTTGGAGAATTGAAAGTATGGTATTGCCTGGTTCCAGTGGTGTTGGAGTTGAGAGCCAAGATGACTCATGCAAACACCCTCACATTAATGTCAGGTTGTTAATGTTAGGAATACTAGTAACCGCCTAGAGCTGATTTTTGTTTATCTTCTCTTAAATGAATTGTTCATTGCCACGTTATAAATGAGTACAATGATAAAACAAAAAGAATTTGAATGGGAGTCTAGAAAACTAAAGTACTGTACAGACAGTGTGTTCATTTTCAAATTTTAAAAGAATGAATTTATAACAATTCACTATCTTCTCTAGCCTGGATACTAGGGCTGGGTACCGGTACAGAAAATTCAGGTCCAGGTCCGGTTCAGGTCCAAAGGATCAGGTCCAGGTCCGGACCTGAACCTGGACCTGATTCAGTATGACTCATACCAATTGTCCATTTCACTACAAAGAAATATGTTTGGCGGAGTATTAGACTTACACTGGCGTTTTAAAATCCTACAATGCTAACTGCACCTGTACGATTGACTGTAAACCTTGGTAGAAATTACTATAAACTCTACTCTACTTCACTCTTGTCATTTTCTTCCAACTGCAAGCGCCAAAACGTGTGAATGCCTGATAAAATAATATGTTAATTTTCTAATCGGTCCAACATCCGGTCCACCTAATTTTTTCAGGTCCGGTTTTTCTGGACCGGTCCAATAAGAAAAAACGGTTTTGTACCGGTACGCTGTACCGATACCCAGCCCTACTGGATACCATACCCCAACCTCAAAAATATCTTTCAAAAATATCTTTTGTGTTGGGGTCTGGCAGGATGGCTGTAGAAATGTTCTCGAAGGCCCTTGATCAGAGGGAGGAGAACCTAAGATTTATGACCACTCACACCACAGGTAGCCAGCTACAACACACCACAGTTGGTCAGCAGGCTATCACAGTAGCGAATCAGGTACTTGGTGGCCACTGTTATGGATTTAAAAAATACAGTTGGGGGTCTTTAACCAATCATGGTAGGGGTGTAGTACCTCCTGCTGATCCTGCTGCTGTTCTATTGGTGGAGTTTTTTGCCCACTTTAAGGGGCAAAATTGAGAACCCGGCCTATGCCATCCGTCCAGACCCCTGCACGATAGATACTCGAAATCGGGCTGGGGTTTGGTAACCAGGCTATATCTTCTCCTATAGAACATCAAGAAGAACAAGTATGGGTGTACCCAGGCCTTCATTGCTGACACCAAGTGGATCCTGCACAACTGTATCATCTTCAATGGCTCTAACAACAAGCTCACAACCAGTGCCAGGATGATTGTGAGGATCTGTGAACATGAGGTATAGGCTGCAGTTTGGGTCTGAACTGCCAGGTGGCATGCATGCACTACCAGGATGTTCTTGTATGAAAATTGCTCTACATTGTATTTACAGCAAATGTACTGCATCTCCCTCCTGCAAGAAAAGTAAAAGACTGTGATAAAGCATGAGATATAGGCTGCAGTTTTGGTCTGAACTGCTAGTTGGCATACATGCATTACTGGAATGTTCTTGTTTGAAAATTGTTGTATTTACAAGAACAAATGTAGAGCATCTCCTGCAATTAAAGTAAAAGTCTGTGATAAAAGCATAGTGCAGAAATGCGTAATGATACAAATAATTGGTAGAGAGGTTCAAATGCAATTCAGTCTCTACAACTTCTGGAAGTAATAATTTTTTCTATCCAATTGTAGAGATCGAATTGCATTTGAATATTGTTTACCTGGATGTCTAACCTCATAAAGGTAGGTAGGTAAGGTGGTTTGTTTATTTCATTGCTAAGCTGCAGGTTGAGTTAGGACTGCAAGGTGGCATGCATGCACTATTAGTGGGATATATAATAAGCTTGTAGAAAGTTTGTCTTTTTCATTGCTAATCTCAGGCTGATCATGTAGTAGGCTGCAGTTTGGATTTGGACCACTAGTTGGCATGCATGTATTGATTAATTTTGCTTGTGGAAAGCTTTGTCTTTGTCATTGCTAAACTCAGCCTGTTTCCCTGCAGATGTATGAGATTGAGGTGTGCCCAGACTGCTACACCTCGTCTTGTACCAAGAAGGACAACTGGTTCTGTGAACCATGTGTAAGTAGCACTTCACTCACTCACAGAAATTTTGGAAATACTAGAAGGGACTCCCGGAGGTTTTCAGTGTTTGAAGTTCACAGTCGAAACAATAGTGCAGTGCAAATATTCATTAATTCACTGATCCCCTATGTATGTAATTGTCTTGGTGATTGAATATAAAAAAAGTTTGAAAAGTCTTAATTTTTTTTATATCACCTGTCCTCCAGAGAGAGCCCCATATCCTGGTATGGGCAAAACTCAAAGGTTTCCCCTTCTGGCCGGCAAAGGTACTGCAGGAAGTTGATGGGCAACTCGATGTACGCTTTTTTGGGCAGCATGACAGGTAAACACCTTCCACGCACGACTCCTGACATTGGAACAGTCCATTGGATGTTTTGTTTGCTAGTTTGAAGCAGCAATGCTAGGATGACAATGAAAACTTAACAAGAAAACTTAAGACCGTTTGCACCTAAACAAGTGTGAAAGGTAATGAATTAACCGTAATCTTTGAGTCACAGTGCAATATTGATCCTGAAGAAGGCGACAGTGGTTGTTGAAAATTTGATCCTTGTACATTTGTATGTGTTGGAAGAAAGTTCAGCATTGTACTAAGATTACTACCAACACAGATGAGTCTCCATGATAATTTGAGAAAAGACCTATGATTGTTTTGTTGATTTCCCATCAGACCTAATTCCTTGTTATACTAGTAGAAGCCCAGTTTAGTGTGGCTAATGTTGCAATCCTGTTTGCTAACTTGCAGAGCATGGGTTCCTGTGGAAAACTGCTTCATCATGTCCGAGGAGATCCCGTTTCCTGTCAAGAAACAGAAGGGGAGCTTCGACAACGCTGTCGCCGAAATGAACATCTACATCGAGAACCTGCGCCGCAAGTTCGGCTCGTTTGAGTACGCGCCGTATCGCTCTCCGTACGACAAGAGCCGCGTATACACCCACAATAAGGTCAGCCCCGTCAGCAACGCTCCCACGCGGAAGGTTCGGAAAATAAAGGACGTCGCACGTAAACTCAACAAGTCGTCGAAACCGAACTTCGCCGCCATGTTGGCAGTAAAGGCAGAGCCAGGCATGAGGAGTGAGTCGGCCTCGGAGCAAAGCCTGGTGTTGGAGGAGATAGACTACGGAACTTACGCTAGCACGCCGAGTAGTATCACCACGGCCTCCCCTCTGCCTAGCGTCGACTCTGCGGACCCTGTCAACGTGACGAGCCCCGGGTCCTACACCACGGATGTCTCCAACGGCAAAGTTCACACCGCTGATTCCGAACAGTCAACATTTGACAGCATAGCCCCTCCCAAAAGTCCTCCAGACTTAACAGAAGTGAAACATTCATTTAGTAGCGTAGACACATCAGCGAAAAAAACAACCGATCCACAAGCTTCTACCAATGCCAGTAGGGTTTTGCACGAACTCAAAGCAGAGACTCCAGCCAATCAGATATCAGCTAGGCTAACAGACTTGATAGCAAAACCGTCATCGAAGTCGCCTAGCAACAAGGAGGCTTCCCATAGCAACAAACCCGTTCTGCATAGCAACAAAAGTTCCGTAGTTAAAGCACCAAGTAGTAAGGCACAACTGGACATGCCCAAAACGTACAGCCAGAGTTTACTGGGAATAAAGGCAGGGCTGGATGGTACTGAGGAGAGCAGCATGGCATTGCCACTTGGGACTGGAGTAAAAACAGGAATTCCTGCAACAGGTAACAGTTTATAGCTTTTTGGCGACGCCTCAGGGGCGGAAGCATTTTTACTAGTATCGTGATCGGTTTCAAAGAATTTCAAAAATTTCACTAATGTATTCCTCAGGGAATTGAAAAGAATGTATGTACTAGTTGCCATATGTTGTATCTATTGCAATTGTTGTAATTCTTCTAAAATTCATCTTCTATTCCAGATGAGTTAGGTGGGGAGGAACCCCTGCCTGCAGTTTCCCCTCCTCTCAGCACTGCCAGAAAGAGCAGTTCTCTCCTACAGACTATCGAGTCGTGTAAGGCCAAGCTGGGAATAGACGAGGTTGGAGACCTACCGCCACCTGATGATGACGGGGAAGACGGGGAGTCCGATAGCGAATCCGACAGTGAAAGCGACGAATCAGACAAGGACAGGGAAGACATGGAGGAGGAGGAGGAGGAGGAAAATGGGGACCAATCAGCACACAGGGAGCAACATAGTGAGGGTGGGGAGAATCTAGCTAAAAGGAGTTCTGAGTCATCTGATAGTGTTAAACAGAAAGGACTTACTGATGAAAACGAAAGCAGAAAGAAACAGGACCAAAGTGTGAAAAATGTTGATGAGGATAGAAATTCTCCTGAACTGGAAAGTGACCAAGTGCTTCAGTCAGTCAATCCACGAGAAGGAGAGGAGAAAATGGAAGTCGATCTTCCCAAGGGTGGGGAGAAGATGGATGTTGATCCAAGTGCAGACGGGGAGAAAGCTGACTCAGACAGTGGGGAGAGAATGGAGGTTGATCACACGTATAGCAAGTCTGCAGATGAAAAGGGTGAAGATTCTCCCGATATCGGACTGAGGCTGGACTGTGACTCAGATTCTGACTCTCATGACCTTGTTATTGACCTTGGGGAGGAGTCCACCTCACGTAAGAAAGAGAAAGAAAGCAGGTAGGTATAAATTCTACTTTAGATAGCCTATACTTGATAAAGATTAAATGAAACTGTGATTAACTTCTAGGTTTACTTGCAACTATACATATCACAAAAACTGAACAAATTTGAATGGCACTTTTTTTTTTAGATACTTTTGTTCTATCAAACTTATAGTTGCATTGAGAGCTTTTCAGCATAAGACTGGTTCTTATCTATCTTACGCCATTACACTGTACAAATGTCTCCTACAGCAACATCTAATGTCCCCAAACTCCAAAACTATGGAACTCTCCCCAAGTTTTTTTACCTGTTCAGTACAACTCACAAGCCATCAAAACCGATATTCCCTGTACAGTAACATGCAAATGTACAAGTCATGTATGTCTGCCATCATTATAGTTCTGTGGCTTCCACTGAGCAATCTTGAAAAAAGAAAGCACATGATTGTATGTAATGTTGCCTTTAACTTAATACTATAATTGTCTTTACCTGGGTCATGTACCGTTTGATAAGGGTTTTCAGGACTGAACAGTATTTTACTGTATCCCACAGGCTTCTACTTGAATGTAGCTTCCATGGAATAATTCAAACGTGCCTAAGCTAGTAATAGTATGCGCTGGGTTGTGAAAAGTTCAAATACCAGATTCAGACGTTGGACTTGATGTTGTTACAATTTTTCAACTTTTGGCACATTTCGCATTGAACCAATATTTTCTTGGGTAGGTATGACTTAAAAAGAAGTATAGTATTATAGTGTACAATGCTAATAGATGATATTTGATGAATTTTATTTTAGGGAAGTTAAGCAGGAGAAACTGTCAAAGTGTGACACAGAGAGGGACCTGTCTCCGCCCGCGCTCAGTCCCGTCAGCGCCGTTACCGTCACCATGGCAACCCAGGCACCCACCCTGCAGAAGGCCACGGTAACCACGGTTTCAAGCTCAGACAAGGGGTCAAAGGTAAAACCTAGAATACGCTGTATGTCGCAGACTGGAGTTCACTGTCATTTGATGAAACCGTTGTCTTTTTAACCCTATGATGTGCTGATCTCAAAGCCTAGTTTTAAAGGGGCATTCCACTCCAGACGGGACACTTATTTTCCGATATATATTAATTGTAGGAAGTGACAAATGTATGCTACTTACCATTATACGATAGAGAATCCATTAGCCCCACGCGCATCAAAAAGCATTCAGTCTTCTACAAAACTCCCCAAGTACCCTCTAATTAAATTAATCAATCTCAGCCTATGGCTGAATGCTATGTGCCTGACAACGCCTGATTTAAGTTAGGTTACGAAGCTAATTTCAGGGGCACTAAGAAAAACACGTCTTGTCATGTGTTCTTTGATATCTTGTGAACAATTGACCTTCTTGGTGTGCTAAGCGCCCCTCATTTATGCCGAAAATATTCACGATAAAGGAAGTGTCTACACGTATAGAAAATACATTGGTAGGGTCTGCATGGGTTTAGTGAGTGTCGTATTGTTTTACAAACACACGTTGCATAATTCGCCACAAGTGGAATTCCACAAAAGGTTGGCTGATCATGTATTTATTGATACATTATCTATTGGAAAATAACACTCCCTTCTGGACTGGAATTCCCCTTTAATACTTGTATTGTAAATCTGCACTTGTTCAACATTTTGGAGTTAACTTTGTGGTGTTACAGTGGTGTCCAAGTGTTGTAAGCTGATGTGATTTGGGCAATAAACAGCGCCATTTGTGTATTGTTGTTGGAACTATCTTTAGTTCTGGTTATATCAATCCAAACACTCGTTAATTCTGACGCTTACAGTCTTTTAGTTAATTCCTTTTGGAAACATTTGTGAATATGGCTTTGAAAAAATAACAGAGATAATACCTAACAGTTTAATTTGTCAGGTATTAAGTTTAGGTTAAGATAGGTATATTGTTTTAGCTGTAATGTATTCTTTTTTGGCGATGCCTCAGGGGTGAGCCAAATTGTATATTTTTTTCATTGTATATGGATCAGGTGCCTGATTTAAATAGATGAATATAGCTTTTTTTCTTTTAGGACAATTTGCCTTCATTGCATGTACTTCAAGTTTTGACAATGACTTGATTGATTAAATAATGAAATGATTGATCCACATTATATTAACAGGACCCAGTGGCTATGGACTCCCTGAGTAAGGAATGGACCCAGCGACAGTTGAAGAGGTCCAGCCAGGAGTACCTCCAGAAACAGCTGACACAGAAGGACCCGCCCGCCAAAACATCAGGTACCATGACACTCAGGAGTGCAGCAAAGTCTGCACCAGGTTGGTTAGTTAATGAGTTAGCCACTATTTTGATAAGTGATGGCTTAGTCACTTAACCAAGAGAAGATGCAGTATAACTACCTGCACCGAAGAAGCATCATCATCATCCTCATCATCCTCATTCACCATCACAGCAAAAGTCTGTATAAGGCAGGGCTGCCTCCAGCCTTAAATATTTGATTAGTTAATGAGTTAGACACTATTTTGATAAGTGATGGCTTTGGCACTTAACCAAGAGAACATGGCGTAATGACTACCTGCACCTAAGACGCATCATCATCATCATCATTTACCATCACAGTTAAAGTCTGTATCACTATCAAGCAGGGCTGCTTCCAGTCTTAGTATTATGTTTCTGTCCCTCTTGTTTTGGCCATTGTTTTTGTTAAATCAGCCATTTTAAGTTTCCAAAAATATATTTGTATCAGTTGCATCTCATTAAGTTCCAATTTTTTTGGATGGACAAGGTGAAATTTTTCTCTGTCCCAACAAGCAAATTTCTATGCTAGTAGAGCATGGTGGGTCCTGGAGACAGTCATGGCATCAGGGTACTTAGTAATACCATCTCAATACACCTTTCTCACGCGGCGGCCATGATAGATCCAAGAAGAGGTCAATGAGGCAAACAGACAAAACTTATTTCTAAAATCAGGTCCCATTTAGTTTTTCCCCAAACCACACAAATTTTCATGATATAAAATGGAATAATAAATATTACAAGAAGTGTTATGCACCGAAAAATGTAGCAATTTAGAGTAGTGTAGACTGACCCCATAGTCCATTAAGAGATGCAAAATAAAAACATAATAATGCAAATTTTTAACGAATTTGCAGCCATTCACTTATTGGTCGATTTCCTAATTGGCAGGCTACCATTGGTCGAACTGCTAATTATGATGGGCAGCCTTTTGTTTGCCACATTGAACTCGTTTTAGATCTATCATGGCCGCCGCGTGAGAAAGGTGTATAGGTGACTTAAGGCCACACCAATTTAATTTCTTGGTTCTCGGATTTTTCAGAAAAATATTGGGGCAGTCAGTCGAAAATAAATTAAAAATAAAATTTTGCAAAAGTCTGGGGTGAACATATGAAGCTTATATAACCCAAAAAAAACAAGGAAATATGGGCAGAAAATCCCAAATTTTCATTATTTCAGGGGTCCCTGGTCTAATTTTCAAAAACATAATAAACGTACCGTCCAAAATAAGAATGTACCGGGTGGATTTTGTGGCTGAAAAAAATAAATGTCCCGGTACGTTTATTTCAGGGACCTAAGAGTATATTATTTTCCTTGGGAACAATTTTTTTTTTCAAAATCGGAAAAAAAATGGGTCGGGAAATCCAAGAACCAAGAAATTAAATTGGTGTGGCCTAAGTAAGAGAAAATGTATTTTACTATAACAAGTCATACAAAATAACCATTGCACATAGAAGCATCATGCAGCACTGGAAAAGTGATTTGATTCATACTGTTGAAATACAATGTATGTATACTTAGGGTTGCTTTTAAATTTTTTTCAGTTCTCAATGACAATGTCTTTACTCGGCACCAACTATAGTGTAAAATTCAAATTTGTGTTACTGTAAAAGGGGAAAATGTGGTATTTGAAGTTTGCAGTTGAAACATTGCTGTACTACAAACAATACAATACAAAACATAATATGTTTCTGTGTTGCGATTTTGCGGTTAATGTTAGAGGTAATTTTAAAAACCACAAGAAATAAAACTGCCACAAACATTTAAAAATTTACAGTATCATATATCCCGAAAGTACGTGGTTGAGTCCAGCATTTTTTATTTTCCGTAGCCCCGACGACCAGCACCACCGCGCCCGTTTCTCAGACGTATCCACGGTTCGTCCAGGTGTCAACAGGTACGCCCCAGAAGGTCCTTCTGGGTAAGAACCTTTACATCATTGCCAAGCAGTTTCCACCAATCACATTGGCTCATTCAAACTTTTCCCACCAATCACAGCAGAGTTTTTCTGATACTGTTCTGCTCATTGTAACAAGCTTTCTGATTCGTTACTTTGTGTCATGGATGCATACAATGTATCGGTGTACAAAAGAAAGAAAAATTTTTGTTTGTCTCTTGTGGTTTGAAACTGTTTGCCAGTGATGTTGGTGTATTGTACTTGTTAACATATCCTGTGTAACGTATCCTGTACATAGAATTGGCAAATGGGAAATGTTTCACCTTACTGTTGTCTGTAATATTCTGTTAGTGTGTTCTTAGGATTAGTGACAGTCATTAATGTTGATACTCCATACAAAGTTTTTTTCTTTTCACATCTTTGTTGACACTTTGGGATAGAACAAAATGTACCTCCCCACCTTCGTGTCTTCGTCTCAGACTTCCCAGCTGATGTCATACTGCGGCAGCCTGACACAGGTTTATGTTTGCGGCACGATTTTAAATATATGAATAATATAAATCATAAGGATGAGAGCTGGAATTTTGGGTACCCTTAGCATAGTGTATAAGGCTTCTTTAATCTCAACTTTTGGTTTTCTTTAAGTATGTTTTCCCCCTCCCACAGCAGTACAGCAGTCTGCTCACAGTCAGCCGGGCATTGTGGGTCAGAGCCCAGTGGTGTCCTCGCCTCCTCCTGTAACATCCTCAACTAGCTCCTCCTCTACTACTGCTACCACCACAACCACCACCAGCAGCACAGAGAACACACAAACTGATGATCTCAGCAAGTACACAGACAAGGTCAGCAGAAAATAAATCAATCATATTGTTGTCACCCATTATTGATTGATTATAGATTGGCCAAAGTCTTTCTGTACTAGCTAAATCATTCTTGCTAAAATCTTTCAACTTATTGATAAAAAATTGTATTGGATGTTAGGACAAGCTAAAGTGATTAATAATAAATTTAATTATTTCTTCGGTCATTCATGTTGTACCTCTATGTTCACTCCTTTCCTGTGTCTCTTTAAAACTATTCTGAAGTGTCAAGTTTTTGTTGATTTCATGTATTTTGTTTGTATGTTTGTTTGTATAGGTGTGTGTCCATATTAGGTATTTGAATGCACTGTCAATAGAGTGGTAGGATGACAGAAAGTGATTGGGAAGATGACTTCAAAAGTCAGACTTTGCAAGTGGCAGGAAGAATGGTTCAGAGGTGACAGAACTTGTTATTAATCAGGCTTGATGTGAATGTTTCTTCAAGGTCGTGGAGGTGGTGAAGGGCACGTTCCAGCAGATGTGGGCGGACCTTGGTCGCCGTGGCGATAACCTAGCAACCGTGAAGCACCTTCAGCTGGAGGTGGAGAAGCTGAGCTGGAGACACAGACAGGAGATGGCTGAGATGAAACATAACATGGGTCAGTCGGGTTTGGTTGGTTTTGCTAGAGCTATATGGTATTGCAAGGGGTGTACCAGTACAAAACCGTATTTTGACTACGCCTCAGGGGAGTCGTCAAGTGGTATATTTTGCATTCAGTCTGCAAAAATTCTAGGAATTGCACAGGCATTTCTACAATAATGCAGTATGCTGGGTATGCAAGCCCTCCCCCCCAAATCTGTTCCAGATGTATCTCTGGTATGCAATGGTGGATGTTTGCTCCCTGGAGGAATTTGTCCTTTGAAACTAGACAGGGAACTCTGCACAATGGATCACGTTGTCTTGGTTGTTATGTTATGTTATGAAGGATACATTTTCTTTTCTAGAGCTTGTTCAAGCCATACGCCACATGCAGACAGGAAATACTTCTGTAGTACTCAGCTGTAGGTTTAGGTCACTGGCAGACCATTGTGCTGTACCGGGGATAGTACATTTCTGCTGGCTGTAGGTTTATGTTACAGGTGGGCTAGTATATTGTGCCAGGGATAGTGCGACAGGGAAGTTCCAGTCTATTTCTGATTTGAGCTGTATTGTTGTACCCTCAATCGTCGTCATGGCAATAATACATTTTTATTGCCAGTCTTGTTCTTGTTGGACCGGTCGAGAAAAAGTGTACCTGAAAAAAATCAAAGGATTAGATTTGGGACAGATTAGAAAATGAACAGATTTAGCCGACAGGCATTCTCGTGTTTGGGGGCTTACAGGTCCAAGAAAATAAGAAGAGCGAAGCAGAGGAGTAGTCATTTTTACCAAGTTTCTACTGTAACAGTTAAAGTTGGTCTAAAACAGAGACAGCTATTGTTTACGAGAAGATAGGATTTAAAACACTAGTGGATGTCGGATACTGTACCAAACAGGGTCTTTGTAGCAAAATGGACTATTGTTTTGTACCTGAGTTGTCGACCAAACCCTACCGCCTTCCCTCCCTCCCCAGAGCTCACGATGGCTGAGATGAGACAGAGTCTGGAGCTGGAGAAGCAGAGACTGATCCAGGACCTGCGCCGGCAGTGTGAGGCCGACAAGAACAGGGCTGTGGAGGAGGCCAAGAAAAAACAATGGGTGAGACACAGGAGGAACACAACTTTTATTAGTTTTAATCTTATTCCTGCATGCTGCCTAAGGAAAAAATATGAAAAAATGTTGTGTTTCCGTTCCCTACCTACCCTTGAAAAACCTGCAGACCCTAGACTTTCTTTGGGGTGGGCAGTGGAGTCACATAGCTTCCAGTTAGAATTTTTATTCAGCCTGCTTCCTACTGAAGTAGAAATACTGCTTGGCATATCTAATGAAGGATAAATGTATCTATTATGCACAAAATTAAAGTTTGACATTGAAAGACAATTTTCCTCATGCATTTCAGTTTACTTTGTTCAACTGTATTGTAATATGTCTCAGTTTTGTCCAGCGTAAAAAAATAAATTACAAGAAAAAAAGATGATCCCTACCTACAAACCCTAATTTTTTCAGGACTGAAACCGGAAACAACATGTTTTTTCCTAGGCCAAATCAATGCCCACAATTCTAATTCTACAGTCCCATGGGGAAAAAAGGTGCCCTTTTGGGTAAGTTATGGGCTGCACTATTAGACAGGGGCCCCTCAGCAACAAATAGACACTGTGACCTACTAGTACCCGTGAAAACAGATAGCTACCCACACGGTTTTGACCCTGACATTACAGACGTCCATGTAATCTCTTCTTGTAAATCATATAATGTTTCAGTATAATCCCATTGAAGTATTGTATATGATGTTTCAGTGTGCTTTCTGTGGAAAGGAGGCCATTTTCTACTGTTGCTGGAACACCAGTTACTGTGACTACCCCTGCCAGCAAGCTCATTGGCCAGTCCACATGAACACCTGCAGCCAGTCCACCAATAACAGCACAGCACAAGGTGGCACTGACCAATCAGAGGCCACTAGTGGTGAGTCACCAACCAATCAGGTGCGAGCAGCTGTCAGCATCCAGCAGGCACCTACAGATTCACAGGTCAAGGGTCAGGCTGGCTCCACCAATGGTGAAGGTTTTTTCTTTGTCAAAAAGAACATTTGAACTTCCTTTCATAACTCTCTTTCTTGAGAAATTGCATTAACACCTAACAAAAGCAATCTTTGCCAGTGCACTGTCTCTATAACTGCTGAGCTGTCATAGTTGTTTGCTTCTACAGTCACAACTGACCAAGATGACCACTAAGGGGACAGAATTCTTAATCACAGGAAGTGTCAATGGGAAAAATGATCTAAGGGCCCACCAAAAAGTGATCACATTGTCTAGTTGGTCATTTTGTAAAGGTGGTCACTTGTGCAGGTTTGGCTATACATCTAATATATTTTTACTTGCATTTGCTTATTTTGGTGTGCACAGTTCATCAGTTAATCTTCACAGCAGCCCTATGTAAGACACAGTCTTTTGCATATAATCAATAATAATTGTCTTAGTTTTCCAGTCCACTCCTTTCTGAACTTCTTGCTGAAGTCTAAACAACTATCTCAGATTTCTGCATTACTTGAGAAATGGTAATTTGTAAGCAGTTAAATCTCTGCTAATGATGAACTTTGACATTTGCAGTGACGGAATCGGAATGGAGAGAAAAGGCGCGGGAGTCGCTCACCACCGTGCTGCAGCAACAGAAGAAAGAACAGGCAAAGGTTTCCTACACACAGGTCAGCCCCACTCACATTTCCACAGGCACCAGCTTAGAGAAAGCCAGGGCATGCCTCAGCTCCATCTTGAAAGAGCAGGAATCAGAACAGGCACTTGTTGTAAAAGAGAAGGTCAGTCTCAGGTTTGGTTAGTCAGGCACCAGTTCTGCTGCAGGAGACAGCACATTGGTTGGATAACCCCTAACTAATACAGATTTATATAAGAATGCAAGTTACATGTAGTACTACATAGAAGTGACATACTTTTACATGTCAGATTCGTTAGTTGTGTACTTCCTAATACCTTAGTTGACATGACATCAATATGACTAATTTCTTACATTTCAACTTCTTTTTGTACTAAATCTTATAATATCTTGATAGAGTGAAATGATGTTTTAACAACTGTGTTATTAGTATTGTTTAAATTTTTAATTTAAATCAAAGTAACAAAAAGTTGGAAATGGCAAACTTAAACAGAAAGCAAAAACTGTTTTCAATTATTCACAATGTTTCAATATTTGCACTAAAATTGTTAAATCTATTTAAACATTTTGATCACATGCCTGACAGTCGCATGAAGATCGAAATATCATTGCTATGTTTTCTGACACTCCATGTGTCCATGTAAAAGGTACTTTACATGTCTGACCATTTCCAAAATCATATCCAGTTACTTGAGTAACTGTTTTTTGACATATCTTATTACCTGGATGTCTGACCTTCATGGATGGTACTTAACACAATTTCCCTCACTCCACCTAGGTGCAAAATGGTCACCTGATTTTTAGATGGTGAGGTAAAAGGCAGTGGAAGGAGAGGGATGGGCTCTGCCTTGCGCATGCCCCAGATAGACACATTGGCTAATGTACCAGTACTGCCTCCAAAAGGCTATAGGACTTCATGTACCTATATCTTTTTACCTGAGCCTTAGTAACACAACACATCTGTGTTTGTGTAAAACTTCCCATTGACACCTGCTGTTCTGTACCTGTGTACAGGTGAGCCAGCCAGGTGTGCAGGTGCGCTACATCCAGCCAGCAGCTTCCCAGCCACAGTCCATCCAGACCTTCACCAATGTCCCACGTGGTAGCACCATCATTGTGCAGGTGTGGACTGTCATATTACAGACCTTTCCAGAGTGTCAATCACAATTAGTAGTTCCACCAAGGAGAAAGTGGCTGTGTGTTTGCATTTGCATTTGCATTTGCATTTGATTTTTTTTTGCATTTCTACATCATTGTACATGTGTGAAGTATCAAGTTATAGACTTTTCCTGACAATCACAATTAGCAGCTCAACCAATGATGACATGACAATCAGTAGTTTGTCTAATGTGAAGTTTCCAGTGTTGAATGTGCAGTTTATTACACAGTTTATTACAGTTTATTACCAGAATGAATCAGATCTGTTTTTGCTCCTTGCAGAGACCATCCTCTGTAGCACAAGTGGTCCAGCCAGTGACTTCCATCCCTGTTCTCTTGGAAAAGGATTCCAGGAAGACTAGTAAGTAATTACTAGTTAGACCTAAGGTCCCTGCACATGCGTCCGTTCGAACAATGTTCAAACACCAGAAAAGCCCTCTGTCCGCTTGCAGGAGGGCCTGTTGTCATCGAAGAAGCACTCTAGAACCCATTCCTTAATTCGCTCTTAAACTGGCGTTAGCATCAAATGGTTTGAATGTGCAGGTCTTCCGACGGGTAGCAGAAGTGAACATAGGCGAACTACTACCCGGATGGTACCCAGGCTAGGTAGTTTCAACATTATATTGCAATCATACAGATAATATATTATGTAGAGAGAGAAAGCAGAAATAGTAAATATCAGAAGTGGCTGTATGGTTATATTCAATAAAGTTAAATGTTTTCATGTCAGTCACAAACATATTTTTTTACTTTCCCTGCAGCAACCCAAGTACTGCAGCCTGCAGGTGTCCTGCAGCCAGTGGCAGCATTGCCTAGCAACAACAGCAGCAGCAGCAGCTTTACCCTCCCCTCACAGTGATGCTGTGTATTGACCCTCCTGGGATCTCAATCATCAAGTTCACAAACATATAAAGAGCCTCCTGGCTAGTGCTTCAACCATTTTAGATGGGCTAACATTAGGGGTAGGTACCTGTATGGTGTACGGATACAAAACCGTTATGTCTTGTTGGACCAGTCTGGAAAAGCGGATTTGAAAAACATTTAACTTAGTGAACCAGATTTTGGACTGGTTAGAAATGAACAGATTATGCCAAGTTTCTACAGTCAAACGTGGTTAAGAGAGGCATTTAGTGTTGTTTACATGAAGAGAGAATTTAAAACACCAGAAGAAGTAGGACACTCCATAAAACAGATACCTTTGTTACGAAATCGACCATTGTTTTGAGTATTGCGCATTCACAAGTTTTCACAGACAATCAAGTCCAGGTTCAAGTCCGGACCTGGACCTGATCCTCTGAACCTGAACGTACTGGTCTGTACCTAGACCTTAATTTTCTGTACCAGTACCCACCCCTAGCTAACATACATGCCCACTTTAAACAGTGAAATAGCTTATTGGACTTACCCAAATTTTCAAAGGTCTTTGTTAAGGAATGGGCAATCCGCTGCTTTTTTTATGCACTGCTCAAACATATATCCTGTCTACATTTTTACATAAAAGAACATCTCAGAAGCAGTGGATTGTCTCCTACCTTGACAAGAAGTTGGAAAAGCATTTTAATTTTGTGTTGGAATCACAGATTCTTGATCCAAAGCTAAAGGTAGTGGGCTCTATGAACTAACACGCTATCTGAGAAAGATAGTGGCCCCCCTGGGGGACTCAATGATGTTGAACCTTACAAGTGACCCCCCAAAATGCATTGTTATTGACAATGTGGAGTTAGCTTGATGCGATGTCAGAAACTACACAGTACTAGCTATAAGTTTTGCTGCAATGGAAGGTAGTACATACTTCATAATAGTAGTATATGCTTCATAGCGCATGTGTTACAGTATGTTTTGTTTGTTTGTTTGTTATTGAAACTATATTGTATTCATTTACTTTTATGAAAGTCTCTGAGAGATATGATACACTGAAAGAGTATGGTTTAAAAAGGCAAGTATGCACACAGAATGCTGAAGATTGTATATTTTTGGCGATGCTCTCAGGGAGCAAGCCTAATATATAGAGTATTGTTGGTTCAGTTGTGTAAGTACTCACTATGTATGTAAGTACTAGACCAGAGGAATGGACCATTCCTGGTGGAGCATTATTGTATGACTGCTTTTTGGAGAAGAGATTTAGTGTAAAGCTTGAAAGCAGCAAAACAAGGTAGTTAAACCCTTAGTACATTGAAGTAGCTGTTTGGCTACAAATTCTCTATAGGTTACAGGGTTAGGAAGCAGGTTAAAAAGACAGGGTTCTAGATAACCTGACTTGTCAAATGACAACATTCAATAAAGCTGCTTGTCATTTTGATGTCATGTGTGTTGTTATTCAGAACTTTATTTTGTGATTTTGAGAAAAAAGTGATCCTGAACCTTTTTAGCCAAAATGAACACAATGAACAGATGAGTTAATCCCCCACAGATAATGACAGAGAAGACAGAAGCTATGTAGAGTTTCTCCAGGTTCATTGTGCCAATTTTCCTAGCTCTTTTCCACAATTCCTAAGGACAGCAGCTGTTCTAACATCATTGTAAACTCTATCCCCTGATACACCAGTCAGAAGGGTCAAAGTCCATGAGAGGTCCTACACCTGCCGTAATTATGTCATCACCATGGTAAACACGACGTCATCCCCAAAAGTAAACACTGGCCCTAGCTGTAAAGTGAAAGAATAATACGTCAATAGGGAACAAAACACAACTACCAGGAGAGCAGTCTCCAGGTAGGTTTTCTAATACACCTAGCATCCAGTGTTGTTTTAAGCTCCAACTTGTCCAAGATTACAATGCGGAAAGGTGCAATACTAGTTACACGTGCATAGGTGTGCTTAATGTACAAACTTAACCAGCAATGTGAGGGATTATATTGTTTTGTTACAGTTCAACCATATGGTACCAGTGAAACATGCGTGTACGGTATGTTATCGGGTGGGATTGTGTGGCACTTCTGGGTAGTTTAGCCCATAAGCCAAAGCTCCTGGGCTGGAATTCTGTCATGACACCAGTCTTGAGTCCTTGGAAAAGGCACTTCACATGACTTTTTGTTATGTATGGCTGTTTGCTTATCTGTTTGTTACTCTGGACATGTTCCCAGATGGCTCTCACATCAGAGTGGAAGGGCCCACCAGAGTCTTGGACTTCCCTGGACTTTCAGGTCAGTGTGCTTTCAAAGCAACGTTTTAAAATAACAAAAAAGGCATCAACAAGGGCCTATACTGAAAAATGGAATCTACTGCTTTGAAAGCAGTATTCAAAGTAAAATGTTCTAGTACGGTGTACAGCTGTTGTCACATGTGAAAATAGCTTTTTTGATATGTTATACTGCTCTTTCAAAATAATGTTGGTTTATGAACCGACCTTTAAAACTTCAGTTTCCATTGACATGTAGGTTGGAGATTTGATTGAAATCCAAGAGAACGACCACACCAGCTGGGCTCTCTACATTGGGCACGCGCAGGTCGTCTACACCGGGCCATCACCTGATCAACACTCAACCAATCAGGATACAGCATCTTCAGCCAATCAGAACACAACAGGTGCACCTGGAGGTGACAGTGACGTGACCAATCAGAGCACTGCAACTTCTGCAGCAGGACCCAATGAGAAGGACAGTAACATCCAATACCAATTGCAGAAAGGTTTACTGAAGGCTGTGATTGGTCAGCACACAGTCAGGATAAACAACATGTATGACAGCACCAGAAAGGCATTCCCAGTGCAAACTATAGTAGAGAGAGCTGAGCTCCATATTGGTGAGACTGTAAGGGATAGGAAGGATGCCATCATAAACCTTAGGTACGAGAGACAGATGAGAGTATGGCATCTGTAGCAAATCTTGAAAATTGTTACAATTAGAATGAGAAATTAAGACTGCAGCACCAAAGAAAGCCATTAGGAGCTCCATATCATGAACACCAAAGGTCTCACCAAATATCATATGAACCAAAGGTCCAAATTTGAGTTATACATGACATTGTACTGTCCACAAATACAAAGAGACAGAAAGGGAACCTGAAAACACTTGGAAAGGGTCAGAAATGAAACATTAGTATTGTATATTCAAGTGTTTTTATTTCATAGCCTAAAACACCAGTTCCTCTATCTACAGCTGACAACTTTCATGTCATAAATGACAGGCAGCAACCCTTTTTACAATGTACATGGCATATCTTTATCTGATATTTGAATGATAATTAGTTCTTCTTTTAATTTCAAAAATGTCTGACCAACATGTACTATGATGTATCTGAGACATACATCAACATTAAATCTTGTCCCTTCAAAAAATATCTTGAAGTTCTACTAATTGTTGCATTATTCTTCATCATATATGACTACAATTATTTTATTTTGTATCGTTATATCTTAAACCTCCTTCCAGTAGAATGCATGTTGGGTGAATGTCACAGTCAGGATTCAATTTCAAACTCCCAACTTCTCGGTCCAGAATTATAGACTTGAATTAAAGATCACTTACCACTTATAAAAATCAACTTTTTCATCTTGTGTTCAACATCACTTTCCTGGAGATCAACTGGTACTGAATAAAGAGACTCTTTTTAGACAACCACAACTCGAGTCTATTTTCACCAAGTGAACATTGTGATGACAGTCACCTTCCTCAGGGCAATTCTGACTGGTTCACATTGTACTGCAGGGACTACTTACAGATGCGGTCCCAAACGTAAGTTATTTACATAATCATTATGTACAGTGATTGGTTGAGATGCTAACAATGCGATTCCAAACTTTAAGGAGTGTGTTAAGGAGGGATGAATAAACATTGATGAAAGTAAAGTTGTGGTTGTATAAAAAGAGTCTCTTTATTCAGTGACAAACCAACCTGATGAAACTTTTCACAGAGGCAATTTGTACTGTAGACTAGGCCATGATGGTGTGTAGTATATATTAATAGTAACTGTTCTAACATGATTGTAAACTCCACCCACTGATACACAGTCAGAAGGGTCAAAGTCCATGAGAGGTCATAGGTCATCTGCCTTAATGATGTCATCACCATGGTAAACATGACGTAATTGCTACTGTAAACACTGGACCTAGTGTGAACTGAAAGAACAATAAGGAACAAAACAATTGTACCAGAGCATTTCAGGTAGGTTTTCTGATACACCTATACATGTAGTTACATATACCTGGTGTTGTTTTCACCCGAGGCTCCAGAGCGTTGTGGGTACATGAGTAATGTACAAATTACTTTACCAGCAATGTGAGGGATATGTCTATCATTTTGTTATAGTTCATGGTATCGGTTAAACAAGCATGTATCATAATAGGCTGAAGCTGTATATAATTGCATCCTCTGAAACCACCCAAAAGCCTACTGGTAGGTTGTAATTAAGGAAACATGTAGAAAGCAAATATGGACTTATAAGTTACTGATATTGTTGTGGCAGTCTGCTTATCTCTTTGTTACTCTGGACATGTTCCCAGATGGCTGTCACATCAGAATGGAAGGGCCCACCAGAGTCTTGGACGTCTCTGAACTTTCAGGTCATTACTTCTTCTTCGTGTTTACGCAGGTGGCCACCATCTTGTTGAAATTCTGCCACACTTAACAGTATGCATTAAAGCATTTTTAAAATCAAACTAAATGGCCTCAACAAGCCTGTATACACTACTATGAAAAATACTTGTCATGTGAGCTACTGCTTCAAAAGCGATATTCAAAGTATGTTAGCTCTAGTATGGTGTTCAGTAATTGCTCAGTTCTTCCATGTCACATGAAAATAGTAGTATCAAGGAGGTTTAACCTCCTTGGTAGTATAAAATGTGATACTGCTCTCCTTTACAAACGATGTTGGTTAGAAAAACCTGCACCTATAAATCTTTTTTGTTTCACTTTAATACATGTAGGTTGGAGATTTGATTGAAATACAAGAGGACGACAACACCAGCTGGGCTCTCTACATCGGGCATGCGCAGGTCGTCTACACCGGGCCATCACCTGATCAACACTCAACCAATCAGGACACAGCATCTTCAGCCAATCAGAACACAACACATGCACCTGGAGGTGACAATGAAGCGACCAATCAGAACACTGCAACTTCTGCAGCAGGACCCAATGAGAAGGACAGTAACATCCAATACCAATTGCAGAAAGGTTTACTGAAGGCTGTGATTGGTCAGCACACAGTTAGGATAAACAACATGTATGACGGCACCAGACTGGTCTTCCCAGTGCAAACCTTAGTGGAGCTGGCCGAGCTCCATATTGGTGAGAATGTAAGGGATAGGAAGGATGCCATTGTGAACCTTAGATATGAGAGACCGTTGAGAGGTGTACACCCCGACAGATAAGAGGTGTATGCCCCTAAATGTTTCAGACATACCGTTACTATCAATTTTCTTCTAACAGTGACTGTTTTAAAGGTAGAGTACGTACCTCCAAATTTTCAATGTCTGACGTGTCAGTACATCTTGGTCACAGAGAATGGCCTAGTCTCGATCTCGCGAGAGAACATTTGGAGGTACGTACTCTACCTTTAAAACAGTCAACGGTTGGAAGAAAATTGATAGTAACTGTATACATACGTGACTGATAAACCTCCTCAACGATATTCCGACACACCAAATATTATATGGATCCATCCAAATTTGAGTTATACAATGTACTGTCCACAAATACACCCACAAATACATGCAGGCACAAAGGGAACCTGCAAACATAACCTTCTTGGCAAGTGTAAGAAATGAGACGGTAGTACGTGTATTATGTATTCAAGTGCTTTTATTTCATAGCCAAAAACACCAGCCCCTCTATCTACAATTGACGACTTTTAAGTCATAAATGACAGGCACAAACCCTTTTTACAATGTACATGGCATATCTTTATCTGATATTTGAATGTATACAGTCAAACCTGTCTATAGCGGCCACTCAAGGGACTGGTCAAAATTGGCCACTATAGAGAGGTGGCCACTATAGAGAATATGCTAATTAGTTGACCACAAGCAATAAGTTACACATGGTTTTAGTGATCTCTATTCACATAAGACAGTACTGTACATGTACTGCAATGATTTTTTACACTATATGTATTAAGAAAACAAAAGCTATAAAAAGTTTTAAATGTTTCTACAGTTCATATTGTCTGAAGAGACGGGTATCGCCATATTTCTTTGATCTTTCGTCTTGTATCCTTTGATACTTCGCCGTACGTGTGTTCCCGCTCGCGTTCACACGTCAGATTCGCCCATTATGCTACTGTGGACTCACAAGAAAAGTCTCGTCATTTTAGACCTATCTCTTAATAAATGTAAGAATAAAATCCACCATAGTCTGAAGTTCATATTATTTTATCATTGTAACAATTTATTTAGAAAGTTTTTGTGCTGTAAATTAACCTAAGCGATAGTGCATTATAACGTAACTTTAGCACAATTTACCGAAGTTCGTAATATTGGTGTCGTCTATTGACCTTATATGACCTCGTTTGTCAGCGGGTATGGGTAGCGCCAGTTTACGAAGTTTTGTTTTGAAAATAAGTCAAAGAGGTTTTAAACCCGGCGTAGGGTGACGATACGGCCGCTGTATATGGCCGAACGCGTGCCGAAACATAGATCAGCGGTCCGCGTGGCCGTAATCGGCAGTGTTTTTGTACCTGCGGGACCGGAAATCGTGTGGCCGTGGCCGCGTTGGACAGGTGGCCGCTAAGCCTATTTCTTAATCATTACGAATCTAAGGGACCGACAAAAAGTGGCCACTACGGGCAGGTGGCCGGTATGCAAAGGTGGCCGCTAATACAGGTTTGACTGTAGTTCTTATTTCAATTTCATCCTCCTTCAAAAATGTTTGACCAACATGTAGAGACATACATCAACATTAAATCTTGTCCCTTCAAAAAATATCTTGAAGGTCTAATATTTTTCCATTATTTTTCATCATATATGACTGCACTTCATTTATTTTGTATACATATATCTGCAAACACACTTTGTCTATATACACACAAAACAAGTGGTGACATCTTTCTATAACTATACAACTTAAAAACCTACTCAGTCAGTGACTTCAGGCATGATTTAGACATTGCTGTGACAGTATTTTGCATGCAAACAGAGTAGTGTAGAAATAACAGCTGTGAATATGGACATTACAATGTCTTAAAGTTTGCTTTAAACAAAAATTTTATAACAAGAGCTACTAATCTACATGTTTGATTATGTACTTCACACATATTAAACTGCACAGGATTATTGAAAATATGAATAGATATCTTATTTTATATAATTAGCCAAAATTTACAATCATGAAAATCAAGTATTTATCCTCTCTTATAGAGCATAGGCTAGCAACGTTCTTTTTCTGCTTGTAATGTCTTTAGCCAACACTTTCAAAGTAGCCAATAACAGAGAGCTTAAGGCTTGAATCAGCCAATGACATCATCGCATGGTGAGAAGTCCAGTAAGCAATCTAAGTGAGGATGTTGGAATGTCAAATAAACCAATGAGAAGCCTACATTTTTAATCAACCAATCACAGAATGGCAGAGTGGACAGGTTGCCCGTGAGCCGATCTCCTGCTCGTAGGCGCGGTGTTTGCAGGTCTGACACATCCAGAACTGGTAGTCCAGCAGGGGGCGGCCTGTCACCACGCAGGTGGAGAACTTCGTGTCACAGCTGGGGCACACCGAACACCTGGGGGGGGGGGGTGAGGTTGTCATCTGATCAATCACATAGCTTGAAGTACAACTGTGCTATGATTCTGTTGTTCAAGTCTATTTTCAAGTACTGGTACTTATCAAATACATTCAATTACAACCTAGAATGTCCTTTTTTCATTCAACGTGTGTGTGGTGTGAGTGAATCTAAGAATTTGTGTGTAAATACTACATTAACTACAATATTGTACTTTGTCTATTACAGCTAGTAATGGTTCATTGGTAAACACTAGTAGCACAAGGCTGAACTGTGCTTTTGACCAGTAGCAAATCATATCTGTATGTATGTATGTGTGTGTGTGTGTGTCTGTGTAAGCACAGACATGTATTATATAGTATTTTTATTTCTAGATCTATTGTGTGCCTGTATGTGTGTGTATGACTGTAGTTAGATGGCTTTAATCAGACACTGTCACATCAACATCCAATGTGAAAATACTTATTAAGTAACTTGAAAAAGTAACAAAAATTAGTGGAACTTGAATACACATAGTGGAGCTTGAATACTGACCAGTCTGGGATGACACTTTCACAGCTGGTGCACTCGGCCTTCCCTGTTCTGGTGTCCTTTGCACTGTGCCTGCACAAATGATGAAACGTTATTAGTTGCACAACCTGACCTGAACAACATCCCTCAACATCCAACCCTTGCAAGACAGAACAACAGATGCTAAACTGAATAGTGAGTGAGTGAGTGAGTTCTTACTTGGTGAAGATCTCCAGTGCGAGCTCCAGGAAGGTTTCCTTCTGGTCCTGACTGGTGTTCTCTAGTGACTCCAGTTTGATGAAGGCCTTGGAACAGGAGCCAAACGCACGGTTGGCACAGGCAGCCAGGGCTGAGGGGGGAAACAGAAACATTACACACTGGGCTTGAGATAATGTGGAAACTTAACCTGCATATACCAGAACACTGAGTATTGTGCTGTCCATACCCCCAGTAGTGTCCGTACCCCAGTAGTGTCCGTATCCCCAGTTGTGTCTGTAACCACCAGTGGTCTTCGTACGCCCTGTTGTATCTGTACCCCCAGTAGTGTCCTTCTCCCCAGTAGTGTCCATACCCCCAGTAGTGTCGGTACTCCCAGTAGTGTCCATACCCCCAGTAGTGACCAGTGATGTCTGTACCACAGTAGTGTCCTTCCCCCCAGTAGTGTCCATACCCCCATAAGCAGATAAGATAATAGATGATCACACACCAAGTAGTGAATAGATGTCCACAGGGTCGATGATATCCTCATATTCCCGCAGGTGCAGCGCCGTTTTCATGGCTGCGTCCACGTACCCGTTGTACAGCTGGCGTTGTGCCAGGATGTAGAAGTGGTACGCCTCCGCCCCACGCCACGCGTTGTCGATCACCTTTGAGTCCATCGTTGACGCGTCCTCTTCCAGTAATCCAGCCAGAGCTGAGCTCGCCTGGAGGGAGGAAAGTATGATAATTATATTTCATTATACAAAGGTTGATATGGAACACTACATTTTCACATGGGGATTGAGATGGATTGAAATATGCTGTACTTGCTCGCAAGCAAATGTCATGTAAATTAGTATAATATTATAAGTTCATAAATTTTATTTTTGAAGGACTTCATTTTGCAGTTGGAGGAGAATGGTACGTTCAGTTAGAGCCAAATACTGCAGTTCTTTCTAGCAATGATGTAAGAAACATAAGGACTAAAAGCATGCAATACATTGTACACTTGAAGACAACTTACAGCTCTATTCCTTATAAGTTCACAACAATATCAAAATACACCACCTACCAACATTCTGGGACCTAAAGCTAAATGTGTTTTCTTTAGGGCACATCACTGGTAATGAGACTAATGCTAAATTTCCAAACTGGGGCCCAGCCAGGATGTTTGTGGAAACGAAAAGCAGAGAATACGTAAAAACATACGCAAATAAAGCCCAAGTCTTTTACATCTTTCTGTCACTGCCTGAAAGTCTGACCTTTGTGGTGACACCTTCTTTCCACTCATTTCTTGCCCCTGTACAGTCTATTCTAATAACTATGAACACAAACATTAAGAAAACAAAAAATCCATACAAGAAACAAAAAGGAAGATACTATTAGATTATACAGTAGTTTGGTGTCTTTTATATCACACTTTCGTTCCAGAAAGCTGCCCGGCCGGGCCCCGGTATGGAAATGTGACGTAGGCTTAGCAGGAACACTGACCTCCTGTCTCTTGCCCCTGGCCTTGGACTTGGAGGTGAGTTTCATCTGTTCATGGTACTTCTCTACCAGCAGAGCTGCCAGGACGTACAGCTTCTTAATCCGCAGGGGCTTCGTACGCTTCTTGGTCTCGTCTTCTGCTATCTGGAAAGCACAGATTAAAGAATGCACTAAGTGTGGAGTTGCAGAGGATTTTGTTTTAAGAGATAGACATGTATTTCGATTGTCAGTGGTTGGAATACACCATTTTATGCTGTCATTGAAATCAGGTAAACAATCAATAAGATTTAAAAAGTGGCCGTACAAAGGTAAACTTTTGGACAAAATTTTCAGAAATAGTATATTTTTACATCTATGCTTTGATGTATTGGTCTATGATGCAAATGCAAGATC
The DNA here is from genome assembly GCA_019207045.1 of Branchiostoma floridae x Branchiostoma belcheri. Classification (NCBI taxonomy): domain Eukaryota; kingdom Metazoa; phylum Chordata; class Leptocardii; order Amphioxiformes; family Branchiostomatidae; genus Branchiostoma; species Branchiostoma floridae x Branchiostoma belcheri. The sequence goes on from CM033040.1 coordinate 10,265,037, forward strand.
TAATCTTATACACATAAACCTGGTTTTATCTTCTAATAGAATAAAAAGTGCCTTTCTTAGATTGTTTCATGATTATTCATACTAAATAATCTTTTCATACTGTCAGAATTGTTTTTTTAAACAAACCACGGTCTAAAATGCAAAGTATACACAAGACTGTTATCAACGGTGCCTTAGATTGTAGAATATGATTGTCAGTAAATACCTTGAACAGTAGCTTGGCAGCGTCTAGAAAGTGGTTTGCCTTCCTGTAGAGCTCGATGGCGTTGACAATCTTGTCCTTCTCCAGAAGATGGGAGGCGTACTTAGCCAGGAGGGAGTCGATCTCCTTCATGTTGTGAGCCTTAGCCAGGTCCACTGCCTGGTTCCACTGGACAGGATACAGGAGACGGAATGTTAGAACAGTGTTATCAACAAAGGAGGTTGTGATACGACCTGTAATGATTCGCTATCATCGCTATAGAGACTCTTTGCAATCAAGTACAGTAGTGCCATCCTCATTAAAGAGCTTTAAACACTGCTTGCAGCTATATAGATGTGCAAAGTGTAGGTGTGGTAGGTGGTTAATTTGCTTCTAGTTGGACCTTTATTTATTCATGAGAAGCTCAAATTGCCATACAGGCTGCTTTTTATTGAGCACATGAGGGAAGAGGAAAGGGTCAGTGAAATATAACCAGAAGCTGTGTTATATCCATTTTTATGTCATGTCCTATGACGCGAAAACGTTAGATACGGGTGTTCCGGACCGGGCCATAACTTCCGTATCGCACAGGTTCGAAAGGCGTATCACACGGGCTCCATTCGAATAAATCAAACTGTTTCGAGCGGGCCAAGTGCGGCGCCATGGAAAGTTCGACTACCTGATTCGGGTGATACGGAATACACCGTGTTGTATTCTATATGGACAGTTATACCCGTGGCTAAACAGAAACTGATACAGAAGCTGGTAGGCTATGCCAACCGGTTATACCGGCTACACAGAAACTGACACAGAAGCTGGTGTCTTACGATGAAGGTTGATTTGATCATACAGATTGGCAACAAGCCGTAGATCTCACCATGGTCCATATAAGGGGATAGCTTACTGGGTGTAGCAATTGATCAGAAGCTCCCATTTAAAAAAAATCTTTTTTAACAAAATCACACAAAATAATCATATCTGACCTGGTTGAGCTGCACACAGCAGTCTACAGCTTGCTTCACCTTGTTACACTGGATGCAGCAGGAAGATGAAATGATTATTCAAGGATGGTAAACCAAAAAGTAGACTGTTACTCAAGCAACTGGATATGGTTTTGAAACGGTCAGACGTTTTGGATAGAATCCACTATCCTTCATCAGTGACACTGAAGTGATCTGCAAGAAACAGGTCTTTTATACTCTAACTATGAATGAAGACAATTTCATGTCCAATAGGAAACGTTGGATGGTAAAGTTCAATATAATAAATATCTTAGCACTTAAAACATTTCAAACACAAACAGTCCTTAGGATACTACGTTTAACTAGAATTATGTCATTTTTAAGGTAAATATTGAATCAGAGTTTTGAAAACAATGATAATGACCTTATATTGCAACAAGTTTAAGCTACAGAATCTAGCATCAGTGTAACATCAACTGGACTACATGTTTGCAATTGAAGTGTGCACATTTTTTATTTGCATCTTTGAAAATATTAAAGCTCCTTACCTTGCAGTAGGCAGCCACTGCCTGCTGACACATACCGACAGTCACAAACATGGCAGCAATTTCCTGTGAAAAACACACAAAAACTTGGTTACAGTGTGACCATAAAACTTTTCTGTTTGGAGCCTTTTGTCTTCATCTCATCTCATTTCACAATTTTTTCTTTAGATGATTCTCAAGTGTCAACATTAGATGCTAAAGAGGTTTTTTAGAGTCTGACATTTTTAAATGACTTTGTGAAGGTAAGTTAGATCAGCAAATATGAAGAGGTGCTTTATCCTAAATCTTATTATGTTTCCAGTAGTTTTATTTCTGTGGTTTTTACTGTGACTGCTCTACTGTTAATTTGCATTTCCAATGAATCACCATATTACAAAATTGTTTCAACCACAAACTTAGCACACATCTTTTCCCCTTATGCATGTACTGTGAAATACAGTCCTTGCAAAAATAAATGAATGTACAGTACATACAGGCAGCAGTTTGTGGTTCTCCGGTAAGGAGTGCACCAGACTCTCCAACCCGGGGTAGTCCTCCAGCATGTAGTAACACTCCGCCAGTCGCTCCTGGTTACGGCCCTGCACATAGTACGTCACTGCGTTCTGCCTGCAGGGGTCATGGAAATGTAGAATCATGAGGTTTGTGAGAAAACATCTTACAATGCACAACAGCTATATCTCAAAAACAATTAAGCTAAAATCAATTTTTGACTTTGGTGTATTGGGCAGTTCCCTTCTCTGTTTCTGTATGACAATGGCCACGAATAAAATTCATGACCTACCAACTGTAAGGCAAACATCAGAAGTGATGCCTGAAACTTATGTCTTGAGTATCATTGATGAATTTGTTAAAGGGTATGAAAGTCTCTGTGACAGTGTAATAAGGGATGAATTATATGTATTAGTAATTACTGTACTTTTCAAGATTGTCAATGCCCCCTTAGCAGTTTATAGGCAAACCAATATGTGAATAAAAAAAAATTATATTTCATATGCAAATTAAGAGCCTGCAAGCATTATTTCTAACACAGCCATTTGAAATGAATTTTGTAGAGTTGTTGAAGAAAATAAGTTTTGTCTGTTTGCCTCATTGACCTCGTTTTCAATCTGTCATGACTGCCAGGAGAGAAAGTTGTATTGGAATAGTGTAACCCTTGATTTCATCATCATTGAAATGGAACTTGATGCACAGGACAAGAGTATGGCCTTTTGACAACAAAACACACAAAGCACTAAAAATGGGGGACATTCCTGCAAGGGGGACATTTCTTCATGGAGGATACTTTTGCATGGGGGACATTTCTACAAGGCGGTACTTTCTACAAGGGGGTACTGACTATTATTTGTTTGCTTGTAGCTCTACAGTGGAAAGCAATCAACATTACCATTTCTGCCTGTCAGCGTAGTAGTCTCCGATAGCGTTCCACGCCTGTTCCAGAAGCTGGTCCTCGCCACCCCCGCTTCCCGTCTTCAGCAGCTGCACCACACGGAACCAGTCTCCCAGTTTCACCCGCAGATTCACAGCAAGGTCTCTGCAGAAAGGTAGCACCACATTTGACAACACGCCAATTCAAAGAGAAAACAAATACAGCAAAAGCCAGATAACTGCACAACGAATTACTGCACACTTCTATTAATTGCATGAATTCACAAAATCCCCAAATCCCAGTGCGATCCAGCTGGATAACTTGCACCACCCATATAAAATGTAATTGCACAAAATATGCTCAGTTTCATTACAAAACCCATCCTGATGTGCAAAAAAAGAAATTATCAGCTTTTACTAGCTCTAGAAGCATTGAAGAAAATCACAGGTAAGATCTGAGACCTTTACTGTCTTAGAGCAAATACTATAGCTAAGAAAAAAATTGAAGACACAATGAAGAAGCTTCTTTACCGTCTGTCAATGTCCAGATAGACCCTCTCAGCCTCTTCAAACCTCTTAAAGTAGGCTGCAACTTCAGCATTTTTCATGGCCTCACTCTGGAAAATAAAGACCAACGACCCTGATAAAGTGTTTGCATGACTGTTTCACAGACGTGGACATTTTTAGAAAAGGCCTTCAATGTAACACTCTCCCTTTTCGCTGACTTCTGCATAATCATTGCTAACCTGAGTAATACTATACATAGAGCAGGAACTGGAATCAATGGAATTAAATGAAACTTATTGGTATGACTTAATTGACAGATGTAGGATTTGTTTTTGAAAGTCCAAGTAGGATTACTAATCCATTTAATGAAATTGTACACTGTGATTTCAATTAGATATAGATCAAATTAAATACATTTTACTTTTGGCAAGCAGTCTCTTGTAGAAAATATTTTACTAAAGTTTGTTTCAAGTTTTTAACAAGGACACTTTCTCAAAAGATTATGTTGGACATTGCGCTGAGACTGAGAGTTTCCCTTACCTGTAAGTTGCCCAGTTTTTTCACAAACTCGATGCCCTGGTAGTCCTTACACCGCACGAAGGCCTGTTCAGCCGTGGGTAGGTCCAACTTCTCCAGGGCCGCCTCCGCAAGTAACCGCCTGGAAAAATACAAGAGTCTAAAAATGAAATATCATGATGATATTATGTAAGATTTACATTATACTGTAACGCCAGTTTACCTTTATTCGCGGGGTAACCTAATTCCGTTGTACCTAAAAAGCAGGATATTTAGGGGTATCACGTAGATAGACGGTGGTTTCAAATTGCTTTTTTGTTCAACATATTGTAGTTTGAGACCACCGTCAGTCGACTTAATATCCCGAAATACCCTGGTATTGAGTACAACGGATAAAGGTTACCCTACGAATAAAGGTGAACTAGCGTTACATGTCATGTTAAAATTGGTGGGTCAGTATTCCCTGAGTAAGATGGGTTGCTTGTTGTCGTCTCCCTATCATGGTTCAAAATTATCAAAATCTTGAATGTTAAATCATCCTTTCTTTTCCCTTACCAATGGTTTTCTGAGGTAAGAGCCAGCTGTATGTTACAGAACTTGCTGTTAGTGTAATATTTGTAACTTTTGCACATTTTCAGACTGATGACTGAAGCTCTATCACTGTGAGTGGGACTTTAGTAAGATTCTATCAACTCAATGATCCATACCAGAGCCTGGGATGAGGGTTGTCCTCGATGAACTGTGATGCATCCGCAATGCCGACCTTCTCCAGAAGGTCACGACTGTCTCGTAGGGACTGGGGAGGGAGAGAAAGAAGTGCATGCAAATTCTATTATCGAATACTTCGATGAAGGTTAGACATTCAGGTAATAAGATATGCTAAAAGGAAGTTAGTCAAGGAATTGGATATGAGTTTGGAAACGGTCAGACATTTCAGGCAGAATCCACTATCTTTTGTCAGTGACACTTAAGAGACCTCGTTGGAGAGTTTTTACTAGCCTGATTCTATCATAAAAAAAATCTCTATTTTCCATAGAATTTATCAGGATCCATCCACGACATTTCCTTTTCTAAATCCAAGTACCCCCACAATGGAATGTTCCTCGGAAATTCAAGACCTCGTTCGCTACAACCCTGCGTTTAGGCTTCAACTTATGGTTAATCTTACCAAACAAACTTGATTTAAGCATAACTATTTATTCTCTGAGGAATTATAATACCCGCGTTTGGAGTGGAATGCTCTTTTAAATTAACACTTCAATGGTTAACATCCCTACCTTGATCTCCATATCAATGATGTATTCCTTATTTGGAAGTTCTGGTTCCTTCATGATCTCGTCCAGCAGGACAGAGCGGATCTCAAGGTCGGCGAAGTGACAGATGTAACCCGAGCTCAGGATGGGCTCCTCAGGGTCAAGGTTACGGAATATGTACATCCTGGTCTTCTCCATCATCGCAAACAGCTCCGGGTTATCCTGGTTAACAACAAGTTAATGGATCGAGTTAATGGGTTATTGAATTGGACTACTCGAGTTCAAGGTTACGGAATATGTACATCCTGGTCTTCTCCATCATCGCAAACAGCTCCGGGTTATCCTGGTTAACAACAAGTTAATGGATCGAGTTAATGGGTTATTGAATTGGACTACTCGAGTTCAAGGTTACGGAATATGTACATCCTGGTCTTCTCCATCATCGCAAACAGCTCCGGGTTATCCTGGTTAACAACAAGTTAATGGATCGAGTTAATGGGTTATTGAATTGGACTACTCGAGTTCAAGGTTATGGAATATGTACATCCTGGTCTTCTCCATCATCGCGAACAGCTCAGGGTTATCCTGGTTAACAACAAGTTAATGGATCGAGTTAATGATGGGTTATTGACCTGGACTACTCAGGGTCAAGGTTACGGAATATGTACATCCTGGTCTTCTCTATCATCGCAAACAGCTCTGGGTTATCCTGGTTAACAACAAGTTAATGGATCGAGTTAATGGGTTATTGAATTGGACTTCTCGAGTTCAAGGTTACGGAATATGTAAATCCTGGTCTTCTCCATCATCGCAAACAGCTCTGGGTTATCCTGGTTAACAACAAGTTAATGGATCGAGTTAATGGGTTATTGACCTGGACTACTAAGGGTCGAGGTTACGGAATATGTACATCCTGGTCTTCTCTATCATCGCAAACAGCTCAGGGTTATCCTGGTTAACAAAAAGTTAATGGATCGAGTTAATGGATTATTGGACTTCTCGAGTTCAAGGTTACGGAATATGTACATCCTGGTCTTCTCCATCATCGCAAACAGCTCTGGGTTATCCTGGTTAACAACAAGTTAATGGATCAAGTTAATGGGTTATTGAAATAAATAGACCAAGTTTACAGGTTTTGAAGTGAGAAGTGCACTAACAATTTAAATACCTTCTTGCGACATAACAAAGTCGTTATATTCATACGCTGTAAATATCGCTGTGCAGTGTAATATCTTTAAGGGTAGATTCAATCTTTGGTTCATCTGGAAAAATGACCAAAAACATTGAATTATATTGAATCAGACATGATCAGTTAGATTCTACAAAACGACCTTTCAGGTATATAGGGAAAGTAACTACCTCTACAGAATGTACATTGCAAAATGGCACATAAGCTAAATCATGGCTTTAAACATGGTGCAGTACATTTGTGATGTGCTAGGTGGCACACATATGCACAGACCTAATTTTTGTATTTCTCTCCATACCATGGATATTAGATTGAGATATATTCTGTTTGAATGGAAAATAGCACATGAACTGGTGCCTTCAACAACATGTTGCAATATCAATGTAATGTGCTAGGTGGCGCAGTTGAGCAGACCAAATTTCTCAAGGGCATTTTTTCTCACCTCAGCCCACTTCATGTCCCAGACGTCCTTCCGCTCGAACTTAAGATGTTCCCCAAGGATTTCCTGCCCTGTGCTGTCCGTCACCCGCGTGTCAAGGTCAAAAAAGGTCAGCACGCCAGCTATGTCCACTATGGCCAGTCTCCTGTGAAAACCGACAACAGTCAAGGTTAACAGAGGACATTATAGGTTGTACATGTACATAGCTTTTTATATTATGAAAATGATTTAATCAAAGAATCAACATTTGATACAATATAATACATATTACAAATGAAATGACAGCATACTTTTAAATTCTATTGTATCTATCTGAAATTTATATCAATGTTATTAGACTACAATATACTATAATGAATAAATTTTGCAATATCTAAAATTCATGTTTGTATTCTCTCAAAAATTTATAAATTTGTATTCTATAATTGTTCTAATATCTGAAATATCAAAAGTCTATAGTTACAAATGGCTGTTGTGACTAAGTCTTCTTTGTTTAGGCTGGCTGAAGCTAATACTTAATGAGAAAGACTTAACCTAATGTGACGGTCGTAGTATGCTTTAATTTTTGATAATGTCAACTAACTAAAGGAAAACTTTAACATAAAGCCAATTTAACAAAACAATGGTGGTAGTTTTATTCAAACTTACGAGGAGTTACAGTTGAGCGCCAGTTGGTGAGGACGACAGTTAAGCACGTGTTTGTGTACCAGAGCAAAGTTAGGCATGGTGTAGCGATGCAGAGTTCCCGACTCACGCGCCTGGGGAGGGAAGAAAACATGCAACAAGATATCAGCATTTGTATTAACAAGATTCACAGTCAATCAAAATCACACTCAGGAAGACAAGTCTCTGGTCCGTTATGACAGGTGGTCACTATAGACAGGGTTCTAGATCCTTGTGTTAATGGGAAAAACAATATTGGGGCCATCAAAAGAGGTCACATTGGCCAGGTGGTTCTTATGTGGAGGCGATCAGTAGAACAGGTTTACAACTGTTGCTTGTAAGGGCCTTGTGCCATTGAGTATATACTAAGGTGCCCTCTTCTTGACCATTGTTAACAGTTGTTGTAATCAAATTGTAAAACTCACCACAACAAGAAGTTTCTCTGATGCAGTGATACAGCAGATGAGATCTCTGGTGGGCTGTAGAAAGACAAACACACTTACAACTATACCATAAATATAATACTACTACTGGTACTAATAGTAGAGAAGAATCACATGTAGCTCTGATCATGTTCACAAGTGCACAGGAAACTGTCTATCAGAAAATGATTGTTCCTTCAACTGAAGAGATTGATGTTTGAGAAATCACATCCTTTCCCTAAACGGTTACAATTGTTCAAGAATTAGACCACTACAAATGATAACACCAATATAAGCAATTTAGCCAAAAAAGCGTATTTTGTCAGATATTACTAGTATATTAGATTGAAGATTGATTTAAAAGACTTTTAGGTTAATGATTCGGATCAAAAAGTATTTTTTGCTTCATTTAAACATTTTGTAAAAAGCAGTTGTAGCTGAAGGTTTACTACAAACACTTAATTCAGAATCTAAATTTATGCTGTTTGCGCTTACTTTTTATGCTATTTGCAAACTTGTAAGCAGGTGAGGCCATTGTTACAGACAGGTGTGCAGGTGCGGACGGTTTATAACATTCTCACCTGTAGCTTTTGCCCCTCCTAAAGGGGTTTTAAGTAAGCATGAACATTCAGTACAACAAACAAACATAAATAAAACTCACAAAACATACAGAACAGTACTTAACAATAAAGAACATGCAAACAATGACAATTTATGTACATGTAAAAAAAGCAATGTTTAGTACATTTTCATGCTAAACATGGCATCTTTGCTACCAAGCTCCTTGGTAAAGTATTATGCAATCTGCAACTGTCCTGCTAAAATTAAAATGACCTACATTGTCCATCCTTTTTGTGGTATTACAGCTATCAAACTCTCAACCAATCAGATGCTGCTCTGGCAGTGTGCCATGCCTAGCTGAGGCTCATGGGTAAGCTAACAGCCAATCACATTCAGCCTGATTGGCTCTGATTGACAGCTGGGAAAAACACAGCCAAAAGGATGGATTGTAGGCTTGTTGATTGCATAATACAAGTCATGGGCCTGATAGCAATGATGAACTAACTTAAAGGCATATCTCAACAAATGGTATGAAAGTGACTTGTGATACACGGACAACATAAACATATGAAAGTGTCTGATATACAAGGCAATGAACACAATGTATAAATATCTTGACAGGAAGTTAACAATAAAAGAGACTCGCTTAAAAAGATTAACAGTCACGGCATCACTTCCTGCAACTGGCAAAAGAAGAGAAGGAAAGAGAAGAAAGGAGAGGAAAGAAGACAGAAGAAGCAAAGAGAAAAGAAAAGATAACTTAGAAGACCAAGGAAAAATACACTACCAGACATTTACCTGTAGAGCCTTGGTGAAGTCTGTCAGCCCTTCTCCACCTCCAGAGGGGGTGTCATCTATATGGAACAGCCTGGAAGTAAGCAACATCAACTAAATAAACAAGACAAAAATAACATTTTCAAGTCCTTTGTTCTAAAACAGGAATTTGGGGATTTCAAACAATTCATTAGCAAGGCTGATCCCCTGTAGTCATGTGTATGCGCATTGCACTCTGAGATAGTGCTTCCTAAATCATAAGATACAGTTAAGGCAGACACATGCTTGACAGAAATGCATCTCAGGCAAAAACTGAAACATTGCAGCTCACAAAGGTAAAAGTGGAAAATAACAACTAGTAGTACTGCAGAAACACATTCAGAGCAAAAACAATTACCTCCCCATGAATAAGTAGTATCTTCTATTGACCCATGACCTGGACTTACATTTAGCTTTACCAACTCTGATCTGTACTTCCTGCCACTCTGGCAAGTCTGACTTTTGTAGACATCTTCCCACCCACTTCCTGTCACTCTACTGGCAGTGCATTCAAATACCTAATACAGTAGAAGTCGGCTATTGGCATCATCGATTTGTCAGCGAATTTTACCCGTTTACCCGACTTAGTCCAATAACCCTAGGAGAGTCCAAACGATCGGCGGGGGAGGGGGGTGCTGGTTACGGACTCAGGGTTGAAATAACCATACACACACATGTCAAAACTGGTATTATATACTAAATTTTATTCATGAACATGCATGTTTCATATGCAGAAGTAACATTGTAGTTAATATTTATCCAAGTTTCTTTTTTTCCTTTACAGGCACGTGTCCGTCATACGTAACGAGAATAAATAAATATAAAAATACAACATCCGCTGCGTCTCGATTCAATCACATTTCAGTGCAGAATGATATCACACACACGTTTATACATATCCGACACATCATCAACATTTTAATGTAACGTTAACATCATGTGGTAACGTTGAACTGTAAAAAAAAATTATGCTCCGATCCACAGAAAATTGTAGTTTTAGCGTGACTCTCAGCTTTAGATACCGCTGTACAGACTACATTTATCGACGTGTAATCGCTCAGTCCGATCATCGTATGGTTAAACATAACATATTTACCGATAAGCATTAGTTTGATTACAACTTTTAAGCGGAAGGTACGGAAACTTTGCTGAAAATTGACGATTTTGTGAGCAAATAATTATGTAGTGTAGCGCTAAACAAACAAGCATGCCGATGCCGTGGTGAATGACGCCAAAACTGTCGCTCGTCTTCCAGCCATATTTACAAACTCGGAACAAACTGGGCTAAATGCCCGAACTTATCTAACTTACAAACATTTCAGCTTCATAATGGCTGGTTTTGGGTAGACGATGTTCACAAAATCAGTGGGAATTTTAGCTCGAAAATTCACAAACATCAGCGCGTATTAGACAAAAGAAAAATGGCGCCGATGCTATCCCGTCACCCTTTGCGCTTTTGTATTGCGTAACTCCTGGGTGCCGCCGGCGCGGCGTACCAGCGTTATTTGTCCATTTCAGCGGCAATTTTGACGGTTTTGCCGATCGAATGCATTTGTAAAGGCCGCTGATAGTTCATTTTCGACTTTTTTTCTTGTTTTCTATCACATATTTACGGGCCAGTATGCGATTGACCTGACGATATTTTACCCGAATGTCCGATTTATGCCATAATAGATGATGCGATTATACCATTGTATTTACAATGGAGTGAATGGCAAATGGTTTGGGTTTTCAGAATTCTATGCAAATCCCAGACTTATGCCAATAGCAGTGATGCAATTAGTTGGTGTCCACTGTAGTATACAGACACACCCAAAAACACATACTGAAAACAATGAGCTAATAAAACTATTGTAAACTTGACTGACTTCTCTCTTCCGTCCTTCCTCTGTGAGCTGTACTGTCCCACGTCCATCATGGCCAGTTTCTTGGGGCTGGTGTACTGCCAGGTGTAGAACGCCTCTTTAGATGCAGCGATGATATGGGACGCAGTCATGGACACGTACAGGGGCTCTGGAAGGGAAATATGTTGATAGTAACAGGCTTACATTTATCTATGTGGAAATTAGAGAATTGCCTATTATAGTATCAAATTTCTGTAGAGCTGATTCCCTGATTGTCTGACAGCTCATAAAAGTGAAAATATTCAAGCCTCTTGACTAGACAAGTTTTGATCTAATCACGTATGCTAGTAGAAGTGTTCCCATTGCATTAAAAACTAACAAAAGGTTGTGATTTTGATCCCACACCATGTCATACCAAAAAATGGTACATTGTTTTTTCTGCTCAGCACTCGCATTTGGGGAAGAGGATGGTAGCTGAATACACAGACCACTAGCAGTGAACTACATGTAGTCCCCTGCCGTAGTGATTGCAAAAAATTGTGTGGCTCAAGAACTATTGAAACAAAGATGGGCACTGCCATATGCAGAATCTGGTGTGGGAACAACTTTAACTTTTGACCAACTAAACAGGTCTTGAAATACTTTTTTCTGCATACCTGCACTGGTGCAGGTAACATTGAAAATTACCTGCACCAGACAAATTTTACCTGCACCACTCTGAATTAGGATTAGTATTGATCATACTAAAATCTGTTCAGAAACTATTGCCATTACTTCTTTCTATACTTCATAGGTGGTGACAGTACAGTGCAACTAGTAAAGTCCCTATCATGAAACATGACATGTAAACCCATTACATGGACCAGTGCAGGTTAGGTGCAGGTAGACACCAGAAATACCTGCACAGCTCCAATATAACCTGCACTAACCTGCATATGCAGGTGGTATTTCGAGCCCTGCTAAATCACACTCACCTATGTCGATGTACTTGGAGTCCAGCGGAGTGCCGATGGAGTTACACAACACGAGCACGTACTGTCCGCTCTGGTCGTCCGCTCGCGTGGACAGGCAGCAGAAGTCACCGCACGCTGTGATGGACATCAGGTTCTTCACATACTTTACAAAGCGCTGGAGGATATCGGGGGTAAGAGATATCAGAGTAACGTCGATGCAGGGCTCTAGCCAGCATCCGTTTTTCCGTCAATTGACGGAAATCTGCTGCGTGTGACAGAAAAAAATTTAAAACCAATCCGTCAACCTTGACGGACAAAAATCTGATAAAAGCTCCTTGATGGAAGCTACAGGCGGCTTGGGGACGCCGTCCACGGCCGTAAAAGCCACACTGTTTGTTTTGCTATTGTTATGATTGTTGACAATGTGTGTTGGTGCCCTTTGGCATATGATAATCTCATTAAACCCCATTTTTCAAGGTCTCACTTCAGTCTCTCTAACTCCTGGAATAGTGTTTTTGCAACAATGGGAATTGGCTGACGGAAAAAAATTTCCAGCTGGCTAGAGCCCTGCGTCGATGTAAATTCCGGCTGGTGCAATAATGCAAAGTTATCTAGCTGGACCGCACCAGTTTGGGATTTGGGGATTCTGTGCAGTTAACAGAACTGTGCGTTAATCCGGTTTGCAATTAACTGGCTTCTACTGTACACAGATACCATATATATGAAAAAAAGTACTAGGTTGTCCTACAACTATGCATCACAAAAAAAAGGTAGGCAGAAAGTCCCATAGCCTTTATTAGGCCATAGGTGAAGTGGGCTGTTATCCACTGTGTCTAGGGTATTGGAAGGCGAAACCCTACCCTCTACTTCCACTGCCTTTTACCTCCCCAACCGAAGTCTAGCACCCATTTTTACAGTGGAGTGAGGAAAGTTGTGTAAAGTGCCTTTCCTAAGGGCATGAGATCGGTAGCATGACGGGATCTGAACCCAAGACGTCTGTGTTCTGGGCCAAACACCCAGCACTTATGCCACATGACCCTACATTCATTCATTCATTCTTCCCATAGCCTTTTAATCAGCCGTAGGTTGATTAATAAGCCGTAGGGGCAGCACAATATGTTATGCTGTATCAATAGGCATTTTAGTCCCCTGGCGGCGCCTATCTCCTCTCCGGGGCGTGGAAAGTCGTGTAAAGTGCCTTTCCCAAGGGCACAAGATCGGTGGCACGACAGACGGATTCGAACCCGCAACCTCTCAGTGCAGATCCGAACATGCTACCACTGCGCCACGCGGTCCCATGACCCTACAATATATTACAATTCACAATATAATACATCAGTTTTGCAAGAACATGACCTAGCAGCAGCTGGTTATATTATACTAAACCTAACCTTTGTACATCTAGCTGTAAGTATTGTTCAATTAGCTACTGTATCTAGTGAGGATGCCTTGTACTTAGTGGTAATGAGTTTCACTCCACAATACCTCGTTGTTCTTGGTGTCCCAGAAGACCACACAGTGTTCCATCCTGTCAGGCTTGGTGAAGGAGTACACCACAGTGTTGGAGCAGTAACCCCACTGTAGGGGGGAGGGGGGCAGGAAAGAAAAGCAACTGTTACAGTTTATCACAGTGACTCTAACTCACAGGTAACCTGCATTATAGCACTTACGACAACAATTATGCTAAAATTAGCTTGAAACTCTGGCAGTAGTTTCAAAGATCTTTGTTGTAAGATGCAACTTTTGTGACATAATATGATATACATATGCTTGATTTTCTGTAAATATGCTTGATATATAATACTTATGATATTTCAGTTTTTGTCTGACTTCATGTTTTAAATATCTAGGTCATTCTACCTATATTTGCCAAATATCTGAAAGGATTTTAATATTTGACAGTTTATACATTGGTTTTTAATTCAGTGGCAACACTGCAATTTCCAATAGAGGCATCTTATATAGTAAAACTTACTTACTTGTAAAAAGGCTGCACTTTTAGAAACAAAGTTGAGAGTTTTGACCCCTACCTTGTAGTCAGGTCTGATGTTAGCAAAGTAGATGAAGGAGTCGACAGCCAGGGCGATGCGCAGACTGCCCCCCTCCCACGACACCGACTGCATGGACTTGCCTGGTACCTTCAGTGTACGCAGATGCTGGGAAAACAACAACATAACAGGATATATGAGAATTCTTGTACACAACCAAAATTAAACTTACTTCCTTACGTTTCGGTGTCTATCAGACACCTTCCTCAGAGCTTCTGACTGGAGTTCTGCTTCTCGTCGCTATATGTAGCTGATGTAGGTGGCGCTTTTGCGACGAGATTATCCCAAACGTGTCGCAAAAGCGCCACCTACATCAGCTACATATAGCGACGAGAAGCAGAACTCCAGTCAGAAGCTCCGAGGAAGGTGTCTGATAGACACCGAAACGTAAGCAAGTGAGTTTAATTTTGGTTGTGTACAAGAATTCTCATATATCCTATATTCTACCACCCTGATGAAATTATTTTCGGGAACAGCATAACACCAAATATCATGGTAAATGCGGTTACTTTCACAATTACTGTAGCAAATATTACGTAGCCTTGCAGTGTTTTTAATTTGCGTTTAAAACAACTAGTCAATGACATACATTTTTCATAGTTTCTTTTTTCGTTATCATTGGTTATAATGCAAAATTATGCTTTTTAATTCATAAAACTACCTTCTGATAAATACATTTGTACAAAACAAATAAATTTGTAGTTTACCTTTATCCGTGGGGTAACCTATATCCGTTGTTTTGAAAAACAGGTCTTTAGGGATATCAAGTCGACGGACGGGGGTTTTACATTGCATCGTTTACAAATATAATTGCAGTTTGAAACCATAGTCCATTGACATACAATCTCTGAATTACCTGTTTTCTAATATGACGGATATAGGTTACCCCGCGGATAAAGGTTATTTAGATGAGATTCTGACCTCCCCAAATGGTGTGTAGAACTGGACCACGTTGATGTCCCTGTCCTGTTGTTGTGACTTCTGTGAGCCTCCGACAGCAAGCACGGCCCCGCAGTGATTCCACGCGATGCCAATCACCTGCATACCTGTGTCAATCAGCACTGGGGCTGTGGGGAGGGTACATTAGATATGTATTATTAGGGGCTGTAGGGAGAGTACAATAGATTATCAGACAGGGGTGGGTATTGGTAGGGCCTAGGAAAAATTGTCGTGTTTCCTACCCTAGAAAAACCTGCCGATCCTAGCCTTGTTTTGGGTGGGCAGAGGAGTCACATATCTTTCAGTTAAATTTTTTATTTAACCAGCTTCCTATATTTCATTGAAGTAAAGAAACGGCTTGTCCTATCTAAAGAAGGATAAATGTAACGTTATCCACTGACCTGATTTGTAACCATTATGTGCAAAATTAAAGTTTGACACTGAAAACATAAACAGATTTCAGTTTAACCTTGTTAAACTGTATTGTATCACTAGTGTTTGGGGCCAAAGTCTACAAAATTAAAAAGAAAATTAAAGAAAAAAAGATAACCTCTACCTACCGACCCTATTTTTTTTTCAGGACTGAAACAGCAAACACAACATTTTTTTCCTAGGCCTAGTCTGGTATCCTTAGCTAGTTACATGCATTAATTGCTTTCCTGTATAATAGTCCAGCACCCAATAATAGAAAAATGTTTGGTATTTGAATATTTGCCTGAAGAGGGCTGTTGAAATACAATTGAAATGTATTAGACAGGGATGGGTATTGGAGGTCTGGTATACATGCAATTCTAGCTACATTCACTCCTTTAATTGCTTTCTTGTAGAATAGCCGGGCACCCGTTAATAGAAAATGATTGGTATATGAAGATTTGAATAGGGCATTAATGATCTGAATACAGTAACGTGTTTAATGATTAGTTATTCATTTATCATATGCTAAGCGGCAGACACAAATTCAATTCCAAAGCAAACTAAGCATAAAATCAAAATCAGAGTCCAGATTCAAACAAAAAATCAAACACACAAACTTCCCTTAGGCCACACCAATTTAATTTCTTGGTTCTCGGATTTCCCGACCCATTTTTTTCCAATTTGAAAATAAAAAAAATTTAGTCCCAAGGAAAATGATATAGGTTTTGCTGTTGCAGACCCCATTCCATGGGCACATACTGATGATAAACCAATCAGAGCGCTTATTTGCAGTCACTGTGATGATGATCAGAACAGTGGTATAAAATCAAAGGAAGAGATTCATTGGATAAATCATGCCATGAAAAGCTGAAAACTTGACTACTTACCTTGTTTTTTTGTGTTATATATGTTCGCCACAGACTTTTTGCAATTTTTTTTCTCTTTTTTTTCGACCGCCCGCCCCAATATTTTTCTGAAAAAATCCCAGAACCAAGAAATTAAATTGGTGTGGCCTTACCTTCGTCATACTCGTGTCTCATGATCTGACATCTGCCGTTGTCGAAGCAGATTGCCAGACACGGGCAGTTTGGCTCCACGAAACCATCTGTCCCGTTGTACCACTCCATCCCAGCAATCCGCACAGCGCCCGTCACGTTAGTCAGACAGTACAGGACCATCTTGTTCTGTGAAAAAAACAACAATCAAATCCACTCAGTATCATTGACCAATCAGAAAACTCTATAGCCTGTCACTCAAACTTAGTCTGGACCAATCAGATTAACACTTCCATAGTACATGTTAGTTGCAAGGTGTCAATTTGAAGTTTTTCATACATGTAAGCTTCTGTGATTGGATAATAATGCCATAGTGAGAGGGGCAAGCAGACAAAAGATGTGAACAGCATCTTCCATAAGTGACTACTAGTAGTAGTACCACATTAGGAATACATAATCTTGCAAATGTTTTGGATAAACATTGGGGAAAAATCAAACTCAAACTAGACTAAGACTGTAAGAGTACATCAACAATAAATAGTAAAAACTTAGCAATGTCAGCATTCATGCTTAGAACAAAATCTTGACCAAAAAAAAAATGTTTGGTGACAAGAGGACAGACTTACGCAGAAGTTGCCAAGGTTGTCAAAGATCTGGATCTCTCCATTGGTCATCCCAAATATCAGGGACTTCCCATCTGGGGACCACTGGAGGGGGAGGGGGGTACATGGAAATATTTCATGTTATAACAAATGATGATGGTACTAACGTTACATGGCTGGTGCTTGAAATTGTTCTTTTGGCATATATGCCTGTACCCCTCTGTTAGGAAAGTAGACTTTATGAAGACATAATACTTTTGGTGTCATTAAATAAAAGATATACAATGCACTCCATTTACCTTTTTTGCAACATCATTTTATAGAAAACAAAAAAGGCAGCAGTATACGCTGAAACAGGGCTCTAGCCAGCTCGACATTTTTTTCCGTCAGCCAATTCCCATTGTCGCGAAAACACTATTCCAGGAGTTAGAGAGACTGAACTGAGACCTTGAAAAACGGGTTTTAATGAGATTATCGTATGCGAAAGGGCACCGACACACATTGTCAACAATCATAACAATAGCAAAACAAACAGTGTGTGGCTTTTACGACCGTGGACGGCGTCCCCAAGCAGCCTGTAGCTTCCACCAAGGAGCTTTTATCAGATTTTTGTCCGTCAAAGTTGACGGATTAGTTTAAAAATTTTTCCGTCACACGCAGCAAATTTCCGTCAATTGACGGAAAAAACGGACGCTGGATAGAGCCCTGCGCTGAAATACATTTGTCTAGTTCAAACCATAATGATCCCTACAGAAAAATCTCTGATCAGTGTTGACATAAGGATCAGGAAAAATGTTGTCTACTCACAGCCACGTTAGACAGCTGCATCCCCTTCAGTTCCTTCCCCCAAATTCTGTTCCCATCCACAGAGCCTACAATCACTGCACCTGGAGAGGGGAGGGGGGCATAACATCAAGTCAATATTTCAAATACATTTACTCTGCAATAGTTTAAGGCCTAAATCAGGCACCTATACAAGAAGCATAATCCAAACTGTCACAGAGTACTTAAATCATTCATAAATCTGACCAATCCCTAATTTTTCCAGAGAAATATGGACTTTTAACGTAATCGTCCGCAGTGCGAGGGGAGCTTACCGTCCTCGTACACGATACAGATCTTCTGTCCGTCAGCATTCCACTGCATGCTGCGTACCACCGACTTGTTCCTGTTGTTGATCATCTCCTCATACCACAGACCTGAGGAAAAGTTAGAACAGTTATCAACCAATTTGCTGGACAAAACACATCTGATATCAATTAGGCTTTTAGCTAGGATTTTATTATAGGGGGTCCAAATTTCTTGGTGAGTCGCGGTAAGTGATATTATAGACACCACTAATTGTAGGCGGGTCTGGGGCATCCACCTTTCATGGTACCGAGCTGTAGAGGATCTTAAGTTAAAATGGTGCAGTCTAAGGTATCCTGATGGGCAAAATTACTCTCCGAGAGGTCACAGTAGAAGATTTTTTAAATCCTATCATATAAGAATATGTGACCTTTGTACAGCATCCAGACGATGATGAGGCCGTACTGGTCACTAGTGGTCAGCTTCTGAAAGTGTTCGTTCCACGTGCACACCTGGACGGCACCTGGTAGGGAGAATATTGGACATTAGATACAATGTACATTGTACTGCCATTTTCTAGAGTTGGGAATAATAACAATTAACAATATTTCATGAATGTTGATTTTTTTCCTCTCCTCTTTTCCCTTTTATTTTGTTATACCTTAATTTGTATACAAAGATAGCGTGGGGGTGCCACTGTGCCATTCCTTACGTCTCTCTCTCTCTCTATATATATATATTACATATTATATTAGCAATACACTGTATCTAGACATCAACACTTTCAAAGATGCTGATAGACTCTAAAATCCTGTTTTTAATATAAGAACTGTTTGAAAATGTCTGTAAAAAGCACCTTCATTGCGCCAAACTGGAAATGAATTTTTCATCATTTGTTAATTTATTACGATCATTAGTCTTTCTATAGGATTTAACATAATTTCAAATATCACCATGAAAGTGAACATACCACTGTGTCCCTCCAGAGTCTGGTTCATAGACAGGTTACTGGGGGCAGCAAGGCCCTTCATCTTCACATCCTTACCTGGGGAAAAATGATACAACACATCTTATTAATATCATATATATATGTATAGCACATCACATACACACAAACACACACATGCACACACATACACATACACACTCAGACACATAAACAATAAACACAGGCAAATAGAAACAGTCTTGTGGCTCCCAGGAGTCGAACCCTGGCCTGCCAGTTCACGACCCAATGCCAAAAGGTCTGGACCATTTGGAATGGTCAGTTGGTGGTGCTTGAAACCCACTGTTACACTACTCCCCCTTTTCTTTTTAGGATCCGTCCTCAGATATCAGAGTTCAATATCCCTGTGTCGCACATCTAGCCTGTCACTCACAGACGGCATGGGAACCAAAATAATTTGAAGGAGACGAGCAGAAACAGTCTCCTGGCTCCCGGGATTCAAACCCACGCCGCCAGCTCACAAACCCAACACACTGAACCATTACGCCAAAAGGGTCAGACCCGTTGGGCATGGTCAGTTGGTGGTGCTCGAACCCCATTGTTGATACTCCCATTTACTTTTTAAGAAACTTGCACCCCACTGTTACACCAGTGCAGACTTACTGGACTGTGACTCCAGTTTGAGAACCTTGAGTAGTCCATCCTCCCCTCCACAAGCGATGTAGCCCTGTTCACGGTTCCAGGCCAGCGCTCGCAACTTGGTGTTGTTGGGGATCGCAATCTGACAGGGTAGTTAGACAACATGTGAAAAATGTAATCATAAACATACCTTTATACCTTTATACCACATCCAGGATAGAAGGCTTCAGCCCAATCAGCCTGTAGTGTCCTGATCTTCTTTCTTCATGTGTCATACTTTCGACACTCCCAGCACTTGTCTAGTCTAGCCTTAAACTGATTGACACTATCAGCATTGACAACTGAATCTGGTAACGCATTCCAGTTCGATACAGCTCTGGTACTGAAGGCGTGAGATCTTACTCTGGTCTTAGCCAAGGGATAGCAAAGAACATTATCTTTTCAAAGAACCTGTTGATGCATGTAACTTATAAGCTTAGCTGTGTTTTTAGAGACAAGAAAGGATCTGTAGGTATTTTAGCATGTAACGTTAAAGCTGTAAGAGCTTAATTGCAATTATGGCTCGAATAACACAAATTATGGTCAATGCAGTGCCTTGAATGATATTTTATAATATCATGATTAAGAACATAAAATTGAAATTTTGAATTACTGTGTCATATATTAGGTTTTGACCTCTATGTTAAATTAACATGTATAAGCAGGATTCATGTTAAAGGTGTTTTGAACTTCACAGCTTTCTTCCAGTTG
Organism: Branchiostoma floridae x Branchiostoma belcheri; assembly: GCA_019207045.1. NCBI lineage: Eukaryota > Metazoa > Chordata > Leptocardii > Amphioxiformes > Branchiostomatidae > Branchiostoma > Branchiostoma floridae x Branchiostoma belcheri. The sequence goes on from CM033040.1 coordinate 10,285,651, forward strand.
ATCCAGTACGATACAAAGCTGGATAAAAATTTCTGTGGGAGTTGAAAAAGTGAAATAGAAATTTTGCCAAGTATGAAGATTGTAGCTTGCATTTGAATAAATAAATTCGTTGTTACTCAACAAGCTAAACAAGGGCCACCCACCTTCTTGCTCAGATAGATGAACATCTTTGTTGTCTTTGTTCCTGCAGCCGCTGATCACCAAAAAACGCTCTGTTTCCGCCACAATCAGCGATATTTTCCAGCAAGACAAGTCAAAATTCAAACTTAGTCCGCCATATTTCTTTGCCAGGAATTCCTACCTAATTTGCATAATCTCGTTTGGATGTGTATCCCCGGTAACAAGATATTTGTAAGCCTTTCTCTAGCATTTATAGCCCTAATATGTCCATCAATTAAAGCTTGATAGTTTTTTTTATCTCAACACTTTACAATATTTTGTGAAAAAATTTAAACTTTTATTATTTTTTGTAGAGTTGTGGGAACTCGTTTCAAGTCTCGCGAGAAGTGGTGCACATCCGGGAACTTCTGACCGCCATCTTTCTTTTCCCCCGAGCAGCCATACTTGCTGCACGTTTTCCGGTAAATTCTGCAAGAATTTCGTCAAAATTTGCTATCATTTCACGATTTTCCTCATTTGTCTGTATATTACTGGATTTTTAAGATAACTAAGATCGTGTTTTACCGTTTCAGTGGTGGTAGGAGCTCGGAAAATCAGCCAAAATGAAGCAAAAGGTGGGTGAATTTTCAAGTGTACACATGATGGGTTCTGTCACCAAAATTTCGTGGCATGAGTGCAAAGCTACTTCGTAAGCACTGAGAGTTGATCTCAGTGTCATCATCATCACATAGAGTTTAGCCATATATGGAACGTAAAATTTCCGTTGTATGTGGTAATCCTTTGTTTCAACTGTTCTACAATTATTTTTTAAACATGGGCACCTGGTACAAAAGTGCCCCCTCCCACATGGTCCAGAAGACCCTCCATAAATAAAAAAATATACTAGTGGCTATTCACACAGTTTGTATAGTAAACCTAGCCAGACTTGTTGGACCTTAAAACTTCTTTGGACTAGACTCAGCTAAGAAGAGAATGTTACTAGTTTGTAAAAGTTAGTAAAAACTGCTCTGCTTTACCTGTATGAAATAAATGAATACAGTGATAGTGAAAATATTGAGAAAAGAGTTTACAGTGCCACCAAATATTCATGAAATACACGTAGAATCCTGGTCTTCAATCTTGCAGTTCTTTACTAACCCAACAATAATCCCTTTCGCAGAGACCATAATGCATGTGCAGCAACAGGAAGCCTAGGTTACAGTAGGTACATTTTTATGTCAAAGGTAAAGAAAGGCCCAGAAAACGAAAACAGTTCTTGTCTCGAGCATTGTTTCAACTTGCATAACAAGGTCCAGACGAGTTTTGGTTCTTTTTCCGAGCCTTTACCTTTGGCATATTACCTAGAATTCCTGTCCTTACACATGCATTATGATCTCTGTGATGTAAAGTGATAGGCTGGATATTAGACTGTTTCCAGGGCCTCCTCCAAGAAGCTCTAGAGGGTGAACATTCCTCAAAGGAAATTTGGGGCATGTTGGCACAAACTTACTTATATACTGTTCTCTTATAAACACTTCAAATCCTTTGACAGAGAAAGACGATGGAGAGTATCAACTCCCGGCTGCAGCTGGTGATGAAGTCTGGGAAGTACGTCTTGGGCCTGAAGGAGACCCTGAAGGTGCTGAGGCAAGGGAAGGCCAAACTCATCATCATCGCTAACAACACCCCTGCACTCAGGTTGGTACAATCCGGAATCCTCATGTTAACATGTTATGCTGTGAAGCTGGAATAGACTATTTGATGTATAGAGGGATCAGACTATTTGATGTATAGAGGGATCAGACATGTGTTACTCATGTATAAGATACTTATGATGCTGAGGTAGGGCAAGGCCAAAATCATAACACTCCTACACTGTCAAGTTGGTATGTCCCTTGTCCCAAGACAACTACCCGGGTAATACTGTATTTTCCAATCCTAGATACTACCCATTCATGTGTGGATGAAGGTTAGACATTAAAATATTAAGCCAGGCTAACAACTAATGGATCCACTGAATAGCTTTTGTAGACACTTCAAGTAGCACTCACTACATTTTGTCAAGTCCTATTGAGTCACCAAGCAAAAATAGTGGATGCCATTTGAAACGTATGACCATTTACAAGGTCTATTTGGTGTCTTAAGTGACTGTCCAATGTCCATCAATAAGACGCATGCTAATCTTAAACTTTTCTCCCTGTAGGAAGAGTGAGATTGAGTACTACGCCATGTTGGCCAAGACAGGTGTCCATCATTACTCTGGTAACAACATCGAGCTGGGTACAGCCTGTGGTAAATACTTCAGAGTCTGCACACTGGCCATCACAGATCCAGGTATGCACTTTAAACTTAAGTTACTAGAAGTGTTGCAATTTTTGTGGTGGGTTAATGCTTGCAGCTTTCACGACTGTATTGTCACTGCGAATTTAAACCACCACGAAATGCTTATTCAGTCTTCTGCCCTCCTGACGCCTTGTTCAACTGCAAATAAAAAAATAGAACATGTGTCCACAGAATTACCAATTCAGCTAGTATGGATTTCAATCAGAGTCTCTGCCAATGATCAGGATTCTATAAAATGTGTTTGGATTGTAAATCCTAAATTTCCAGTCAATCCATTGATCTAAAGCATTATGAATCCAATTTGAAAAGTTTTGACTGTCTTGTAATCAAAAATCTTCATTGGTTCTCCATATTGGGATCAGCAATTCTGACAAATCGTAATCTCTACTCTGACGCATGTCATGTATTTCCTTATTCCATTGTAATTATAATGAGCAAAATACCGGAACCAAAGAGTTTCGAGAATTTATCATGTAAAAAATCTTGCCATGTCCAGGTGACAGTGACATCATTCGCAGCATGCCAGCAGAAGACAAGGGCGAGTCGAAGTGAGCAGCACCATCTAGCAAGTCACAACAGTACTGCAATAGAAGATCTTAATGCTGTGAATGAAATAATAAACATCTCCAGTTTAAACTTGTCTTCGTTTTTATTTGCGTATTACATTGTATAGCTGTTGTGGTGTGCAGATTGTGTAGTCTGCTAAGGTACCTGTTTGACAAAAAATTGTATAGGGCTTATTCAGTCACGTGATCCACCATCCGGACGCCATGGCAACGAGCGAAGTCGGCCATTTTGGGGTCCACTTTGAGCGCGGCTCACAGCGGCTCGCCATGCAACTCTCCGTAAAAATTGAAAATATTTCTTATGCAACGCACAATTTCCCTTCAAAACGTTTAGGTTCATAATCAGGGTGTGCTATCTTGTGGTGGGATGTTGGTCTAGCACTGGTAAAGCCTACACACATCGGGTAACAGTTAAGTTTGTTTCGCGTTTCTCGTGTAACAAACAAGCAAAGCCGGGACGGGAACGAAGTCATGTACTAGTGCTACGACTCGGAAACAAATTTGGGTTTCTGCCATAAGTAGAGCTCATCTTACTGGTAGAATTTTCAGAACGAATGTGTGTAGTACAAATTTTGTATCTGATAACTTTCAACGACGGTGGACTGGGTACCTACTCCGGCACAACGTAAATACATGTGCATGGACGTCGCTACACTCCACTAAAGCAGGAAGGACAAAATAGAGCCGCACAAACAGCGAAGCCAAGAAATGATAGGAAGAACATATTCCCAGGTTCTGTGAAGAATTTCTATGAAACAAAAGTACAACATTTAACGTTAATAATGGCTATCACAGTGTCTGTGAACAACAACGTCACAGCTCACCCACAAAATTCACTATCAACAGTACTCCACTGTCACTGTTGCCGTGCTCAGGCGGGGACCCGGAGTGGGTCAAACTTTCCCTCACTGATAATGGGAAAATGGGTAATTTCCATCCGATTTATGTAGTGAAAATAAGATTTAAGGTTGTAGACTCTTTGTATAGTCAAACATCTTGCAACCCACTTCACTTTCTTTGGACACTTGGAGACCCACGCTGTACATCGCTGTACTGTGTAGCGCATGGACCCCAAGATGGCGGCGCACGGGAGCAAGGGGTGATGACGTCACGTGAATAAGCCCTATTGCCTACTATTGGTTGGCAATGTGTCGAGTATATACAAATGTACTGTAATTCACTTTGTCTTCTCGGTACCAAACTTTCACAGTCTGAGAAACTCGAACTTGTCCTCAGAACTAAATGTTCACGGTGAAAGCAGGTACACGTAAAAAAGGTCAATGAATTATTTGTTATCTGTAATGATAAGCTCACTTTACAGGCGTCACAGTGAAAACCGTGAACATAAGAGTATGTTGAAAAAAATCAGGAATTACAGTATGCTTGTTGGTCAAAGCCATATGGAATGTACATGGCAAGGAATGCTGGGAAGTTTGCATTTACTCCTTAATTCTGTCTGTGAAAAGGTCAGGGGAGGTCAAGATAAACATTACCTGAACAAAACATGTTCAAGTCTTTAATAGCAACAGAATGCTATCACAGCAAACATCTGTTTCTTGGTCCTAAATGCCAGCCTTTCTAAACTAGTGACAGCTTCACTGACTTAGAGGAGAAAATGTGGAAACCCTAATTGTACATGTATTTGTGTGTCCGAGGTCAAAGTGAAATGGACTATGTAATGATAGGCATTGGTAACGTGCATGGGTGGTTGGACTTTGGACCAGTGGTGGCACTTGACTCTGACTCAAACATGGTGCTGTGTCTAACTGTCTACGGATGAATCTACAGCAGACAAACCCGAAGCTTGGTTCACAGCTGTGCAAGTTCAACCAACATGCTAGTTATAGTATAGGCTCCTGGTAAAGGCTCCTATACTATAGCTTAGGATGTGCACTCCTGGTATTACAATAATTAGAAACGTTGACCTTTGAACTTGCCAGTTCAGGTTGTAAATATGCTCATGCCACTGTTATGAAAAGTCGTAACACAAGCCATGGAGATTGAGGAAGGTACGTCTGGGTGTGAGAAGAAATATCCAGGTATCTCAGATTCAGGAGTCCCAGAGACAGACTTAGATGGTTCTATGACAGACCAGGTGTCAAGGACATTCCAGGATAGAGGCACCACAAATGGGGCTGACACAAAACTAAAGATATCTGTACAGGGAAAGAAAGAACTGCACACAGCTTCTATAGACAAGTCCTTTCTATCATCAGTCTTTGGTTGGTTCAAATCAGCATCAAAACCTACAGGTAAGATAATTTTATCCTTTTTTTTTGGAAGGACAGGTATATGCCTTCATGTACATGTAGTTTTCAGAAAGATATCGTGATGTGTTTGTCCAATAGCATCAACATACAGTCTTTGCTACGACATTTGACAAAGTGTTATCAATAGAATTAATCAAAGAGTGCTGTACTGTAGAATATGCTGTTTTGTATTACATTCCACAACAGTAAATGATATTCATTTATTTACTGACATTCACCACACTTGTGGAAGGATTGACATAACAGGTGAATATCACCAATATGAACCCTGAGACCAGACTGTAAGGTTTGATCCACTCACACCGAGAAGGACTCTTACTCTTTTTGATAAGTTTGGTGTGTTTTTGAAGTTCCAAGGGACCTGTAGCTATCCCCAAACACGAGAGCTCCGTTTGATATCCTATCCGAGGGTTGGCAGTTCAAACCATGAAGTAGCTTATTGTATTCCAGCCACTCCAAAAGGTCGTCAGCTGACCCCCCGAGAGTTGTACCACCTCTGCCGTACCCTGGGTCCACACTGGGAGCAGCTGGGGCTGGACCAGGACACGCTTGACCGCTGTGCCCTGGACAACAGGGACTGTCAGTGGGGACAGGTTCACGACATGCTGCTGACATGGATGGAGAGGTCAGGGGTCAAGGCTACAGTGGAAATGTTGTCCGAATGTCTGCGAGCTGCAGGGGTGGGGCCACACCTGTATAACTGTATCAGAGGTACCAGTCTATCTTGTTTTGGTCATTGTCTGTTTGTTATGTAGTCCGACCATGTTGATTTGATAACATAAATGCAGAAATGTTCGCGGAGGTTTTATGTTTGCCACGAACTTACAACTATCACAAACATTTTTCCATTACAGTATGTGACTACAGTGTATGGCACTACCGCGAACTTAAAACCGCCACGAACAGATGTTCCCTGTGTGGCAGGGACTGTCTTTCTCTTATAGGACTGTTAAGCCACAGTTGACGCTGTAGGACTGATATCAATTGGGATTTTACCATGGTCAATATTGACCGTAGGGGGCCCTATAATTATATATATATATATATTTATGCAGTGGATTGGTGAAACAAATATTGGAAAATGTATACTAATGTCACAGAACATTCCAAGGTCAAAGAAGATGTGAAAGAAGAAAAATGATTCTATTGTTCATAATTACTATATTCAATATAATCTATGTTCAATTTTTCATAAGGCCATGTTGAGACCAGGTTTGACTGTAATGTTACATCCTTGCTGTTTCCGTGTACAGTTCCATCACTGTTTGAACTGAACCATCTAGCCTGGAAACTAAGTGATGCTTCAGGTTGGGAGGATGTGCTGCTACATCTAGGTCTGACACAAGACGACATCCGACATGCCAAAGATGCCCACCCAGACTACAGGTGCAGTCAGGTGCACCACATGTTACTGATGTGGGTAGAGAAGTCAGGAACAGAGGCTACAGTGGGCCGGCTGTGTGACGCTCTGAAAAACCACAACATTGAAACAGAAAAATTTCTCTTCCTAACAGGTACCCACTTTGTTGTTTCCTCATGTCTTGATTGCTAAAATTAAGCCACACAAATTTAATTACTGGGTTTTCCAACTGTAAATATTAGAATTAGATATCAACATGAAAACGTAGTTATGGGAAAGTGAGACCTTGATGCACTTTCAGATTCAAGTTTACCTCCCAGCCCTCGGTTTTATGATGCGGCTGTTATTGATGCCCTACCATAATGTTTAAGAACCAAGAAGCTAAACTTGGTTTTGACCCTACATGTGTTGAACCGGTCCTATGTAAAGCATTAAAGTCTTGAGTAAATAAGCGTTTAACAACAACTTTTTGAAATAGGCATCTGAGCATTCTAAATTTTTTTTTTTTTTTGCATCATTTTATCTCCTGACTTCATGTTTGCATACACCTCCTGTGACATTCATAGGAACACAGAGTTTTCGTGACTGTTTTACCAATATTTTTTACCTCCATGAAAAAATGGAGGTATAGTTTTTGGTGTGTCTGTGTGTCTGTGTGTCTGTCTGTGTGTGTGTCCGCATATTTGTGGACATCATAACTTGAGAACCTCTCAATGGACTACGATGATATTTGGTATGTGGGTAGGGGTTGGGCAGACGAAGGTCAAGGTCAATTTTGGGCCCCCTGGTGTGTGACCTTGGTACTGCAGCAGAACTTCAATTTTTTGTATCTTTTTATCTGGACATGCTATGGTCTTGATTTCTTGGTGGCAGATAGCTTTTGATGTAAGGAAGAAGTGGTGTATGTTTGGGCCCCCTAGCAGCTTGCTCTGGAACTGCAGGAGCATTTTTGTCAAAATCTTCCAAGAAGCATAACGGAACATAGGAATGATGGATTTCCATGATATTTGGTATGCAGGTACATGTAGCAGAGATGTACATAATGAAATCAAAATTATGCAAATTTGGACTTCATTTGCATACTTAATGAGGAAAATGTATATTTACAGTGTTTTCCGATATATCACTCAAATACATGTTATATATGTAGTTTGTGGCAGGCGGAAGTTAAGCAGATACTAATTATGCAAATAAGTCCCTAATTTGCATAATTAATTTGAAAGTGTCCTAATTTTTTTATTTCGTGTAGTAAATGATTGGTCTGTCAACACTGTGACCTGTGTACGTTAGTTAAAGGTGTACATAAGCAAGCATAAATTATGCTAATGTGAAAGTCATTTGCGTAATCAGAATATTTCATGGAGGTATGAGGTCTCCGAACTCTAGTTTCAACTGTGTTATTTTAGACCCATCCTTGAGGCAAGTTACCGTGTGGGACTTGGACAAACTTTCTCGTTCCTTAAACTCGGACTGGGAACCACTTGCCCTAGGACTGGGACTAACAGAGGAAGACATTGAATGTTGTAAGGAAAAGTATCCAAACAACATATCCAGACAACTCTTGTCTGCTCTCCTGATGTGGAAAGTACAGTCTGGTACCCAGGGTACAGTCAGTATGCTGTCAGGGATTGACTCCCAGATGTACAAGTCTCTCCTCAGTAAGTTGGTTCTATTGATATTCCTTGCATTTGACTCGTCAATACACTGTACATGCAATCTAATCTAGCTACAGACATATATTGCAATGCTAAAATTATCCAATTTTACCAATAATATAGTAATGATACAGGGGTACTAGCATGGTTTGTACATCTTAAAGTCCTCTGTCTTTGTTAATATTGCAAATATGGTTAAATGCACTTTGGGGACACTGACAGGGAGTCAGGTCATAGGTTCCAGAAAGGTCATAAAAGAGGTTACTAGTATCTCATTTATGCCATACGCATGTCTGTTCCTGTACAATAGCCATTGTGAAAAATACATTAAGAAGAATCAGATAGAAATGTATAATGAATTAAACAAAATTCACAAAAACTAAACAAGATTTCACAAGATATAAAACAGATCTTCGATTTCTTATTTTGGTCATGTTTTAAAAAAAATCTGTTTCCTAGGCCCATCGGTACCAGTAGCCAGTGTGTGGCAGTTGGGAACTGTTGGTAACAAACTTCACCCTGACACATGTGATGCAGTGTGTCTCCATCTGGGACTCACAAGGGAAATGATACAGGCACACAGGGAAAAATATAGACTTGATTCTTCAGAAACCTGGGAAATGTCACAATATGGCATTCACAACATTTCCCTACTCCTAACGTGGCTGAACATGGCTGGAAGCCAGGCTACGCTTGACAAGTTGTGTGAGAGTCTTCACTATGCAGATGTACAGCTGGACATGTATAACTTCCTTTTTGGTGAGTCTTTGTGACACATGAAACTTACTCGAATAAAGAGCCCTGGTGTGCAATCCATAAAAGTACAATCATAACATACAGAAAATAGTCGTAAAGGGCAATTAGCAAGTTCTGGGCAATGATATGTGATGTGATGTGATGCAATTGATCAAGTATTCACAGAGTTCCAAACATTTCATGTCGAGTTAATTTATGAAGAAATTTTAGATTATTAGATAAAGAGCAAATGAGTGGTAAAGGCAGAGACAGAATTACATGACATTGTATCATAGCAAATAGTATTACATGTAATCATTTTTTCATGGCTGTGTAAATTAGAGTGGACTCATTCCTCAAACCACCCACATTTTCTGCATGCCTGTCACGCAGACTAGTTTTGTTGTGTGCAACTTCTTGAGTGGCTAGAGGCTTAATGACTCAAGTACATGCAATAGCCAGGGTATGTAACCCCGTAAGGGGCGGTATAACCCTGTCGTTGTGTAAGCAAGTTAACCAATGATGATGATGATGATGCAGCTCCAGATGTCTTACTGATCATGAGGGACAACTATGGTGTGAAAGATGTTGTTAGCTTGAGGAATGAGTCCACTATGCTTTACACATTTCTATCCTTGCCCCCAGACCCAACCACATCCAGACACCCAACAGACTTGGAGCTGGTCCAGCTGGCCGTACAGCTGCACTCCATCCCCTGGGTGCTGACCCGTCTGTGCTGTCCAATGGGCTTCCAGCACCATGATGCGCTGCGGTGGGAGCGTACAGACCCGGGCGGCACATGGTTCCAGGTCCACGCCATGCTGGAAGACTGGCGGAACAAGTTTGGCGGGGAAGACACGGTCGTAAAACTGTGTGGGCAGTTACATGACGGTGGAGTGACGCCTGACAAATACTGGTTTTTGTGTCATGAAGAGCCCAAGTCGTTTGAAAGCTAACAACGTTTACAGGTTGTTTCTTGCAATTTTTATGACCGGTGGAATGGGATTCTCTCTCTCCCTCTTACCTTCTTGGATTCTCTGATGACTGCTTGGCGGGGAGGCCACAGTCGAAAGACTGTGTGGGCACTTACAATGATTGACGGTGGAGTGATGCCAGATAAATACTGGTTTTTGTGTCATGGAGAACCCAAGTCGTTTGAGGGCTAGCAATGGTGATAGGTGGTTCATGCAATCTTCATGACTGGTGGAGCAAGTTGGGTGCGGAGGCCACGGTCGTAAAACTGTTTGGACAGTAACATGATGGTGGAGTGGGGCCTGACAAATACTGTTTTTTGTGTCATGAAGAGCCCAAGTCGTTTGAAAGCTAACATCAGTGACAGGTGGTTCATGCAATCTTCATGACTGGTGGAATGAGAGTCTCGCTCTGTAGTGTGCGTAGTTCTGTGGTTAGCTGCCCTGCCTCTGGAACTAGAAGCTGTGAGTTTAATTCTGGCTGTGTCGTTCGCCCGACATGCTACCGGAAAGGGTTCCTTAGGACAGGACGTTAAGCCATGGTCATTGTGCTTGTGTGAGTATAAAGAACTAGAGGAATTCCCCCGATACAATGGACCTGTAAACACTGTACATAGCATCTGTCCTCTCTATGATGACCAGTGAAAAACTAGCTCTTCAGTGAGCTAAAACTCCTTTTCTCGTCTTCATGGATTCTCTGATGACTGTAAAGTCCGATCCTGGAACCACAAACACGAGCACACACAGGACATGGCCATTTACGGCCTGGACTTTTTGATACCCGTTTTCCAACCATTCTATCCTTTTCCAGATTTCTTTTAGTGTCAGGGTCTACTTTTGTTACCCAGGACTCTTCTCTGTTCTCCCATTCTCTCCTGCAAACAAAATTGTGTTGGGGATTTTGAAAGTTATTAATATGTACTATGTGAATGTAAAATTAAAACAAAAATCCGACTGACTTCTGCTACTACAAGCATTACCAGTATAACATTTGGTGATATATTACATTTTGTATTGATATGAGCCTCACCTATGATTTATACAATGTACTTTGGGAAGGCTTTGCTAAACTATGCCAAAACGGGCTAAGGTTTTCTATTTTGTGGGTGTGGTCTCTAACCAGCCATTCAGAGAATCACCTAAAAATTTCTTTAGTTAAAACCAGTTCTCTGATTGGCTGGTTAAAGGCCACACACTTAAAAGTGGAAACCTCAGCCTAGTTAAACACATGCAGAGCGTCAAGGCATAGGGCAAGGTTTGGCATAGGAGGATGGCTACTTACTAAAAAAGGAAGAACAGGCAGGAATTTGCCACCAATGGAAGGAATGGAATATAAGAAGAAACAACAAAGATTCTTATATTCATAGCTCAGCTTTATTTCTGTGAAGTTTTAAAATGTAATTTTATACATTAATAGAAAACTTGAATCCTTAGGGTCTGTAGTTAGTAAAGTAGAGAAGACTCAATATTCCGCTGAGACTACAGAAGTCTATAGATTGGGCATTATAATTAGTTTACTAATAGTCACCACCCATGTACAATCAGATGTTACAGTAGTAGAGAGGTAGCACACCAGGCTATGCTATAATATCACTCCAAGAAAGTAGGTTATCTGATTAGTAACAAGACAGTGTACAAAACCATTAATGCACCTTTCTGAATGACAGTTTTGGCAGTAATATGCCAGGATTTCTCTCAATCATAAAAATATTTTTACATTGTAGATTGGCCCTATCCAATGTACTCTGGTCTCTATCTGGTGATTCATAAAATTTCAAAAATTCACAATTCAGTCTCTCAATACAATTCAGAAGAGTGATGGATATCACTCAAAACGTCCGGAAGTAAATCTCCGTTATCTATCCAGTTGTACAGGTTGAATTGTATTTGAATTACAGCTGTTATAGAACAAGAGAGACCTTCACCAAAGCTCTCAAGTAGATGTAGAGCAAGAAGAACATGATAGATGAGATAAACAACATCCTTACTTCTTCTGTGTGCCTACATGTTCCTCCTGTCCGTACTTGAAGACAGCATCCACGTATTGCTGGTACAGTTTATCCATGAAACTCTCGCGGGAAGGGAACAGCCAATCACCAAAGCCGATGTGGCCCCCGTGCGACGTCACCACCAGGGCAATATTTGGGTTCTTTTCTATCTCTTTAGTTGGAATAGCTGTAAAGATGATGCATAGTTGTGATGATCATAGAGTTGTGACGAAAATCATATCCAGTTAAAAATGAGTAATTGCTATTTGGTGTATCTTATTACCTGGATATTTAACTTTCAACGACGAGTAGTTGTAATCATTTACCATATTGTAAAATACGCAAAATGGTAGATTTAGGTAGGTTTAGAATGCAACCCATTGTTGCCTCTATGAAAATGGAGGTATTGTTTTCATTCTGCTTGTTCTTAGCATTTGATCCTGTGTAAATATGGGCATCCCTCACATATTCATGTACAAAATAGTTACTACTGTTACCAAATGAATAAAAAGATGAAAATCTTTTTTGACAGAGTACTGGTACTCACAGCTCAAGGGAGCAAAGACGTCATCTGCTGCGTTTAGGCTCAACAAGGGGGTTTGGACTTTGCTGACTTTGTAGCAGGCACTTGCCAGTGTGTAAAACTGATCCACAGACTCAAAACCAAACACTTTGATGGTGAAACGCTTGTCATACTCTGCTATGGTTGACGACTGTTTGCATGAAAAAAAAAAGAGATAAAACACATAGTAGTTAATATATTGCATTTCATATAATACCATTATATCATATCATTCCAAGGACATACCTTTAAAAATTTACGAACATTCAAGCTTTGATCATCACTTCCGGCAAAAGGAAGAGGGATGTCATTTCAGGATTGGGAAATTTTTCATGATTTTACTAAGAGTTTGTTTATCATTGTCCTATGCCCGGAATATTTTTGATATGGAATTGAGCCTTTCATCCTTTGTGATTTCAATCTTTAGCACACACTTCTTTCCTCGTCACACCTTCTTATCTCTTTGCTTCAAAAGTTCATAAGTTATTTGTCATGTCAATTGATTAATTAACATTTCTGACCTTGAGGGCATGGTCAACATCCACCCGGCTGTCCTTGTCAAAGACTTCCCTGTTTCTGCAAACAAACAAACAAACTTCTGAAGCAACAATCAAAATATTGCCTGAGTGTGCACATTGTTATCTATATACTTAATGTGAAAAAGGAAACAGGACATACCATTTTAATTGCAAAAGAAAGTATTTTAATACTCCCTAGTTCTACTTGACATTGTTGTCATAGGGTCTTCAGGGATTGGCTATGACAGAACAAGTGGCATCAGACTCCCTGATGGACTATACCATCCTACTACCAAGCAAGGGGTCCTCAGGTGATGTGTCAGACTGTAATGCAGCAGTACCTTAAAAAGCTGCAAGGGGGCCCAAAAATTGTCAATTTTCAATACATCAATGTTATAGATGTGAGTACATTCAATAACTAAAATAAAAACAATACATGTATCTTTTTCACAGCGGTAATGTACCATACTTACTGTCTTACATATTGTGTCAGCCCAAATGTCAGATACTTGTTAAACAGAAGTCGGTTCAAAGGCTCTTCAAGAGACTCTGTTGTCTTAAAGGTGTTCCAAGGCATGGACATAACCATCGCTGCTACCAGACCACAGTCTTTCCCAAACTTGGCCAGATAGTTGAAGGTGATCATTCTGGAAGTACACAATGACAGGCAAAACAGAAGTCCTCTACAGCATATCTAATTAGATTTACTTTATTTACTTTCAGTTTAACACCCAGATTTCTATCACCGTAATAGTGAATACTAGATACAAAAATGTAGTGAACAAATCTTAGAATGATATATAGTGTAAGTCATAACGAACAATCAATAATTTTTATTATGTATTGTATATGTGCTATGTGTACTTTGTACTTTTATGTCCAGGATTACCTGAAAAGCAGGCCGATTTCCGGCCTGAGATGTAATTACTGGTAAAATAAATAAAGTGAAAGTAAAGTGAAAGGTAATACGAGCGATCGCGATGATGTCACGGTGACGCAGTGGTAGGCAAAAAGCAGGTGTTTGGCAAACGATTGATTTACATATTAACCGGAAATTTGATCTGCAAATTCAAATATCAAATTTCAATCCAATCTACTGACGTCCTGGTACTAGGCACTAACCACCGAATACCCCGGATATAAACAACAACAGCAATTGCTCGTATGGCGGGGACATTTGACTTAACCCCCTCTGGCAGACTATACAGAAACTGCAGCTAGCATAAAGAAAGAATTAGAAGCAGAACATAAAGAAACTGCAGTGCAGAAAGACACAGACTTAGACACACACACACACACATGCACAGACAAGCAGAAACAATTATGTAACTTAACATAAAGTAATAACTTTATTTCAAACTATTTAGAATAGTCAACGTCCTTGGAATAGTTGACGATTTTAACATCTCGAACCTTACCCTCCAAGTGAAACCCCTGCAGCCATGAGTGGTGCATCAGGGTAGAGTTTCCTGATGTGAGTGACTACATGCTGGAGATCAGTAGTGTCAGCTGCACAGTAGTACCTGTTATTCTGTGGACAGAGACATATTAGTTATCCCTTCTGTAACTGTGACAATTATACTTGTTGTTTGTGGCCACATTTAAATTTGTTTAATGCTGCAGTAGCGACACCTAGCTGCAATGCAAAGTAGGACCAGCTCACATAAATACTTTATATGATCGTGAATAAATGACATTGTTGCAAGATATGTTAACCCTGTTCTCCCCCAAAGATTAATGGAGCAACAAGGTACATGATTGTACACATTCTTGAAAAAACAGACAAATGTTAGCAGCCGATAAGAGTGTGGCAGTATGTGATTGTCAGTCAAATTTTACATTTTGTATGTTTTATTTTGCTTCATACTTTACATTTGAAAGAGGTGACCGGGGCTGTGGAATTGGTCAGTTTTAAGTATCTATAGGAAACCTTGCAAATTTAAAATTGTAAAGTTACTCATTATAATTCAAGACAAACAGCATGTAGTACAAATGGCATAATGAAATATACAGATTTTAAACCAATGCTAACATAACAATGTTATTAACAAAAATTTCTGACCCTACATCATACCTTCAGTTTGACTCCATTGGATCCTCTATGGTTGTACACAACACTCCTATATCCCTTCTTACTCGCTCCTCTGGCCAGGTTGATAACATAATGTGAATGGCTGTTTCCTGGTGGACAAAGGAAACAAAAGACACAAAATATGAACTCAATCTCAGAATACATCACTGTTATCTCTGCCTTAGTATAAGTGGGTAAGCAATCCTGCTGCTTTGCCATAGGGATTAAAATCTGTGAATCCATGGCTGTGGTCAAGCCTTGCATCCAGGACATATTGTATTAAAGTGAGGAGGTTCTAACATAGGTACTCCTTGTTTTAAGATATTGCATTCATCATTTTAAATGATTTTGAATTAACCCTGCGTATGACTATGACAGAGCTTTTAACATCAAACTTCTGCCCTTAAGTAAAAAGAACCTATTACACACTATGGGTGATCCAGTGTGCTTAAATCCTAAAAGCCCAAGCCATGAAAAATCCACAATGCACTTATACTAGGCTAAAGTATACAATACACTTATACAAGTATAAAATAAGAGTAAATTAATTTTGATGTGAAGTTAAATGAAAAGATTTCTAGTTTGCTCCCCCTACTGAATTTGAAATGGAACAGTCCAAACCTGACATCCCAGGGAGGATGACTATGATGGGGCGTGTCCTGTTGTCATGGTGACTGTTGTCATAGTGACTATTGCCATGGTGTTCCAGCCAGTCCAGGTGGAGCTCCCCTCCATCAGGCATATCTAGAACCTCCCTGGAATTAAACATGGTTACTTTTACATAAAACTCAATGGCACATATACGAAGATGCTTCTTCTAGTCTACAACTGTCCATGGTGGAAACATACTACAAACAAACAGTTGTACGGACCACTACTAAAAGTCTCTTCAAAAGTGAAACAGCGTCGGCTGTGCCTTGCGGGTCACGTGGCTCGAGCCAACGAACCAGCTGGTAGACTCTTGTTGTGGACCCCCGACACTAAGAGAAGAGTCGGCCGTCCAAGCTCAACTCTTAAGAAGCTCATTGAGGATGAAACAGGACTGGATGCATGGGAAAGGTCTTCTCTCTGCGATGAAGGACAAGCAGTTCTGGAGGACTAACTTCGTTTGCTCCACCTCTCAAGAGGAAGAAAGATGATGATGATGATGACTTTTACATGCATGCCACATGATATGTTGAAAATACAATCATTGAGGATTCAAAATTGAGAAGGGCACCAAGAAATAGTTGTGTTATTTCAAATACCTCCAGCATAAAATATGAATTTCATTTTGGCACAATGTAAATATAAGAGAACATAACATCACATCATATTCACATAGTTTTGAGCATACTAAAAATCTACTGGTAAGGGAAATAATGTTGAGATATGGGCACTTTAATTGCTTTGTTATCAGCATGCAGTGTACAGTTTCTCCAAACATTCTTCTTCATTCATTCTCATTTTCACCATTTTTTGCATCATATCATTAGAAGATCTTGCCTTCTGTATGGTGGCAGTTTCCATGTTGTCAGGTCACTCAGTACTGAACACAGAATGGTGTGTGCCCGCGATGTGAAGCACCAGACAGTAGGGTAGTACTCCTGTACCAGGACAGGACAGTGGTGCTGGAGGAAGTCTGCACAACTCTTACTGCCTGTTATCAGCACTGGCTTCTGTAATGGGAACAAATACAATACTGAACACAGGATGGTGTGTGCCCGCGATGTGAAGCACCAGACAGTAGGGTAGTACTCCTGTACCAGGACAGGACAGTGGTGCTGGAGGAAGTCTGCACAACTCTTACTGCCTGTTAATGTTATCAGCACTGGCTTCTGTAATGGGAACAAATACAATACTGAACACAGGATGGTGTGTGCCCGCGATGTGAAGCACCAGACAGTAGGGTAGTACTCCTGTACCAGGACAGGACAGTGGTGCTGGAGGAAGTCTGCACAACTCTTACTGCCTGTTATCAGCACTGGCTTCTGTAATGGGAACAAATACAATACTGAACACAGGATGGTGTGTGCCCGCGATGTGAAGCACCAGACAGTAGGGTAGTACTCCTGTACCAGGACAGGACAGTGGTGCTGGAGGAAGTCTGCACAACTCTTACTGCCTGTTATCAGCAACGGCTTCTGTCATGTACAAAAATACAATAAGACAGTTCACAATTTGAACTGTGTATACACAGGGACAAAGGTGAAGGCCTTTAACACTGTTCTTTTTTCAGATCATGTTTGATACAGAGGTTAACCCTGGCTAGGGAGAGACGAACCTGGAGGCAACTCTCTATCTTCATGGCTACCTTGTCCCCCCAACGACCTGGAGGTCAAGGGACTAGGTAGGTAGGTAGCTTAATACAAGTCGAGGTGTGTTTTCCAGAAGAGGGAAAGTCCCTGCCAAGGGGTGTGGCTAATTGAAGACCTCAGTTGTTGTCATTGCCATGAACAAGAGATGTTAGACTGGTGAAAGTTTGTAACTGAAGAAATTAGCAGGCAGTGTTCGATAGCCGCCTGCTAGGTCAGAGGTACACAGTTCTGGGTTGTTATTTGTGCGGTCGACTGCTGGCAGGGAAAAATAGTATATTGTGGTATGTGGCTAGCTTCATTTTGTACTTGTCATTTAAAAAATAGACTGAATGGTAATAGAGGGCAGAGGTTACCTGGTGATTCCTAGACTAGGCTTCACTGCCCGTGGTGTCACCCTCCTGTCACACACTACTTGAAATTGTTAGGAAAAGTTGTTGGGAATTTTTTACATGAAGGATAAATGAGCTCAATAAAGAATGAGGAATATCTATATATTCTATGTAGGTTCATTACAAGCAAGGCACATATGCAAATCAGCAGCTGAAATTATGAGACTTTTACAAACAATACTTATAAAATGCTCTCTCACTTTTCCTCATCCCTTAATTTAAAACTAAATATTCATACGAAGGCCTATAACTGTTGGACGTATTTTACTCTTTTTTTTTCCAGATGGCAAAACGTTTCCCTTCCTTTGATGGCCGATTTCAGTTATCTTTTGTCGTCTGCAAGTTTAAGGAGGGAAGGGGGGCGAACTGAACACCAAAATTGATGCTAGTAATTTAGAAAACAACGACATGAAGAATCGTCAAACTTACTTTGACAACATGAGTTAGGTAGTAGGTTATTGTTGCGACTGATACACCCACGAAAATCGCCAACGACGACTTAGAAATCCACATTTTCTCTACGGATGTCGAAAGTTGGTCCGAAATTTCCGCCATCTTGGAGTGATTCTGGGTCAAAGTTCATCAGTGTACCTGATTCTTCGGATCACTTCGCTGTTTCTTCATCAAAAGTTGTCCAACTTATACAGCCGTACCACGAGTATTAACTTTGGGAATCGTGGAATTGTCCCCGTAAAAGCTAACCTTATATGCCTTATAAACGTCATATCTACTGCTTAGGAATGCATGTAACGTTAGGATACGTTAATTCACAGTAATAAATGAAAAAAAAATCTTTCAACTGTCATGTCATAGTCAGATTTTTATGTGGTCTAAAAATTGCAACACCAATGGTGTTCATGAATTCTCAACCACTCGATGAATTCTCAACCACTACAGTACACTACTGTACACTATGCGTCGCAACTGCGCAAATGTTCAACTTCTGATATCGTAGCCATATCCACCACGGCCATTGAAAAGATATGCTGTATGTACAACTCTGGCCGATAACAGAGTAAACTGTTATAGTAGACAAATAAATAGATAAACCAATTGAAAAATATGATTTTTCTTCATCGTGATCTAAAAACCACCGCGAACATCCCGTTTTCCCACCGCGTAGTGATTTAAATAACCGAGACAACGCGCGAACCTTTAATCTTTTACAGTACCTGATCTGACCTACAGGTCGTTGACCTTTAGTCGCGGTCACTTCAAGATGGCGGAAAGTTTGTATGACATGTGGACACTGCTTATGAAACGGCGGGCAGAATGGCCAGTAGCCACTCTTCTCATCGGTGTGACTGCAACTGTAGCAACCTATTACCTCAAATATGTTGCCAAGGTTCGTTTTACATTAGTTTCTTCGGGACTTTCCTTTCTATTTTACAAACTGTGAACTAAAGTCTATCGCCCTCCCCCTTATTTTACAACATGCCATCAAAAATTCGCATGCATAAGCTACCGTAGAGAGACGATCTGACTTATAACGTTATATTGGTCTCTTATTTCACGAGCTGCAACTCATAAAATAATAATTTTTTAAACGAAGTAATGATCGAAGTACGTAATTCAAAACTGTAAAAAAACAAGTGCTTTAAAAAAGCTGTACCTTGCGGGGTAGTAGGGATTTCGTCAGGAAAAGGTACCTCGGCGCTTCACCAGTGTTCATCAGTTAACATGAGGATCACATCAAAATAATCAGAGACAACCACAGAGTTCCACATGTCGCCCCCCTCCCACCCCAATTCTTGTACGGGAAAGCTTTAGTGACTTCTCCAGCTGCCAATCCAGTCTCAAATCTATTTTTCACACAATACAAACTCTATCAAGGACATTCATAGTCACAAATGTCTTTAAAATGTACTTACCTGGCGACTAGTCCCGAAGTTTGCGACTATTTTTTTGTTTCATGTTGTTGCAATGTACAAAGCGACACCTAGCAACTGTAGTATGAAATGCAGCAAAAATCCCCAAGTGTAGGGAAATTTACCTCATTAACATAATCTATGTCAGATAAATTATTGGCACAATAAACCGGTATTGTAAAACTTTTTGACCCACAATGAGTATGCATTATTCTTTATTACAAAATAAATTCCTTCTGATGCAATTTTTGATATATCTTTATGATAAACATGGGTTAAAGCGTAGATTTATTTACGCTGGACCACATACGTCTAAAATACAGTTTTAATACTGGCCTGCAATGTACCCTTGTCTAACTAAGCCATAAAATTGGGCAAAGAGAAAAGGGCCTTTTGAAGGGCCTTTAGAAGGGCTGGGTTAACATTGCTTGAACCATTGATCCATCGAACCATGTAAAGATCGGGCCTCATTACCTTGCCGGGCTAAGGCCCGGCAAGGTAAAAAAAGATTTTCATGAATAAGAAGTCACTTCCGTGTTCAAGTTTAAAAATGAGTTTGTGGATTATTTGTAGACTTTCATAATTTTTCAGAGCATCGTTTTATTGCAGGAATCCCAGTAGCATAATAAAAAGGCCTCCTAATGTCTCTCAGAGTGTGTTATGTAGCTATGTACATAGTGCTAAAAATCACAAGACATTATTACCTACTGGCTAGCAAAATACACCTGGTGATTATTATTAAAGTAGAGTAAAGTCCTTGAGTAAGTCAGGAGTCACGCTTCTGGACCAGTTGAAACCGCTCCTCTTGAAACAGTCGGGTTCATTAATTGGCACCAACAACTGACCAGTCTAGCACTATTATCATTATTGGAGGATCAACTAGTTATCAGCTACAACTTCTAAAGTCAATATATATACATTATAGTAATGCAAAATGTTTACATGCACATTCAACACTGTTTGTGACCATTGTAGAAGCCAGTGCTGATAACAGGCAGTAAGAGTTGTGCAGACTTCCTCCAGCACCACTGTCCTGTCCTGGTACAGGAGTACTACCCTACTGTCTGGTGCTTCACATCGCGGGCACACACCATCCTGTGTTCAGTATTGTATTTGTTCCCATTACAGAAGCCAGTGCTGATAACATTAACAGGCAGTAAGAGTTGTGCAGACTTCCTCCAGCACCACTGTCCTGTCCTGGTACAGGAGTACTACCCTACTGTCTGGTGCTTCACATCGCGGGCACACACCATCCTGTGTTCAGTATTGTATTTGTTCCCATTACAGAAGCCAGTGCTGATAACAGGCAGTAAGAGTTGTGCAGACTTCCTCCAGCACCACTGTCCTGTCCTGGTACAGGAGTACTACCCTACTGTCTGGTGCTTCACATCGCGGGCACACACCATCCTGTGTTCCATTGCAGGCAACCTCGCCAAGAAGCTGCCACCATACAGAAAGTAAAGCATAGCAGCTTATAGTACTCTTCTGAAGTGACAGCTTTTTTATAGAGATTTTTAGATTAAATGCTAATCATATATGTTGTCCTTAATAGCTTGTTTAATCTGTGTAAAAGAAAATATAAAAGTTACCTAAATTACGTAAGTGTTGTGTCTTTTAAATGCTGTTATATGTGTCTTTTTATGTCTTGTCTTGTACATATATCATTGTATTATGTCTAATCACCTTTGCCTTTGCCTTTGCCTTTGCATGAGCTTTCTGGGCTAGTTACAGTTTGTAGGTGAGCCCAGGCTGTATGTATACAGCAAAAAATCATATCAAATTGTTCCAAATACTCTTCTGTTTTAGGGTTTTACAGATTTTCCTATAATTTTGATTCAAGCAGTTAACGGTGCACACCCCACTTTATTTGGGGTCTCAAATCGAGGCTGGGCACCCTCAAGTCCAGAGGCCGTCTCTTCAAGAAAATAAATCTAAAGCAGAAAAGCTGTATATGGGAATGAAGGGTATCACTCCAGCTTTAAGAACAGCCGGTTTTCAGTTTCTTCACTCGCTCTACTTTTTGTAATATTTGGGGGAGAATAGTTTTTTTCACGTAAAAAAAGTATGCAAAAAAAAAAGGGGCATTTTGACGTGGAAATAAACCCATCACCTATAGTTTAGTCATGAAAATGACTGATATTGTCGGAAAGAGAATACACCTAAGATTAATCAAGCAAAAAATAAAGAAAATTGTAACACTGAGATTTTTACAATAACCCGACGCGCGAGGCATAGCAACACGGCTCACAGACCGCATATGGACTGGGTCAACGGGCGAATCACTTCCAACGCGTAGAACTACAAGGAAGTGACACTCGGGCCCAAAACCAATTTGCACCAAAAACACATCACTTCTTACACTTTTTAGTCATGCCAGTATTAAATGCCACTCCGCAGCAGATTATGAGAAATTTGAACTCAAACACGGACCCTCCAGACCCTTTTGTCACATTTTTGTCGCGCACTTTCTCGGACCCCTGTCGCGGATGAATTGGTGTGTGCACCGTTACTGTACATGTATGTAGCCCAATGGCTGTAGAAACAGAATTGTCCATAGAATTTGTATGTAAGAATTTGTATATAAGAATGGCTTAACTGTTAATTCTTTAATAATGTGTAATTCTACAGAGACATCCTACCCGCCCCTGATGGTGGAGAGATCCACTTGGAATGGCTGGATCACCATGGCAATGATTGCCATGACAACAGGACACGCCCCATTGTTGTCATTCTCCCTGGTCTCTCAGGTAAGACAATGAATACAATGTATAATATCATATAGTTTTTGCTCACTCCCTGTGAATTTTGAGATTTTTATATTTCACATCATACAACAAATAGAGGACTGAAATATATGTTTTTCAAAATTTCAGTTAGCTTGTTGGTCTTATCCAGTTGTAGTATAAGACATCTTTTGTTTGTTTCTAAAATAATAAGCACCACTTTCTTGAATTGTGATCAGAGATGGCATACTTCGCCCCTTTACCTATAGTGCTTTTGATCTTACCCATATTTCACGGACAAGATAACCAGCATCGAGCATATATGGCACTCCTGCACTATGTACATTTTGGGAAAGACTGAAACACATGAAATTGCACATAAACATGCATCTACACACACAAACTCACAACACACACACCTCCCACACACATGCATGCACACGCACAGACACACATGCACTTGTGTGCGCACAACTGCACACACACACACACACACACACACACACACACACACACACAAGAAGGCCTATGAGAATGCTGATAATGATCTAATGCCTTGCGTTTTTTTTTTCTAAATCAGGAAACAGTGCCTCCCATTATGCCATCAGACTTGCCAAAGGAGCTACCAAGAAGTGTTACAGAGGTGTTGTTTTTAACCATAGGGGCTCCAATGGAATAAAGCTAAAGGTGGGTGCCTTACACAGACAGAACAGGGTGATTTTAAATGTGCATCTGAATAACATCATGTACACCCCCCCACCCCCACCCCCCAGTGGTGTAGGTACTCTCAGTATTGTCTGTACCCCCTGACCAGGATTGTCATATTGCCAGTAGCAGTAGTAGTGTCCTGTGGTGTCATACTCTGAGTACTGTCTGTATCCCCTGTGTTTTCCATTTGCCTAGCATTGCTGTTTTTGCATAATGACAGTCCTACTTAGGTAACAGAAAAGATAATGACTGTCTAAATATGTGAGACATAAATAGTATAGCTGTTACACTCATTCAATGTCACTTTGATTTACATTCAATGTTACATTGTATCTGTCTGTATTATTTGTATATGCTTGTGAGGTGACAACTCTGAATGCACAACATGCAAATTCAACAATGACTGAGAAAAGAAAATGACTGTCTTCCAGTCTAATAGGTTGTACTGTGCCGCTGACTCAGAGGATCTTCAACTTGTTGTCAGCCACATCAAGAAGCTTCACCCAGACGCCCCACTCATGGCTGTGGGATGTTCCATGGGAGGGTAAGTCTCCTTTATATCAGGGCTCTAGCCAGCGGCGAATTGACGGAAATTTGCTGCGTGTAACGGAAAGATTTTAAAACCAATCCGTCAACCTTGACGGACAAAAATCCTTGGTGGAAGCTACAGGCGGCTTGGGGATGCCGTCCACAGTCTGAAAGCCACACACTGTTTGTTTTGCTAATTGTTATGATTGTTGACGATGTGTGTCAGTGCCCTTTCGCATAGGATAATCTCATTAAAAACCCATTTTTCAAGGTCTCAGTTCAGTCTTTCTAACTCCTGGAATAGTAGAATAGATAATAAAATGTAATCCTGGAATAGTAGAATAGATAATAAAATGTAAATTAACTCTCTTCAACACCTGCAGTCGTAATTACTGTTCATTTTCCTTTTTTCGCACCAATTTGTTTAAGAATGATTCTGTTCAACTACCTGGCTAAGCATGGTGAGAATTGTGGGCTGGTGGCGGCCATGGTTGTAGGCATGCCATGGGAGGCCAACAAGACAGGAGATTCTCTACAACAACCGTTAAATCGGCTGGTGTTCAACAAAAACCTGGTCCGCCAGCTAAGGAGGGATTTACTTTTGTAAGTACAGTGTACATGAATTCACATTACTGTAGAACTCCTCAAAGGTTTTACTCAAGAAAATGTCGAAATCCCTGTCCTTGGTGCTGAAAAGGTTAGCTGTTATACTTCAGTTAGACTTATTACTATTTCTTTAGTTAGACATCTACCTTCACATAGTGTAGCCTACCAAACTACTGTTCTGTTTGTTAATTTTGCTCAAACACATTCATCTAATGGTAATCAGCCCCTCCAGCTCTGTCCTGCCACTTGTTACATAATGTAATGGAACATCATACTCAGGGTGTCTGCTAGTTCACCAGTAACCATGGTGACAGTGGTCTGGGTAACTGACCTTGTTTAGAAATAAGATGAAAGGGAGCAAAAAAATATGTTTCCCTTCATTGAAAGCAAACATAATTTTAAGAGTGCCACATTTAAGTAATCTAACATGTAAAAGCTTGCAGGTTATTCACATAACTCATTTTGTTTCTTTTGAATCAAATCATTCAAAAGCATGTTGTAAATGACATTGTTGTAAATCTTAAAATCTCAACACCACAAATATTCATTTCCAATATTACTACTGTACTATGCTACAGTAACTGTATAATTGTTTCAACTGGGAATGTAAAACACTATGAAAATCTCCCTTTTGTCCAGAATAAAAAGATAACAGTGAAATTAATGAATCTGCAGTATCTTAAAATCCTTGTACAATAGTTAAACCCTGGAACTGATTAATATATTTTCTCAGTAACCGTGACCTGTTTGACAAAGATGACAGAGTGGATGTGGACTATGCCCTTCAGGTGAACATAGATTTAGATTTGTAGTATTACATGAAAATGTATGGTTTTAATTTAACATGAGCATTTAGTACAATTTTTGTTGTTAGAGTAGAGTAGAGCATCAAATTTTGCAAAACCATAATTATATGAAATCATGTAGTATGTGTTTCAATGTCAGTATGTATATCAATAAGAAAGCATGCCAGAACTCAGTTATACATGTATAATATCAGTGTACTTACATGAATGATGACACATATACATGTTGTTATATTACTAAGTGTCTCTTCTTAGTGATGTTTCTATAGTAATTACCTTCAGTGGTTTTACATAGAAAAAAATAGCAATTTAGGTCCAGGGAAACATTATAGTGATCCAGTTTTATACTAAGGCAATTTATAATATCATACAATTATATGAAATTGATATATAATTGTAATATAAGAAGATACTGTGATGATCATGTATTTATCTATTTCTCCACAAAGTCCTCTACAGTAAAGGACTTTGACGACCGTTTCACCATCAAACTGTTTGGCTTTGACTCTGTGCGCCACTACTACACGACGGCGAGTGCCTGCTACAAAATCGACAGGGTCAAAATCCCTCTACTCAGCCTGAACTCGGCCGATGACGTCTTTGCTCCCTTTGAGTGTGAGTAGACAAGCAAGAATCGTATTTTATGATATGAGAGATTAACTGTGAATGGTTGAATGTACCTATTACAATAGGCATGGGATGTTACACTCTTGTAATTGTCTGTAAAATTCGGAGATTATTAAGCAAGAGAACAACATTGATACAACTGTGAATGGTTGTAACTAGTGCTTAAGTCATTGGATTTTTTTATACTTAATAAATTTTCATACATGATAGCAGGGCTCTAGCCAGCTCGACATTTTTTTCCGTCAGCCAATTCCCATTGTCGCAAAAACACTATTCCAGGAGTTAGAGAGACTGAACTGAGACCTTGAAAAATGGGTTTTAATGAGATTATGGTATGCAAAAGGGCGCCGACACACATTATCAACAATCATAACAATAGCAAAACAAACAGTGTGTGGCTTTTACGGCCGTGGACGGCGTCCCCAAGCCGCCTGTAGCTTCCACCAAGGAGCTTTTATCAGATTTTTGTCCGTCAAAGTTGATAGATTGGTTTTAAAATTTTTCCGTCACACGCAGCAAATTTCCGTCAATTGACGGAAAAACGAATGCTGGCTAGAGCCCTGCATGATAGGCATTTGTTTCTAAGCTACTACAGAGTGTATATTGTAGCTGTGACTGTAAATGCAAATTGAGATAACTAACTTCTGACATTGAGTTTTTGTCTTTTTTGCTTCTTTTTTTGTTGTAAATTTAAAGTAGTGGTTTAACTCCTCCATGAAAGAGAGGTATGTACATGTGAGTACAGTTGTTTGTCTTGGTGTGTGTCCATAGTTATTGAATATTGTAGAGTTACAGGATGTGAAGCTGAAGATGGTGTAACCTGAAACTGGGAGGATGGGAAGGTTGGCTTGGCCTAGGTCCAATGTTGGTCCTGCAGGCTAGCAGGAAAATACAGACTTTGATCTCTTGTTGAATTTTACAGTACATATTGAACTATACAGATGTCATAAGCATTATTTGAGGAACACTTAGCAACTGCCATCAGCTACAATCTTATGAAAAATGGACGTAAATTGATGTGTACAATATTTTTTTCAAAATATTCACAGAAAACTTTTGTCCAGTTGTATAGATTGAGTGAAAAAAATGTCATTCCTGGATACTTAACCTTTATAATTGTATTGATTTGTACAGCTTTTATATAATTGTAAATGTTTATACCATTTCACGTTTAGCCATTCCAACTGAGGATATAAAGAAAAACCCAAACATCTCATTGGTGGTGACATCGCACGGCGGACACGTTGGCTTTGGTGATTGGCTGTCCCCTACACGTGAGAGTTTCTTGGACAAACTGTACCAGCAGTACATCGACGCTGTCTTCAAGTACGGGGAGAAGGAACTCAAAGGGACACACTTGAAGAAATAATGATGGAGGACTGCAGTGAAGTAATGCAGACAGACTACCTCAGCTTACAGTATATATGTTAGGCCACACCAATTTAATTTCTTGGTTCACAGATTTTTTCATAAAAAATATGGAACGAGAGGGCGAAATAAAAATAAAAATTGTAAAATGGTAGGGGTTAAGGTAACGGCTAATCCAAAACATAAAGAAAAAAAGTTTTCAGCTTGAAAAAAGTACAAAAACACTATTTTTGTACAGTAACAGCACCTGTACCCACACTTTAAGGAGCTTATAATATAAAGGCCAATTTGCTACACCAGAAAGTTGGTGAATGGTTTCATTAATGGTGAAAATTTGCTGAGTGGTAATTTTTATTTTTATTTTTTTTCCCAAAAAATAGGAGCGAGCAAATACGTGAACCAAGAAATTAAATCGGTTTGGCCTTAGGTACTGTCTATGGCTTCCAGGGTTGTAGCCAGCACCCGTCCTTCTGTCCTTTAAGGGAATTTTGTAGCTGGGGACGGAAAAACCTTTTGCCCATTCTGTCCTCTGTGATGGACAAATGTAAAGATATAAAAAAACTGTTTCCCTTGTGTAATTCTTCACCAAAACAGATGCCATTGAACAGCTTAGTCTACCACCTCAAAATGCAAGAATTACATTTCAGAGGGTCTAGATTTCGAAATTTAGACCGTTCCCTCATAGGAACGTCGCACCTTCGGTGCTGGGTAGGATTCAAAATCAAGGGGACAGAAAATTATTTCAGGTTGGCCACAACCCTGATGGCTTCAATCTTTTTCTGTCCCACTCATAGTATGGAAGCCCATATTATTGATTTTAGTTGTTAAAGCTGCCATATGAAAACATGTTTTCATCAGTTTTATGTCACGAAATTTAGATTTTTTTAACTGTTGGTGTGAAATTTTTGCCTGTCCCACCAACCAAATTCCATCTGGGGATGGAGGGATCTAAGGCCCTGGAAATAGCCCTTACTTGAAGTTTTATTTTATACATTTGTTAGGAGCTTACTTGCACATTTCAGAGAGTTTTGTGTGGTTTCGTTTGAAAGCACTTAACGGATTTTAGGACGTATTTTAAAATTTGTATTTTAAGAATTATTGAAAAGTAACTACAAACTTGTTCCAATTGCAATGAATAGTTAACTTCAGTGATTAGGTTCATTGTATATATATGTTCCCTTTGATACATTTTAACTTGAATCTTTAGTTTGCTTTGTTGTTTTGTAGACTTGTAATATCATTACAATATTTGTAATATGAAATGTAATCATTATTAGATAATATATACAAAATATAATATCTCATATAAATAAATGAATTATTCATTGATTCATTATTCATTGACAAAGTTCAATCATGTAATTCTATTAAACATTGACAAATCATTATTGAGGGTACACAAAAGGACTGAAACATTGTATATCAGAAAGAAAGCATTTATTAAAAGTCTGTACAATGATCACTTCTTTCAATGACCTGTTTGGACCTTATTTCTGGGTTAGCACCACTTTGCCCGGAAACACATATTAAAAGATACACTTTTCTTCAGAAATATGACAACTTTTTTTTTCTATCAATAGCAATCTTTTAGAAGCTAATATACAGAATATTCATTAGAGAATTAGTTTTCATAACAGTAGAAAACAGATAACAAGATGTTGGAGAGTACTCAACATCAGTCGATACATTAAAATTTTCACCCTTGTTTGACATAAAACCAACACCCCAACACAATAAATGAAAATCTTTAGATACTGAAGTATGCTGTAGTTGATTAGTGTTGTGTGCCAATTGCTAACATGCTATTCAAAATACAGCCAAACCTGTTCAAGAAACCTGTAAGGGAACCGAGTATATGTTGTCTATGCGGACAGGTGGTCACTTAATGCTTGTGTCAATGGGAGAATTATCTAAGGGAAGACCAAAAACTGGTCACATTGGTCAGGTGGACGTTATGTAGAGATGAACACTTCTGCAGGTTTGACTGTATTTTGAAGCATTTCTGGCAGTTTAAAGAGAGCAATTTTCTTTAAACCTTCTGGTTCTGTCATTTTGGCCCCATTTGCTAAGTCAAAGATATTCTAAATCACAGGGTTTGTCACATTGTCTTAACCCTCGCTGAGCTATCTTATGCTTTTTACCAATAGAGCTTAGGCCATAGATGGGATAGGGTTAAACTTGCATTGAATGATTTTAAAAAGAGAAAATTTCTAAACATCTCTTTCTATCAACTACTTGTTTTTAGCACAGCCAGTACATAGATTCTCACTCACGTCTGTTTCTGTACAAAATAGGTAGCAAAACTGTAGAAAGGTTTTGGCCAAGTAGCACATGAAAGTATTATGTATTGCCTTCTTTCAGGAGGTATTGCACGGGTTCTGAATATAGATAACAGCTGTCACTGTCTACTTCTCAAAAGCGCTGTTTTAAGTTAGCCATGCTTTCATGACTAGCTTTGCAATATCGTCAGCCAAAGTTCTGCAATTCAATAACTCCCATTAAAGTTATTCCAAATTTATGGACTTTTGGTTATCACAGCATTCTTGTAGCTTACTTTGTTCTTTGCTTTAAGTTGACATCGTGTTCTTTACTTATGGACACTTTTCATAACCTCATATTTTGAGTGACAGACTCAGTTGATGACGTCATGTTGATTGACAGCTCGGCTATGACGTCATTCCTACATGAAATAACATGAGATAGATTCACTTGGCGCGATGGCGTATTCACAGTCCACCGTTAATGACACAAATTTATGCCTCTATTTATGACGTTATCGTAATGACCTCTACTGTCGTGTTGACGTCACCACACTTGTCATTGTCCGTGACGTCATTCGTGACGTCATCAGTCGTAGCACATGAGCTCGGTGCCGAGTTTCTTCTTCTTGTGCCCGGTCATGAGCGCTCTCTCCAGCTGGAACATGTGCTTGCCTAGGTCCGTTTTCATCCTGCTGCCGATGACGCCGTTGGTAGTGTTGGGCATGTCGTCCGAGTACACGGGGACTCTTTCGGGCAGCTCTTTCTGGGGCTTGGGCCGACCCTACGTAGATGGAAGACAAACATTCTTATTAAATGACAATTAAAACAGTTGCTGAACACAGACACTTCAAGTTCTCCTATTGGTAGTAGTGAAGGTATTCGCAATTTTCTTGAGCAACACAAAATCTTTGGTTTTTACCCAGTCTCACTAATTACCAAAAGCAAGGAGCCTGATAAAAGCTCCTTGCCAAAAGCAACCCGGCCGAAAAGAACCCGAAAAAATTGAAGATGACCTCACCTTCTGGTCGTACTCCTTCAGGAAGCCCCAGTTGTCTTCCCTGTAGAAAAACACAAAGATGGAAGAACATTTACTTTTTGCAGAAATCTACTTTAAATCGCTCAAACTTTTTTGTTCTTCTTTAATCATTGTAGTTTTCGTTCCAAAAGGTAAAAAACAAACTAGAAAGCAAACTAGAAGGAAAAGAAGGGGTGGATTTTTAGACAGACAGCACATAACAAGTAAGATGTAATTTTACAGATTGATGACCACATACTTTCAGTATGGAAGTTGTGTGTACATCTTTTAGTTAACGGCATTTGATATGCACTTTTATAGGTTTTTGAGGGGCATGTTTACAGCAGCTAGCATGTGGAACGACAAGACCATTGACAACCCATCGCGTGAGAACCACAAGTGCACACGCTTTGGTCCATTGTTGGATGATAAACGCAGCTGCCGAAAAAATTCCTTCGGAACAATAGGGAAGACGCAAACGCATTGTTGTCACAACGAAGACACATACCTGTGTATTTTCTTTCCCCTGTCTATATGTCATGATCAGATTTTTTACCGAAGGTTCTATTAAGCCCTAATGCTTGCATCTTAGAAACACTGTTTACACTATCATAGCTCTTTTAACAACTTGATTGATGGCTTTCTTCGTTACATAATAAGTGATGTCAACTATAACGTGTTTTTGTATGGCATGAAGCAAAGTGCACACAATCCTATTGTGTCGATAGAATATGTTATGAAAGATTTATAATCGATATGCTACATGCATTCAGTTTTGAGTTCAGGATTATGAATTCGACATCGAGGAATTCCTAAGTACATACCTTTTATGATCGAAATCTAGAAGAGAAGATTTTAAAAGGTTGTAAGTTTGAATCGTTATTCAGGTTTCGATTGTAGTCAGAATTGTGATTCGTTATGACACAGTCACATTCGTCGAATGTCGTCGTACGATTCTGATGTGTACGACAGTCGTACGAAGGTCGTGCGACGAATGAAAACTCAAACATCACCGTAGGATCAGGATTTTCAATGCAACGATTTCATAGTGCTCTTGTATGCCTATCAGCCTTCGTTTAGCATGCATCGGACAAAAAGTTACACTTTACTTACAGTTTTGAACTTCCGTGAATGAAGGAATGTGTAATTATTATGCCCAGCTACGCACAGTATCACGTAACAAGGTATGTTATCTTCAACTACGAGCCGCTTTTCAATTTCGCCACGCCAACGGCGACTTTATAGCCGATAATCAAGTTAACAGACGGACTACATTATGCGGAGTTAATTCTGACGACCGTTGGAGTTGTAACCAATAGCTGTGTTCTGTTTCAACAAAGTTCTCTGTTTGAACCGTCCTTGGTTTAAACAATACCACCTGTACCGTCAATTCTTTCTCGGCGTCACACACCAACTTTACACTGTTGAATAAATATGTAGCACTCTATTCTAAGCCGAATCATTCGTGCGGGCAGTCTGTTAATCTTTCAAAGCGTTGTTGATGTGTAATGATCACAGATATTTCATAGTTTAATGCGTTTGATTATGTTGATAATATGTATGTGGTATGTCACCCACAACTGGACAATTTTACGTTTCAACTTTGAAACGTAAAATTGTTTAAAATGACTGCTGAGACGGATTCGGATAAAATTACACCATTTTTTTGTCCATGGTGTCCCATTGTTATTTTACTTCCTTCAGTCTCTTGGTAAGAGTGCTGCTGACATGTAAATTTCGGTCTGTGTTTGAGTATTACTCACATATTACGCTTGGAAAGATAGTCTTGCGTGGGTTCAACTTTGTTCGAAAAGGTCGTTTTTTTCTCTCTTTGGGTCTTTAATTAAGTGTTTTGATACAATTCTTTGTTGTTTTTGTAACACAATCGTTCTTTTAAAATCCCACTCAAAGCAACACAAAAGACAGTTTTATTCATGCTAAGTCATCGTCGCTGACCCTACCCATACTTGTACCCTGGGGGGTATGATTACACCACGTCTACTTTAACCGTTACACTTAGCAAAAACAACAGTTTTTTTACGTAGAACCAGCCCACGGCATGGCATTTAATTATCAACGATGTCTTAATTCTTTAAGATTTATTTCTAGCCTTAATATGTCTTTTTGTCAGTTGTGACTTTTTGTCGTAGAACGTCGTGCGATCGATTTTGGTCTCGTACGATTTTAAATCAGGATGTGAATTAATCAACCGTATACAAGCGTCGATCATAGCATTTTTGGTAACCAAACTACACACGTGTGAGCACACACATATGTTACGAGAGTATATCGAGTTTGCGATCATAGGACAAAGATGACCAAAAGATAGGTCCTAAGGGCTGACAGTAAAATTGTTGTACTAAGGGTTAACACAAGATGTATATATATACTTTCTCTACGTCATACTTATATCCTCAGTTTGCGATTGGACGACGACTGTGACCAGGCCCGTAGTACGGACAGACAGCTAATTGGTTGTAGTTAGGGTTGACACAAGACGGATATACATTTTCTACATCAAACATCATGTCACCATGTGTTTGTTCTACGCTGTGGTCGAATGGGCCGTAACAGTACTGCCAACGGGTCAGCCCAGGTGAGCAAACTACACACCCTTTGTGTTGGACTCAAGGGCCAAACCTTGCCAAAGTTTTGGGGTACGTTTTGCATCTAGGAACAAGAGATATATGAGAACCTCACAACAAAATATTTTTAGCAGAGACTTGCTTTTCTTTTCAATTAATACTGCCTAATTTATGAGTAGAGTAGAGTAGAGTTCTTTAGGCACAACAAACTACATCATTTATGGTTATTATACATGCAAGTCAAGGGCCTTGTGTTTGTTCAAGTTGGCTCTTTGTGAATTCTATTTTTATGAAATTGACTCAGCATTTTTTAAAGGAATAGTTTGATGTCGTGGATACCATGAAACGGACTTGGTATTACCAAACACACTTTGTTCGAACTGACTTGCACACAAATGGCATTTCACAAGCAAGCTGGTTCTGAATATGGGACAATTTATCAAATCTGACAAAGTCAATATTATATTTAGCTTTGTGTTGTTGGGGGTTTGATGAATTATGCAAAGATTGATTGCTAGAAAGACAAACACTTACCGATTCTCACTCCATGGTAATGTCACGTTCTAGAATATCTTGACAACGGAGTTCTTTTACCAATACTATGGATTAGGATAGTATAGATTTTTTTTCCTTTTGGATCTTTTGATTGTGTATAAATAATGGCATTCTTCTTATATCTTTCCTCGTATATTTATGCTAAAACTCCGTCCAATCTTTCTTTACCATGATTAACTTTCGAATAATCATTGTATGCCACAATAGAAGAGAAAGAACGTTCAAATAAAACTCTATTGAAAACCAAAATTAAAGGAAAAGCTGCGAATCTTAATATCAACAACTAGTAGATTTACAGACGAAATGACAACAACAAAGAAATTCTAGAAACTGTGTTGTAATTGAGTTAATTTCGGGGTTTGGTTGCAACAATTGGAAGGATATCTTTCCACTCGAATGGTGCAACACTATACAACATGGGCTTAAACCCGTTTTGTTACTGCTCGTACGTAAGGACTATAATCTGTGTGCCCTAGGCAACGATATGTAACTATATTCACTGTACAAGTGGTGGGTTGGGCCAACATACATGGCATATGGATATATCCAAATCCTGTGTGCCTTGGGGGTTTGAAACTGAAGACATAATTACACAGTGGGTGGGATTTAACCAAGGCAAGGCGGATATAACATAGCCATTTTATAATCGCTAGGAAGCTAGATTTATACATAGAGTACACTTGACAGTTTGGGAAGTGTACATGACAAAAATAGAGACAGAAATTTGACTGATTTTAAACCTCCTTTGTGGACGAATTTGTAAATCTATTAGAACTATAGAATTTGTGTTTTAAAAGGTGGGTGGGTGGGTTTCAAAATCATTCTGCTTATAGCTAGGAATGGTGTGTAAATGGTGCTCAAAGAATGAAAATGATTCTTACGTAAGTCAGGAAAGAAATAAGTTAAGTTAAAGAAAGAACATAAAGTTGACTCAGTATTAATCTGATTGCTACCGACGTACGTAATGTTTACCGGTGTTTGGGGAAAGAAAGATAGTCAGGAAACAGTAAAACAGGTGTTTTCTTTCGTCTTAGTTAAAAGTATAAAGATCTCGTACTCACCATTGCTGAACTCCTTTCCACTCGTTCTTGACGCTTTCTCTCCAGATCTTGTCCTCTGCGACCTCGTTACAGTGTCGGTAGTCTGCCTCGGTGCGCTTGCCGCCGCCGGCCGGGGGTGGTGCCGGGGACGTGCTCTGGTCCTGCTTCGGCACACACCGCTCGTGGAAGGCGCTGGGGCCGCGAAGAGGGAGGCGGTAACCCGCCGAAGTCGTACGATTAGAAAACTCAACAGCCATTTTTTAAACACAACCTTTACACAGTTATAGAACACTTATCACAGTTTTGGCGGTCGACCTCTGCCTAGTTTGTGAGTTGTTTGTTTCGCTGCTAAGCTGGGAGGAATGTGCCCCGTGGTTGTTTGCCGTGTGCTACTCGTGTGTCGATCACTCGCTGACAGAATCGGTAATTATCGGAAAGACTCGCAGACCCTTCCTCAGTCGCCTTCGGGAACTTTCGTACAAGATTCCGACGAGTTCTCGAACACCTGTTTGGTTTAAATTCCTCTGCAAAGGTTTAGCACGTCTTGGTACAAAG
This sequence comes from Branchiostoma floridae x Branchiostoma belcheri, assembly GCA_019207045.1. Taxonomy (NCBI): domain Eukaryota; kingdom Metazoa; phylum Chordata; class Leptocardii; order Amphioxiformes; family Branchiostomatidae; genus Branchiostoma; species Branchiostoma floridae x Branchiostoma belcheri. Next base: position 10,320,720 of record CM033040.1, read on the forward strand.
GTTGAAGTCCAGACTTGTTCAGAGGCGGAAGAATCAGCTTAAAGTGGTGATTCTGAAAGTCCTTACTTCAAGTGTCCAAGATTCCGTAGATCTCTCAGCCTCTTGTAAGTCTCCTTGATATAAGCAGCGACCTTGTGTTTCTTTCTCCGTCCTCGAGTGCTTGTGTTGTAACCGAACAAGCCAGACAACTTTTAGACAAACAAGTCGGCAAGTTGTTCTTGCAATTTAGTCCCTGCTTGTCCAGTAATTTTACCCGTACGACCTCTAATTATAGAAATCCCGACTCAGACCCGACATAACCAATAATGTCGTGCGATGAAATTATTCTGTCGCCAAGGTAGAGTCGACGTCGAAGTGTTCGAACGTTCTATAAAACTGTTCTATAGTACTTTAGAACTGGCTTCTGAAAATGACGTTTTGAAAGAATACCGTTCGAATCGTCCCGTTCATTCGGCCGTCACGAGGAAGAAAGGCGTTCCCGAGCAATATCGTCCGCTTTTGTCGTCGATAAACGTAAAAGAACGAAGGACAGTCTTCGGATGGGCAGTCTGAGTGACACTTATTGGCAGAAATGTCCCGTAATTCCCAGGAATATAATCAATTCAAACGCATCCCAACTCTCTCGTGGCCACCCGTACGTGTAGACTCAGTCAAAATACCACGGGGGTCGACTCGGTGTCAGCTGACAGACGGTTGGGATATTATAATGAGTTGTTTTGTTTACCGGTCGCTAAGCCGAAAGGTGACGTCGACAGGTGAGTAATGAATATTCAGCGGGGTGGTCGTTTCAGGTCAATACACCTGTAGGACCCGTTCACTTGTCGGGAGTCTCAGAGGAGTTTGGCGCATGCCGCGTCTTCGGGCTTATGTACATGTGTGTATTACACCATAAAACCCTACTACGGACTCCAATTTGTTCGTTAACCAAACGCAAACTCACAAGTGAACAGTCTTTGCTGATGGCACCAAAAAGCAATGGTTTGATAACAAGTATTTGGGAGTTTTTCAAGGGTATATTTTCCCTTATTATGTTTACTGTTGTGCGTTGGGTTATTGACGCTTTTAAATTTATCGACGTTTAGAAATCAAGCATTTTCAACAAGAAGCGTTTCGATGCTCTGAATAGTGATGTTATTTACACCTATTTACACCTGTTACTGAGTTGTGGCTTGTGAGTAGTGACGTATAATGGGTGACAAAACCTTTAATTAACGCATGCAAAAAGCTGCCTTAGAAACATCGGATCTTGATCTAACTACTTAAAATGAGAAAAGAGACAAACAGCACAATCATATCAAACGACTGTGACTTTCTATTTCAAAACATTTGCTTTAGCTTTGACTCCTCAAATAATGAAGACATTTCAATGCGTAAAAGTAAGAACTCTCGAAATATCATAGTCGTTGATTAAACTAAGGGAACTATTTTAAGGTTTACTATATGAATATGAATTGTGGCATTGAATGGTCAAATGGTTTATGAGTCCTGGCTTGAAGTTGTGTTCTTGGCGAAGGTACACTTTACACAACTTCCCTCAGTCCACACCTTACCTTACACGTGTAGAAATGAATACCTGACTTTGGTTGGAGAGGTAAAAACCCATGGAAGGAACATGGGCTCCACCTTCCAATACTGTGCCCTAGACACAGTGGATAACAACCCACTATCCTTACGGCCTCAAAACCGTTTATTGGTCTACCTTTGTGTCACACACAGAATAAACTTAAAGCCATGTTTGCACTAGTTGTTATGTTATTTGATAACACGTATTATGGTGTAGGTAATGTTTAGCTACCACTAACAGGGATCAGTATTAAAGTAGGGCAAAGTGCGTACAGTTATGGTCGGGTGGTTTCAACTCCAGGTGTTTTGATACACATTTAAAGGAGTGCGGGCCTGAGTGGTTGGTCTGGGACTCTTAAAGATGAAAACATAGCTCTGAAGAAGTACTTAGAGACGGTGTGTTGGGAGTAAAACGCCCATTCGAAGAAGCCAAGCCGTAAATATTTTCTGCCGGTCTCCTTTCGTCAGAATAAAACAATCCTTTCTTGCTGTATTGGTTATGGCTGCCTTTTTTTTACCAATCTTGTAGCAAGTCTTCGAAAAGGATTGACCACAGTGATATCAACTTTCACGCACTTTCACCCACACCCACCCATCCTTGCCCACTTGTTACCTCTATGAAAATGGAGGTAGTGTTTTTGACGTGCCTGTCTGTGTGTCTGCGTCTGTGTTTGTCTGTGTCTGTCGGTTGATCTTTCCGTATATTCGTGGTCAGCATTATAACTATTTGAGGAATTGCATCGATGAAGGTTAGATATCCAGGTAATAAGATATGCCAAACAGCAACTGATTGAATTTGATTTTGAATATGTGTTTTCCCAAATCACATCCATTTGCTTGAGTAACCGCTATTTGAATTGATAAAGCTACTAGCGTTACCTACTCCTTTTAATCCTACTCTGATACTATACCAGCCCTACAACGCCCATCTAGTCAGCTATTGTATGAGAGCACCCTGGTCAGATCGCTATCAGCTGGGTGAATGGATTCTTCTTCTGCAGTGAAACCTAAATCTCTTAAGGCGGATGTCTCACTGAAATGCGCCGAATTGCGCCAGGTATTCCCAATCTGGAGTCAATTTGTCGCCAAGGTGCCTCTAGCACGTTAAACCCCTTAAAAGTGTGCCTCGCTACTGAAACAGCAAAGAGAATTGCCTTGCCTCACTAAGTACCACAAGGGTCCGACTCTGGGTCCGACCAAAATGGCCTAAGTCGCGCTCCTAGCGGCCGGCCTACAGGACTACAGGGGAGGATCATTATTTAAATAGCATACAAAAAATTACATTCCTTATGCAATTAGATAAATTATGTATCTTAAGCTCCTTATGTACTTACATTTACAGCTGTTTTAAGAGAAGCGAGAAGAAGTCGAACATGTACACACTAGCATACATCACACTTTGTAGTTGCATGTAGTAATATAACACGTTTTTACTTCACTTGTACTAGCACAGAGTACTAGCACTTGTACTTAGATTACGTAGAACTACATAGAACTTTATCAACCTGATCTATACTTAGCCTGTGAGAGCAGGAACGTAGAATAAAGGTCTTCTTCATTCATTTACAAGCCAATGAGAGACTGTGTAAACACAGGCTACGAACGAACGAACGGACGAACATTTTGTGTCTCCTGTTTGCCTATTATCCTACTACCCCAACAATGTTTATCTAACGTTTTAGCCAGAAAGACTAGGTATAGATGACATTCCTCTCATAACACTCAAACGTGAGGAGCTTTTGTACACGTTGCTTGTGTTGCTGGCTCTTTACATGATTAGTTTCAGCGCCATTGTGATATCGGGAGCCAAGGTTTTTGTTATTCCTGACGCCCGGTAGATTAATGTTCTCTAGACAAACACCAACAGGCCCATCCAGGGAACAGAGTTCAACCAAAGGTCTCTCCGAACCATAGAAACCCGGGTTCCTATTGTCCATGAGGGGTAAACGTTCTTGTAAGAACATTTCGTGGTTATGGACTTGAATAATCAAATCATTCCTCGGTACCTACAATATTACATCTATTTCGGCTTTGTCAAAGTACTTGTTTCGCCACGAATTTGTCCTGTCAGTATTTGAAAAGATAAAATGCACAAGGTAGGATAACATGTCGGTCACTGTACATGTATCCCGGTAGCCCCTAAAATGGCTAGCCCAGCTCGGTCAACTCCCTCACCGGAGGCTCAAATATAACGTTAGTTGACGTCCTGAAGCAAACAGTATGGAGCAAAGACAAGCCTTGTAACCCAAGCTACAAAATGCAGCAACGTTTTATAATATAAACAGCGTACTCAATGCGTTTTCCTCATATCATGACGACATTATTTTCCTATCAGTTGTAGGTGCATTTTGATCTCCCGTGTTGATTTTGTTTTCCGATGTAGGTTCATACGGTAACTTTCCTCGTCAGGTGTTGCATCATAGCAAGGACGTCCTTGATCAGAGAAAGCTTTTGATCCAAGCAAATTGTTTCTGCTTGGAATACTTGAAAACATAATGTCGCTGTGCACTGCATAGTTGACTTCATTCACCATCGCGATACGTCTTTCATGACTTCAGCCACTTTTCTCTGACTGAGGCACAGGATCGTCCAAACTTTGCAAGGCAAAACCCCTGGCCGTTGTTTCAGCTTTTGACGAGTGCAAATCTTTCGCATTCACGTGTTAAGAAAACAAACATGACATTTGATACAAACACTGTACTCCATAGCTGTCCACTGTCCGACCACTTTTCTTGCAAGGCACAAATCGTCCCAGCTTAGCAAGGCAAAAACCAACCGTTGTCTCAACTTTTAACGAGTGCGAAGTTATCACATTCAAGTTAAGAAAACAAACATGATGTTTTGAAACAAATAAATACTGCACACTATAGTTCTTCCTGTCGCCGTAACTTGAAATTAAAGACAAAGGTACAAATATATGACCTTGACATGTGCATGGCGGCATTAGCCAAACCGGTAGCCACAAACGCAATCATTAACATGTGTAATCACGTAGTTGTATTTACCGTTGCCATGATAAGCAAGCGCTAAAGGTCTCGGGATCAACTCCCAAAGCAACCGTATGTCAACATTTCATAATTAATTCTTTAAGATTGCTTCCCTTCAAGATGGTAGTTTTCATATCAAGTTTCAGACGAATGTTGAACATTCAATTTTTTTTCTTCATATTCATAAGTTGAAGTGATGTTGAATACAAGTCATTGAAATGATCAGTAGCGACAACAATTTGGCTGCGCTATTTTCCGTTGTAAATCATCAAAGGTGTTTTAACACATTAAATTAAAATATACTCTGATCTTTAACAATTGAATTCGATAAAACAAAAATAATTTGGGATTTATGTCGAAATCATATACTTAAACATAGATTACCAAACTTAAAAAGCCATGATTCTTTCATGATGATTTAAAAGTGGCTTTAACAACTAAGCTCGCCTTCTTACTTATTTTGACTGGAAACAGTGAATAATTTTGTGATTATTTCTTCTCAATCATCAACTTTCTTCTTCATAATAACAAACTATGTTCTATCTAACAATGAAGTTACCTTTTGCATCATGTCTTTTTGGTTGAAATGATTCGTCAAGATCCCTGAACACGTTTGCTGTGATTCTTTTCAAATCCTATCTCCATTTTCAAACGCAGTTACAAACAGTAAAACCCTCCCTCAATCTTTAAAAAAGACAGTCACACTCACCTCTTGTTGTAGTAAGAAAACATGTTGTCTTAGTATGATGTGATCTTCCAGAACATCTGGAAAGTTCAGACAGAGAGAGACAGCGCTGTGCACCGGACCTCACTATACCAGACGTGAACGCAGACTGCACCTTTACACTGAAAGGATCCGACTCATAGTTAGGTCACGCCTACGGGGAAAGATCGTTGTTGGCTAAGGGGTGGTGTGGCTGGTAGTCCCATTGGGAGTCCTCAAGGCCGTTCAATCTATGTCGGTTTTGATGTTTATCTTCGCCAAGAAGGTTACATTTTAGGTGCGGTTTGTTAATGTGTCTGTCTTTCTGTCTGTATAGAGCATAACTCGAAAAGCTGTTTTCTTATGATATTTGGTAGGTATGGACTCGGGAAAACGAAGGTCAAATTCGATAATGGGCCTCCGAACGGGTTTCTACTATATTGTACTTGGTATCTTGGTTTTGGTATCTCTTTTAATTTTTTTTTTCATATTTCGGACGTGCTCCAACATATGCAGTCTTACAATGGGCGGCTACGTGGACGCGTTTTTAGCGATGACATTTTGCCTTTCAGCCAGCCCAACTGATATAAAAAAAGTTACATTGGTGAAACTTCAAGTTACTTAAAATAACTGAAGAAATTGGCAGGTATTGTTAGGCACTGACTGTGCGCGTATTTTGTATAACTTTCAATGGAGTAAAAAAACTAATGAACGAGACCCCAATAAAGGTGCACAACGGTTTATCCCCAGACAAAAAGGCGGCACCTTTCTTTCCGTTGCTAGGGAACCGTCCCCGATTAAACTCTAAGCGAGGTTTTCAAGAGCCGGGTGTCGTTAGAGGCTTTTTGTGTTGGAGTGTTCCGTTGACTTTTGCGATTCCGTCATTCAGAACTAGCCTTTGAGTGGAAAGTGTCAATCTTTGTTCGGTGAGAGCTTTTAGAAACTGACACGTACTGTAATCATTGGGTGGGTTCTTTTGTGAAGAATAGTCACAGAAACGAATACGCCGTGGAGGGTACATTGTTTTCTTTTGCGATCGTTATTTGTCTTTCCTGCAGTTCTGTGGAATGGCCGAAAAATTGTGCAAATTTTTCTAAAAGCTTCAAATGTACACATGTAATGTTACATTTTGCATTCCAAATGAGCGGCATTTCAAGTTATAGCCGTTATCAATTTCATGGCATGTTTGGTCATTTTCTGATCAAAAATGTATTTTTGTGGCTTCTTCACCCTGGTATATTGCAACTAAATTGCCAACTTTTTTATGAGTGGTAAAAAATCGTTATCATAAATGTATTTTTGTTTAAGAAATAAATGATTAAAAATTTACAGGAAAGGCAGAGGTACAATGTACAACATAAAAACAACGCCTCCGGCATATCCTTATGTTATTCTAGCGTCTAAATACACGTTTTGTGACGTATTGACGACAAAACCTTTACAAATGCATTTATAGCACGGTCATAATCTTCACACACGTGGTGTAAAGGTATTTGACATGAACACAATCATCCTCCATGCTCTAGATAAAACGATCCGTCCCCTATTCTGCCCCCTGACACTGATCCTACTGGACATGTCCTGTTAAAACACCTACACCCATCAGCAACAATGCGACACACCTGGATATTGTTTCCAACCCCGTTACCGGGTTTCATCGGTATCCGGGACACAGCTGGGCGGGCCAAGTCATCCTAAAGCCGGGCCTTCTCCGCCAAACAGCGATCGCTGTGTCTAGGCCGTGCAGTGACAAAAATTGTATGTTGGATGTGGCAGCCTGTGATTTTGTTGATGAAATGACTCAGATATTGTAATTCTTACTTATAAGTTATATTTAGAAGTTATATTTTTTAAAGAAAAAGCGACAAATAGGCCACAAAAATCAAAACCCCTTTTCGAGCCTTTCACCATTTCCCCATTCCCGAAAAGAGAGAAATTTAGCAATTTGACGGTCATTTTAGCCACTTTTTAGGATCCGACCCGGAGCGGTATTGCAGCTTGGGCTCTCATAGGGTTTGTAGTCCCGGCTTGTAAAATGTGAAAATGGGCAAGAGCTTATGCTTAACGCCTCTGAAAACTTTCCACAGTTGGCCCAGACATCTTATCACGCATCTCGAATGACGTTTAAGACACTAGTTGATCTAAAAAGGATAGCTTTAGGTGCCGCGCGAGAAGCCCCTGTAACACTAAGGCCGCCCTTCAAAACGCCACCTATATTCATCATGTCTACATATTTACAGTAGTTCGTAGAATACGTGGACATCATCAGTTTTCTTTCACAACGTTGGCCTCTTATTCAATTGTTCATCTGCTTATATGGTGAAAGGAGACTGTCCAAGAATCCCGACGTCAAAAAACATTACGATCTTTAACCCCAACATCTGCTTGGAGACCATGTGCGATTTGCTATGACAACTTTGGCCTTTTACTTGACTTACTTGAGTGCATATTCATGTCCACAATCTGCTTGTTAAGTTAATAACGCGCGTTTCCGTGTTTACTTCTTTGCAGTACGCCTTTGCGACTGTTAATTATCCCATATCCAACCTCTTTGTGTTAATCTATATCAAATTGCTCTAGACTCAAGAAGCTTTCAGGAAATCGTCTTCCGGAAAGGACGTAAAACGGGGTCCCGTCCTCGAGAAGGCGCCTTGATCACGTTAATCAACCTCATTACACATTGGGTACCTAATGACTGGCAAAATAACCAGATATCATCATTATTGTTATATCATATCATTATATTATATTATACCATATCAAGAAAGGTAAGAGGACAGTTTTAGTTGTAGTGCCTGTCGTGCGCAGGTTCCAAACAACAGGACTTCCAAAAAATCGTCCCGGACGGAACACTTTTTTTCCCATGTTTTCAGGCACACTACCTCCGTCCTACCTTCTACCCGTCTATGACCGTTTCTTTCGTAAACGACCTACAAGTTGTACCGTCCTGATAGTTTACTACATGTACGATATTATATTATATACCTGTACGTACTATGTACATGGCCACAGCTGCCACAGCAGTTTCAGTTCATACGAAGGACCATTGGGTCAAAACGTGTTTTAGCAAAGGAGCTGTGTGCTCACAGCTAAGGGGCTGCGTGCTCGGCGAAGGAGCTGTGTGCTCACAGGGAAGGGACTGTGTGCTCGGCGAACGAGCTGTGTGCCCACAGTGAAAGGGCTGTGTGCTCGGCGAAAGAGCTGTGTGCTCACAGGGAAGGGGTTGTGTGCTCGGCGAACGAGCTGTGTGCTCACAGCGAAAGGGCTGTGTGCTCGGCGAAGTACCTGTGTGCTAACAGCAAAGGAGCTGCGTTCTCGGAGGGAGCTGTGCCTCACAGGAAAGGGGCTGTGTGCTCGGCGAAGGAGCTCCGCAGTGTGCTCACAGCGAGGGGCTGTTACACCAGGCTGAAGCTGGCCGCCGATTGGTAGCCGCCGATCCGGCCGCCGATTCGTCATTACACAAAACATAGCATACCATTCAAAAATTCTTAATTTCCTTTAAAAGCTTAAATGGATATCAAAACTTCTGGATATTGTCTATTATTACCGATATATGTACATGTCACAGTATAGATCATGATCCAGTAGAATCGGCGATTCTCCTAGGAGAGATCGCGATCGGAGTTGGTCCTAGGGCCAACTCCGATCGGGGTATAGATTGCGATCGGGGTCTCTCCTAAGGCCAACTCCGATCCGAACTCAAATGATACTAAGATATGGGAAACAGACTGCGATCGCGATCTCTCCTAGGAGAATCGGCGATTCTACTAGGAGAGACCCCGATCGGAGTTGGCCCTAGGACCAGCTCCGATCCAAACTCAAATGATGCTAAGATATAGGAAACAGCAATACTTTTTTTTATAAACAATGATTTTATTTAGTATCAATGCAAACCCGCTAACTCATCACCAACTACACACAAGACTACCACACGAGGGTCACTTCTTCAACTTCACTCAAGGTACACTATAGTATATAGCATCACTTTCATGGTAAATTTCATGTGAGTATGTTTTCTGATAAAGTAATTTCTGATTAAGTATTGGCAAAAATCTTACAATATGTGAAAGGCACCAACGGGTGATCAAACAATGTGACAGTATGCAAATTTCACAGCTTTGGAAGAACTGGAAGAACAATAACAACTGTAAAGTCGTCAAACAGGTGTTAAAAGATTAAGTAGAGTTTCAAGATATTACTCACAATTTCACACCTATTGAGTACATTTCACTACTGACACTAGTCAGACTTGTACTGAATCATTTCACAGCTTTAGAAGAACAATAGCCAGTGTTAAGTGATCAAAAGGTGTCAAAATACCAAGCAGAGTTTCTTAGTATCATTCGAGTTTGGATCGGAGTTGGCCCTAGGAGAGACCCCGATCGCAATCTATACTAGTAGAACCGACGATTCTCCTAGGAGAGATCCTGATCGGAGTTGGCCCTAGGACCAGCTCCGATCGCGATCTCTCCTAGGAGAATCGACGATTCTACTGGAACGTGACCTCTACTACTTTACATATATATAAACATAATGATAACAGAAAGTATTATATCAACGACAAATAATAGACCCAATTGGGCGGCCAACTTCAGCCTGGTCTAAAATCGGCTGCCTTACGGCTTGTAGAGCAATCTGCTACTTATCTAAACGTGGCCCATGAATTTTAAGACGAATCTAGATAGCGCATACCCTAACGTATTCAAAACAAATATCAAATCTTACGGGCCGAATTTAATTAATGAACTAGAGGGGAATTAACTAATATGAAATACCCAAGTAAAGGGGGTGCTAAAATACACTGACCTACGGCTTGAAGAGCAATCTGCTACTTATCTAAACGTGGTCCGTGAACTTTTAAGACGAATTTAGATAGCTTATACCCCAACGTATTCAAGTATCAAATCTTACGGGCCGGATTTGATTGTTGAACTAGAGGGGAGCTAATTGAGTTGAAGCAGTTTGGTCTATAAGAAATCGGCACTGAGGTCTAGTTCATTTAGTATATAAGCTATAAGTTCCTCTTAAATGTTAACGAGTCACGTTTAGATACGTAGCAGATTGCCCTACAAGCCGTTTGGCAACCGATTTATCCCCCCTTTACTTGGGTATTTCCTATTAGTTAATTCCCCTCTAGTTCATTAATTAAATCCGGCCCGTAAGATTTGATACTTTGAATACGTCAGGGTATGTGCTATCTAAATTCGTCTCAAAATTCACGGGCCACGTTTAGATAAGTAGCAGATTGCTCTACAAGCCGTATTGCAGCCGATTTTAGACCAGGCTGAAGTTGGCCGCCAATTGGGCCTATTATTTGTGCTTAATCGTTGATATAATACTTTTTGTTATTATTTATATATATACATATATTGGGTGGTAATAAACAATATCCAGCAGTTCTTGATATCCATTAAGCTTTTAAAGGATATTAGGAATCATTAGTTTCTTCTAGGCGTCTGAATGATGCCATGTTTTGTCTAATGACGAATCGGCGGCTGGATCCGCGGCTACCAATCAGCGGCCAACTTCAGCCTGGTGCATCAGCTCCTTCGCCGAGCACGCAGCCCCTTTGCTGTGAGCGCACATCTCTTTCGCCGAGCACACAGCCCTTTCACTGTGAGCACGCACACATCTCGTTCGCCGAGCACACAGCTCCTTTTCTGCGTGAACACAGCTCGTTCGCTGTGAGCACACAGCTCGTTCGCTGAGCACACAGCCCCTTTTCTGCGTGAACACAGCTCGTTCGCTGAGCACGCAGCCCCTTTTCTGCGTGAACACAGCTCGTTCGCTGTGAGCACACAACTCGTTCGCTGAGCACACAGCCCCTTTTCTGCGTGAACACAGCTCGTTCGCTGAGCACGCAGCCCTTTTCTGCGTGAACACAGCTCGTTCGCTGAGCACGCAGCCCCTTTTCTGCGTGAACACAGCTTGTTCGCCGAGCACACAGCTCGTTCGCTGTGAGCACACAGCTCTTTCGCCGAGCACGCAGCCCCTTTGCTGTGAGCACACAGCTCCTTCGCTAAAACACGTTTTGACCCAATGGTCCATCGTAAGTTCAGTAAATCATCCTCCTAACGCCCGGTCCTCAACGGCATTAGCCTATGGGGCCCTGCTATCTCATGCCCTATCAGTGGTTATTATGATTGTCGCCACAAACCAGCTGTCAACCAATCAGAGAATAGGATTTTCTTGGGCTTTTTGTTGTCGCAAGCTGTCTCGCAATGGCCGCTGGGAAGCTATCAGCCAATCATGTTACGTATTACATGGCTCCATCCTCCTACGCCCGATCCCCAACGGCTGACTGCCCATATCAGGGCAAGCTCATTAATATTTATAAGTAGGGCGGTCCCTAACTGGTCTGAGTGCACAAGATAGCAGAGGTAAACACAGGGAGTTACATGTTACACTGTTACATGTTATCTAAAACTAGACCGACACACCTACCATGGTGCTCAGGACACATTGTGTATATACGATGGAAACCATACTATGGTTTGACGATCAGACGTATAAATTTTCTTATTACTCCTGAGGGAGTATTTTGTTAAGTAGACAGCTTGAGTAATAATTTAATCATGCAAATCAAGTTAGAGTTAGTTTGCTTGATTAAGTTCACTGCATTTCGTAATAGAACTCTCAAATATGTGATTTATGTACCAGTAACTGAAATAGAGAAATATTGATAGATATCAATCGCCTAGATCCCTTACAAAATGAATTCTGAGGAAGAACAGTTGAATTTACATAGTAAAAAATGTCGATTTAATTTTTAGCAAGAACACAAAAACTTATTTAATATCCCCTCTACTCAATAGCAGACAAGTAAACTCGTAACACAGGACAAGGAGTAAAACAATTTATTCAAAAATTGTGTATACAGTATAGCTAACAATATCATAGATATTCCATAACATTAACAGTACTACAAGATGTATTTGTGTAACTTTCATGCTGTAACCAGGAATTGAACCCGCAACTGTGTACGCTAGCCTACATTACCCATGGACGGGTTTAACCTCCTTGACTAACCACCCTGTTACACCTATTGTAGTCTTCTTGTCCCAAATTCCAAGTACGTACAATGAAACATGCGTATGTGTGATCACTTTAGTCCATTTAGTATCAACCAAGTTTTATTTATTTATTTATTAGGATTCTCCATATATGATGACAATGGAGGGTATGGCGAAACAGGTGTCAAAGGTCACCTCTTCAAAGCCGCCATACACACATGTTCGCACATGTTTACACACTGCGGGGTTATACCGGGGTTATTAAGGGCTAAAGTTCTATCCTATTCTATGAAAAGGAATCCATCCTATTAAAAGACAAATGATTTGCAGGAAAGCAGTCAAAGTTACAGTTTTAAAACAGAGCTGGAGTAGGCTAGATACAAGGATAACTCAACCTGGTATCATACATGTTGTGGGAGTGTTAAGTTGTAAATTCTTTCAATTCAATGTTAAAACAGCCAGAATTGGTCAATCAAGATGTGTGAAATAAACAAACATATAATAGATGAGTACACAATAGGGAAACATACAAATATTAATACTGGAGTCTTGCAGAAGGTTGAACTGCAAGAACAAATTGCAATACTTGAACCAAATTTGTCTGTCCATTTGACGTGCCATGTCAAAAATGGTTGTGACATAACACAATTTGCATGCACTAAATTTGGAAGCAAAGCCATTGCCCCATTGCAAATTCAACAACAAAATAAATGTAAATAAATAGATAGATAAATACAATATAAAAACTGCTAAGTACACATTGTGCCTTGTACATTGTGTGATATTGCACTGCTTGAATTATAAGAGTTGTGATAACATAGACTATTCTTCAACAAACAATAATATGTTAACTTTATCTTAGAGCTCCATATTTGGCTGATGCAACATTTCTTCAAACATTTTTAGATAACATAGCTAATAGCTAAGCTGTTCACACAAAGGAGATCAAAACAAAAATTGTGTTTACCTCCTTTCGACAACACTTTTCTTAACTTCATTCATTCAATTACTTTTTGGTTATTATGTTTCTTGTGCAACAAAGTTTATTTGTCTTCTTGTTCGATTATTTAATATATACACCTCATTCATAGATATCAGTCTTTTTAACAACATTTGGAGGGAACAAATACAACTGTTGTCTCACTGGACTATGGCAAATTGCTTTAGTTGCCTGACTGCAAGGGAAAGCTGGCACAAATTCCCGAAACTGGCGCTATTTCTATGTGTAATACTGTAAATGTATTTAAGTTTGCGAGGATTTAATTTCGCGGCAGCGGGAAAAAGGACTTTTCGCGGTGGATTTAAGTTCGCTGTAGCACCATAGACTGCAATCTCATATCATAATAGAAAAATGTTCGCGGTGGTTTTAAATTTGCGGTGAAGTGGTCACCGCGAAAACCGCGAACATTTATCCACCGCGAACATTTCTGCATTTACAGTATGCCACAATCCAGTCAGATACCCACTTTAGGGATAAACCACATTATACTCTAAGTAGGTGCATCTAGCTAATCAGCCTTTGTGCATATTTTGTTACTTGGTCATACCCATAAGTCTTTCTGAATTGTCCCCTGATGAAAACGTGACTTCTAGGCTACACCAATGCCTTTCCTTAGTTCTTTGACTTTTCTTACGAAAGCTAGGATTGGTGTGTTCAAAAATTCGTATTTTCCCAGAACTATCGTAGAATGGAACTTGTTATCACCAAGGACAGTAGGGGCATCTTCTCTGGATAGTTTTAAAGAACGCTAGCAGATAGATGTGCAGAAGTTGGGTGTGACGGATCGTTCAGTGTAATATAACCAGCTGCTGCCGCGCCGCGTGCCTGCGAAGCTGGTGTGTTACGCCAAAGGGCGGTTATACCGGCTATATAGATACAGATACAGAAAGAGTCAACACGAAAACAAGAGTTCAGAAACCTCATACCTCCATGAAAGTTTTTGGTAATTTGCTTGCTAAGTAATCCATGGGAAAAGACAAACACTTTCTCGCCCTTACCCTGTCCAACTCTACTACCTTCGACAACCAGTGGGTAAAACTCCGACTCCAGCCATCTCTATTTCCTGTTACCTTTCTGGGACCTATGACCTAACTTCCTGTTAGTGTCCCTGATGTGCTTAGCATTAAAATTCCAATGGAGGAACTGCAGACACACAACAGAACACACAAACAAGCAAACTGATCACAATACCTCCATGAAAACAAAGGACTGAAAGAAAACTTGAATGCATCTGTATTCACTCCTTTTAACTGTGTTAATCAAGGTAAAAACATTCTTCTGAAACTAAGCTTTCCTGTGAACTTTTTGTAACAAATGCAATTTGATGTGGCCTAGTGAAGAAATGACGGCATAGAAGGCAGTAGGAATGTTACTCTTGCACTTTCATTTCATCTACCCGTTCTTCTTCTTCTTCATTACCCAGCTCCTGTCCGTACTTGAAGACAGCATCCACGTACTGCTGGTACAGTTTATCCATGAAACTCTCGCGGGAAGGGAACAGCCAATCTCCGAAGCCGATGTGGCCCCCGTGCGATGTCATAACCAGCGCAATGTTGGGGTTTTTCTCAACCTCCTCTACAGGAATGGCTGAAACAGAGAGAGGGGGCAAGATGAGACGAACGGAAAACACACTGTCAACACAAACAAACAAAGTTTTAGTCACAATCCTGACTTTAGTCACAATCTCAAGGCAGTTTTATAATGCTACTGTATTGGCACAGATGGCCTACTGGTAAGGGTATTTGACTCAGAATTGTAGGTTTGAATCCCAAGCTCTTAAATGTTGTGCCTTAATGGGAAAGGCACTTTGCAAAAGGTGCCATGTCCGGTTATCTATTCATACTGTAATTGTTCTTGATTTACAACAGACAACTACATCGGTTTCTAAAATGGTCCAACATTTCACTGTGGATACTACATTTCATTCTTGAGAAAAGAACAAATTTGCAAAGCATATGTCACTTCTGCTGGTAACTACAGATCTATAGTGTTATAGTCAGCCTGAATTTTTTTCCGTCCCCTGGATTTTGAATTAGGAAATCCTGTTGAGCACTGAAGGCACAATGATCCTAGGGGAGTCTGAGAGCATGTTCCCCCTGGAGAATTTTAAAATCTAGACCCTCTGAAATGATATTTCCTGCATTTTGAGGGGCATATTTTGCTTGTTGACTCTGCTTGATTCAATGCATGCTGATTTTTGTCCATTATAGAGGATGGAATGAACAAAATTTATGTCCATCCCCAGCAGCAAAATTCCGTCAAAGGATGGAAGCTGGCTAGAACCCTTTTTGCCGGTGCGTAGCTCCGGCTATGAGACGGGAGAAGTGGTTCTTTCAACCCTTCGCTTGGTTTGCATGGATGCATGGATCGGTCAATTTAACCTCACCCTTCTAATAGCCCTTCTATACGCCCTATTGCGTAATCGAGCCAGCGTGGCCGAGCGGTCTACAGCACGGTACCTATTGGAGCAGTTTGCTTCTCCAGCCGTAGATCGAGGGTTCGAACCCCACTTGCTAAAATTTTTTTTCTTTGTTAGACAAATCTCATGTAGTGTTTTTTTAATAGAAGAAAGATCAATTCAGTAATTCGATCTTTAAAAACTCTTTTTTCGTGTGATTTTGTTTAACATCCAGGCTTTTTCCAAAATACGCACGGGCCAGCTTTTTTCAGAAGCTTTCTTGTTTACTTACAATCTAATGGAGAGAAGATGTCGTCGGCTGCGTTAAGACACAGTATGGGGGTCTGGATGTGGGGAACCTTGCGATGTGGGCTGGCCTCGGTGTAGTAGTGCTGCAGGGACTCGTAACCAAACACTTTCCTCGTGAAGCGCTCGTCAAATTCTCCAATGGTGGAAGCCTAGGTCGGAAAAGATAAATCATTTTAACATCAATGGTAATATGATATTATTTGTTATGTAGAAAGCACTTAAACGTATAACATTATATAATATATAACCAATTTTACAATTGGATATATGGTCCAAGGAGGTTAATTTTTTACCTCCTTGCATAGTCTAATGATTACATATTATTATGGCTAGTCGTCCATAACAGAGAAAAGTTGAAATTTTAGTTGAATCATTATCAATTTATTTGTTCTTGAATCAAAAGAAAAATAATGCTAGATTAGAATAAATGTGCATATTTCAAGACATTCCCAAGGCACAACAAAGTCGCATTCATACTCAGTGTAATAAGGTCGATTCAATCTATAATGTAGAAAAATGACCAAAAACAGTGACGTTGTTTTCATACTAGATTTCAACTAAATGCTGGTAATTGTTATAAATATTGACTAACCTGTAGAGCATGGTCAACATCAACACTGGCATGCCGGTCAAAGACTACACGATTCCTGGGGACAACATTTAGTCTATGGTTAGCAGTGTGTTAGTATTAATCACTGTGTAATTATCTCCATGAAAAATGGAGATATTGTTTTGGGTTTGTCTGTGTGTGTGTGTCTCTGTGTGCGTGCGTGTTTGCCTGTGTGTAATTGTGTGTCTGTCTGTGTGTTTGTGTTTCTGGATATTAGTGGTCAACATAACTCTAGATCCTTTGGATGGATTGTAATGATATTTCATAAGTGGATAGAGACTGTGAAGACAATGGTCAAGGTTGTTTTTTGGCCCCCTAGTATGAAATGTGCAGTTATGACAGGGGGAGGGATAGAGAGGATAATTGATGCAAAAGTGCCAAAATTCTTATAAATGGTAAATGATTGAACAGTCAACTGTCAACATTGTGACCTGTGTAAGTTTGTTAAAGGTGTATGTAACAAAGCATAGATTATGCAGATGTGGAAGTCACATGCATAATCAGAACATTTCATGAACTCTTGTTGTTTTAGGAACTTATTATCACTAACGTATCCCCTACCATAATCATAAATAGGTTCAAGATACATATAGAATACAATACGGTGTATTCCGTATCGCCCAAGGTATCAGCCTGACCGCGGGTCGGATCGCCCGACGGCCGAAGGCCGGAGGGTGATCCGACCCGCGGAAGGGCTGAGACCGAGGGTGATGCGGAATACACCGTGTTGTATTTTATTTATGTCATACCCACCTGAGAAAACCACTGTTTTGATGCGAAATGCGCCAGAAGTTGAACAAATTTGTTGCCCTCGAAAAAAAAGCGTTGCAACAGTAATGTTCCAACGTCCAAATCAGGTATTCGAACTTTCGATGGCGCCATACTTGGCCTGCTCGAAACAGTTCGATTTATTCGAATGGAGCCCGTGTGATAAGCCCGGGCCGTACGGAAAGTTATCAGCCGGTCCGGAACACCTGTATCGAACGTTTTCGCGTCACAGGTATGACATAATAAAAAGTAGCCCACTATTCACCTGCGCAGATTGGTGGTTAGCCCCTTGACTAGGTATCTGTTGAACAGCAGCTTGTTGACCGTCTCTTCCAGCGACCGCGTTCCCTCAAACACGTTCCAGGACACGGAAACCACCATGGCCGCCACCAGTCCGCAGTCTTTACCCAACTTAGCCACGTAGTTGAACAGGATGATCCTGCATAGCAAAGAAAAGACATTGTCTACATTAGGGCTGGGTATCGGTACAGCGTACCGGTACAAAACCGTTTTTTCTTATTGAAAAAACGGACCTGAAAATATTAGGTGGACTGGATGTTGGACCGATTAGAAAATTAACAGATTGTCTTATCAGGCATTCACACGTTTTGGCGCTTGCAGGTGGAAGAAAATAACAAGAGTGAAGTAGAGTAGAGTTTATAGTAATTTCTACCAAGTTTTACAGCCAATCGTACAAGTACAGTTAACATTGTAGGATTTTAAAACGCCAGTGTAAGTCTAATACTCCACCAAACAGATTTCTTTGGTGGAATGGCGAAATGGACCATTGATATGAGTCATACTGCATCAGGTCCAGGTTCAGGACCTGGACCTGAACCGGACCTGGACCTGAATTTTTTGTACCGGTACCCAGCCCTAGTCTACATCATGGAAATCAAAACAATTGCTACTTTCTTACATGCAATACTACATAGCAGTTAAACCCTTTGCACACTAAAGTATATGTTTGGCTACTAATTGTCTATCGGTAACATGTTTATACAGCATGGAAAACGTTAAACAATATTCATGGTAGGCTAGTTGTGCATATTAAGCAATAAATATCTTTTTTGTTTTTCTGTATCTACAACATTTTGAGTATGTACTTGTTGTTACAAACTTTTCCTGCACATACAACTTGCCACACAGATTAGCATAGAGATGTTTTAGACTGATTGATTGGTTGATTAATTAATTGCAATCAATGACATTATGGTTTTGTTGCCTGTCATTCAGTATCTATTTGTTTTTTGCCATATACTGTACACTTATTTTGCAATAAAATCTGATTAATTGATTAATTTATTGATTGGTTGGTTGACTGATTGATTGTAATTTACTAGTATGATATCAAATTTCTATCCTATCATTTAGAATCTATCTATTTGTTTGCCGTACATTGTACATTTGTTCAACAATAAACTTTGATTGATTGATAGGTTGTTTCAGGGCTCTAGCCAGCGTCCGTCTTTCCGTCAATTGACGGAAATTTGCTGCGTGTGACGGAAAAATTCAAAAACCAATCCGTCAACCTTGACGGCAAAAAATTATATAAAAGCTCCTTGGTGGAAGCTACAGGCAGCTTGGGGACGCCGTCCACGGCCGTAAAAGCCACACACTGTTTGTTTTGCTATTGTTATGATTGTTGACAATGTGTGTCGGTGCCCTTTCGCATACGATAATCTCATTAAAACCCGTTTTTCAAGGTCTCAGCTCAGTCTCTCGAACACCAGGAATAGTGTTTTCGCGACAATGGGAATTGGCTGATGGAAAAAAATTTCGAGCTGGCTAGAGCCCTGGGTTGTTTGTTTGTTTATTCATTGTAATTTATGACATTATATTACAATCTTCTCTCCTGTTATTCAGTATCAGTATGTGATAAAAAAGTGAGCCTTACCCTCCGAGGGACACCCCCACGGCCATGAGTGGCGCGTCCGGGTACAGCGTCTTGACATGGCTGACCACAAGGTGAAGGTCATCTGTGTTTGCTGCACAGTAAGACCTCGCACTCTGAAAATGAGAAAAGTTACTAAATTTAATGTGATGTAAAAGAGTCACAGATAAAACAATGAACGTATGCAACATTGTTACTCCAAAAAGCAATTACTCAAGCACCCGGAAATGATCATGGAAAGGGTCAGACGTTTCAGATGGCATCCATCTCTTTCGTCAGTGACTCTGAAGTGATCTGGGAGAAACTGGTCTTTTATACCCTTACTATGAATGCAAAAGAGCTGAAGACAATTTTGGATGTCTAATAGGAAACAAGGTAAGACAAACTAACCTTCATTGATGTATTGTTAAACAAGTTGCTGGCTACAGATGTTGACCACGTCATAAAAGTCTCAGGTTGAACTTAGAGTTGGGGCTAGGGTAAGGTTATATGCTAAAAGTGCATAATTGGCGCTCTAAACACTGGTAACTATTGCTCTCTATTGCCTGGTGATTGTTGTAGCCTAGTATAGATGTACCTTGAGTTCCACACCGTTGGTTCCCCTGTTGTTAAACACGACACCCCGGTAGCCCTGTTTGTGAGCGCCCCTCGCTAGTCTGGCCACGTACGCTGAGCCACTGTGACCTGCAAAAAAAAATATATAAATAATTTTTCAACAAGAAAGGCAACATTTTTGCAAACATATAGTAAGATTGTTTTCCCTCTAGCCTTGTGTCAAGCTACTCCCATACAATACTATACGAGTAGGCTCACTCCAAAGTAGTGTGTATGAGTGAAAAAAGAATGGGGTTCATCTGAGTAGCCTGAGGTGATAGCCAGTCCAGGTAAAGCTCTGGTAGCCAGGCCTGGTGTACAGCCCAGCCTTTTCTATCAACCTTTTCTGCTTGGAGGAAGAAAAAAAGAGAACACACCAGCAAAACATAATTAATAAAGTCACATCACAAGCATTTAAAATAATGCCTATATGAAACTTTAACATAGGAAAATAGCTATTCCTCCTTTTTTTGAAATGGCACCCTCCTACACAACAATCTTACCTGTCAGCCCAGGCATGATGAGAACAGTTGGGCGGGTCTTGTTGTCATGGTGATGGTTACCATGGTGATGGTTACCATGGTGATCCAGCCAGTCCAGATGGATCTCCCCTCCATCAGGAGTGTGGAGGATATCTCTGTAAATCAAAATGAAGATAAGGTTTGGAGTAACACATTAAACTGTTAAATGTGTTCATTGATCACTTCCTGTCACTAAATCTATACTGAATGTGTCATAACTTTGCTCTCCAAGCAGATGTTTGGCTCTGGCTGTTCTTGATGTGGTTTTAGGCGTTTTTATTGTGCTTTCTATTTTGAGCTGTTTTCCAACTACTCTCAAAGCAGAGGTTCAGTTCCAGCTGTTTTGGGCGAGATTTTAGGCATTTTTATCTGGCCTCAAATCATGCCAAAAACAGCCAGAGCCAAACCTCTGCTTGGAGCCTTACTATGAAAACACAGACAAATTTGAGCTGGGAAGCAGGGAAATTTTCTTCCTATCATTTGATCTTATATCGGCCATACTGATTGATGGAAGAGGGGTGCTTTTGAACGTACTGTTGGTAGGAGGGCGGCTTGCCGTCGGCCAGGTCACGGACGATGCCACAAATGAGGGTGTGTGCCCGCGATGTGAAGCACCAGACAGTAGGGTAGTACTCCTGTACCAGGACAGGACAGTGGTGCTGGAGGAAGTCTGCACAACTCTTACTGCCTGTTATCAGCACTGGCTTCTGTAATGGGAACAAATACAATACTGAACACAGGATGGTGTGTGCCCGCGATGTGAAGCACCAGACAGTAGGGTAGTACTCCTGTACCAGGACAGGACAGTGGCACTGGAGGAAGTCTGCACAACTCTTACTGCCTGTTATCAGCACTGGCTTCTGTAATGGGAACAAATACAATACTGAACACAGGATGGTGTGTGCCCGCGATGTGAAGCACCAGACAGTAGGGTAGTACTCCTGTACCAGGACAGGACAGTGGTGCTGGAGGAAGTCTGCACAACTCTTACTGCCTGTTATGAGCACTGGCTTCTGTTATGTACAAATCAAAATATAACTAGCTGGTTCAAAAATTGAACTGTGCACGCACTTTGACAAATGTTATTAAGGCCCCTAACTTGTAAACAGTTCTTGTAAACAATGCACGTCCAGATGTGTTTTGTTTATGTCTCAGGGGCCTTCAATTTTGACCCACAAGGCATAACACTGTGCAAGTAAACTACCGTTATAACGTTAAATCTATTTTGTCTCATCTAGATGCTCAATAGAGAGGGCTGGACATAGTGACGCTAGCAGGGATGAGAGAAGATCTGGGAGAAGAAACAAACAAGAAGATGTACAAGGCATTCTCAAAGTATATATAGAAGACACAGGGAGATTTGCCCGGGAGGACTAATAGGTTACCAACTTACTATACACGAATGTGCAAAGCACCAGAGTTCAAGCACCAAGGAGTAACAATCACATGAGACAATCACAATCACAATCACATCAACATCAATAGTGTGTTCTAGTATCATTATCATTGCAACAGTTGGTGCTCTTGTTTAAGTATTCTCATTTTTCACACGACTCCTCTGCTCGTAGAAAAGAGTATTTCACGGAAATGTTGCAAAACGGGGTGTAAAACACTGAGAATCTGTCTAATCTTACATCAGTCACTGTTTCAAGATTACAAGTTTTCTGGATGACCGATTTGGCAAGCCCATTTTTTTCTCGGTCTAAATGTCAAATCTTCATAAAACTTACCTTAGCGACACACTTGACATAGTAGGTTGCTACCGTGAGGGCTACGCCGACTACAAGCGGGAAAGACGGCCAGTTTTCCCACTGAATTGACACCCAACTCCTCAGCTGAGAATCTGCAAGAAATTCGTCAGCCATCTTGGAGCTGGAGTGACCTATGACCTTTCAACAATCTGATTTTGTCATAATGAAGAAAAGCCTTTTTGACCGTTGTTTCTAATAAACTATAATCTACTAGTAAAATTGAAATATTGTTATTATGATAGTAAGGCCACAGCAATTTAATTCTTTGGATGACATCAGCTCACGCATATTGATTTTCATCTTATGCAGGATTTTGTTTTATTTTTCCCCTAACCGAAAATTGTCTACGAGTGCTGAATCATCATGACATTTTCTCTTGAATTTAGAACCCAAGGGTTGTTTTATGCATGCTGCACTAATTGATATACAGTTGAGGACTCGGAAAAGGCTCCATGCGGATATACTGTGCGGGGAGAGGGATGGGTGTTCAGCACCAAGGACAGGTTATATTTGCGATATGCAGACAATGATTTAACGAAAAGAACGGATGCCACTCACGTTAGTAACGGGAGGGGGCCATACTTCGACAGGGGTCCAAATTTCGACAGGTTTTAAAAATCATTGTAACCAACTGTACTTAAACAACAAAATTCAGGAAAGTTATAACCACAAAATGTCTCATAGAAGCCTTTTTCATGACAAGTTTTCCGGATTTCGTTCCATGCTTTCCGTCGGCTAGCTCACGGTCTCACAGCGACCCCTAGTGACCAAAAAGCAAAATGCAGGTCTGTCGTTGACAAGAAGAGAAAACTTGAAATTGATTGGCTAACGCGAATTCTATCGCTAACGTTAACATGATGTTAATATGATTGGACAAAACTAACCAATGGTAGACAGGTAAATTTGATAGACGGTACAAAATGTACCGTACTTGTTAAATTAATAGGCTATCATTGGCCAATATGTGGCCAATATGTATCCTTTCTACCAATGAGAAAGCTTTTAAGACATTATCAAATTTTCCTATCACGCATTAGAAATCAAAATCTTTCCGACTTTGATAATGGTAATAATAATTTTGTCCGCAAGGTGTCGCTTCTGAGCCGTAATAATCACGTGACTGGTACTGCGGCACCAGACCATGACGTCATTGGAGGATTTTGTTCAGTGTTTTGTGTGACCGTCGCGCAGGTGTTTCCGTCTTATTTCGTCGAATTTTTCCCACTTTTGGACGATTCCCGTCGAACATTCCGAGTTTTCCCCATAGAAGAGACACTAAAGGAATAAGTTTGAGGGATAGGATCGAGTTTTAGGGAGTTATCAAGGTTTTATTAGGTGAAAACCGACAAGAAGGTTCGGGATTTGGAAAGGATGGGCGCCATCTTGGGAACTCTTGGTTTAGGCAGCTGTGCAGCTTCGGTAGGTTTTAAACTACATTTTCTCTCAAACTACGATATTTAGACGCTCATAAGTAACATTTCCATGTTAGAGTATATATTATAGATATATTTTGAGGAGATCTAAGGTTTGACAGGGCCACCAGAATGTGAAAATCGGCTTTTTCTGAGGTATTTTCATGACGCAACTGTCAGACATTACGTGATGTAAACAAGCATATCTGCATACTGATTTAGAAGGAAGTGAAAAACAAATTCATATTTCTATTACTCAACGATTATTCTTATTAGATTTTCTAGATTTTTATATATTTGTGATCTGTCGTTTTTGTATCAGGCAACATCTCTGTATAACAAGACCTTGTAGACATTCATTTCCTCTCAATGACAATTGTCTAATGTTCTCTGGAAGACGAAACGCTGACGTCTATTATTATGTAACTCTATGTTATAATGAATGTTTTATAATGATACTTTTTTAAGACTGATACTCTCGGGCGAACACACGCCCACAATTGTAATTTGGTTTAGAATTTCAGTTATGTACTAAACTGCAAGAACCAAAATAAAGCTCTCATCTCATCTCATCTCTCATCTGCAAGAGGGTAGTGTTTTGAAGTGACATTTCACAATTTGTGAGAAATTATTCGACCATGCCAACACAAATTATTCACCAGTCTTGTGACTTGTAATCACATGCCCTGTGCCATAATTACTTTGGGTGAATTTAAACTTTTGTGCTATTGATTCTAAGGGATTGTCGAAATTGAATTTAGGGTGTACTGTTACAGTAGTACAGTACTAAGTCTAATGTATATTTGAAAATTGTGTTGCTCGGTTTCGCATTAAAAATCTTGTTTGTGTATTGTTGCGGACAATATAGGGCAAGTTACAGGGCACTGTGCCCTTAGTCATTATGACTTTATCCATTGTTAAGCCAAAATTTGACATGAACGTTACTAGTTCCAAGTTGTTTGATCACTTCCTGTCACTCGGTAGTCAACGTCTCTCACACATTGAAAATGTATAACTGCAAAAAAGAGAGATAAAAAGATAGACCATCCCTTTATTTAGTAGCCTCTTCTGGTTCCTTGGACTGTCTGTAACGGTTGATAAATGACCACTCTGACCAAGTTTGAACTGTACTTCCTTCTGCTCAGACAAGACTGATCTTTTATGGTCATTTTCCCATTCACTTCAAGCCAATCTACTAACAATTCAAATACATTATAACTACAGACACATAACAAGTCAGAAAAAGCAGTTACTCAAGCAACTGGATATGATTTTGGAACATATCCAGTTGCTTGAGTAACTGCTTTTTGGTATATCTTATCACCTTCATCGACCCCAAAAAATGTAGCAAAAACAAAACCCTGTACACAGATTCAACAACAATGATAAAAGAATATGTGGAATAGAAACTGTGTTTAATGTTTGCTGTTCCCTTCCAGCTGGCATGTTGCTGTACCAGTGCAGCGTGCAGCCTGTGCTGTTCAGCCTGTGGGAAGAGTAAGAACTCGGTGGTGACACGGATCGCCTACGCCCTGTTCCTGCTGCTGGGTATGCTGGTGGCCTGTCTCATGCTGGCGCCTGCTGTACAGGACGGACTCAAAGATGTAAGTGTTATGGTAGAGTTGCTATCTGACAAAGATTTCAGAAGGAAAATGTCCAGACTTTGCATGATGTACAAAATGACCAATAAACTGGTGGACGTTCCGACTGATAAGTATCTAATACCAGCTCAAAAAAGAACAAGAAACAGTCATGCCTTAAAGTACCAGAGTTACCAACCTAGGATGGATATGTTCAAAAATTTGTATTTTCCCAGAACTATCGTAGAGTGGAATTTGTTATCACCAAGCACAGTAGGGGCATCATCTCTGGATAGTTTTAAAGAACGCTTGCAGATAGATGTGCAAAAGTTAGTTGTGACAGATCATACAGTTTAATATAACCAGCTGCTGCCGCACCACGTGCCTGCGAAGCTGGTGTGTTACGCCGAAGGGCGGTTATACCGGCTAGTAGTATACAGATAGATTTTGATCCAAGTCTGTAAATTTAAAAGACAATCAGAACTTTTCAACTTTGATTCCTGTCAATTTAGATCATGCGGATTTGCTTGAAATTTATGATTTATAGATGGAAGACCACCACCATATCACATCTCGACTGTAGCATCCTGATGGTAATCTCTGTCCACAGAGAATTTAGTTTTAGACTCTTACCAGTAAAATTGGTGATCCTGTCAGATTGCAATCTCTCCCGTGATGTATGTGTAACGTGTGTATATGGATTTTGTTGAATCGTGGTTTTCTAAGTAAAGGTTTACCTGACATCAACCTTTCTGTTGGCCGGCATGATGGAATTTTTTTTGCAAAGGGAAGGCCAAAATCAATAAGTGCATGGTCATCTATTGAATAAGGTTATTTATGTTACTCTGTAAAATAGTCAACATAACAAGTTTATATTGATATATTAGTCATTAGTCCCTTACATTATTAAGTCACCCTGTAGTTGTAATTAAGCAAGTCTGAAAATTTTGCACATGATGATAAACATTTAGCATGTACATGTATCACTGTGACTACTACGGTAATCAAGTTCATTACAACACGGGTTAGTCTGAACACTATTTTTCTTTCCCATGATTAAATAACCTGCTTTTCTTTCAGTTTCTGAAGACCCCACAAATCTGTGACCCCACCATAATCCATGATAGGCTGGTGGATTGTGACACCATTGTACGCAGCGTGACGGGATACCTCGCGGTTTACCGTGTCTGCTTTGGCCTGGCCGGCTTCTTCTTCCTGATGAGCCTCCTGATGATCAGTGTGAAGTCTAGTAAGGACCCCCGCGCTGGCATTCAGAATGGGTGAGATGGACAGTTCTTACCCAAAATTTCATTATGACCGGAAAAGGCCTTGTTTTTTTATGTTTTGAACCAAAATACATGTAGAAAATGCCTGTTTTTTTCATTCCAACTATTCATTCAACTGTATCCTTAGGTCTTCTCTACTTGATTGAGTCTGAAGCTATTTAAACATGCCTATGAATTGTTTTATTCTTGTATTATAATATATATTGTATCCGTATTTCTTTTTGATCAGTTGACTATGACATTCAATCGTAATTCCAAATGTGTTGAAAAGACTTTTTCTTTTTTTGTAGAAATTTTACCCATAAAAAAGGTACATGCTACTTTTTATGAATTGTAAGTACTGTAGAAGCCTTCCTGTTTTAGCACAAGTTTTTAAAGGTTGTAACTGGAAGTAAATTGTTACTTTTCAGATTCTGGTTCTTCAAGTTCCTGGCAGTGATTGGCATCTGTGTTGGAGCATTCTTCATCCCCAGGGGTGCTTTTGGATCAGGTACATCTTTTTAGGTTTATTAGTTTAAAGGTGAGCAATTTATGTTAAGATACAACCGTTCATATTTGCGCACCATGTTTTTTAACCATTTCTTTAAACATCAATGCTTAAACAATTATGGATCTTTTTATTTTGGCATGTGTCTGAGTGGAAGGATATAAGGTGAAAACGGTGTAGTAGGATACTTGGATAATTGGAAGTCTGGTTTGGCCCAGGGCCAATGTTGTTATGGTAGGCATGACTCATAATACTGTGATCTATACTGTCCAATGATCAAGAATGCACAAAACTACTGGTTATGGTTAAGTAAAAACTATATTACAACAGTGGTGCGATGTGAGAGAGTGGTGCAATGTAGTATGATACACGGGTTACAGATGGTACAAAGTTGTAGAAAATCTTCTAAAGTTTTTAACTTTCTCTCCCCCAGCCTGGATGTACATTGGCATGATTGGTGCATTCCTGTTCATCCTCATCCAACTGGTTCTCCTGGTGGACTTTGCTCACTCCTGGAACGAGTCCTGGGTGGAGAAGATGGAAGAAGGCAACTCCAAGTTCTGGTACTTTGGTGAGTTGATATGTCACATCCCGATATGTCAGCATTGTTATCTAACTTCGTAGATTTATTTCAAGAAGAGGGAAGAATAGTTTAAGACAGGATATAACATTTCTTTCTACACTCATGGATATCCAACAAGGATCATTGTCCTTGTGACTTGTAATTCATTGTCATTATTCTGTGATTTAGACAATTGACGATATAATATAAATCTCCAAGCAATTTTTGTGGTCACCTCTTCATTAAGAATTATGACACAAGGAATATGTCACATTTTATGTGTTTCCAATGTATTACTACTGTACTACAGGATTGTTAACTTTCAAACGTGAACTTAAAACACTAAAAAAATCTTCAATCTCCTGTTATTACAAATTTAAAGTCCCCACAAAAAGACATGAATGTACAGTATACACATAGTAAGCATATATAGTACTCAGTCTTATACAGTTGTACGCCATGAAAATCTGTGAAACTTTCTGATTGATATCTTTCATCCATTTCTGTAGCCCTGCTGGCCTGCACATTCCTGTTCTATGGTCTGGCCATTGCTGGAGTCGTGGTCTTCTTCATTTACTACACTGTGGTGAGTTTACATTTTCACTGTTTTGATTTCAAACTTACATGCTCATAATTATGATACACATGTATAATTCAAAATGTAGTAGATGGTTTTTTACTTGCATTCCTTTAAATGTTTTGTTTAGTTAGGGGGTCCTTGTAGTTTTTCCATTCGATAAACAGTGCAGTATCAAAACCATAGGACTATTAGAATCTTGACTTCTTTTCTGTTTGAATCCAATTTGTAAAAGAATGTCTTAAATGTAACAAACCACCTGTACGTCTAAAGAACCCACCACAGTTTTTGGCAAGAGTGTTGTTACCCCGTGTATGTGAAGATTGTTTATCCTATGATTGTTTACAAACGTAAATTTGTTTGTTCCACCAGCCCGATGGTTGTGCCACCAACAAGTTCTTCATCAGTTTCAACCTGATCCTGTGTGTCATCGCTTCTGTCATCGCCATCCTACCCAAGGTCCAGGAAGGTGAGTTCCCAATCTTACGTTCTTATTCTCTCCTTACCTTAGAACTTTCTATGTCTATACAGTGCCTGTATAATGGCCAATTGCTGTAACTGTAAAGTTGACATGTGCTAGGTTTAAAATAGTACTGTGTTTTTTTCATTAGAACTACATGTAAGGCTTCAGACACAAATTTCAAGTTTGAACACATCTCTGTTATCAATTTTGTTTCAGACTATATCATTGAAAAGTGTATCCACTGCTCTTTACAATGATATCCTTTCTTCTAAGTTCTATTATCCTATGAGCACTAGGGCTACCTATGCGAGTAGACCGATCAGATCTCATGCAAATCAAACCCTATTTATTTATTAATCTTTTAGGGTAATGAGTAAGATGTAATGTGTTGTTTTTGTACCATTTCAGCCCAGCCACGCTCCGGTCTGCTCCAGGCTTCAGTCATCACCCTGTACACCATGTACATTACCTGGTCTGCCATGACCAACGAGACAAGTAAGTTTTAAAATACATACATCCTCGGCTTGAAATTTTCTTTCTTACAGTTAAATTTCAATTTAACTTTAAGTTTGGAAAATTTCTTACTGCAAATGTCTGCAAACATTAGCATCAGTTATTGTGACTTAATAACTGTTAGTGTGTAATGTGAAATTTTTTTCCCAGCAAAATTGCAAGTTGATTTTACAACTCACGCCTAAATGTTCCATGTAACTTCAAACCTTGTATCTGGTATCTACAAGAAATAGACATTTTTTAGTCTAGTTGAATCTAATCATTAAGTGTATTTAGCTATATAGTGTGTGTATTTTTGTTAAACCTTCCTCTTCATTGCCTTTGTCTCCCCACAGGCAGCAAATGTAACCCCAGTCTGCTGCAGATCGCGGGCCTGACTCCGATCCAGAACGGCACGCAGCCCAGTTCCACCGCCGCGCCCGTCGCACCAACCAGCGTCTTCCTGGGCATGGACGCTCAGGGCATTGTGGGACTGGCAGTGTTCTTCATCTGTGTCATGTATGCCAGGTGGGTTGGAATGTGTTTGTCAACTAATGTTGGCAAAACCAACAGTATGACACAAGCTCTGCTGTCCAGGGCTGTAACTGTCCCCTCCCAAAAGAAGCCAGTGGATGTTGGGCGGGCTGCTATAAGCAAGATTTGATCAGGCTACAGTTTTTCAGCTTCCAGTGTTTCAGCAACTTGTCAGTCAGCTGTCTACATCCAGGTGTGATTATTCTCTAAGCAGATGTTGGGTACAGTTGAGTACTGTCAACATAAACAGCAGAAAACCTTACAACGTACAGTTGAGTACTGTGAAAATAGATAGCAGAAAACCTTACAATTTTTACCCTAACATTTGCTGAGATTGGAGGTATGGAACTCTGCCACTGACTTTGTATCTTGCATAGGTGTGCGTGTTGTGTTCTTGTATTAATGTTTTACTTCCTGTAACGCGAAAGGTCGCCATGTTTTGTTTTGCAGCATCCGTACCTCGTCCAACAGCAGTGTGAACAAGCTCACCATGTCGTCGAACGAGAGCACACTGCTGTCGAACAGCCAGGCTCCAAGTGAGTATGGTAATGATATTCTGCTTTGCTTTGGTTTTATGATTTACTGGGTTCATAGGTATGGTGTCCCTATGTTTGGTTCTAACGGACATATTGTTATATTTATTTCTTAGTATTTATTAACAATTCTGTTTCTGTGACAGATTGAAAATGTTGAATTTTGTCTTTAGGTGTCTGAAGTTGTTTCATGCTTCCCAGTAAGGCCCACTGCAGAACACATTTGTGAAAGGTTTCTTACACACTTGCTGTGGTAAATTACTTAACACAATAAAGGATATGCCTATAACAATCTTAACATTTTTGACCTCACTTTCAATTACAAGGCCATTAACTTATTTTCAAAGATGAAACACTTTTGCAATGATCAAATTATTTCAAGCTCTTCCAATGTGTTTTCAAATCAGCACTGACAGAGAAAACTAACAGCATCCAAGATTCCCTTTGCTCTATTGTAAACCCTTATTGAAGCTCTACTTTCCGAATTGAAATCTACTCAACCACATCATAGAGTAAAAAAGACACAATGTGGTGCAAATAAAATGCCTGTAACAGCAAAAATATATAACACACAAATTACTAAATGAAAAAGACAATCTTGTCTGCTGTCACTAAACCCCTACATGTAGCATTTGTTATTTTCAGTCCCTTAATTTGCTATTCCTAACCTTACTTTTCTAATCCAACTTTGATTTAGAATGATGCTGTTAGCCTTGACACAAGTTATAATGGTTTGAAGTGTTTCACCAAGGGAATAGGACTGCACACACAAGAACTCCTCTCCTGTTCGGACAAA
Organism: Branchiostoma floridae x Branchiostoma belcheri; assembly: GCA_019207045.1. Taxonomy (NCBI): domain Eukaryota; kingdom Metazoa; phylum Chordata; class Leptocardii; order Amphioxiformes; family Branchiostomatidae; genus Branchiostoma; species Branchiostoma floridae x Branchiostoma belcheri. The sequence continues at coordinate 10,351,553 of CM033040.1, forward strand.
AATCTTGTAGTAAACCTGGACTTTTGTTTCCTCCTAGGTACTAGCGATGTGGAGAAGTCTGTTGTTGAAGACCTCGATGATGACTCCCCTACCATTGATAACGAGAAGGATGGTGTGAAGTACAACTACTCTTTCTTCCACTTCATGTTCATGCTGGCCTCCATGTACATCATGATGACTCTCACCAACTGGTACAGGTAAGGGGGAATTACTTCCACTTCATGTTCATGCTGGCTTCCATATACATCATGATGACACTCACCAACTGGTACAGGTAAGGGGGAATTACTTCATGTTCATGTACATCATGATGACTCTCACCAACTGGTACAGGTAAGGGGGAATTACTTCATGTTCATGTTCATGCTGGCCTCCATGTACATCATGATGACACTCACCAACTGGTACAGGTAAGGGGGAATTACTTCCACTTCATGTTCATGCTGGCCTCCATGTACATCATGATGACACTCACCAACTGGTACAGGTAAGGGGGAATTACTTCATGTTCATGCTGGCCTCCATGTACATCATGATGACTCTCACCAACTGGTACAGGTAAGGGGGAATTACTTCCACTGTTCATGCTGGCCTCCATGTACATCATGATGACACTCACCAACTGGTACAGGTAAGGGGGAATTACTTCATGTTCATGCTGGCCTCCATGTACATCATGATGACACTCACCAACTGGTACAGGTAAGGGGGAATTACTTCCACTTCATGTTCATGCTGGCCTCCATGTACATCATGATGACACTCACCAACTGGTACAGGTAAGGGGGAATTACTTCCACTTCATGTTCATGCTGGCCTCCATGTACATCATGATGACACTCACCAACTGGTACAGGTAAGGGGGAATTACTTCCACTTCATGTTCATGCTGGCCTCCATGTACATCATGATGACACTCACCAACTGGTACAGGTAAGGGGGAATTACTTCCACTTCATGTTCATGCTGGCCTCCATGTACATCATGATGACACTCACCAACTGGTACAGGTAAGGGGGAATTACTTCCACTTCATGTTCATGCTGGCCTCCATGTACATCATGATGACACTCACCAACTGGTACAGGTAAGGGGGAATTACTTCCACTTCATGTTCATGCTGGCCTCCATGTACATCATGATGACACTCACCAACTGGTACAGGTAAGGGGGAATTACTTCATGTTCATGCTGGCCTCCATGTACATCATGATGACACTCACCAACTGGTACAGGTAAGGGGGAATTACTTCCACTGTTCATGCTGGCCTCCATGTACATCATGATGACACTCACCAACTGGTACAGGTAAGGGGGAATTACTTCCACTTCATGTTCATGCTGGCCTCCATGTACATCATGATGACACTCACCAACTGGTACAGGTAAGGGGGAATTACTTCCACTTCATGTTCATGCTGGCCTCCATGTACATCATGATGACACTCACCAACTGGTACAGGTAAGGGGGAATTACTTCCACTTCATGTTCATGCTGGCCTCCATGTACATCATGATGACACTCACCAACTGGTACAGGTAAGGGGGAATTACTTCCACTTCATGTTCATGCTGGCCTCCATGTACATCATGATGACACTCACCAACTGGTACAGGTAAGGGGGAATTACTTCATGTTCATGCTGGCCTCCATGTACATCATGATGACACTCACCAACTGGTACAGGTAAGGGGGAATTACTTCCACTGTTCATGCTGGCCTCCATGTACATCATGATGACACTCACCAACTGGTACAGGTAAGGGGGAATTACTTCATGTTCATGCTGGCCTCCATGTACATCATGATGACACTCACCAACTGGTACAGGTAAGGGGGAATTACTTCCACTGTTCATGCTGGCCTCCATGTACATCATGATGACACTCACCAACTGGTACAGGTAAGGGGGAATTACTTCCACTGTTCATGCTGGCCTCCATGTACATCATGATGACACTCACCATCTGGTACAGGTAAGGGGGAATTACTTCATGTTCATGCTGGCCTCCATGTACATCATGATGACACTCACCAACTGGTACAGGTAAGGGGGAATTACTTCCACTTCATGTTCATGCTGGCCTCCATGTACATCATGATGACACTCACCAACTGGTACAGGTAAGGGGGAATTACTTCATGTTCATGCTGGCCTCCATGTACATCATGATGACACTCACCAACTGGTACAGGTAAGGGGGAATTACTTCCACTGTTCATGCTGGCCTCCATGTACATCATGATGACAATCACCAACTGGTACAGGTAAGGGGGAATTACTTCCACTGTTCATGCTGGCCTCCATGTACATCATGATGACACTCACCAACTGGTACAGGTAAGGGGGAATTACTTCATGTTCATGCTGGCCTCCATGTACATCATGATGACACTCACCAACTGGTACAGGTAAGGGGGAATTACTTCCACTTCATGTTCATGCTGGCCTCCATGTACATCATGATGACACTCACCATCTGGTACAGGTAAGGGGGAATTACTTCATGTTCATGCTGGCCTCCATGTACATCATGATGACACTCACCAACTGGTACAGGTAAGTATCCATATAAAACTTTAGGACGTTAAAAGTCAGCAAAATTTGCTATTATTATTACTGTAAAATGTTAACTTAAAGTTGTAGCGGTGATTTTATTTTAGCAATGGCTTCTCCCATACAGTCATGATACTGTGGATATGTATGTCCAATGTATTTTACCACTGCTTGAATTGCAAGAATTGTTTCAACCATGAAACAAAAAACACTTTTCAGTCCTACAGCAAAATAAATTCACTGCAAATGTAAGTGAATTTACAAGATGATAAGGGTGTTTTTTTCTTCCCATTTTTCTGTTTTTATTTTGTGGTCTTGCAAAGGTTTTACTGTGCAGTGTAAAAGAACCCACTGAAAATGAATGAGTGTGACTCGGCAAAAAAAGGACTGTAAATCGATGTACTTTTGCAGTAGGGGTTAATGCAGTGTTAAAATTTTGTGGTTGAAACAATATTTTGTAGTACATGTAGTGCATTGGAAATGTATACTAGTATTGTGGGGATTTTGCAGTGCAAAGTTCACTGCAGAGCACTGCAATAATGATGAAAGCAAAACCACTGCAAAAGTCTTGAATTTTACAGAAGTGAATTCACAGTGCCTCTGCAAAAACTATAAAACCACTGCAAAAGTCTTGAATTTTACAGAAGTGAATTCACAGTGCCTCTGCAAAAACTATAAAACCACTGCAAAAGTCTTGAATTTTACAGAAGTGAATTCACAGTGCCTCTGCAAAAACTATAAAACCACTGCAAAAGTCTTGAATTTTACAGAAGTGAATTCACAGTGCCTCTGCAAAAACTATAAAACCACTGCAAAAGTCTTGAATTTTACAGAAGTGAATTCACAGTGCCTCTGCAAAAACTATAAAACCACTGCAAAAGTCTTGAATTTTACAGAAGTGAATTCACAGTGCCTCTGCAAAAACTATAAAACCACTGCAAAAGTCTTGAGATTCACAGTAATGATAAAGATAACTGATTGTTCTTTTTTTTCCCCAGCCCGGACGGGTCCAACTTCAACAACCTGCAGCCCAACCAGCCGGCTGTGTGGGTGAAGATCGTGTCCAGCTGGCTCTGTATCCTGCTGTACGTCTGGACACTCGTCGCGCCTATCGTGCTGCCCGACCGCGACTTCGACTGAACACGATAACCTCACTACACCGACGGATGTTTCACCAATCACTCAATGTCAAACGTTATTGCTTAGACTGGGTATTAGTCAAGTTGTGTAAAAAGTATGATATCAGAAGATGCCTTTTTTAGTAGCTGGACAAGATTTACTGGCAATTTTAATTGTTAGACACACAAATATATGACAAACTAAACAGCACTACATTACATCTTTGTAATGATAAGGATTGAAATGTGTATGAAGAGTGTCTTAATTTGGAATTTCAACAGAAGAACAAGTAAGAAGTCCTGCCATCAAACATTACATACTATAGGAAGATATACATTACAGGTCAATTATAAGGTAAACAGATTTTGCTTGTATGAAAACTTAGACAAACAACATAAGACTAAACATGCTGCTCAACTTGGAGTGGACACACAATAAGATTTTATAAGTTATCATCTTACTAGTATTATAGAGACTAATGCTCAAGAAGTCATATCTAAAGATCTTGCTGAGGTGCGTTAGCATTTTTTACTGTATATATGTTAGCTCCTAGTATACAACACATCAAAGGATCTTAAGAACAGTTGGAATGGTATCAACAGCAGCTAGAAAAATCCTGACTCCGTTCTAACAATAAGAAGCATACTTAACAGTATGACATCAGAAACCATGATGTAAAAATGAATGTTTTTTGTAACGTTACCTTAACTGTAGATCTTGCCATGGAAAGGATTTTGCTGCTTTTGAAAATGTGAAGATACTTAAAAGTACAGGTATGGAAGAGATGGTCATTTTACTGTTTGATATTATTTGTGTATATCAGATATGTGGTATAAGTGTTTAGGCCTGGAAGTGAAAATATACCCGTGTGAACTGAAATTTGACAACTGTAAGAGTATATATTGGTGTATGGTTTGTACATGGAACAATGGGAAATGTGATTGATGGACAAAAGTTAGTTTTTTTCCTTAAAAATGCACAAGTACCAATTGAATTATACAATGTAACGTCAACAGTGCTCTGTATGTAATGTGATATGCTTGGTGTAAGTAAAGTAACTATACAATTGTGCAGATTTGTGGAAAGAGTTTCGTTCTATGCATATGATTGGAGACAAAATCGTAGCATGCAATAACATGTAATATTTTAGAACCACGGCGTGTATTTACATTGGGTATTACATGTGCTTGTACCGCATTTTGTGCATGTGTGTTCTTGTCTTTTTGTCTTCAAGATTGATCTCAACGAAGAAAAAAAACCCTCTACTATCTGAAAGATATAGGAAAGGAAACTGCTTGGAGACTTAAGAAGTGGAAGGTCCCATTTGAAAATAGAAGAAAGGCCTAGAAGTCAAAGAATATCTCAAGATTGTGACTAACAAGCATCTTGCATAGAAGTCATATCCAAAAGGAGATTGAGTTTGGTTGTCAAAGAAAAGCTGCTATATGATTCTAAAAGATAATTCAACAGACAGCAAAACAATACAAGTCAACCATTTCAAAAAAACGTTTAATTACAATCAAATTCATATAAGTATTCACAACCCTATGAAACTTGTCAGAGTTTGGAGCTACAATTTTGCCAGCCAGCCTATCGTCTTGTTCAGGTTTAGTTCACTTTTATTTATTCAACAACTTAAACAAGACGGAATGGTTTTAATATTACATTTGTTTGTCAACCTGCACAGTATATACAAATAGCAGTGGTCCCAATTTCTATACTATAAACATACATAATACAACAAAGTTTTCAATGTGGTCCAACTTTTGCATACACTGTTATATGTAGGTAAAGCAGTTGTACTCAACTGAAGTGAAGCGTCATAGTTTTTCATGCTAAGTACATGTAGTAGTGCAAAACAGCTTCACTACAGTTCTTGTTTCCAGCCAAGCAAACCATATACTCTTCTCCATAAGTTTGTTGTTTTTTATGAGAGATTTGACGTCTGAGGCTCCCCCTATGTACTGGGGTGATGGCTTTATGTACCCAACCGAAGGGATAAATGCAACCCTAATAACCATGCCCAAGCAGGGCTTGAACCTCACTCACACTTGAGCGAGCCTAAGTAATGATGAAGGAGTAGCAAGAGGTTTGTATTTTTTTTCTCTTCCAACATACTAAATACATTCAATAGTAAATGCCTTGTTTCTTCTTTGAACATACCAAGAAACATGACAATTTGGAAGTACTTAAAACTCATCACAAAATATCTTATCTAGTAAAACATTCATTTTACATAACTTTTCCTATGGCTCATCTATCAAGATGATAGATCACAATGAAAATGTGACAGTTATTTTCAACTTTTTTTTTTTCAGAACAAAAACATGATGTATTGTACATACAGAAGTAAGAACCAAAATTGTATTTTGCCTTATGGCCACAGCAAGTAAATTTTATGGATGACATCAGCTCGAGCATTAATTTTCGCCTGATTTCAGAAAAGAAACAAGATTTTTTTTTCTTCTGCAGGGATGGTCAACATGACGATAAATGAGCAAATATATTGTGTTGTAGCCTAATAATTGTACTTGTAGAAGTGACACTTACGAGGTACCAAGGACTGTAGTTGTAGAAATGAAACTTATTGGATAGTTGTAAAAGTGACATCAATATTCAAGCTATGAGTGTGGTTACCAACTTTGTTGGTGATGCCAGTCTACCACACTAGTGTCACTTTTACCACACCAGTACATGTTTAATGCCTTGTTGACTCTGATACCATGTTTTAATTGTCCCTTTGATTCTTGTTACAACATTCATCACAACTTTATGGTGCCTATTTTAAAAAATGTAGCCATCTTGTTTGTTTTTTGCCCTATTGCACTATTTTTGCAGTCTGCAGAGGATGTCATCCATAAAATTTACTTGCTGTGGCCTAAACATTGTACTTCTGTTGCCTAAGTGGGAATTCATTTGCACAGACGCTGAGACGGGTTTTCGTACAAATGGATTGCAAAAGCACAAACCTGACATATTTTGTTTCTTTCCACATTGCCGTATTAAGATAATACCATTATACAGACCAACACAAATCTTGGGAGTCTTGTATACAGTCAGTTAATCAAGCTAACGTTTTTCTTCCAGCCCTTTATCATAATGTTAGTTTTTTTCCTCTCGTTAAAATTTTACTTGATAAATAACAACCAAGGAAATAAATTGGGGTGGCCTAAAAAAACAATACTATTTCATAACTACCAATATGGGCAATTATGATAAGACGACTTTCTTTCATACTTTCTTGAAATAACCAAAAATGCAAAAATATACAAACAGTAAGATATTTTTGCAACATGACATCGTCAAAAAAATGTTATCAATTTTTAGTTAATATGTACAGGTTACTTCTTGCTTTTCAGCTTATCATTTCAAGAAAATAACATTAAGTGTTGTTTTTTTTCACTGAAAATACACAATTCACTCCCTTGGAGGCTATTTATATTTGCCATTTCTGAGGAAAAATATTTTCTTAATCAGTTTTGCCACATGGAATGGTAACGTTTGAACACTCATGACTTTCTTCTAATATTTGTTTAAATCTTAAATATTCACACCACCACTCCCTAAACATTTTCTTGAAGACAATCATTGTCATCAGAAAAAGAAAATGTTTCGTAACAAACAAGTCGAAGCGGTCACGCCAGGGCTCTAGCCAGCTCGAAATATTTTTCTGTCAGCCAATTCCCATTGTCGCGAAAACACTATTCCATGAGTTAGAGAGACTGAACTGAGACCTTGAAAAACGGTTTTTAATGAGATTATCGTATGCGAAAGGGCGCCGACACACATTGTGAGCAATCATAACAATAGCAAAACAAACAGTGTGTGACGGTCTTGGACGGCATCCCCAAGCCGCCTGTAGCTTCCACAAAGGATTTTTGTCCGTCAAGGTTGACGGATTGGTTTTAAAATTTTTCCTTTCTGTCACACGCAGCAAATTTCCGTCAATTGACGGAAAAACGGACGCTGGCTAGAGCCCTGGGTCAGGCATGACAGCATAGTTTTAACAACTATCAGGTTTTCTTTTTTACACATTCTAAGGGAAATGTTTTCTGACACACTTAAATGTCTTTCAAAACAAATTTACAGCTAAGACATCTCAACATACATTATACAAACTTTAAGGTTAAATGAACAAATAACACTATACAATTGACAAAGTATACAGCTTCTATGTACTTGTTGATAAAATCCCTTAGCAACCAAAGTGGGTTATATCTTCACTGAAAAGTTATATTTATCACACAAAATATAATCATTTCAACAATTGGCAACAGACTTTTTTCCACATCTATGTCATAGCGTTTTAACCAAAAACTTGCAAGAAACAAAGTTGTCAAAGCAACTAAAGCCATCAACAGATCTTTATATGCAACATATATATATATTATCTGTCCTTGGCATAAACCTGCACTTTTTTCAAGATCAGATAGGGGGCAGTTTTGTACCATGTTCTTCAGACTACAGTTGCTTGGAATGTGGGTGTCTCTGTCTCAACAACTTATTGTCATTGGCAAGACTTATGTAGTACATTAAGCATTTGCTCAAACATTAGTCAACAAAGTTTTATAAAATTTTCAGTCTGCAATTCTATGATTGATCAGAAATGTCCTCAATTCCATCGCAAATCACAAAGTCTTTGTTCATAATTTCACTGCTGTTAAGAATCCCATCATAATCCATTCTGAAACTATAAAATGCCATATTTGACACTATAATAGTTCTAAGGGACACACTGTTTTTACATGGTATTTGTACATTAAGACACTTTGTACTGTACCATTTTTACAAAGTCTCAAAATTTGTGAAGTTAATGCATCTCATCCATATTTCGCACAAGGAAATTTAATCATTTTTGCCGTATCATTTTTTAATGAAATCTTGCAATATCTATTAACCCTCAAACCACCGTAGCTTTTTTGGGACGTAGATTACCGTATGGGGTCAAAACTGACCCCAAAACGTTTTGTACAAATACAGTTTTTTGTGTGACTCTTTTTGTGATTTGTATATATGTATAGTTTCATTAATCTATGTGGGACAGTCTGACATGATTAGGTGAGAATACTTCTAGCTCATTATCATAATTTATGCAAAAGATCATGTGGACTACATTTTGCACCAACGCTATTCAGACCAGGAAGGAGGTTTTTGATGCCCGTATCAACTTCAATGCCGCATAGCGCCTGAATGGCTTATGCTAGGGCCACCAAACTTGGTAACTTTTTAGAAAATGTTGATAGCAAACATTTTCAGTGAACAAAGTATGTTCATCATTTTTCATGTTGCCATGGCAACGGAATTCTGACAGACATATTTATTACGAAATTTTCTAATTTTGTTTAAAACATTTAAGTTTTAAGGTTTTCTTAGCAAATAACAGTTGTTTATCACATTTCATGAAATTCAACGTAAATTTCATGACTCAATATTCATAATTTATGCTAATTTGATGACGTCATCAGTCAAAATCCAAGATGGCGGCCGAGATTACCTAGGTTACGTCATAATGTCGTCATATAACATGATAATGACACAAAAGTTGTTAAAAAAATTTTGGCTGACATGAACATCATTCTCTGAAAATTTCGTGATCCTACGATACGTAGTTTAGATGTGGGTCGCAAAAGTTTGTTTAAAAAAATGCTGGGGTCAGTTTTGACCCCACTGGGCCATGCATAAACTTTCTAGGATAACTTAATCAACAATGAGCCAATCTCGGTAAAAACGTATCAGAAGTTATAAGACATATATACAAACAAACTCCTAGAAGGAAATTTGTTTTCGACCAGAAATTCTATAATGGCACACATCGATATACGCCTGGGGTCAGTTTTGACCCCATACGGTGGTTTGAGGGTTAAGGCTACTTTTTCTTATCTATGAGTCAAGTAACCAGTAATTTTGAAATGTTCTAACATTCAGAATAAACAAATCAATGGAAAAACCCACAATATGTGCAATCTGCAACATGTAATGCAAAATTGCGGTGAACAATGGTTTTCAATAACTCCAATATTTTTACAACTAACAAATACTACACTGTTAAACTGTATCTTTCACCTTAAAACTATAATATTTACATTATGAGTTAGCTAAAAGAGGTGTGTTCAACATTTTGCTGAAAGGTAAACGTTACAGTCTTTTTCTTTGATTTGGGCCAACATAACCATTCTTATATCTTTCTCCGGTGGTATGATCAAGTCAACAAAGTTATAGAGGAATGTCAGAATTTTTGAAAATAGAGCAACTTTTTTCTTACTAAATGTCTTCCAAACAAACCATGTATATCGGTGTACCCTTAGACAAGTTCAGCCTCTTAGCAAAATCTGGAGGCACCCAATTTGACTTTGGGTTGGTGGAAAGAGCGGTACAGTCCGGAAAGCGGAAAACTCGGCTCAGTCAGGTTTTAGGGTGGAAAAATGGTCCGACTTTTTCTGCATGTGGTTGCGCCTTCTGGCAGTAGCTGGACTGGACCGCATTTTTTGCCGGCAATACTGGACTGGTCTTTCCATCAAACCATTTTATTGGTCTTAATAAATAGCGATATACACCGAAAACAGCAAAATACCTGCGAGACACACATTGCAAAGGGGTGTCTTTTTTCTGAACAGTGTGTTTTGTATGTTAACACCACTGATAACTACGTGGAGACATCAAATAATGCTGTACATGTACAGAATCCGAAGACATATGGATCTCCCAAATAGTGGTGCGTACCTAAACCCCAGACTTGGAATTGTACCTAAAAATGTTTAGGTCCAAGTTAAAAAAAACCTAAATATCCGCTGCCAAGTCCGGACTTGCAAAACGCAATCTGTCACATATATTCCCTTTTTTTGTTCTAAACCATCTAAAACCTTCCATAGACAGTGAAATTTGCACTGGAAAAGACAAAACACATTTCGTGTTTACACTGGCTGTATCATTTTCATGTATTTTTCACATTGCATTTCACTTCATGCTAACATGCAATTTTATATGCACCACCCCCTCCCCCTAAAAAAATGCACATAATATGCAATGATGGGTTCAGGTCCAGACTTTAAGTCCAGACCTGAACCTGAACTGCTGGACCTGAATCCGGACCTGAACCTGAAATTCCCAAATGTGTATTTCACAGGTGTTTCGCTATTCCCGATTCATTTCGCTATCTAGTTGGACCCCAATTGAAGACAATGTCCATATCTATTACCTAGTACAGTATCTTTCTACATGTCTCTACTTGTACATATCTCCATACAAAAGTACAAATGTAGCCAGCATAGCGTGGTGTGAGGTGTGCCGGATGTGAGGAGGGGGGGTGCTAGGAGCTGCCGCCCCCCTGTGAGTCTGCTTGTGACGAGGACGCTCCCTGCGAACTGTCGGAACTACCTTTGGTGTCGGACGTTTCATCTGAAATTAGGCAATAGAATATATCGTTTAGTCAATTAATTGATGTATAAGCTCATCTTTGTTGATGGTTTACACAGTATATAACAAACACTTTGTTTCATAGAGAAAAGGTATCAACAGACATGAAATGTAAGACTTGGTCCCAAACCTGCACTTTTTTCGTTATCAGATAGAGGGCACTTTTGTACCATGTTGAGGGTTCAATGGTGACAGCTAAACACTCACTTACTTACTATCCGGTAATTTATTGAATACAGCAAACAAGAGTTTTTTTACTGTCTATACAAATTGTATGTCCCCATGGTGCAAATTCCATGCGGGTGTGAATCCAGTACCGGTGTCAAACCCTGCACGTAAAACCCAACACACTTAATGTATAGAGAAGAGTGAGCTTGATCCAGACCAGGGCTCTAGCCAGCGTCCGTTTTTCCGTCAATTGACGGAAATGTGCTGCGTCTGACGGAAAAATTTTAAAATCAATCCGTCAACCATGACAGACAAAAATCCTTGGTGGAAGCTTGCGGCTTGGGGACGCTGTCCACGGCCGTAAAAGTCACATACTGTTTGTTTTGCTATTGTTATGATTGTTGACAATGTATGTCGGCTCCCTTTCGCATACGATAATCTCATTAAAACCCGTTTTTCAAGGTCTCAGTTCAGTCCTTCTAATTAATTTTTGCGGTTTTCGCGACGATTGTAATTGGCTGACGGAAAAAAATTTCGAGCTGGCTAAAGCCCTGATCCAGACCGTGCTTTGTTAAATGCAAGGCCCTGAGATTATTATCTAGCTTAAGGTCCCTTAACAAACAGTGCATTCAAATACATGTACATTGTACTAAGTAAATGCAGCATTAGTTATCCCTGTCAGGCAGTCACACTTGCCTAATAAAGATTAATTCAGAATATAATTAAGAATAATAAACTCAAATTAATGTATCACAACATGGAATTACATTGTGTGTGTGTACATGAATCACTACGAGAACCATGAGTGTTGATGTTGACACTCAAAGCACTTTTATTAATTAGTTGCTGGCTCTGTTCTCTTGTTGATCTAATCTACTTTTAGTTCAGGATTATTCCTTGAAATTTGAGAACCATCAAATCACATTGGCATGGCCTTAGTCTCGCACCTCTGCTCAAATCCCACAAAATCCATCAGCCACACCCAGTACATCCTGCCAATACCATGGACTCAACATCCAATAATCTCTGTTCATTACAAATGGGTGTGTTCGTGGTTTTTCCCGTATTACTGGACGATTTGGCCCTTTTACCAATTTGGCCCAGTCAAAAAAACTGACTGGAACAGTTTTGATCTAGTTACTGCAAATGCAGAAATGTTTGCGGTGGTTTTATGTTTTTGGGGTGACCACTTCACCCCGAACTTAAAATCACAGCGAACATTTTTCCATTATGTATGAGACCGCAGTCTGTGACATTACCACGAACTTAAAACTATCCCGAACATTTTTCCATTATAGTATGAGACTGCAGTCAATGGTGCGCTACCGCTAACTTAAAACTACTACGAACACTCCATTTTCCCGCTACCGTAAAAGTAAACCCCTGCAAACTTAAATACATTTACAGTACATCTGGACAGACCCACAATCTTTTTGTGGACAATCCGTTGAAAAAAAGGAAAAGGAAAGGAAAGTGATCTCATTCCAGTTTTAGCTCTGTCACTAAAGAGCTAGTCTTCCACTAGTCATAACAGAGAGGACTGACGTTAAGTACAGTATTTACAGGTTCATTGTACCGGGGAAATTCTGCTAGCTCTTTTCGACAAGTACAATGAACAGTGGACCACGGCTTAACGTCCTGTCCTAAGGACTGCAACCCTAATTCCGGTAGTGTGCATGTCGGGTGAGCCACACAGCCAGAATCAAACTCAAGGCTTCTAGTTCCAGAGGCAGGGCCACTAACCACTGGACTTACATAATGCATGCTACAAGACAAGGTCGAGTCCTAACAAAGAAGACAATGAGTGAGGAAATAGGACTGGTGTTAAGTGTCTTTCCCAAGGGAATAACATCGGAGCCATGGTATTAAGGATTCAAATCTAGAACTTCTAAGTCAACCACCCCAACAACAAAATAACCTTGCCCCTACCTCATCTGTGTGTATATATTTCATATTGTACCTACCTTTCTTATTACTATGCAAGCTACAGTAAGACAGAATTGGATCGTGACAAACTCACGCCTCTATTTCCATTCTGCGCCTTAAAGGCTGTCTGCAGCGAGCGATAACCTCTCTCCTTCTGTATAAATATGTAGCACCGGTATTACAGGCTTAACCAAACCTTCTCACCCTCAAATTCTGCATAACTCTACCCCACTTTGAAGCTAGGGATCATCAGTCTTCCGGCTGTATGTTATATATACCTAATCCTCAAGGTAGCATATTAGGACCTCTCCTCTCCTCCTACCTAATCCTAGTGTGTGTAATGCTGAAGGTAATATTCCTGCGGCAAAGCTACTTTAGAGATGAAAGTTTGGTCTGTATTCATCAATTTTTCTTCAAGATAAAACCCCCAAAGAGTGAAGATGTAGCAAGTAACATGATTACGATCTAGAATTAACTTTACTGGCGGCATTTTGGTACACTGGGGTTTGGTAATCATAATCATACAGGCCATAGCAATGTATTTCCTTGGGTTTATCTTTAGGTTAAAAGAAGAGAAAGGTAGCCATAAATTGGGCTAGGAGGAAAGTGTGTTACTGTCCCTGGTGCTGAATACTGCACAGTTATAACACTTATGACTTTCATTGAAGTAATGTATTAAAACTAATTTAAAGCAAGGAAAGCCCTGCAACAGTCGCAATGGGAAACCATGCTCTGGCTAATGAATTTTTTTATCAGCCTACAAGAGCATGCAGATGGGCCCTTAGTCTATTGTAGTTGCTCCCTGTTGTATGTGGTACTTAAGTACCTGAGTTACCAACCCAGGATAAGCAAGAGGCGAACCCAGCCAACCTGTACCTGTAAATCTTATAACTTTTGGTTTGGGCGGTAACGTGTCTACTGCATATTCATGACACCACAAATATGTCTCTCTTGTACATGCATGTATCAATTCTATACTACAGAATGGTCTCACTTGTGAATTTAAAACGCAGACAAGAAGACCTCCTTTTTTCCTGTAACGGCAAAATAAAAGCACCGCAAAAGTAAACAAATTTACAGTATCCAGAGTCTACTATCAGCCTTCAAAAAATCCCTGCTACCTTGTCCATAACACCCATCTTATAACCAAAAGGGCATGCATGTGCTAGATTTAAGAACATGTAAATTAGAAGAGATAGATGTCAGTGCTTGATATACGCAGGATGGCACTTTTGGGCTGCTATGAACAAACAACTGATAAGCTGAAGCATACATCATTTTCTGGCAGTTTGAAGTAACATGGTCTCTTAGGCATTGCCTTTGATTAACTAAAGTTATGATTCATCGACGTACAGTAAAAATGTCATGTCTACTAAGTGCTAGGAGGTTATTTGCCTTTACTTAGTTGTATCTATACTTACCTGAAAATGTTAATGTTGCAACAAGGATCTTAAAAGATATCCATGGTATCATTTTGCATGGAATTCAACTGTAGAATGAAGGAAAGTTTCTTTCTGCACATAAAATTCTCCCTTCTATTATTTCTAAATGTAATAGTTGTGTTCGTTTGTAATGTGTGTTCTTCCTATTAACATGATACATTGAAAAGGCGTGCCATGGATTGTCTTGATATTTGGTGTATGAGTAGATCTTGGTGGGATCTCAAAGATATCAGATTTTTTGCCCCCCTGGCAGCTTGTGATGGCACTGCAGTGGAACTTCTGGTTTTAATACCTCATGTCCAGGAAAAGCTGTGGTCACAATTTTTGAGTGGTATAATATTGAAAGCTTGAGATTGGAAAGAGGTGACTAAAGTTTCAGGCCCCGTAGCAGCTTGTTTTGGAACTGCAGGAGCATTTTTTATCATAATCTTTCAAAGAGAGCACTTCTTTGATAAAACTACTATTGGGATATAGGCGGGGTGATCAATAAGATCTCGGCCTCACCCAGAAATAATAAGCACAACTCAGATTTCAAAGCACAACTTCATAATATGAAGCCTTTTATCAATATCCTCCAAATTACAAATCATTGCAGTCATTACTTTCCAGCCATTCGTTTTTTTTTAATTAGAAGGTAAGTGGCGAGAAAAACAAGGGTGAATTGTGATCAGACATATATGGGTCGAGTTCCCCATGCCGTAAATTCTTTGTCATTAACAAAAGACATTGTCGAAATGTTTGATAATGATTCTCTTCCTATTTAAGCAGAAAAAAGTAGGTGTCTGTCTTCCAGCAGCGCAAGTTGACCCGCACACCTCAGGTCGCAGCTCAATTGTCCACGTTTTTTTTCCTTCTCCCTTTAACCTAACGTTACTGGGTATCGCCTGCAAAGTAATGATCAAACTAATTTGAATTTTGGTACACATTCATACAAGACTTTATACTTGACATCTATGCTTTGAAATCTGAGTTGTGCTTATTATTTCTGGGTGAGGTCAAGAACTTATTGATCACCGCTCGTAGCTAAAGAACTTATCATTTCTGAAGGGTACAGATTGTACACAATGTAGACTTGAGTATCTGCCAATGCAGTTACTGTCCAAATCTCTGTACTGACAGCCAGAATAGTCCAGAACTTTCATGTTGTAGCATTAGCTAGTGGTAAGGCCTAGGAAAAAAAATGTTGTGTTTCCTGTTTCAGTCCTGAAAAAATTAGGGTCGGTAGGTAGGGATTTTCTTTTTTTTTTCTTGTATTTTTTTTTAGGCTGGCCAAAATTCTAGTGATACATATTTACAATACAGTTGAACAAAGTAAACTGAAAGGTATGATGACACTTGTCTTTCAATGTCAAACTTTAATTTTGTGCATGATAGATACATTTACCCTTCATTAGATGGGACAAGCAGTGTTTTACTTCAATAGGAAGCAGGCCAAATAAAAATTCTAACTGGAAGCTATGTGACTCCACTGCCCACCCAAAAAAAAAGTCTAGGGTCGGCAGGTTTTTTTAGGGTAGGTAGGGAAACAGGAAACACAACATTTTTTTTCCTAGGCCTAAGTAGTTGCCCTCTATCAACAAGGTGAAGTGTAATGCTTTTATCATCATTTTTGGTGTCGTAGAAGATCACGTCAAAGTTCACAAAAAGAGCGTCTGATGTTCGAATCAGGCCAGTATTTCTTGGTGTCACCTTGAAAACCACTTACGTTTAGAAAAGAAGAGTGAGGCAAGAGTGTGTAATTTAATCCTACCTTTCTTGCAAGAGGATTGACTCTTTTATCACAAAGATCTTTGCTGCAGTTAACACTGTGTGAGAGTATAGCGGGACTTTTTTTAGAGGTCGTTCAAGGACGTGAAGGTCACAGGTAAAATACAGAACTCATTATGCATTGTGACAACTTTTTTTGCAACCAAATTGTAGGACGTTTACGCAACAAAAATCATATATGAAACAAGTAATTACTGAAGGTATGTTTCATTCATTATTTTCATGTTATGTAGCAAAGCTTTCTTAAAAAATAGATAATGATAAAAATTATATCTTGGCACATTTATAAGAGATAATTCAAAGCATGATATCTTTCAAAAAGGACAGTAAAAAAATAGTACCTGGTATTTGTACTGCAGATGGCAGGTAGAAAATAATAGAAAACTTTATTTTACAATGTTTAGTTAAGTTTTGCATTTAATGGTTGGTGATAGGGCTGGGTACTGGTACAGAAAATTCAGGTCCAGGTCTGGTTCAGGTCCAAAGGATCAGGTCCAGTTCCGGACCTGAACCTGGACCTGATGCAGTATGACTCATACCAATGGTCCATTTCACTACAAAGAGATCTGTTTGGTGGAGTATTAGACTTACGCTGGTTTTTTAAAATCCTTCAAGGCTAACTGCACCTGTACGATTGGCTGTAAAACTTGGTATAAATTACTATAAACTCTACTCTACTTCACTCTTGTTATTTTCTTCCACCTACAAGCGCCCAAACGTGTGAATGCCTGATAAAATAATCTGTTAATTTTCTAATCGGTCCAACATCCAGTCCACCTAATTTTTTCAGGTCCGTTTTTTCTGGACCGGTCCAATGAGAAAAAACAGTTTTGTACCGGTACGCTGTACCGATACCCAGTCCTAGTCGGTGACATTTTGAGGTATGGTTTTTGTCCCAGCAAGCATTTTCTACAATGGCAGTGTCACAGACTAAAACATATCCACATCCAGATAATACCCCGGGGTACATTATTTCCAGGTCATATTCTGGGCTGCAACACTGGTCTTCATGGAAAATGGTTTAGTTGATGTAAAAATGAAGTTGTATTACCCATGATAATTGGTACAGCATTTGCCACAATGGCCAATGCCAGTGTCACAAATCAGACCGTATCCACAGATTAAAACGTTGGTACATTTTGTCCAGGGGTATATCATAGGCCTGCAACTCTGGTCTTCAGAGAAAATGGAATAGTTAATGAATAAATAAAGTACTACCCATGATAAACAGTACAGCATTTGCCACAATGCCAGTGTCACAAGCCAGACCATACCCACAGCTAAAAACATTGGGTATATTTTGTCCAGGGGTATATCATTGCCTGCAACACTGGTCTTCAGGGAAGATGGGATAGTTAATGTATAAATAAAGTATTACCCAATGATGATCAGAACAGCATTTGCTACAATGCCTAGTGTTTTACAGGCCAAACAAACCCACAGCTAAAAATGTGGGTACGTTTTGTTTAGGGGTATATCATTGCCTGCAACACTGGTCTCCTGAGAAAATAGGATAGTTGATTTATAACTGTATTACATGTACCTAATAATAGTATGATAATTATGATGAATAGTACAGAATTTGCTACAATGCTAGTGTCACAGACAAGAACATACCTAGTGCCAGAATATAACATTACAGGGGACATTTTGTCCAGGGGTACATCATTGCCTGCAACACTGATCTTCGGGTAAAACGGCATACTGTAAATGCATTTAAGTTTTGCGGGGATTTACTTTCGCAGTAGCGGGAAAATTCGCAGGAGTATTTGCGGTGGTTTCAAGTTTGCCGTAGCACCATAAACTGCAATCTCATACAATAATGGAAAAATGTTGTTGGTTTTAAGTTCGTGGTGAAGTGGTAACTGCGAAAACCGCGAATATAAAACCACCGTGAACATTTCTGCATTTACAGTATTTGTTGCAATGTCAGTGTTACAGACCATAACTATTAAACATTACCCACAGCTAAAAACATGGGTACATTTTTTTCAGGGGTACATCATTACATGTACCTGCAACACTGGTCTTCAAGGAAAAAAACAGGATAGTTGATCTATGAATAAAATATGATCCATGATAATTGCAGCTGTCACCAGAACGCCTGCTCTTAATGGGCAAGAGAACCGCCTGGGAAACGTTAATTGCCAGGCTAGATTAACTTTAACGATCGGGAAGGCTGCTGTATCGCTCACTACAATCTCTGGAGTACCAGTAAGCCACACCAATTTATAACCTCCATGAAAAATGGAGGTGTAGTTTTTGGTGTGTCTGTGTTTCCAGATATTTGTAGTCAGCATAACTCTAGAACAGGGCTCTAGCCAGCATCCGTTTTTCTGCAATTGATGGAAATTTGCTGCGTGTGACGGGAAATTTCTAAAACCAATCCGGCAACCTTGACGGACAAAAATCCTTGGTGGAAGCTACAGGCGGCTTGAGGACGCTGTCCACTGCTGTAAGAGCCGCACACTGTTTGTTTTGCTATTGTTATTATTGTTGTAAATGTGTCTCGGCGCCCTTTCGCAGGCGATAATCTCATTAAAACCCGTTTTTCAAGGTCTCAATGGCAACATTTGTGTCATAGGGAAAATTACTTTTCGCGGTTTTCACGACGATTGGAATTGGCTGACGGAAAAAATGTTCGAGCTGGCTAGAGCCCTGCTCTAGAACCTCTGGATGTACTACGATATTTGGTATGTAGGGAGGGGTTGGGAAGATGAAGGTTAAGGTCAATTTTGGGCCAACTGGTATATGACCTTGGTACTGCAGCAGAATTTGCATTTTTTGTATTGTTTGACATGGACAAGCTATAGTCTGATTTTTTGGGGGCAGACAGCCTGTGATGTTAGGAAGAAGTGATGCATGTTTGGGCCCCCTAGCAGCTTGCTCTGGAACTACAGGGGCATTTTGGTCGAAGTCTCCCATGGAGCAAATAGGAACATAGGAACGATGGATTTCCATGATATTTTTTCCCTGGATTTCAGACATATTAAAGAAGATATTTCTGAAATACAGGGAAATGAATGATATTGCATATCATTTTTACTAACAATTGTGACCATAGCTTGCGCAGAATATGGTAAACAAAAAGGAGGAAGTTCTGCTGCAGTACATGGGAAAGCTGCAAGGAGGCCCAAATCTAAAAATTCATTTGATGAGATGCTACCTAAACATCCTGATTCTACCAAAAGATTGCCACCTCTAAAAGCGCTGTATATAAAAATAGGGGCTTAATTATATTAGGTTGGAAGTGCCCTGAACAAGAATTGTAGAGTGCAGCTGATGTAATGCTGTGATTTCCATTTTGTGTCTTTAGATTTCAATACAGGTTGGCATTTTGAGTCCTGACTTTTCACCTTTAACCATCAAAGAAGTGTCTTTTTCCAGCCTTCTTTTACATGAAAGAACCCTTCAGGCCATCTTGTTAGCTGTTTATGAAGTTCTTTTTAGTCTATTAACCCCTCCACTTGTGATGTCTGCTTTCCTCTGTACAATTAGAACTTCCAAAGAAACTGTGTAAAAAGGAGATCTGCTTTGAATGCAACTGATGGTGTCACTTACCAGGCACGTTCTTTGAACATCCATGGGGCAACTAGAGAGATCCTATTTCAAAGCCCTGTATTTTCCTTTGATAAAATCAGACTCAGATCAATGCAAATCAATGAGAAATAACAGGGTTGGACTTGAACATAAATAGTTGCTAGTTGAAAAGACAGTACATGAAAGGATGACTTCTACAGTAAAAAAAAACTACATCTTGAAAATAGTTCTATTTTAAGTGTTTATGACAGAGTGGATATGCATTTCCACTGTGTGACTGCCTATACTATATATGTTTCAAAAACAAACCTAACACACTGTAAATGTGTCCACAAGAATGACAGATATACAGTAAAGCCACCAGTTAATGTTAACGAAGATACAGTTATTAGAAAGCTGTTTTTAAAGCAGCCTTGTTTTCAGAACCATGGTCAGATATCAAATGCTCAAAATTAGAATATTTCCCTTGCTGTTGTTAGTAGGAAATTCCCATTATTCTAGGCTAGACATTGTGTCCTTGGGAAAGGCATCTAATACATCTTTCCGCACTCTATACAGGTACAAAATGGGTTCTTCTCACTTCGGTTGGGGAGGTAAAAGGCAGCGGAAGGAGAGGATGGACTCCGGTTTTCAATACTATGCCCAAGACACAGTAGATAGCAACCCAGTGCCTCTTTGGTCTCAAAAGGGCTATGGGGCTACCTTCACCTCTACCGTTTACCTTTATCTATCAATTGTGACTAAATGTAACAATGACGCTATATGAATATACATAAGGGTGGGTATGGGTATAGAAAATTCAGGTACGGGTATGGTCCAGATACAGAGGATCAGGTCCTGTTCCAGACCTTAACCTAGTTATCTGTGGCATTTTAAAATCCTATCTTCATGTAAATAAGACTAACTGCCTCTATTTTAGACCAAGTTTGACCGTAGAAAATTGGTAAAAATGGTTATCAACTCTCCTCTTCTTTGCTCGTTATTTTCTTGCACCTGTAAGCCCCCTAAACACATGAATGCCTGCCTGTATAATCAGTTCATTTTCTAATCGGTCCAAAATCTGGTTCACTGATTTTTTTAATGTCCGTTTATTCTGGACTGGTAAAACATTCAAGAAAAGACAGTTTTGTACCAAGGACACCGTTCCGGTATCCCCCCTAGCTGTGCATACATTGAAATGCAGTACACAGGTTAACACCTAGCATCATGGGTTTACTTGCACGTAAACTAAGGTATTGCACGTAATGCTTGTTTTGATTAATATTGACAATTACAACCGCAGGCATCAAGTACTCATCATCTTTCACTATGTTATCTCATAGAAACTACAGTACATGATACATTCCCTCGCAAATTCAAAGACAGAAAGGTGAATGGAAGCAGCCAGTTGGTAAAGCTTCTAGGCCTTTAGAAGGACCACTTTCTTCCTGGAGATTTTAATCAATGTCAGAAAGTGCACCTCCGCTATTCTACCCATGTCTGGTGTGAGTAAAGGGTTTATCGATCATAGTTGGGAGAACTATGGGGATAACGGGTGAGCTATGGATAGCTGGGGCAAAATTAGATCTCTCATCTTGCGTCTGCTTTTGTCCTGACACAAATTGGAAAGAAAATAGGTTTAGCTATCTGAATCGATACAAGGGAGCAGCTCAAAGGTGCAAGTTGAATTACAGAAGGATAGGATTTCATTGACCTAAGCCAAGGACAAAAGCTCTTTTCTAAAGGACAAGACTCTTTTAGGACAAAGCTCTTTTAGGCTCTTTAAGGACAAGATTAAAGATGCAAAATGTAATTCATACTAAGGAAATAGCCTCTGATCTAAGTAAGGGTAAAAGAAGCATTACAATAAGGTTATCCAGGTATTAGTCCTTTACTTTCCAAGGCCTTTGTCTAACATGGAGTTACACTTACAGGGGTGCTGTACCCCCATACCTTATTTTATAGAGCAAATCCTCTGTCAAACATACAATTCCAGGGCTCAAAATACTTTTTTTCTGCATACCTGCACTGGTGCAGGTAACATAGAAAATTACCTGAACCAGACAAATTTTACCTGCACCACTCTGAATTTAGGAAGTATGGATCATACTTAAATTTTTTAGTAATCATTGGTATTTTTTGCATTTTGCCGCCTTAGCGGCAAAATGCTCTGAGGCCAGAATAGTGGCCGTTGTGATGGGGTGATGGAGTGATGTTGAGATGAACGGACCTGTTCAAAATCTGCAATGCATTTGTATACAATTTAAAAGCTCTGTCGTGAGTCATTGTCTGTGGTCCGTAATGGGGCCTGATATTTGATTAGATTAAATGAATGAAGTATGATATTCCTAAGATTGATGCAGCATATAATCAAATTATTGCTCTTACATTTTAACGTTGTATTACCAATTCATAAAGATGAAATGTTTTCCAAATAAATCGTGTATATATATATAACAGTTAAATATAGCCTATCCCAGATTACTTTGCGACTTAGTTAATATTCATTATGTGGCGGTGGTGTTTTCCGTGCATGTAGCGATTTTCGATTGATCGCCGTGTAAAATTGAGAAAGGCCTAGAACTTCAAACTTACCAGAATTGTAGTATATAGTATGGAGGCCCTGGCAATGTAAAAATTTTAAGCAGGGGATAAAAGATTGTTGAGATATGGCCTTCGGGAAAATGCCTCGGAGACGGGAAAGTCACTTCCGCGTTTACGTGTTCGAGCGCTCTGCGGGCATGGCGTTGCGTCAGCCTGATTTGCATCTCAGCCTTATTTGGAAGCAACCCATATATGGTAGGATTGGATAGACAAGAAAACAAGCTACAATTTGGTACGTGAAACTTTCTTGTACCGCAATTTTAAGGTGGTTTACCTCCAGTTTGCAAATTTAGATGGCATTTTTCACCATTGATGTCTTATTTTTTCAAAAAGTTGCATCCATGTGTGTAACAAGCGGTTTCTAAGCTTTAAAATGATGTATAACATGTGTAGGTTTGTTGTGAGTTAGCGATGTGAATGTTCAACATGTGCGACTCGCTCCGTGTGGTGTGCCGAGTCCGGGCCGTGAGTTACGGCCGTAGGACCCTGCATGTTAGGCGGGTCCATAATTATCAAAATATTCTCGTTTCCATGTAAATAATTAGCGTATTGATATTCATTAAATTGTATACAGATAGCCTTTATAAGTGTAGATACATTGTATGTTCGGACACGTTTGTTTCAGGTTTGAGACGCAAAACTTTAGTTTTCTTTGTCACCAACTTCATGAAAGGAAACATCATTTGTAAACGTGTCCAACGTGAGCATATTTACGTTGAGATGATCACTGAAGTACAATTTTTACCTTGTAAGATCCAAAAAATCAATAACATAGCAAGTTGTGTTTGTTGTTGAATGTGTTATCAAGGGCATAGAGGTTTTTGCTGATATTTCCAATGTTAAAAGTTTTCAGATTTGCAAGATGCTGCATTGGGAATAGCACCTGGAACATCATAGAAGAAATTGAGATGGCACAGAGGGAGAATTACAATGTATCAACCATTCAAAGCTGTGCAGCTTAGAAGAGGAGCTACCAAGTCTTTTCAAACATTTGTTGTAATGTCAAAGAATTATCAATTGTTCAATAAACTTGAATAAACCAGTTACAAAGTCAGGTGGTCATGGTTCATAGGTAATATCTTTATATACTTTTGGTCATCAGATGTCGTAAAAGTAGTATTTCCTGGTGAAATGTGATAGTTTTGATGGCAAATTTAGAATTAGCATGTGCCAAAACCCTTTAGTAGTAAGGTATGCTGATATTCAATGCTTATGGTCAGACTGTGAAAGGGAATAACTCAAGAAGGGGTTGACGGATCATCATGATTATTGGTATGTAGATAGATTAAGTGATGCTTCGTGTAATTAAATATCAATTATGCAAATCAGAAGCTAATTTGCATAATTGATGTGGAAATTATCTAAACTATTTCTATTCTGTTATATTAATGTGATATTTGTCACTGAGATAGAGAAGAATGTTGATAGGTAATTTTTTATGTGGACTTATATAAGTGACAGGTGCCGATGACCTTTGACCTTTTGAGATATGTTACAAATTAGTATTTTTGATTACACATAATCTCGTAACCATGTCTCTAGAATGTCTGCAATAAACTGTTAAGAGAATCTACTACATATTTCCAATATCTGAAATATCTTAGTTATAGGATGAACAGTTTATTGATTATCGCTCTTCAAAAAGGGGTCATCTGGAAATAATTGGCCACTTTTCCAGCTGTGCCATGCTGAAAAAACTTAATTTTCAGCAGGTTGACCTCACCTGTAGTGAAAGAAAAAGGCAAATAAACACCTTATCTTTACTTGATTGCTACAAAATACTACTTGGACTGTGCAGAAAAGAACTTTTGAGTGGCACAATGTTTTTACTTTCTTAATTATTGCTAATTAGAAATGCGATTTTCACACCTGGCGCCACACCTGCGGACACCGCCCAGCAACTTTAAAGGGCCATATCTCTGGAACGGAAGGTCCGATTTTTGTTCTGTATTTTCATAAATCAACACCCTCTATTAGGGAACACAAATGTTCTGATTCCCCTAGATACAAAACAATTTCGACTGGAAACCCTATCATTAGTAGGATTTCCAGTGCGAAAAAGGAAATTGCCACGATTTTTCATTGATCGCCCTGTATTATCGAAAAAGAACTGGACCTTCTAACTTACCAGATTTGTATACATGTATGTACTATGGAGACCGTGACAATGTAAAAATGTTAAAGCAGGGGTAAACGATTGCTGAGATATCATTTTCTGAAAAGTGCGCTATGATGCAGAGAAGTGACTTCCGGGTTCAGGGGTCACTACACAAATACCTCTGACGTCAGCCTGATTTGCAGAGCTACGGTCCGGGATCGAGTCCAGGGGAGGGTGATTTTAAATTGTTCTTGTTTCCTTTTTACATCCATTTAATATAAACAATAGTTTCAGCACATTCCAATAACTAGAAAAAAACGTGTACACACGCAAACCTTGGCAAAATGCCAGCTTTTTTAAAGCACTTGTTTCTTTTATACTTTATAGGTGGTAACAGTCAACGCAGCTAATAACAATCCATATATGCCTACATCGTAGGACATAATATGTATAAAATCCAGTACTTGGACCAGTGCAGGTTAGGTGCAGGTAGACACCAGAAATACCTGCACAGCTCCAATTTTACATGCACTAACCTGCATATGCAGTAGTATTTCCAGCCCTGCTAATAGAATGCCAATTTTCACTTCAAATTCCCCAAAACTCCACACCTTCCACACCATCCCCTCGTGCTCTGCTCCCTCCTAATGATCCCCCTTGTAATTTTTTCCTAGAAAAACCCTGTATCCCATAATCAAGCCTAAGTGTCTTGTACCGGGAGGGCACATCACCGTACATGTAGTTTCACATTTGTGTCAGCTCCTTGAGGAATGTGTCACCACAAATAGAATCTGGGACGGCTCCATAGATGGCCCATTTCCAACAGAGAGAACACTTAATCACACCGCTGCATGGCATTCACGCCAGCTGGGTGTTGGGCCAATTTTGCAAAATAATCCATTTTTGGCAGGATACATTCTTCAACTGTCTTGGTGCATTCAATAAATTGTTGCCAGGAACCATCAGAGAAAAGTTAACCAAATACATTGTATATTGTGTGTATTTCCCACTTCCAGTTGCTTTTAACCTACCTGAAAATAGAGGTAGATTGTAATCAGCTGGAATGTTTGTCTTGGTGAAGTATGTTCTTAGCTATGTGAATATTTAAGAGGCTGGGAGAATATAGGGCAGAGGTAGTGTAATGGGATGCTCGAAGAATTGAAAGTATCATAATCACATCCAGGAAGTTCTGCTGCAATACCAAGGTCACAAACCAGGGGGACCAAAACTGACCTTGACCTTCGTCATCCTTACACCTACCGACATAGAAAAAAATCATTGTAATCCATCCAGAGGTTTTTGTGGTATACTGACTCAAAAATCTGTAAATACAAACAGAAACACATGTACACACAGACACATACAGACACACCCAGAGCAATATCTCCATTTTTCATGGAGATAACAATTCACCAGTCAGACTGATTGTTTGCATATGCAAATTTAATACTAGGAAAGTGTAGGCTGAGTGATAGACAGACGCCACCATATTTCTTTTGCACACCGTGTATGTTTGCCATATTGGCTAGCCCCCTCAAAGAAGAACCAGGACCCGTGGATTATTGTACAGTAGAGATAATGATACAGAGGGGAGTTGTAATTATGAGCTCAGCTGCAGGGTAGTTTGACAGTCATTGGTTTTGGCAAACATTCCATGATAATCTGTCACCACCAACTGTGAGGGGTGTCTGAGGAATACAGAATTATGTGGATGCAAATACATGTAGGAGTGGTGGTTTGGAACTAAAAGACAAGTTCAGTGCTTTAAACACTTTTTTCAACTAGTTTGCCCAGGTGGTAACCTGAGTCAAAAGCCAGGTTGCGCCACTAACATTTCAGGTTACCCCACTTCCAAGTTATTACTTTCTCCTAATCGGCTAGTACTTCCATAATATTTTATTCCATCCTATAGATACATTAATATGCATGTAGGAGGGAAAAAGTGGTGTTCCAACTGCAAAATTTCAGTTTGCAGACTGCCCTACTTGGGTTTAGAATCAAATTACCCCAGGCAAATCATGGTTGCGTCCCTGTTGTAGTTATAACTAGTTGTAAAGTGCAGACTCTGACAGCTTGAACCAGTCAGCATTGCCCTGAAGAAGGTGACAGACGGTCACCGAAACGTCGGTGAGAATAAAGCACTGGTTGTGTAAAAAGAGTCTCTTTATTCTTGATTCTGCACTGTTGCCACTTTATCTTTGTCTCTAACTTTTATAGAATGAAATTGGCCTGGGCAAGCAGCCAGAATTCAAGACTTAGCTCTTATGTGGAAACTATTGGAACAAAATTAGAAATATTATGTGTAAATGCATTTAAGTTCGTGGGGATTTAATTTCGCGATAGCGGGAAAAGCGACTTTTCGCGGTGGATTTAAGTTTGCGGTAACACCATAGACTGCAGTTTAATACCATAATAGAAAAATGTTCGCAGTGGTTTTAAGTTCGCGGTAAAGAGGTCACTGCGAAAACCGTGAACATTAATCCACCGCAAACATTTCTGCATTTACAGTACTAGACAGGCCACATTTTCAGAAAATACAAATGTACAGGATGCCTTCGAATGGAAAAGAAAAATCGTCACAAAAGAAATAAAAAGCCAATTGTCAAATGCGCGCTGCCCTGTTTGAAATTAGATGAAAGTGTTGTATGTATGAGGCATATTTCTTAAAAGAAAAAAATGGATTAGATAAAAAACGTCCAAGGTTGGACACGAACCTACGTCCTACTGTGTCATAGATGGTAGCTTTGCCAGCTGAGCTACTCGTACCAGTATTATGTACTATCAACTTTTATATTAGCCAGACAGTAACCAGAGTTTTGATTGGCTGACGATGGAAGAAAAAAAAGAGCACAGCCTAATAAAAACAAAAAGAATCACTGCGCAATTACACATTCGAATGAAAACTCATCTGTGCTATTATAAAAGATAACATAACTCAACAAATTTTTGGTCGATCTAGTTGACCTTTGTCAGATGTCTGATTCGCTGCGCTCCAGCAATTGGAAGTGAGATGACGTCAGGAGCGAATCGGGCGTGAAAGAAAGCACATACATCATATACATTGGAACGTATCAACCCTTGCTGAACCGCGTCGATGGTAGATTCCGTCTTCCCGCCATCTACGATTCGCTCCTGAAGTCATCACGCTTCTGATTGCCGGAACGTCAGCACAGCAAATCAGACATCTGACGAAGGTCGTCAAGATCAACTAAATATTTAATGTGAGTTCTCCTTTTGTGTTGGAACAAAGCTCAATTTTGTAACTTAACCCTCGCAAAGCTCAGTTCAATAGTTGAAACTCAGGGGAAACACTGGAGAAACACACCCAGCAGAAGAGGAGATATCTCCTGTGTATCTTCCCTTTTTTCCATATAGTCAGAGGGTTCTTTATGTTTGCTTTGGAGGATACATACACGAAAGGTTTCTTCATCCCCATTTAGAGAAAAATGTCCCAGTATGTGTCTGTAACTGTATGACTGAGCGTCGCGAGGGTAATAAAAATTTTAAATACTAGTAATCATACATGTACCTGATATCCTGAGTTCCTCTAGCCTCAGTTTGGCTTCTGTGACGGTACATTTCTCCTTGGCCATGACCTCTGTGATGTCAGGCAGCGCGTTTCTCCTGCCTTTCCGACCGCACGCTGAAAAATCTCCCACGGTCTCGTGGGCCACCTCTGCCATCTCACGACTATTGGTCATAGATGACCTGTCAATAAACAAACAAACAAACAAATAATCAGATCCTTATTTGCATCTCACGACTATTGGTCATAGATTACCTGTCAACAAACAAACAAATAAACAAATAATGAAATCCTTATTTGCATAACTATTGGTCATAGAATACCTGAAAATTAAGCCATAAAACAAGAGATACGCACACAGACACACACACACACATACACATGCACATACACATGCAGACACACACACATATATACGCATACACACACACACACACACACATACATACATGTACACACACACACACACACACATGCATACACACACACACACACACATGCATACACACACACACACACACACACACACATGTATGCATACACACACGCACACATACATACATGTACACACACACACACACATGCATACACACACACACACACACATACACACACACACACACACAAACACACATACAAACACAACCACACATACACATCTTTGCCATTTCTTAAGCTTAAATCCTAATAATTTTGCCAGATGGTACGTACTACATCATACAAAATAAGTCACCCTTCTGTCCAAACCAACAGTCAGTACACACAGTACATGTATCATTAATTAATTTTCATTCACTAATATCAATACCACAAACAAAGCACATCATAGTCTGACCTTAAACAAAATGGATGGAAGAATTTGTCAACTCACACAAGCAAAAAATGTACCTGCTGTATGCTAGTGTATGATAATGTCGGGAAAATCGAAATATTGCAGGAGGGGTACAAATCTTTATTGAGGATAACAATTCAAATCAAACCTATATAATCATACATAAATTGTCTGTAATAAGTATTGTCCCTTTTCTTAATTCTACATATGTATATTTTTTGTCCGTAATTTCTCTTAAATTTGTCTCTAAAAATGCCAACATAAAGGCATTCACCCCCTTTTGTGAAATGGATTGTTCCAAGCAAGGTAACTGCAGTTCATGGGAAAATAAACATCTTGCAGCGACTGTGAATGACTGAATGTCAAGTAGTATATTATTCAATTTTGGGGAGGGTTCAGAAATCAATGTGTCCTTCCTAAAGGAAGCTATTTTCTCCAACATCCAAAGTGCAAACCTTGCCAAAAAGTAAAACTCTTCAATTGAAAACACAAATGGCTTTTAACAGACATTAACATTATAATGATTACTGTTTTGCAGTGCAAAAATGATACTTAATATAGAATTGCCACAGTAGAGATCGGAATCCAAGAGAATTCAGAACTCTCCTACGAAAGATTGGAATTCCAACAGGGTTCTAGCCAGCGTCCTTTGATGGAATTTTGCTGCTGGGGACAAAAATTTTGCCTATTTCGTTCCATGACAAAAACTAACATGTAAACATTCTAATTGAACCAAGCTGAGACTACCAACAAAATTTGCCCCTGAAAATAAAGGAAATAGAGATTCTAGTGGGTCTGGATTTTGAAATTTTCCAGGAGAGCATACCCCCAGACACCGAAGGATCGCCATGCTTTCAATAGGATTTTCATTCGAAATCCAGGGGATGGAATAAAAATTTCAGCCCGGCTAGAAAACTGCATTCCAATATCCCCCTAGGAGACCCCTACACAGTCATCACACTGCAAAAATTGACGGGCAAAGTTGTACCAGTCTCATATAACCTTCAGCACATCATTAACTAGTTTATTACAAAAATCCATCAGCCAATAGATAAGCCCTCTTTGTCCACCGTGATTTGTGCCCATTAAATGGCCACCCTGGCTGCTGCTGATAAAAAGAGAAAACGAGCCGTGGCAACCTCGTGTGCCAAGGTTGACAGGACAGTTGATGAGAAGTAACAGTCTACAGAGAATGACATCGGGTGCATACCGTACATGCAGGGCTCGAAATTCATTTTTGGGATTAGGTGCACTGGTGCACCCAGCTTAAAAAATTGGGTGCACCAAAAAATTTTTGGGTGCACCACTTCAATTTAAGTAGAATGTCAGAAAAACCTGATAACAAAACTTAGTTATGTTTTCATCAAGTACCATGACAGGCATTTTTATTACCTTTCTAACACTTAGATGTCAAGAATATGATGTATACTAGTATACTTTGATATCTTTACATACATAAGCCTATGAAAATATTGGGTGCACCCACAGAAAGTAATTGGGTGCACAGCTCCAATTTTGGGTGCACCTGGGTGCACATTTCGAGCCCTGACATGTAAGTCATCAGAATGCTGTCTGTGAGGACGAGTCTACTACCATGGGGGGTGGGGGTTAGTGTTCAAGGTTGACAGCTGAGATGATTAGAATAAATAGACTACAGAAAATGACATCGGGTACATGTGTGATTCATCAGAAAGCTGTCTGTGCAGACGAGTTTACT
Source organism: Branchiostoma floridae x Branchiostoma belcheri (assembly GCA_019207045.1). Taxonomy (NCBI): domain Eukaryota; kingdom Metazoa; phylum Chordata; class Leptocardii; order Amphioxiformes; family Branchiostomatidae; genus Branchiostoma; species Branchiostoma floridae x Branchiostoma belcheri. The sequence continues at coordinate 10,382,242 of CM033040.1, forward strand.
AGCATGGGGGGTGGAGTGTTCAAGGTTGACAGGAGTTGATTAGAATTAATAGACTACAGAAAATGACATCGGGTACATGATGTAAGTCATCAGAAAGCTGTCTGTGAGGACGAGTCTACTAGCGTGGGGGGGTGGAGTGTTCAAGGTTGACAGGAGAGTTGATTAGAATTAATAGACTACAGAAAATGACATTGGGGACAAGTACAGTCATCAGTATGCTGTCTGTGTGGATGACACTAGCGTTTTTAGAGGGCCCGCCTTCCATTCAAAATCTGAAGGTCTCTAAAGACTGCTAAATTTACTGTCACAGTAACAGTTGTGACATCGAAACACGTTTCTTGAATATTCAACAGCCCAGTATGTTTACATTGAATTCTAATAGTTCTATCATGCAATGCCATCCAAAGCAACTGGACTTACTTAATTTATACTAAAATAGAAGTATAGAAGATACGAGTATTCCCTCCTTTGATTTGCACTTCTCAAAACATTTCCATTCAGCTAGACCCCCTAGGTAGGCAAAAGGTTAAAATGCATATTGTAGGATTTAAGAGTAAGAGGGGATATAAATAAAGTAACCTTTCAAAAAGCCTTGGCCTAGAAATGGAATAATCAGGTTTGTGCTATGTGTCCTGTCCTTGGTACTGAATGACATGTGACTGGAACATACATCAGAACACTTCATCATGTCTGCCTCATTGAAAAAGCATTTTTCCCTCTATGAGCAATAATGTAAATCTATCTAATATTGCGGCCATGGTAACCGCAATGACATCGGTCCTTGCAACACTCCTTGCAGCAAAGTGAGTAGTTCACGGTATTTACTGAATGTACTGTAAATGTAGAAATGTTCACGGTGGTTTTATGTTTGCGGTTTTTCGCGGTGGCCACTTCAATGCGAAACTACAGTCTATGGCACTATGAACTTAAAACCCCTGCAAACACTCCATTTTCCTACTACCACGAACTCCCCACGAACTTAAATGCATTCATAGTACATCAAAACACTTCATGTCTGTCTCATTAAAAAGCCTTTTTCCCTCTCTGTGCAATAATGTAATTCCATTAATATTGTGGTCAGTAATTTTAGCAGTTTGCAGCAATGGGAGTAGTTCACTGTATTTAATGAATGTACTGTAAATGCAGAAATGTTCCCGGTGGTTTTATGTTCATGGTTTCCGCAGTGGCCACTTCAATGAGACTTAAAACCACCGCGAACATTTTTCTATAGTATGAGACTACAGTCTATGGCATTACAAACATAAAAACACTTAAAACCCCTGCAAACACTCCATTTTCCCGCTACCACAAAAGTAAATCCCCACGAACTTAAATGCACTCACAGTACATCAAAACACTAAATGTCTGTCTCTTTGAAAAGCCTTTTTCCCTCTCTGTGCGATAATGTAAATCCATTTATAATATGGCGGCCAGTAATTTTAGCAGTTTGCAGCAAAGGGAGTAGTTCACGGTATTTACTGAATGTACTGTAAAGGCAGAAATGTTCACAGTGGTTTTATGTTTGCGGTTTTCGTAATGGCCACAACACTTAAAACCACCACAAACATTTTCCATTATAGATTTTTTACTACAGTCTATGGCTATATACTGCAAACTTAAAACCACCGTGAACAGTCCACTTCCCTGCTACTGCGAAAGTGAATCCCTGTGAACTTAAATGCATTTACAGTAGCTTAAGCTGGAGAACAGACTTTACTGTCTCATATGTTGAGTGATCAAATTATTGAGATGATGAACTTTCAGTGGTTGTAGCGTGAACGCAAGAGGCTAAAATCAAAATCCTGCTACCGTTAGGCCACACCAATTTAATTTCTTGGTTCACGGATTCGCTCGCTCCTATTTTTTGGAAAAAAAATAAAAATTACCACTCAGCAAATTTTCACCATTAATGAAACCATTCACCAACTTTCTGGTGTAGCAAATTGGCCTTTATATTATAAGCTGTGTGGGTACAGGTGCTGTTACTGTACAATAATAGTGTTTTTGTACTTTTTTCAAGCTGAAAACTTTTTTTCTTTATGTTTTGGATTAGCCGTTACCTTTACCCCAACCATTTTACAATTTTTATTTTTATTTTTATTTTGCCCTCTTGCTCCATATTTTTTATGAAAAAATCCGTGAACCAAGAAGTTAAATTGGTGTGGCCTTAACAAATGAAGAATTACTGTACTAAGCTAGTTTAATCTGCTGGGAGCAAGTCGATGTTCAAAAATTACTGCATTCTGAGTGCAAAACATTCCCTATTCAACAATGTCAGTAAATGGACAATATCTCTTTCCTGTCCCCAACATGCTTGTCTGTATACAAAAATATGAAATATCAAACAATCTGTAATTAGATACCACATATCAACTTCTCCACATTGTACATTGTATATGTATGTTGTAAAAGGGATGAATGAATGAAAAATAAGAGTGGGTAACATGATACTTTAATTGCAAACATTTGCATTTTCAAAAGTTGATTTGCAGAAATATGATCTTCTTCAATGTATACATTTTTATTTTCAAAAGTTGATTTGAAGAAATACGATATTCTTCAATGTAAACATTTGCATTTTCAAAAGTTGATTTGCAGAAATATGATATTCTTCAATGTATGTCATAGTGGTTAGTTTAATAAAAGTGTTACGAGAATCTAGACTTAAAAGAGGAGAAATGCATCAGATGCACCAAACTGTACCTAAATTGATAAAGTATGCCACATAGTAATAGCGCAATGGCTAAGTGGGTAGAGTGCTCGCCTTGCATTTGGGAGGTCGTAAGTTTGATCCACGGCTGAGTCATACCAGAGACTTTACAAATGGTACATTGCTGCTTTCTCTGCTTAGCACTAAGCACTAATGAGGAAGAGCATGGGAGTTAAACACACATCACTACCAGCGCACTATAATATAGCCCCCTGCTGTAGTGGCTTGCACAAATGTGTGGCCCAAGGGCTACAGAAATGGAGATGGGAGATACCCCTAGCCTCCGTTACAGATGCACAGGCAACTTTTTTGTCTTCTAAAATAAAAAGAACTGCTGCAATGGCCAAGGGGGTAAAGTGTTCGCCTTACATTCGGTAGGTTGTATGAAGCCAAAGACTTTAAAAATGGTACATTCTGCTTTCTCTGCTTAGCACTCAGCACTAATAAGGCAGAGTATGGGACTTAAACACACATCACTACCAGTGCACTATAGCCCCTTGCTGTAGTGGCTTGCACAAATGTGTGGCCCAATGGCTACAGTAATGTGGCACCACCCCTAAGCATCTGTTACAGATGTTTGGGCAACTTTAACTTTTTTTTAGCATAGCAGTTACTCATTTAGAAGCAACTGGACATGATTTTGGAAACCAGTAGCTTGTATTAATATCAACTGCTTTATTTTTGGCATATCTTACATCTCATTAGTAGATGTGTAACCTTCATCAATGTAACACTAGTTCACCTTTATCCGTGGGGTAACCTATATCCGTTCTTAAAAAAGACAAGGTAATTAGGGATACAGTATCAAGTCAACAGACGTTTCAAATAGCAAGATATTCAATATACGGTTGGAAACCACCGTCTGTCAACTTGCTATCCCAAAATGCCTTGTTTTTTCTATAAACAACGGATATAGGTTAACCCGCAAATAAAGGTGAAGTAGCGTTACACGCAGTATCTAGAATCTGACTCTAAACACACACTCATAAACCTTACAAGCCCGAGACATTTGGCTACCGTTGAGACAGTGTAATGTCTTTCTGGGGCATTTCATTTTGCTCAAGCTGAGTCAAGGTTTTATGGCCACTAAGGTGGGACATTAGAGGTGTTAATGGATCCCCAAAGGCTTTCCTGCAGCATTTTCCAAAAATACACCCAGTAAATGGCACTCTTTCAAGACCCCAGAGTGAAAATGTCCCAATTGTAGTTAAAATAGAGCACACTGTGCGGAGAAGGTCTCAGACATTCAGCCCATTAGACCACCAATGTCCTTCCTGCCAAGAAGGTAACTTTAAGTTACCCAAAGATGTGGGCTCAAAAACCTGTCAAAGTAGGGCAATAAGTATGTTCATGGACGCAGGTCAAAGGTAAAGGCCCCTGAGACATAAACATTAAAACACGCATGAACATAATATTAAGATCATGTATCCTCTACAGTTGTCGTGCAATAAAGTTCTTCTTCTTCATTATCTATATCCGTGCACAAAATAAAGTGCTTACCAACAAGCTTTCGATCAGTCCTCTGATCCTTCTCAAGTTGGAAGTCACACGCTTATGCAAGGTTTGGAAACCTAGACCTAGCTTATAGCCTGGGTAACATCCGGATAGTCGTTCACTCCGACTCTATATACAGTTGCTTGGAACCATACTCAAACGCGTAAGGCCACACTTCTTTGGTGCTTCTTGGACTAATTCAAAGCTTTGTCAGTCACATTTCATCACACATGGACCTGTACACTAACAAGCACTTTTTATCTCACTGTAGAAAATTCTACCATATATAGAATCATATGTAGTCAATGCCTGAGACCCTTAACCTAAGTATATAGGTTATGGGTGTCAATCAATGAATGTATTGTGAAGATCAGACGCTGTGAAAAATCTGGCTTCACGTTATGTATGGTTGATGGCACACGTGGCTTATACAGGAAACTAAGAATAGCATCAAACCGTGTCAGTCGTGACAGGTATCTGCAAAAGGTGCCGATAACAAAGGTCGAGAATACCAAGGGTTGCCTCAAAATCATGACGAGACTTGGAGGAGGCTGCGTGGGTTGCGTGGATCAAATTGTGGCAGGGCATTGATCTTATGAATGAAACTTGATTTGCAAAATGCTGATAGCTTTATAGGTAATGTATATAGTGAGTTCAGGGCTCGAAATCATTTTTTTCTACATACCCGCATTAGGCCACGCCAATTAGATTTCTTGGTTCACGGATTTTTTCATAAAAAATACGGAGCGAGAGTGCGAAATAAAAATGAAAATTGTAAAATGGTTGGGGTAAAGGTAAGGGTTAATCCAAAACATAAAGAATAAAAAGTTTTCAGCTTGAAAAAAGTACAAAAACACTTAGTACTGTACAGTAATAGCACCTGTTGGTTGAAAATTACAAATTTTAAAGTAGTGTCAGTTTTTATGTTTGTCCCATTCTTCATGAATGAAAAATATAACTGCAATAATAATACCCACATTTTAAGGAGCTTATAATATAAAGGCCAATTTGCTACACCAGAAAGTTGGTAAATGGTTTCATTAAAATAAATGGTGAAAATTTGCTGAGTGGTAATTTTTATTTTTATTTTTTTTTCTCCAAAGAATAGGAGCGAGCGAATCCGTGAACCAAGAAATTAAATTGGTGTGGCCTTAGTGCAGTATTGTAAGACTGGTATGAGCATGAATTGAAATCAGGCTTTTAATATGAACTAGTTTTCAAAAGAAAAAAAGAAGTAGCACCCATTTTGTTATTTTCCCCCGCTGCCCCCTATATACTACATGACTATATATAACCCTTCCTTATCATCCATCACTTTAAAGTTTCCAGTGAAGATCAGTGCCTCAGCTGTCTCCCTATCACCAGCTGATTGCAGGGGTGCCAATCTTTCTGACCTGTGATCTCTGTGAGTGATGTAGCGACGCCCTAGGCCTCAACCTCTGCTTTGATTCGCTGAACCCAAGATCCAATTATCCCTTACACTTCAATGGGTAAGCTCTGAGAACAAGCCAGAATGTCTAATAAAGACTGAGCTGGAGACCTATAGTTTATACTTGTGATACTTCAATAGAAGTCTCCTTTGTTTATCTTTAAGTTAGTAATAATGACTTTAATGTTTCTAGGCTTTATTTTGCATGGGAAGCATCAAGGGAGGTAAAAAAAAGATCCAGGCTATATGCAAAATGTGTAAGTTGCACCAATCAAGAAAAAAAAATGATTTATTTATTTTTGGATGTCTTCTTTTTATTATTTTTATGTTTCTTTAAACTGCAAGGAAGAAGAAAATGATGCTGTTCTAAATCACAAATGAGGAAGAGTTTTTTTTTCTCTGTGAAAACCTAGCTTTGTCTTTTGTCTGTTTATTTGTTTTGGTGTGTGTTTCTTTACATTACACAAAATAAATTCTCACCTTGACCGCTCTTGTTCCAATCTATTTTGACGAGTCAGTCAGATGAACAAAACCGCTGTGGTAGTCTTTCTGGAACATAAAAACAAGATATTGATTATCATCAAGTTTTATGACCACTTACTATAAATCCTGCATCCTACTTATTCTAGCTATGGTTTGATCCTCTTATCACTTCTCAACAGACTTTTCCCAGGCACCATTCCTATTTAGAAATTTGGACTTTAAATGTAACGCTTAGTTCACCTTTATCCATAGGGTAACTTTTATCCATTCTTCTTAAGAACAATGTGGGATATCAAGTTGACAGATGGAGGTTTCAAATTGCAATATTTAAAAACTAGTACAATTTGGAACTTCCGTCAATCAACTTGATATTGCTGGATACCCTGTTTAGCAACACAATGGATATAGGTTGCCCCACGAATAAAGGTGAACTACGTTATATAAGATATTCATAACAGGGATTAAACATCCGAATGCTTGATAAATACCAGTCATACATGTACCTAGGTCAAAATCTTAGAAATGCTAAAAAAAATCATAAAAAATTGGACCAACTGTGAGGGAACCTGTCATTGGTCAAACCACTAATTGCCAATCTGTCATTGGTTGAACAGTTGAACTGTTAATTGTGATGGACAGTAAGGATTGGTCAATTATAAGGGGGATGAGCCTGAGATAGAAAATGATAGGTACCAGGATACATGTAGATAAAACCTGTTTTCATTTGTCACATGCTGTTTCGTGACTTTGAGGCAATCAAAATTAAAAGGACATTCAATCTTTTCTCTTACAATGGGGGAAAAATTAAAGCTATTTCTGCAGTACATTTAAAGCAATGCTGTGCCAATCTCAAGGTCCAAACCCATCTTGCTGCAATCTTAGAAATGGAATTATTCAACCAACATGCAATCTCTCATTGGTCAAACAGCTAATTAACACAATCTATCATTGGTTGAAATGTTAATTGCCAATCTATCATTGGTTGAACTGTTAATTGCCAATTGATCATTGGTTGAATGGTTAATTGTGGTGAACAGTGAAGATTGGTCTATTGGAGGCGTAAATCATGAGATAGTGGATACCAGGGTAGGTAAAACATGTTTCATTCAAAAGATGTTCTCTCACCACCACCTGAACAAGGTCACACACCAGGGGGCCCAAAATTGACCTTGACCTTTGTCTTTCCAACACCTACCCACATACCAAATATCCACGTAATCCATCCAGAGGTTCTTGAGTTATGCTGACTACAAAAATCTGGAAACACATGTACAGACAGACAGACAGACAAACTAAAAACTATTTCTCCAAATTTTCCATATCCCCACCCTTAAGGCACTTACCCACTTGAAACCATATATATCATACAACAGCAATATAATTAATAAAATATCAGTAATGCCATCTTCTTTGAAACAAATTGTTTCACAGACTTTCTATTTCTAACTGATTATCATACATAGAATATAAATTGTTATAGATGAAAAAAGAGATTACAACTCTAGTAGGCTCCAAATCTTCCATTTTCCATCTTTAATCAACCTACACGTCCTGCCGGATGAAAGAATAATTACAATGTTGTGGAACCACTCTTGGGTTTAGATACTGATTACACAGTATATGATCTCCTTAATTGCAATGTCTAAATATAGCACAGCCCTCCCCAGCTTGCAAATTAGTACGAGTCGATTCATACCACATACTGGCATTGACAAGTTGTTCGTGCCAAGTTGTTTTTTTAGATGGTACAGTAGCCGTGAAGCTAAGATTTGTAACAGGATTCTTAAACATAGCTGTAACTCTTGTAGAATGAAAATTTGGCCATGAGAATTTGGAACAGATTGGAACTTATTGATGTTAGGCTAAATTTTCTATACACCTTATGTACCTTATTCTGTACACTAGCCCAAGATTGTAATTTCAACAGTAAAAAGGGTAATAGTGACAATTCTGATTCAAACTAATAATACACACACATGACACACGCACACACACACACACACACACACACACAATTAAACAGTTCACAGATACACACACCCATACTTGCACTTACTAGTAGATACCCAAACACATGCACACACACAAAAAGACAAACACCTACAGGTACACACAATCACACACATGCACATACATGTACACACACACACACACACACACACACACACACACACACACACACACACAAACACACACACAAACACACACCGGCATTAAAACTATAGGTACTTACAAGTACATAACCTCCCATCCACAAACAAAACCCAGCAGACAGAATGAATTCTCCACAGCAGAATCCAGGGTTAATTTTCCAGTGACTAGTTCCCAGTACCTTACAGTACATCACCTAACAAGCAGTATGCTCATCCAGCTGTGTGCTTGTTAACGTTACCAGCTCATGTCCAATTTATATTACTGATGGCTTCCAGCTGTCTTGTCACAGTGGCGGCCGCAATTTCATCAATTGGAGGATGTAAAAAAAATTCATGCTGGCAAGCCATAGGCCATTAACCGGAGTTTATTTTGAATTTCTTGCTTTTTGGGGGAATGAATATTACAGAAAAGAGGACAGAATGAAAAGAATGGGTTGGCAAGAAAACATGCTGTGCTGTCACAGTGGCTGCCACAATTTCTTCAATAGGAAGTGGATGATGGAAAAAAATTGTGCTGGCAAGCCCTAGATAGAAATAATTCTAAGGCCATTAACCAGTCTGAGTTTATTTTCAATTTCTTGATTTGGGGGGGGGGGACGAATACACTAGAAAGAGGGAAACAATATCACATAAAAGAGGACAAAATTAAAAGAAAGGGTTGGGAAAAAGGGTGCTGTGCTGTCACAGTGGCTGCTGCAATTTCATTAACGGGAATTGGATCATGCAAAAAATAATCCTGCTGCTATAGATAGAAATATTAAGCTGAAGCTAGGTACACATCTTTCACCTGTGTGATTGACTGAAGTAAGGAAATTCATGTTAAGCACTTTTCCCAATGGCATTATGTAAGTGGTCTCTCAGGGGGTTCAAACCCAGGGCGCCTGGGTCTTGGTCTTACTGTTACACTAACACAACTCGACAATTCTACTGGTACTTATTTTTCAGTATTCAGTCAGATGTCATACATTTCATCATCCCAACAAAAATTAGGTTCATTTCTCAAATGAATTCTAGCCAACTACTAAAGTTCATAAATTCAATAATTGATTGCTTTTTTACATAGGGCTAAAATGAAACCATTTCCTTAATGAAGACGCATTGTCTTTTGGGATTAAAATGAAATATGGCTTTATGTATTGATGCTGCTGAGTATAATTAACAAAGAATTGTTTAAAACAGTGAACTAGGAGCCATTAGTCTGAATTCATCACAAAAAGGATCCATTCTCATAAAAAAGCAAAATTTGCTGATATGTTTGCTGATTTATAATCTGTCACTATAAAACACAAATGAAGCATCACTCTGCATTCAGTCTAATCTGTTCTTGCCCCAAAACTGTCATGTGGATTTATTTATGTAGGACTCACATACTTATAAAAATACTGTAAGGCTACATCGGGGACCTTACGGGGAGGTCCCAAAACCACATGGAGACGTACTGTGGCTAAAGACCTAGTGACCATTGGGCTCCCCTGGGATACTGCTCAGCCCCTAGCACAGAACAGACCCCAGTGGAGGAAACTTATCACAGCCTTATGTCCCACATAGGATGAAGAGGATAAGTAAGTAAGTAAGTTAGGCTACATCAATGTGAATCATCAATCTCAAAAACAATAAATTTAGATGGCCTGGCTTTGACTGCAATTTACAAGTTTTAAGAAATTTGACCCGGAATTATAATGTCATATAGTAAGGTTCTTTAGGCACAATGAGGGAGTACTTATTTCCAAAGTTTCGATGTCTGTCAGACACCATCATCAGGGTTAGAATGGCTGGATATGATTCTTTATACTAATACTTATACAGGGTTCGAAATACACATACTTAACTTGCAATTTGCACATAATTTTTGAGATTTGCATGTAAAATTATTCTGAACTTGCAATCTTGCATGTTGAAAAAAACCTGGCCTTTTGGAAAAATACTGAGGAATTAGACCCCCTACTCTTAGACAAAAAGACAAATGGACGTGTGTCTTTATCCTTTCTTGTTTTTGCCAGTAACTTTCTCCGGTAACTTTACTAGATGTAATCAAAATTCACCGATTCAAGCTAGCGATACTAGCCTAGTTGTATTTTCATGTAACTTTTTCAAATTGCATGTAAAATTTTTGCCAACTTGCAATTTTGCATGTAGCAAAAAAAAAAGTATTTCGATCCCTGCTTATAGCCGATGTAGGTGGCGCTGCAGCAGCTAGAATGCCGTCCCAAACGTGGCTCAGTTTGTATCACCCCTCTTCATCTCTGTTGAGTAATTCTACCCTGATGATGGTGTCTGACAGACACCAAAACGTTGTAGGTAAGTACTCCCTGGTTGTGCCTAAAGAACCTTTAATATGAATAATTGCCAACCTCATGAAGTTATTTACGGATATATTGAAACGAATTTGCATAGCGCTCAAAATGCACTCAAGAGGATATGAAAATGGGTTTTATGAAAAATCAATTTGAAATGTTCAATACATAAGCATCACCTCATCTTGTGTTAATCAATTGGAAACTCCTACTTAATATGAAAGTTTTGATCTAATAATAGTAATATGATGCCTACCCTGAAGTTTCAAAATAATTATTGTATATAACTTTTATTCTTAGTGGCAATTTTCTTTTGCAAACTATGGCATCTATATAGTAGAGGTGAAAAATGCCACCCTTGCATTTAATACCAGGATGCGTAAAACATAGACGACACTGTACAATCATCAGGGAATCCTTTGGGGGGGGGGGGGGGGTTCACCCAATGGTTGTGCTTTGCTCTTTAATACCCCAAGTGTCACGATAAGGAGATATTATTCAGATTAAAGATGGCTTAATCCTTCAGGCTAAAAATGTGCGACCAAGATTTTACATAGATTAAAAACCTATAATGCCATGTGGATTACATAATACCCAAATGGACACAAATGCAAATAGGGTCTGAAATGATACAGTTCAATCATCTTTTATGGGTGAAAAAGTAGTTCAGGGAGTATTCAATACATGAGGTAGCGTGTAACTACTTTTATTATCATTTGACAGTTAGAGCTAAATTTATGGTTCTTAGTGGTAAAGAACTAAAAACATGGCGTTCATGCAACCATTTATTTTTTTTAGGTCAGCACTCTTTTAGGGTGCCCACTTGGAGTAATTCTAGGCGAGAAGGAGGCTTTCCCCAGCAATGCATTATAAGAAATAGAAATACATGAATCAGACCTCAAGGCAAGTTATCCCGGGGACTCGGTGGGCGTCTCTCACCTTCAGAAAAAATAGTGGAATTCGAAAGTACATTTCCCAAGGACACAACATCTGACCATCATCATCATCATCATCATCATCCTCGCCGCATATCAGTCAATGTTTACTGAGGTGGGTCGTCATTGTTCTCCACACTTCTGAACATGGCAAGTATCGAATCCAGGATCAATGCATTGTTTCTGAGCCCAAATGGTCTAAAAAATCTACACTATATTGAAACTGGCGGATTAACTCGAAATAACCAGAACCTGGTAAATACTTAGGAGTTGTTGCATTTTTTGTAACTTCATAAATGCAATGTATCCAGAGCCCCATACAAAGTTGTTGCCCCATTTGTACACAAGATATCAGAGCCATTTGAGGTCGTTTGAGGTGTTTGGGCATTGCAAAATCATCAACTCAGACTTTCATTCTCCAACTCTCAACAGAATGTGACCTGTATTGGTGCATGTTTAACCTTCTCTATGCTCGCTGCCTAACCCCAGAACCAGCATAAATCTGGTACAAAATGGCTACCTAAGCAAGATAAGGGTTAAATAAAGAGTTTACAGCCACGATGTACTGTAAATGCAGAAATGTTCGCGGTGGTTTTATATTCGCGGTTTTCGCAGTGGCCAACAACTTAAAACCACCGTGAACAATTTTCCACTATAGTTTTTGACTACAGTCTATGGCGCCACCCTGAACTTAAAACCACAGCGAAAACTCCATTTTCCCGCTAACACGAAATTAAATCCCAGCGAACTTAAATGCATTCACAGGTCAACTTTATTCCATCAATCCAGCCAAAAGGTTGAGGTAACGATTTACGTCATGAAGACAGGTCCACGTGACATCACATCCTGCTTACTTCTTGGAATGTTCTGCTTCTAGGGGCAAATATGGCTGAACCACATGGAAACTAGAAAGGCCACATTTTCAACGCAAATATGCAGGATGTTTCCAAAGGGGAGAAAAAATCGTCAGAAAAAAGCCGATAGCATAATGCACAGTTTGCATGATTAAAGTGTTGTGTATACATATAAGTTCAAATTATAAGATATTTGTCTTGAAAGGCAAAAAAAGAAGAATAGATGAAAAACTTTAGGTGGGAACAACCTTCATCCTCTAGCATCATAGACGGTTGCACTGAAGACTGAGCTACATGTGCTTGTGCCTGGATGACGTAATGGGGATTTTTTAACTTAAATGTATATAACTATAACTGTATAAGGCACATTTGCTCAACAGCAGTTCTGAGTTTTACTTGGCTAAAGTTGGATGAAAGAAAAAGAATACAGCTTGTAGATATAGGCCAGCAAATATATGTTTTCCTTTGGAAACATAATTACATATTTCTGGGGCATCGAATGGCTGAGTGGCTAGCCTACTTTCTGACTAGACATTGTGTCCTAGAAAAAGGCACTTAACATGAATTTCCTCACTCCACCCAGGTGTCAAATGCGTAGTACTACCTGATGTCAATTGGAAACTTCAAGATAATAGTCAATGACAGGAGAGGGATTCACTCCATCTTTGTTATTAGAAGGCACATCTCATGCCTCTCCTTCCATCTTCTTTTGCTTGATCCTACTGAAGACAAAATACTGCCAAACTTTCACGGTCTGAGAAAATTTAACTTGTTCTCGGAACTACATGTTCACGGGGAACGAATTATTTATTATTGTCACTAAGAAGAATTATTTGTTATCGGTAATGATAATTTCACGTTACAGTCGTCACCGTGAAACAGTGAACATTAAAGTACATTGAAAAAATCAGGAATTACAGTAGCCACAAGCCTAAGTATTAGTATCAGTACCATTACATTGCAAAATACTGCAGAACAATATTATCTATCTCAAACAGACTGGGGACAGTACATAAAAACCAATGGCACTATTTTCACAAATCTGTACCATCAATGTCACATTTCATACATCTTGTCTTTTAAAGAGTTCGAAAGAGACTTTCATGACTCTTTCTTACGACGGAAAACCGTTCCACGTTTCTTTGCCATTCACCACTTGTTGATTTAAGCCACTGGGACCCATTTAAGGTTGCCTACTGTCATTCACGGCGCTGAAAAACGCCATTTAAGGTCGCATGGCTTTACTGTAATGATTCCCACAGGCCTTTAGCTGCAAAGTGGCAGAACCATAACTATAACCATAGACTATCTAACGTCTGTGAAAACCCTTCTTTTTATGTTACTGCTATACAGCCAAAGGCAACGACTTCAAATCAAACCTTATTCCATAGAAACTCAGAAGGCTTTTAGCACTGAATGTTATAGAATGATAGTGACAATTGTATATATGCACCAAATAGCAGTTACTCAAGCAACTGGGTATGATTTTGGAAATGGTCAGATGTTTCAGATAGCATCCACTATCTTTTGTAACAACAATGAGCAGATCCATTGAAGAGCAGATTTTATATCTTAACTATGAATTGATGAAACAAAAAAAAATAATCTAAAAATGTATTAAGAACTGTTTATAAGCTAGTGGCCTTAACATTTGATGAGAAAGGTAGTTAGTTGATGCTACTGACCATTTCCAAAAGCATATCTAGTTGCTTGTCTAACCTTTGTAGATGAAATTGTATCTGGTCTGATTTTAACCTTCTATCTCCTGCCTTACTCTATTATCCAATACTACTTCAAACCCAAAGGCTGTCTCTGCAGAAAAAGGTTAATATTTGAGAAAAAATGGAGAATTTGACAAAATCACTTTGGATTCAATTCAACAATTTTTGCAAAGTAATGATACCAAAAATACATACGAGCCATCACTGTTGTTGTTTATATCCGGGGTATTCGACGGTTGGTGCCTACCAGGACGTCAGTAGATTGGATTAAAAATTGATATATAAATTAGCAGATCAAATTACTGGTTAATATGTAAATCAGTCTTTTGCCAAACACCTGCATTTTGCCTACCACTGCGTCACCGTGCCATCATCGCGATCGCTCGTATTGTTTGCATTTATTTCCAATCTATGAAATACCTGTACCAGTCAGAACACAGCAAAATCCTCCACCTTTTTTATACCGCCATGAAAAAAATTATAGGAATTTATAGTAAATAGACTGAATGAGCCATTTCTCTTTTTTTGAGTAATGGCATGGTGTCAAAGTCCAAGATGACAGCTCAATTTCTCACTTTTCGTGTTGAAACCCACACCATTTTCAACAGATAAACTGCTCTTTGACATGATATAATATGGCCCCAAGACAACATAATCACTCACCCTTCTACTAGATGAATACACACTTTCAAAGTGTCTCCTATACAGTTATAAGATCATCTTGCCTATTCCATTTGCAGGTAACTGTGGGTCTAACAGCTTTAGCCGCATTTGTACGGCTCTCTTTAGCTAGTTTTGAGATGCTGTGAAAGCTTTTTTGGCTATTCTCCAATATAGCAGGGCATACAATCAGTAAGAGATATACTCCGAAGTCTTCAACAAAGTTCGTCAAGACGTAAAAAGCACCATTAAAGGCCGCGTGACCTTCCTTGGGATGAATTGTACATCTAAAATTTCTATTTTAATTCTTTTTAGTAGATTTCAAGCTTCAGAGATCGTACTCTGCCTAAGAACCTTAAATGACCTCAAACAACCTCAAACGACCTCAAATGACTCAAATATGCAATGTATCATGGGGCAACAACCTTGTGTGGCACTCTGGATACTGTATGCATTTATGAATTTTTAAAAATGCAGCAAGTCCTAAGTATATAACGTTATTTAGAGTTAGTCCACCGGTTTCAAGATCGAAGCAATGTCTGGTCGCCATATATTGGATCGTCTGTGTGAGGAGTCTGCATGGGGAAGTTTTCGATATCTTCTTCAGTACACAGATGACAGTACAATAAAACTGTGGATGCTGTTAGCTCATATAGATTACAGCACAGCTCAATTCTATCATTGCCAGTGTACAAAATACTTTTCTGAGCCAGCTTGCACAGTGTGCAGTGTGCAACCTGGGGCAAGAACTAGGTTGCACAACTGAATTTCATGTTGCACCATCTACCATTCACTAATTTCTAAAAAAAGGTACAGTGAGTCAACACATACATGTTTGGCTGATACGAAATGGAGCTGCCTCGGTCCATTTACTTCTTCCAAGGAAATTGAGAACAAAATCAAGTTCTGTCTTTCTGAGGCTCAAAATCTAAGTTGCACCCTGTGCAACCTAATTTTAGAAGTAAGTTGCACCTGAATGAAAAAGTGGTTGCAATGTGCAAGTGTGCAAGTGGGTATTTTGCACGCTGCATTGCCAACCTATAATTCAATATATTCTATAAATAATTATACTTGATTGTATACTAAGGGTTTTTCAGCCTAAATTTCTTCAGATCTTGAAACCAGCTGACTAACTAAAAAAACTGGTAAATAATTAGGAATTGCTGCAGTTTAAAAAAAAATTCATTATCAAATACTTATTCATTGTATTCAGAGCACCACACAAGGTTTTTGTCTCATATATACTGCATACTGTAAATGCATTTAAGTTCGCAGGGATTCAAGTTCGCGGTAACACCATAGACTGCAGTCTAATACCATTATAGAAAAATGTTCGCGATGCTTTTAAGTTCACGGTAAAGTGGTCACTGCGACAACCGCGAACATTAATCCACTGCGAACATTTCTGCATTTACAGTATTAGAGTGGCTTGAGGTATTTTGAGGTGTTTAGGCAGACCCGAGATTTTACATACTACATCCACAGCTACAGAAAGTACCAAGAAGCGTTCGATAAGTCCTCTGACCCTCCTCAAGTTGGAAATTGACCCACGCCGATTGCGTGACCTGAACGGAAGTTTGACGTCAGCAATACGCGAAAAGTGCCCGGCAGCTGGTATCCGTTTTGGGATGGTTGACCGGGGGACCGGTTGCTGACGTCACACTTCCATTCAAGTCATGTGACTCCATACTTTGGGTCATTTCAACTTGAGATGGGTCAAAGGACTGACTGAAGGTTTGTTGGTAAGATCTCAGTGTATCACGGGATATAGTGTACAAATTCTCTACAATGATAACCTCTAAATGTCACGGACGATCTTTCATTTTGATTTGATATTCTGTGTCATACACTTTTACATCTTGAAGCAGCTCCCATTCATGTTCATTCAGTTAGTCTGTCAATCAAAATTAGTGGCTTAACCAATAAGAGAGGGTCTGAATCAGGGCTTTAGCCAGCTCGAATTTTTTTTCCGTCAGCCAATTACAATCGTCGTGAAAACCGCGAAAATTAATTAGAAGGACTGAACTGAGACCTTGAAAAACGGGTTTTAATGAGATTATCGTATGCGAAAGGGCGCCGACACACATTGTCAACAATCATAACAATAGCAAAACAAACAGTGTGTGTCTTTTACGGCCGTGGATGGCGTCCCCAAGCCGCCTGTAGCTTCCACCAAGGATTTTTGTCCATCAAGGTTGACGGATTGGCTTTAAAATTTTTCCGTCAGACGCAGCAAATTTCCGTCAATTGACGGAAAAACGGACGCTGGCTAGAGCCCTGGTCTGAATGTTTACCTGTCAAGGAATTTGCTTCACAGTTCAATATTTAACTTATTAACTTATTACGACGGTGTATGGGATTTAGGTTTATACTAAACCTGCTTTAACTATTTAACTATGGAAAAACACTCTCACTAATTCTGGATTCCAGTCCATTATTCAAAATGCTTTACCCGATCAACTTTATATTTCTATTGAGTACATGGGTGATGAATATGCGGAAAGCATCAATGGATCCCTAGGGATTAATGCAATTACATGTATACCATAATCATATATAATTATACACAAGTTTTTAGGCATTGTGCACAATTATATATTATAACACAATTCACCATTATACATACTTTACTTTAGCATTACCCATTTCACCATCATATATATTGTCTGGAATATCAAGGAATCAATGTGCAATCTCACCAAAGTGTGCTAACGTAGCACATTTTACCTCCAATATTTCCCCTGTGGACATAATTGGTCAGGTGTTGCTCAGATTGCAATTAAGCATCTATCACATATCTGACAGAGTCCAGGCCATCACTCATCAGTTGTAATGTAATACACCTTAGAGAGGTGTGCACCTGGTTCTAGCCAGGATAGTAACATTGAAGTTTTTGATAAAAATGCCCCTGTTAAATTGAGAGAGGGCGGTACAAGGGGCTTAGATCCGTGTGTGAAAGAACGTGCAAACAATGCACGTCAAACGTGGTGGAAGACGAGACACATTTTATGTCAAACTGCTCTTTCTATAACCAAGAAAGAAAAGAGCTGTTCAAAGAGGCCATCAAATTCCACCCAAACTTTCTCACATTCAATGACAAAAAGAAAACAGTTCTCCTTTTAACATCACAAAACCCACACATGATAGAAAAGGTGGGATCATTCGTCTTCCACTGTCTTCGAAAAAGGAGTCGATCTAGAGTTAGCTTTACTAGTTTTAGACTAGAGTAGACACTTGTGACATTGTATTTTACACTGTTTGAATCTTTTTATGTTTCCTGCAATTAGCCTACGGGCAAGAATTTGCAATAAAACTTGTTATCCCAAAACTAGCCGCTAGCAGGCCCAGACTTATGTCACTTCTTCCTGAGCACAAGAGCTCAGCATCTAACACCTAAAAACCATGACCATGACTTGTTCAAACACAAGAGAGCAAAACCGGAAGTTTTGCTGCAGTACCAAGGGAAGCCGCCAGGGGGCTCAAAATCTAATCATTTCTAGCTTATATCACAGGCTGCCAACACACCAAGTATGAAACTATTCCACCCAACCATGCTTGAGTTATCTTGTTGACACACAGAAGACACACAAACGCTAGTGAAAATATAACCTCCATGATATTTCATGGAGGTAATAACACACGTATTGTGGGCAGTGGCCATGCAATGTAGGTGGGGGACATTTTATAATTGCAGCCGTGTTTGCTTCGTAAACCAGTGCCTAATGACAGGTCCACACAGGAAGCCTGGTACGCTTAATTAGACCTGATCCACTTCTGACATTTGGGATACAATCAGCCAAAATGCAAGGTGGCGATAGATAAGCCATAATGCCAAAGGGCACAGTCAGTAACAGATGAGGGCTCTGGCTTAAATTATGCATATATTTTGTGTCGTCTTCGTGGAAAGAAAAATAAAATTGTGTTTCTGGTATTTGATAAAAAGTGACCTGCTTTTTCTGTATAATTTTGTTACATTTTATTTATTGAGACTAATACAAGTTGTATTAGTACATGTGTTGCAGAATTGGCAACAGCTAAACATTACCTTTCTTGTCTGTTATGCATTGAACTGTTAATTAGGTGTTACACACCAACTTTGTAGTAGACAGCAGTTTTATACATGCAAGGTGAGTTAAATTATTCTATACAATTCACCTTGAATATAACAAAAAATAAAAAAATCAAAAGACATCGTCTATGCTTGTCTTTTATATGGACAAAAGGGGACAGTGTTTGATTACATACATACATGTGTGACAGTTGGCATTTCAATAATGTAACAGTCTAAAATAGCTCTACACAATAAATCTAGTACAGTAACTACAAAATGTACCTCTTATCCAAAATAAACACTTAACCTGCGGTATTGAATTTTCACTCAAAAATGGCGACAGAAGTCAAATGGTTTCATGGACACAATTGCCACAATTACGTTTTACAGCATACGTGGAATTATTGTTTTGGTTTAACTGTCAACTACATGTACAAGAGTATTAGTTAAGTACATTGTATAAGGTACTTTAAGTCTTCATAATATTACTATAAATTTTGAAATCTTTGCTGCGGTTTTATTATTAGAAGCCATTGCAATGAAGAAGTGTCATGTTTAAAGTGTCCTCTAAGTCTGACTCTGAGGTTCGACCATTTACCTAAATGCAGCGACATAATGCAAAAATCAGCTCACGCCACGAATACCTGTATGCATTTTGATAGTATCACAAACTATTGTACCACCAAATCGTTGTAACCGCAAACTTAAAACACAAGGGAAAACTCCCTTCCATACCGTGAAATTATCATGCGTGCAAATATAGGTGAATCTACAGTAAAGTAGAAAGTTAAAAAAACGACTTGCAAAATTTGTACCTCTTCCACAACTTAAAAAAACATTATACAAAACCTCCTGAATTAACCTTTTTGCTGCTGACTAATCCCATAACCATGACAAATTTGCTGGCAAATGGCCACCTTAGCAGCTTAAAGGTTAAAAACAATTAAGAGGCTAACACAAACAACAGATGGCCGGGAATGGTACAGAGGTTATTAGCAAGAACAGCCTACAATTCATCACAGACAGTTTTATTGAAATCCCCCTATTAGGACAGGCCATTTAGATGGAGATAATTATATAGGTTGCCGTAAGAGGCCATAAATGCTATATACACAACCAGCAAGGAATACTGAAAACGGCTACAAAAACATTACGACAGTTTATAATATCATAAAGGGATTCGACTTACCAGATTTTGTATAACGTGATCCGGATTTCTCTCTCCGAGGACTTGAAATCTCAGCCGATCTTTCAAGGGAATATGCGGACCAAAGCAGCCATTTTATTTCAATCCGTGGATCATTGAAGGAAAATCACAGCGTGCTGGTCGATCTGGAACGTTCCTTTTTCTCCTGGGGGTGGGCAGGGTGTGGGAGGGAACAAAGAGAACGTCTTTGAGAGGTTGCTGAGGCGGTGAAGTTATTCAGACGAGGTCAACACGAGAGAACGCTGGAACACTTAGTGCTTGACACGGGCTTTCAGAGTGTCTGACAGCATTACAATAGGTCTGTTGGAATGTTCCACTCCATCTGGGGGTACTTGGGACAAACCATTTTACAGTTGTGGAGAGGGAAATTCTATTTTTCAGTTGACCTGAATTTCTAGATGTGAGATTAAGAATAAATTTGAGCTTGGAATTCAATTAAATAGGTATTTTCATGTAAAAAGTATGTTTACTTACTGATCTGACCAATATTAATGAAATAAGTCTACTGTTGAATTCATTCTTAGACTATTGACAATATCATTTCACAATGAATTGTAAAATTCTGAAAACATTTATTATGACTTGTCATCATGAATGACTGACATATTCAATAAAGCAACACAAAATCCTCTCTTTAACCTTGGCTAATGCTAGAAACAGTTCCACAAGTACATATATACAGTCCTGCCTATGACCAAATTTTGCTACTTTCAACTTCTTAAAATTCTTCCCTGGCTCAGAAAAATGGTTGAAATTGGCAAAACAGTGAGAATATATTGATATAGCACAAAGCATAAAGTATTCTCTTTTCTGACAATTTCAACTCATGTTAAACCTATTTAATACAACTGTAACCACATTTGCATAAGGACCACCTGACCAAATTTTGTTGGTGCCTTAGAATTAAGTTAGATAATTTTCCTATTGACACAAGCCTGCCTATAGTGCAGTGTTCTAGCCAGCCTGAATTTTTTTCCATCCCCTGAATTTTAAAGTAAATCCTGCCGAGTGCTGGAGGCTGCCACGAAAGTCATAGGGGGGTCCAGTAAAATTTTGAAATCTAAAACCCTCATAAACGTTATTTCCTGCATTTTGAGAGTAGACTTAGCTTGGTTGAATTGCACCTGTGATGAATTTCAGGAGATCGTTTCATATCTGATAATGCTAATTTTTGTGAGAGGATGGAATGGGTAAAATTTGTCTGTCCCTAAAATTCCATCAAAGAATAGAAGGATGAATACTGGCTAGGACCTTGCTATTAAGTGAGCACTTTTATTTACAGATTTTATCAGTCCACTAAGTGATCTTCTTGGGCACCCTTGCTGTAGCAACATCGGTTGTTCCCTCGCTTAAGGCTGTTTGAATATCAGTAGAATAGGAGGCTGGAAAATAGACAGTCCTCTTAATTATTGATTCCTGGGAAGCCAGAGTCCGCTGCTAGGGAACCGAGAATGAAAGACGAATAAATTCAACCCTGCTTTCTATCGATTAACCATTTGGGGGCTGCGATTTAGAATGAATCGGGTGTCTATGACAAAACAATTGAAAAACGCTTTACTATTTATTCTAACAATGTGATGTTGGTATTTAAGAGAATCCGTTGGAGAAATAGGAGACATTCCGTGAAATATAATGGACTGTTCCACGGGATGTTCCATTTTTGGGAGCCATGGGGGTGGCAGCCAGGTTTGCTTTTTTCTTTAAAGGCAGAACATGAAAGGACCTGAAATATCACTAGATGGTAAAGAATACATATACCATTTATAACTCCTGAGTTTTAAGTTGACCAAAGTTCTTATAGCAACAAAAATGGTTATGATTTAAAAAAAGGACAATTTGGGGTTTATGTGGCACTTTTGTATTTAAACCCTGTACTGAGTGCCTAATTTTGTGCACCAGAAATTTGAGCTGTGCAATTTATTTCTTGATGGTGGGTACATTGGGATACTGTGTAGGGCAAAGTATGTTTAAGCACTACACTAGTATACATTTTTTTATGACATTTAAGTGTCTGTAATGAAAAAAACAAACTATGTCTGTGGGATTACTTGTTAAGACGTTAGGCCCAGCCTTGTCAAAACAAGGCGGCAGGCAGCGATTTTAGCCGCCTACTTACATTTTTCCAGCCGGCTACTTTGGGGTAGAATTTCAAAAAATAAAAGTTTAAGTCCAGTGCTCCCCGTTACAAAATCCCCCAGCAATTTGTTTTGATAAACCATTGGCAGTTTTCTGATAGTTGGCCCCCGGTTAGGGGTCTTAGCGGGGAACCTATGCTGAATTTTTTTTTAAATTCATGATTTTTTTGTCAATTCAAAGTTTAAAGATAACAATAAAAGTTATCCAAAATACACCCCCAAACCATATTCAGGGGTCTAAATTTAAAAATTTTCCCAGGGGGAGGCCCCCCAGACCCCCCTACGGGATGGGGGGACACCCCCCTCCCGTACCTACCCCCGCTCGCCACTTCGTGGCTCGCCGCAAGCCGCTACGCTGCTTGTGACAAGGCTGCGTTAGCTAAGAATTTAGGTTCTTGCAATGCATGTTGTTCACCCATTTTTATTTCTAAAGTTTATAGGTGTATCAGTGTAATGTAATTTCTAAAGATGAATTCCAAGTGCTGAATGTTTTAAATCTTACGAAATCTAACTCTTTATCTTTTCCAGGTGGCATATCCGTGCGCATTCAATCATCAACATGACGGCGTATAATAATTGACCCGCGTGGGCCGATACAGAGACTGATACGAGAGGCGTATTCCACGACGCACGCGTATTAACCTAACCGTTCACCTGTGAATACCAGATGCTATTGGTCGTTAAATCTTCATGCCACACCTACTGTAGCTCAGTTAACAACATCGTTTACAACACTTCACTGTGACAAGTTTTTGTAAGGACTTATACACATCAAGATTACCTATTAATTGTTCCTATAGGAACTATCTAAAAAAGAAAAACATTGGCCTCTTTTTACTTGTGTGGTCGCAATATTCTTCAAGTGTTTAGGGAAGCAATTGGAAAGAAAAAACTACTTCAACTTCTTACTGTAAAATCTATTACACTCATATGGCCTGAAGTTCGCAGCAAGGGGACAGCGTTGAAAGTGTTCTATTAGCAGTTTGTGGCTAGAACAATTATCGTACAGTAAAGTAAATGCAACAGACACACGTATTCTTAGAGTTATGAATTGGCTATGGAGGGGAAAAGAATTTCAGTACAAAATGTATTTTATAGCATAATAAATGATTGCATAATACATGTAACTTCAGTCAGGGATGTGAATCTCCAAGCAGAGGTTAGATTGCGTTGTTATAGACTGAGGTACATGTATGTGTATTCAAATTGATTAAGTAAGTTTTCCAAATTCGTGTTTGGACTATAGCATTGGGATAATATAATTGTACATGGGTGCATCACATTGTGATTTTGTGCTTTGTTTGTTTGTTTGAACCTTTATTTATTCATGAAAACTCAAATCGGCCAGCAGGCCGCTTTTCATTGAGGTCATGAGGGAGGTCAGGGTCATATAAAATATAATACAGATACAGATCACATTGAGTACTATTAGATTCATCAACCCATATCACTACACATACTTGGTACAAAACATATAGTGGTGCAGATGGCTCAGTGTTCATAGTCCGTGTCCGTTTATTTTGGTCAATAACTTTTACTTCAAGAGTCTCTTAAAGCTGGTTAGATTTAGAGCTGTATGTGTGTCTGGCGGTAGGTTGTTCCAGACATTGGGTCCACGGTAGGCTTATGAAATAGCTGTTAACATATTGTTTTCCCTGATGGGGAAAATGAAAAGACATGTGCTTTTCTTTGTCTTTGTCTTTTTCTTCTGTTAAAAATTAGGTAGATGTAGGGTGGCAGCTATATTAGTGCAAAAAGTTGTCAATGTTCTTAATTGTGTTTTAAACGGTCCATACCTTAGAAATAGCCAAATATTTTATAAAAATTCTTAAAAAGGAACTGATACGTCAAAAACAATTTTACATATTTCATTATATGACAAAAAAAGTTTTCAAAAAAAAAATTATGTTCATTATCGTGGTAAGTGAATGAATAAGTTCAGTACCATAAAATATATGTTAATGACCTGAAAAAAAGTAGCTAGTGCCAGTAGCTTGACAATATTCATTTTTACAGCCTTTTTATTTCATCATGCTTCATCTCAGATGAGGAAAATTGTTAAAATGTTGCTTGTTAAACCTGAAGCATTCTGATCTCAGTTTTCTACAGAACAAGTTACCAACCACCTGTTGATTTCATACACAGTACATGTTACTTGATCAGCTTATCATTGAAGTTATTCATTCCCAATTGTCATGTATGGACATATGTTAATTAATGTAGAGATTGTGTCTTCTATTTACAAATCCTGAGTTTCATTATTGTAAAAATATGATTGAATCTAAAACAGATTTTCCCTTACAAGAGAACAAAAATTCAGGAGATTCATGATATTTTCATGCATGCCTTTGATGTTTTTGAACGCCTTTAAATTGTTTTCTCCAGTTCCGGCCTGGAACAAGCCAAAGTCAATACTTCTATTTGTAGAACAGCTATTAATAGTTGACGAGGTTCTTAGCCGAGCACTGTAAGTACTGATATATATCAGACAAACTGTAAACAAGTTCAGCAATAGGTGACGTATTGTCTACCTCCCTCACGATCAAATGCATTCCAAAAATACAAAAGGTTGTATTAACGTCTCCAAATTATGAAAAAACATGATATGTAATGCTACAACGTTTTACGCTATGAATTCTATATGTAAGAAAAGTACTGTAAATGTTGAAATTTTCACGCTTCAAAACCGAGGACCACAAAAATGTCTTCTATTGTTTAGACCACCAAGGAAGACTAGATGCTGTAGCCCGACCAAGAATTCATGAATTTGTTTTTCGGAAGGGACGTTAACGGGGTCACGTGTTTGAGGAGGTGCCTCAAGCTCGTAAATCAGCCTCATTACTTAAAAAAAAGATTGTACTTACTGCCTGCAAATAATACACCAGATGTATCATTCTTACTTTTATTATAACCCCTCTTGCACCATATCATTTTAACTGCACATCTGGAACTGCCACAAACATTCCATTTTTCCCTAAAACAACATTAGATTAAACCGTTAACGGCGTTAAGGTTAAATTTGTAAGCTAATTTGTACTTTAAACGAAAGAAGAAATCCATGTGCAAATTCTCAGGTCCAACAACAATACTTATAACTGTGTTAATGTTCATAAAAGGGTATTTTGTACTGTTTAAGGTCAGGGGGTCATTGGAGGTCAATTGTTACAAATTATGTATCATTTTCACATCGATATCATTTTCATGCAATGACACCGACATATTATTGGAACTTACCTGAAATATAACATATTGATTTTGTAGCAATTCCTGTCTTCAATGTTGCAAGAATGAACAGCAATTTTCTTTGTTGAGTAATGTTGAACTTTTGAGATTTTGCATCGTAAACGTTATTTTCCATATATAATAGACAATGACAAGTTCAAATTGTTGAGAAACCTTGTCGACGACGGCAAATCTTTTAATTTCTCAGAGGATAGCCAATGCAATTTCTACGTGGATTTACTACATATGAAGTCGATCAAAAGCCTAAGCCACGGATTTCTGTAACGTTACCCCCCACCCCCCGGGGCAAAAATCGGTGAAAATCCTCAATCTGGCCTGCGTTTCGGTCGTAAGGAACCGTTTTATCGACAGACAACCTGATTTTAAAGTACACAACAGTCAGATATCTTACCTGTGCCGTAAAAGACGCAGAGCGATGATTTGGGAACACAGAACGGCTTTTGTCTGTCCTGATTATGACTGTGGGTCACGTAAATGTAGTCTGTCAAATTTGACAACAAAACACTCGTGTAGCACGTACGCCCTCTAGCGATCAGTATGTCAAGTGCAGGTCATAGATCCTTGTACCATGCCAGGTTTCCAATTTCCATTTAATTACTAATAACGGTACGAGGGTGATGAAACTCGATTTCATGGACCTATAAAACGAAAGGAGAATGAATAATCTAACATCAGGAGCCAAATCTCGGGGAAGGAATGCCTAGAAAGGAAACTATAGCAGCAACTATGACAGCAACCACCTGTTAACAACAACTCGACCGTCATTGAACGCCCCCTCGCGGTCATATTGTAAATTGCAGGTTGCGTAGCCTGTCTCGTGTCCCAATCCCTCCGTTCAGCCATTCATCAACTACGGTTTCTTTAATTTTTCATGCTGAATGTAAATAAAAAGACGAATGAGTTGTAGCGTCTACAATTAGATACTAAACACATCACAATAAGATTAAATTTGACCGATGTCTTGTTCGAAACAAGACATCTATTGGCAAAATCTCATACCAAAACGGTAACGTTATAACTTATGTTACAGAAAGGAGTATAACGTTAGATTTTCCTTTATACATTGGAATATTCTATGAAGTTCGTATACGTTTCCTGATATTTGTTAACAATCCACATGTTCTTATTTTAAAGCTGCTTTGTAATATTTACAGTATGTTTTTAAATTTTATTTTTGGAAACGAACGAAAATTGATGCGTACTTATGTCATCCATATAATCAAATCAACATGGCCTAAGACTGCAAAACTATCCCTGTAGGAATGAGGATAATCTCATACTTCAAACTAATGGCTGCATCATGAAAGGAAATGATTGCCGTCCTCGTGGGAAAATATCTCCAGAGATTCGGATAAACCAAAACAAACTTGCGATGGGAAATCTGTCTAGTCGGCCCCGAGAGGGTCTAATACAGACTAACAATTTGTCTGGTTTGGTCGTATCGTTCTAACGTTACAAAGAAGCAAGAAGAAACCGAATACACCAATCGGATTTAGTGCTATTATTAGCTTGTATAAGATGCTTTTGTAATCCGTATTTGTGACATGTATTTTAGCCGAATTTGAGGCATAAAATGGACAATTTAAAGGTTGTCATGCTACATATAGCTCACTATTGTTATCATTGTCATATCATCCATCGATTTTATAAACCAAATTTGTGACTTGTATTCAGCGAAATTTGGGGCATAAAATGGACAACAAAAGTCGCCATGCTCATTATTGTTATCATTGTCATAATCATCGTTAATATTGTTATGATAATTTATTATTCATTGTTGCATCAGCGACTAACATGTAGATGCTGTATCTTGAATGGTGCCTGTGTTTTAGAGGTGTCTTGTTGTTATCTACTACTGATTATAGCGTTATTTGATATCATATAGACTATTTGATCCCATGTTTATGCAAATAGATCGTCAAATATTTCATAGCTTAGTCCACATGATTGATAAGCTGCTGTAAATGTAAACAAGATTATATAAGACATAAGAAAACATTTTCAAATACCAAAGTTTCTTCTTGTATTCAATATTTCATTTTTTTTGCCAATAGATGCAGGATTTTTCATAATGGGCTTTCGTGCAATACGAAACGAGATCATTTTGTTTTCAAAAGCGGTAATCTATCGATAGCCTCTGCGCTTAGTACAGGTGCTATTATTGGATAAAGAGGTGAAAAGCCGAAAGCGGGAACGGCGTAAATAATACATTACGTTACACGATAACATGCCGTGCTATCCCCAATGGCTCAAGTCTTAGCAAAGCCATAGTGACAGCCCTGTTAAAAGGGACAGTCCGTTATAGACACCTATTGGGTTGTCATCAATTACACAGTCAACGAATTCTGAACATTTTCGTTGTTTTGATAGCTAAACTCCTTCCCTTGCAAGAAATTGCAACAATTTCATACAACCTGTACGACTTAAATGCGTAAGAGTTACCATTTTGTAGGTGGGTATAACAGCCCCCTTGAAAATATAGTGCGCTGTCAATCAAAGTTGGGGGCGCGGCCTAGTGTCTCGGACAGCATACGTGGTTTTGGTATATATGTACGTCTACAGTGTAACAAGAACGTACCTGGATCTAACGGTAGTCAGGCGGTTTGCAGTCCACACCACTTTTGAGGAAAAAGAACAAGTGTGGGATGTCGGCCGTTGCTATAGGAACCGTTACCATGGTGATGTGAGGATGACTGACAAGTGGTCTTGATTTGAGAGACGATCTTGTTGCATGATGATCGCCAATCTCTGCGTATAAACGCGGTCCATATAAAGGGCTACCACATTACGGTACACCGAGGAAAAGAGTCAGCCTTGCATTTGTGCAGCAGTGGACACCTTGTCAGACGGGTAAGTTTTTTTTGTGGCATTTCTGTATTATTCATCACTGTGGTGATTTTTGATGCGGGAAAATCTGAGGGAAATGGCAATGCTAAATTGGAAGGGAGGAGCAAGCAACAATATGTATGTAACACAAAAGAGAAAGATTATGGAAAATAAGGACTTAACAACGTTATCTATTTTTAAAGGTATTTACGTCAAGTGAAGAAAATGACATTTTAGACGGACTGGGAAAAGAGTTTGTGTGTGTGAAAATTATAATATATGCATTCTACTTTCGTCAACAGATGTGTATTGCCTCTTCCATGATGCCTTGTCTTACTTACTGTTGATGAAGTTGTAAGCGTTCTTGTTTGAAATATCTTAGTCCTGGCGCATTCAATGTCATATTTTCACGATTCCTTTCGTACGATTTTTCTACATACTTCATCACATATCCCTTCCAGAATTTGTACAATAAATGGGAACGTTTAGTAGTGCACATATCCAAACAGCCACACTATAATTATAAACTGATATCAATATCCTCTTCGGCAAAACATGTGCAGACGGACTGACATACTATAGGGCCGTGTGAGAGAAAGCTAGCACGACATTCGACACCGTAATGCACTTCTCGCTTGGATGGAAATCTGAAGAATGTTGGTCTGGGTTGTATCAACAAGCATTATGGTGAAATAACAGTGCAATATCGGACAATCTAGATGTATCAAAGGCACCTGGTCTCTAAATGGCTCTAGATATTAATATTCTAATCAATAGAGTGAGTAAGTCACTCTTGTTGTTATCATATTTTTGACCTGAGTGCGTTTTCACAAATTTCAGATTTGTGTCTCGGCGTACAATTTTGGAGTAGAATTACATCTGACAAGAAAATAAATGTGACAGTTCATATATCATGGTTCATATAACATCATGAATATTTTACTCCAGTTTTCTAGGTTATTTTTGCATTCTTTTGTAAGAATGTACGGAAAAATAGATGTTTTTCTTTGATGTCGACTTTCGGGAGATTCTGCGGTTTCGGGTAATAAGTATGTATGTCTTTCTAACTACAGCACATAATCCAGGGTTTTGGACTTTGATTACACTTGACGATAACAAATTCTTCCATTGTACAATCAAAATAGAAAGGTATGAAAATTGGTTTTGATGTCAACAATAGATAATCTGATCACGTCTGCAGTATATGTGGAGATTGGCGCGGCACCGAATGCACGGTTAAGTTAAGGGCACAACCCGTCGTACGTGCTGTCTACATGAAAAAAAAATCTTTCGGGATCCTCAAGTGGTAAGTAATGCCTCCGTACAAAACCCTATGGAGTCTAACGGATGGTGTGAGGAGCACCCTATAGATTTTGGTGACTTGCGAATATTGGCAGATCTTTAACGCTAAATGTCGCGCCGATCGTTTTGCCGACAAAAAAAATATT
This sequence comes from Branchiostoma floridae x Branchiostoma belcheri, assembly GCA_019207045.1. Classification (NCBI taxonomy): domain Eukaryota; kingdom Metazoa; phylum Chordata; class Leptocardii; order Amphioxiformes; family Branchiostomatidae; genus Branchiostoma; species Branchiostoma floridae x Branchiostoma belcheri. Next base: position 10,411,885 of record CM033040.1, read on the forward strand.
CTTAAAGGTCACAGATTCGCCGGGCAAGCTTTTTTCCTTCTTGTTACACCTGCTTTAGATGATTTTTTAAGGTCTAATTCGTGCAACATGTGTCGAGGGAATACCCTTATCACAATCATGTTCGTTGTCTCCCAAAAGGCTGTCAAAAACCGCCGCTATCACGCACGCTTTTGTGACCAAACTGCACGTGTGCTTACACTCTACAAAGCATATATGACTAGCTTAGTCAACAATTACACTTACGCTTTTCTATACTCTCCAAGCTGAGGTTTGGCTCCGGCTGTTTATGACGGGTTGTTAGGCGTTTTTATCAAGCGTTCTATTTTGTACATTTTTATATCTCGCGGCTAGAAAAAGAAAACGGTGCAAAATAGAATGCCCGATAAAAACGCCTAAAACACGTAACGTTAAAAAACAGCCAGAGCCTAACCTCTGCTTGGCGAATAACTTTTCTAGACTAAGAGCGACTAACAACACCAACTGGGCTACCCAATCTAATTAAATGCTATTTGTTGACTAAAACTTTGAATGATGGCAATTGATTTAAATAGTCTCTGCCCACTTGTCCTAGGATGACTAGTATGTAATGTATTGCAATGTACGGCGGTGCAAAAGTACTTTTTTTGTAGAAAGATCAATAGAGTATAATGTCACATTGGGATATAACTCGGAAAAAAGAAGTAATTGTTACCAACTAGAAAATGAATACGCTCAAAACACCTACCTTGTCGTATCGTACATTCTCTTAAAAAAACAACAACATATTTTCTATATTTTCCTGACCCTGCCCTGATGTCTAAAATTTGCATCGAGAACTCCCATGATGCAATGGGCCCCGTATGACCTCTGACATTTATGTATTTAAAACTTATGTAGTGGAACTCCGCATGTGACTATACTGAGTCCGTATGATCATGCTTCTATCCACAGCGAATGGTGAAATCTTCCGGTCATTCTGAGGCAAGCTTGTGAAGCATTTGTACAGGACTTGGTAAGATGTTTGTCTACTGTTTTCCTCTCTTGAAAGCAAACATTGTATTCTAAGATATTAGTCTTAAGTACTGAAAACGTGCAAGTACTAACATTAACAACCTTATCCTGTACAGGCATATTAAGGGCACTGTGACATTAATGTTACACCTTGATTAATAATTCTTATGACTAAGGGATTTTTTTTCTTTTTGATAATTCATGCTGTCGTTATGCCCGTGTTTTTACCGTTATCATCTTCAAGCAGATGTCTGTCCTAAACACGTTTTATGAACATATCAGACTTTTTACTTGTTTTGTCGGTCACATATTTTGCGCTGTGAATTGAGAGATTCAATCAAACCTACCAGCTACAAGACGAACGAAACAAGGAAAGAATACGGGAAAAAACTAAGAAAAATCCCGCGTATCTGCTTGAATATCATCGGGCTACACCATTCAGTAGGTCATCAGCTCCTGGGAGTCCGGGCCCGTTGCCATGGCGATGACCACACCCCGCGGGGCGGTAGTGTGCGGTCTTGTATTGGCTCCGTGGTGTGTGACACCGGCCTTTTCTTGTGCCCGCATTTTTTATCGGTCAAAGAATATTCCATCCCTTTGTCCTCGGTCACGATTTCAGCGATTGTCCCGAACGCTTTTTTAATGCATGCAGAAACATTTTTTCGCAGTGTTGAAATGCTAGCGACTGAAAGTCTTTCTTGTTTGAAAATTATGGGTGACAACTTGTGAAACTAAACTGCCGAATATAAAGTAATATACATAGAGCCGCCTTAAAACAACAACCTTTCTTTGAAACAAAATTGGTCGGGCACTTTTACAGCACAGGAATTTCAAAATGGGTCGATCGCTGGTAATGAAATGTAGCCACTGTAACTTTAACATTTGTCATTGACGTAATGTTGCATCTTTTTGTCTATTTGCTATTGGACAGACGAGGACAATGTGGCACTGCACTCAAGTTAGTAACTTATGTTAACAATGCCACATACAAGGTACAGACAGAAGGCAAATTTAGTCTTTTCTTTTACCTCCCCGACCGAAGTCAGGTACCCATTTTTACACCTGGGTGAAGTGAGGAAGGACGTGTAAAGTGCCTTTTCCAAGGGCACAACGTCGGGGGCACGGCGAGTATCGAACTCGGGACCTCTAGATTCCGAGCCGAACGCTCTACCAGTTGCGCCACACACGACGCCACATATTGCATCTATAGTTACGTAAACATATTTCAAGCTCTGACAATGTGTTTTTCAGACCGGTAACTAACAGGACCTGGCAAGATGGTACAGCGGCGTCACAGAGACCTTCCGGCAACCTGTTTGGGATTTCAACTGATCTTTCTTCTCGCTCAATGCGTGAGTTTGATTTAGAGTTTAAACAATAAGTTTGATATCAACGCGCTGTTATATAAGTGAGGAACAGAGGAATAAGATATCAAAGTAAAAAGCATAACGTTCAAAATGCATAGAAGACATTGCGTGCATTACGTATATGCGTCAGAAATAATACGCGTTACAGATATATTGTTCTAGCTAGGTAGACAATGAACTGTATTTTTCTTGAATATTTGTTTATCAATGACAATGAGAAGCTCAAATCGGCATGCAGACCACATACCATTGGGAAAGAGGTCATACAAAATCTAACAAAGATACACAATTACATGGTATAAAATCCGGATATATCACATGATTTTACACATACGTGGTAAAATACATATGGTTATGACATAAGTTGAAAGCTGTTGAACTAATGTCACGTCAATCTAGTGACGCTGAAAAAGAGTGATGGATGTCATTCTAAACGTCCGGAAGTTCATCTCCACTTTCTTGAATTGTCTTTGTTTTAAACTTTGTTTATTCACGAATGCTCAAATCGGCCTGCAGGACGCTTTTAATTGAGCCTCATTACCCCTGCTTCGCCTATTGAGTCAGTGAAGTCAAGCTTGCCGAAGCTTGATGTTTCTGGATTAGGGAGAAGGGATGCTGCTACAGTTATCGCTATGGGCCGCTCTTCATCTTCATGATGGTAACATCAGGCCCTACGAATCTGATTTAGAAAAAAAAAAGTTTACCAGGATTTAATTTCAACCTTCATAAACGTATCTCTGAACTTGGTACGTTCCGGCAGGTGTCAGGCTACTCGGTTCGCAGCTGTGCCTTCCAGCTGCGGTGCACCTGCATCACGTACCCAGACGGGCGGGTGAAGGTGTCCTGTAACCGGCAGGAGCTGACCACTGTCCCCGCGCTCACGGACAGGAACGTCACCACCTCGCTCTACCTGGAGGGCAACCTCATCTCAAATATCGCACCAGGTAACGGTTATAATTCAAATGTACATGTGGTGTCGTGTAACGGTTATAATTCAAATGTACATGTGGTGTCATGTAACGGTTATAATTCAAATGTACATGTGGTGTTACGGTTAACATTTAAATGCCGTGTCATGTGACGGGTTTGATTTGAATATAGGAACAGGTAAGGGTTTGATTCAAATATTGTGTCAACTAACGGGTTTAAGTTGAATATCGTGCTAGGTAGCGGTTTTAATTCAAATACAATGCTATGTGATGGTTTCAATTCCAATATCGCGATAGGTAACGGTTAATTCAAATATCGTTCCTGGTAACGGGTTTATGTCTATATTCAAGACAGGGAACAGTTTTAATTCAAATGTCGTGCAATATAATGTTTGTAGCGTTGTGCGACTTTTTTGCTAACATAATTCGACCATGTCATTTCATTCTACTAGCTCCAAAGTTTTATTCGTCTCTTCACCGTAATACATATATTCTTAGGATCATTTTCCGGGATGAGGAAGCTGGAATGGTTGAGTCTGAATGGCAACAAGCTGAGATCCATAACATCAGGTAAGAGGACACGATTTTGCAAACTGTAAATACTATTTTACCGAAAATAATTTCATCAGGTTGATAGGTCACAGGATAATAGAGCTTTCTTTTAAACATTTTGTCAACCAGATAATATATGCCTATCAGGCATCTTCCTCAGAGCTTCATTACCGTGACGAGGTGGCGCACAATCTTAGCCACGTTTGGGATTATGTTCTCGCTGCAAAAGCGCCACCTACATCGGCTACATACAGCGACGAGAAACTAGAACTCCAGTTAGAAGCTCTGAGGCATATGCTGATATTTGTGCCATTTCTTTGACATTGATACGTTATACACTGTACTTTGTTTATGATTCTGGTCCCTCGAAGGTGTATTCTCGAATCTGCCAAAGCTACAACACCTGGATCTGAGCAGAAACAAGATCAGCTCTATCGCCAAAGGTAAAAACAGTTGACTTATTTACTTGTTGTTGTACACGTCAGTATGTTATGTGTTTACCTATGCTGTAGAGAGGATAGCCTAGCTTTTCTAGCTCCGTATTCCCCATCCGGCCGCTCTCCTTGCATGCCGAATATCCTTTTTACCAAAATTGCTCAGTACAAGTCAAGAGCTCGTCGGAACTTTAAGTTAACTGATGGGAGATGTCTCAAATGCTTGAAGTTGACAGTGAATGTTGGTTTTGAAGGCTTGTGGGTTGTATTTGGGAGTGAAACATTTGTCAGGGAGCGAGAGAGCTCTATAATTTTACAGTCCATGAAAAGAAGCTATTGCGGTAGAAGGACTTTGAGGGTGATATTCGAACGTGTGTGTAACGATGTAAATTACATACTGGTACGCCTAAAATCTCTCAGCTCTGCATTCTGCGGATAAGCTAAGCACACCAGAGCTAGAATAAGATAAAGGCTATATAGAGTGAGGTAATTGTGGTCAAATTCAGAAGTTTTATATGTTTTTTGGCCAAAAAGTTGAAAGTCTTTTATTTTTAATGAAGTTGGGTTAGGGGTAAGTATGACGTAAAGCAACAAATTGAAGATGTTGTGCAGATCAGATAATCTTAGAATCCCTTCAAGAAGTCTTTGCTACTGTGAAATAGCAAGGGCATGGCATATGGCATAGAGATGAAAGACGCCACAACGTTAAAGATGTTTTCTTTTTAGGTGCATTCAGGAAACTGCCAAGACTAGAGTGGCTGAAGATGTCACGCAACCGACTTTCTTCGATTGATGGTGGTAAGAATCCGACTTTAAGTCCTTGGAATTTTCTCCAAGTAGCACATTACGACTTGGAGAAAATATCAAGGACTTAGACATTGTTGGTAAAAATCAATCAATGCTCTGTCGATAGTGTAACGCATTGGTCAAGATGACAGATCCGAAATGATGATGAATAATCTGTAGTATGCAAATTGAATTATTATTTTCGAGGACACGTTAAACAAACATATTGTACTACGTCGTATATGTCACAAACAGTCCAGGTAAGCTTGACTAGTTAATAAATCAGGATGTATTTTCTATTTCAACTCGTTTTGTCCCAAGGTTTGTTCAACATTTTCCCTGTTGTAATAGCTGTAGCAGAAAAAGGGTGTTAAAAGTTCAACGTTCATGTTCTCTACAGGCATCTTCTCCGACTTATCCAAGTTGGGCGAGTTTTTCCTGGACGGCAACAAACTGACATCTATCGGCCAAGGTAAAGCAAACATCAGTCTGCTCATAAAACGTTCGATTTTTGCTTGTTTATTATTTGCCGTTTTCCGATAGTACCCGGTATCTGGCATCCGTGCCTACATGAGTACACTGCCAGTAGAGTGGCAGGAAGATGACCACAATGGTCAGACTTTTAGAAGTGGCAGGAAGTAGAGTTCAAAGGTGGTAGAAGTAGTCGTTGATCAGACATGACATTCCAGGTCAAGGGGTCAATGGATGAGTCTACTTATTGACGGGGGTATTGTTTTGGGTCTGTCTAGGGTTCTGTAGTCATATTTTCCATATGCTAGCGACGTTCACCGTCGAGGGACGTCAATGAAAAAAATGAAAACCTTATTTGCTTAATCATGAACAACAATTGAACAAAACATATGAGGAACTCTAATCCTTTTACGAAGCCATGAGATTTTTCAACTCTTGTCTTTCAGACTCGTTCATTGGGCTGACAACCTTACGATACCTGATGCTACATGATAATGAGATCGGCACCGTTGAGGAAGGTACGTATACGTTCATCATAACAGTCTTTCCCAGTCAGAATGTTTCTCCATTGGGCTGCCATTGTATTGTCCATTTCAATATCTTATGTGCTCGAAAACAGAATGATTTTCTGAAAATCCAAAGAGGTAGTCAAACCTGTTAACAGTTTCTTATCCATCCAGTTCAAAATTAATCTTGTGAAATCTTGTGACCCGACATATAGAATAGATACAACATAATGTGCCTTGAGTGTTGTGCAGTCCTCTCAAGACCCTCAAAACGTAATAACAAAATTGATACTTGTAACTGCTACCTCCACTATGGAATTTAAAAATTAGAGAAAGCAATATGTGTCATTCCATGATTCGGCCGACGATCTAACTCTACGATCTACGATATATATACAGGATTTATTCAAACCTTTCTGACAGCATCCACTGTCTATCTTAAGTGATTGAAAATAAAATAAAAAGTATAAAAAACTTACTGAACAAAGAATAATACCTGTAAGGTTTGATTTAACTACATGTTTTACCTACATCTTGGATGACTAATCTGCACAGACGTAACAAATACATTAGTACAACACAAGTTTGTATTGAGGACAGGCTTGTCGCCAGTGAGGCTGAATCATATATAATTGGCCGTTTTCATTGCATCTTAACTTGACCCCACTTTACCCTTACCTCTGGTGATCATCCCACATTTAGGCATAACTTTGTTACAAGTCAGATAAATCTACATCCAACCCTACATGGGGATTTGCCGTACAATTACGTCTCTGGGTCATTTGATTAGGGAGAGTAGAGAGGAATAATTGATTGCGTATGGCTGGTGTACCCGACTCCCAAGTGCATAGACTCGCTCAGTGATTCAATCAGTACAAACGAACGAGCGAAAATCAATGAAACGGAGAACAACTAACAAGTAATAAGTCTTAATCATGCTTTATGAGGATCGCATGCCTGCGTAGAATTTAATTTTTATTCACCCTATGTCGCAGGGTTAGGGGGTAAGTTTTATGTTGGGATGATAAGCTTTCAAAGTATTATGTTGTTTTTTTTCTGTTGATATTTGACATTTATTTTTTGTTAGGGACCTCGAAGTCCAGCACAAGTGTCTTTCAACATGCTTCTCTCTGCCCAGATCTAGTTTCGTTAAATCTGTATTCGCCACAACGATTGCAACTGTATACTTTTGAAAATTTGAATAGCTTGTAACATGTTCCTTTGGGAGAATAGAAGTTCTCATGTTTGACGTCAAACATTGACTAAATAGTATGGTAGATTCTCAGAAGCCTAGAAATTGAGAAACGGATCACATGCACCTTGTACACATTTAGACCAGTGCCATAAAATAATAGCTTGAATGCTGCTGCTTGATATATCCAGGTCCTTTCTAGGTATGATGTACCATGGTTCAGGTGGGACATCACGGTTCAAGGGATCTTTATGCAAATTTATGCAAATGTCACAGATATGCCCCATTGGTGACCATGTAAAACACTGCGCACATTAAACAAAATCTTGTTAAACTTATATGTATGTTAAGTTAATTACATGCCTTTTGGACAGGAATATGCAAGGAAATATTCGTAAACATCATTGTTCTACCCAGGCAAAGGTTTGGCTGCTCGCTTTTTTGCAGTAGGATATGCTGGAGATTCCCCGGGGAATGCAATGTATACCCCCCCCCCCCAAATAGTACCATTTCCTGACAATGCGTACTAACACTATGAAGCTACTCACCAACATATCCCTCCGCTATCCAGGTGCGTTTACCGTCCTGACATCACTGCTGGGACTTCACCTTGCAAGGAATAGACTGACGCTTTTGGACGGAGGTACAAAAACACTCATTATGTTGCTATATGATCGGCAATATTTCTATGGATCAATTGAAGACACGCAATAACATATGTTAGAGGCAAAAATACTACAATAATAACCATGTATAAACTTAAGTTCCAATATCTTTTATGACACCCGCATTTTATATTTAATGTACACGCGTTTCATATACATTGTAACAATTATCAGAACGCTTGTATTTAATAGCTAAGTGCAGATTTCGTCTTTTATTCATGTTATTAGTGTTGGTGTTATATCTTTGTTTTTCAATGTAGTGTTGTGAATGCATTTAGCATGAATTGCATCGTTTGCAGTAAAGCTTGATTTTTTTCCAGAGGAACTTGTACAACTGAGGAAACTGGCTTACTTCAGCCTGGATAACAACCCGTGGCACTGCGACTGTCGGCTGCAGAAACTTGTGGACTATCTGAGGCAGAACAGGGACAATATCAAGTGAGTCAGGAGTACCGGTACAGTACCGGATAGCTATAGGGTACCGCGATTCAGGTACAGATCTACTGAAACATCTATGTACCGGTACAGTACCGGATAGTTATAGGTACCGCGATTTAGGTACAGATCTACTGAAACATCGGTCTAGCGGTATAGTACCAGATAGGGTACCGCGAAAATAATTTAGGTACAGATCTACCGGAACAACAATGTACCGGTACAGTACCGGTTAGCTGTAGGGCACCGCGATTCAGGTACAGATCTACTGGAACATTAATGTACCGTTATAGTACTGGATAAGGTACCACGATGATCATTTACTAGTAGGCACAGGTAGAAAATACCAGGACATCGATGCACTAGTACTGAACCGGTGAATATACTTACACTCATCTGTTGCAAGGACGTAATAGACCTTGCTTGATGACTTATTTTGTTAATTTTATTCCACACACAAAGATTAAAGCACCCAAAGAAGATTGAAATATTGTATGGGCGCTTGAAGCAGCACTGTCGATCTTTGATTTGAGCATGGGTTTAGAAAAAATGGGTTCGCTGTATAAGATGCCTGAAGTGTAAAAGACATTCGAATAACTGTTTATTCGTGTTTCGTTCGCCATTGAAGACCACCTGTTATAAATGTACTTTGTCAAATTGTTAACTACATGTAAGGGTTAAAACCTGATGTTATGTGCACATTCAGACACGCAGCACTATGCATCAGCAGTGGGCTGCCAAGAGTAGATGATAAAAGTTATTAATAAGACACAATGGTAGTAAATGTACGTAAATGATCCACTCATATGCTGACATGACTGTGCACGCCTAACAACAGAACGCCATCCGGCCAAGCAGCCCCCCTCCCCAACTGCACGACTCCAGTGGCTCTGCTTGGACAGAACCTGCTGTCTCTGACCGAGGACACTCTACAAGAGCAGTGTCTACCGTCCTCTCAGCCGCCCAAACCGTCACCTCCCCCGAAAGGTATTCTTCAGTCTCCCGTTTAAAGTTTGACTGTTTACGTAAGGAGGTACATGACTCTAAGCACGCATGCGCTGGGTCAAAGGTGAAGGCTCCTAACTTAAAAAAATAGTTCTTGATACAAGACATAAAAAAATTGGAGGTTTGTCTCTGTGCCTTCAAACAAACGACGTCACTATTTCAAGAATATCTTCAATAAAAAGTTCTTGATTCATATCCAGACATGTTTTGTTTATGTCTAAGGGGCCTTCAACTTTGACATAGTATCCACAATGCATCACAGCGCATACGTATTTGGAACTATGACTCCTCTTGTTCTAATTAAGCACACACGAGAGAGCTTCCTTCGAATACAAGTAATCAGAAAACACGTTACAAACTGGATCTTATTGTTTTGGTAGGAAGTTACAAGATTACTACCTCTCAACTGAATGCATTTGCTAATGATAACGTACCATATACTTTCATTAAAAAGCAGAGTAATCGATTTACGTCGTAACTTAGATAATTACATGTATTGGGTATAGTTTTGTTCTTATGCCAACAACATGTTGAAGACTCAATCTCATACTAATCTGATATACTTTGTCATCGCATTCATTCGATACTTCATCACACAGAACCATTTGCCTAACTATGCGATATGCTGTGTAGAGGTTAACTTATGTGTTCTAAACCGTTCGCCGTAAATTAACTAACATGCTAAGACGCCTTTACCCCTGTAAGTTAACGTAGAGCATCCAAGAATGCTTCAAGCTTGCTCATGCAAATATGCACTTCAACCTTTATTTTCTTTCATGAAATTACATCCCTCCTATTCATTACTTATTAATTTATTATCTTTTATTTCTCATGTGAAGCAATCTTGACTGTAAGATATTGGAAATGCCCAAACAAACAAAAAGACGCTCATTGTCACATGTCAGGATTGCACGACAAATATTATTTACAGACGTGTGTTCCAGAAATAATTGGCCTTTGGTCATTATTCATGCTTATGTTTACTTCAATCCACTTGCATTTTCATTGATTTCTAACAAGTTCATAATTGTGTTTCGCAACCATACTGAAAAGGCTATGGGTCCATCTCGGTGTGCCTTACAGTACAGTCTCACACAGCTTGTAATGTCTATACAAAACTTGTGTAACGCCTAAAAGCGGTTTACCGGGTACCAGTTACAAGCGAAACAAACAAAGAAACAAGAAGAAACACACGGGGCTCAAGAACGTTGCGCCGATATAATCATGGAAGATTTATGCAAGAAATGGAAGCTCATTTTACGCGTTTGAACGAGCGTCTAATCTCTGAGCAACTGTCGTAAATTATTGTGACTGTTTATGCTTTGCTGTGAGGACTGAAAAAACAATTTGCACTCTTGACGGTTGGTTGAAAACCTAACAGCCCACTTTATACGTATGATGTTCATCTTGATAATGTTGAAGCACAAAGGAGTACACATCCTCCATTAACGTTAACTTAACCATCATGTTCTCATTCCACCAACAACACCCCTATAGAAAAATGATCCACGCCATTCTGTTCACATCTGTCATGACTGTCTCCTTCCTCCTGGACGAGCTTATGTGCGAAGAAGGGATGCACTGGCAAGCAAATATCATAAATATACATTGCCACGGTTTTTCTTCTTTTCTTGAAATCTCCTTTTCCCCCATTTTCCTCCACTTCGCCTCCCCGTTCCTGTGCCAGATATCATGAAGCATTTTCGCTGGACGCCAGGAGTCGCTGCTTCCATGCTGAATCACGAAGAAGTTACGCCACTGTTTAACATCGCCACCGTGCGAGATTGTGCGGTACTGTGCTGGAGCCGTGGGAAAAGCGAGTGCCTGTCCTTTGAGTTCATGCCCGTGATACAAAAGTGCGTGCTCAGGAGCGGAAATACCTACACCGTCGGCTTCCGCCTGCGAATTGAACCAGGAGTAGCCTTCTATGAGTTAAGAGAAGGTTGGTTTTTATACTTTCATTTCCTTGTTTAAAACAGCTGGAATTATTTTGTCAACGCAAACATTTTGGTTTATTGATTATGTCACAGCCTGCTATTATTACGTTATTGTGATCACAATTGTACGGCGGCCATTTCTTTCTTTATGAAGTGGTTGTACGATACGACTAAAAGGTACATTTTACTCAAGTAAAAGTGTGTCGCATGCCTAGATGCGTAGAGTTACGATGAGATAGAAGGGGTTTCTTGGCTAATCATTTTCATGTTCTTTTCTTCCGACAGAGCTGAAGCCACAGTTTAAGGTCTACGGTCGTGCTTTTGGAAGAAGGCGGCCTGGAAGAAAGGGAAAATCGAAGGACAAGAAAGGCAAAAACAAAGAGAGGAAGCGTAAAAAGGGTGAAAGAGGGAGAAACAAGAAAAGAGACCGTAACGGAAAGAAGAAAGAAAAGAATGATCAAAAACGAGGAAAGAGGAACCGGAAGGAGCGGCGGCGACGACGAAAAAACAAGGAAAAGGAAAAAGATTCCAATCTAGTTTGGATGAGAAAGCAGGGACCAGGGTCGCCATTACCTTCTGACCAATCAGACGACATGAAGATGGTAACCATGGCAACAGATGTTGGAGCTGACGACGGCACCATTTTGGCGGTTCCGACAAAGAGGGAAGAAAATGACGAACTTGGAAAGCAGAATCGAAGACGCAGAAAGGGAAAGAAGAAAGGGAATAGAAAGGGGAAAGCGAGAAAGAAAGGAAGACAACGAAAGATAGTGAAAGAAAGAAATAGGGAAAACGAAATTACTACAAATGATAGCGATTATCCTGTTGTTTTCAAGAATTAATGACAATTATCCTGTTGTTTTCAAGAATCAATGACGGCGTTTAATTTGTTTGAGTAGTTGTTATTATGGAGGGCTAAGTAATATAGCGGTCCTATAGTGCGTCTTTTAATATGTTTCAAGTAGCCTGGATACATATAAGTGCCTGAAAATTCAGTAGTTAGTTTCTATAAAGCAAAGCCTCTCCACATCCAACTGGATATAGCATTAACGACTAAGAAGGAACATCATCACGTCATTCCAACATACTTCTAGGGCTACACGAGTTCAGTCGCATAAGCGCCTTATCATAGTGTATAGATGCTTTTCATTGGTATCGTAATGGTTATTATAATCTGAAGTCCTGCCGAAAATGTTGACGGGTAACTGGAGGATTAAAGCAGCATTATGTTGACTTCCAACAGACGTACACTGTATGCAGTACGAGTAAATGACGTCAAATGAAAAGCCTGTATATGGTCTAAAAGATGATCAATGTAACTATATAAGAATCAATGCGCATCAATTTGATTTACTACGTGTTTTACAACGAAGTGTCCTCTCCCTTTTCGACAAGCCTAATGGACAGTGTACTACAGCTTCATTTGCTATAAAGGACGATACCATTTGTGGTAACCTACTGGGACGAAAACTCCGGGACTAAAACACTGGCACTCTAAACGTGGGATTAAAAGTTTGGGACTAAAACTATGGGACGAACATTTCGGGACTAAAGCTCTGGGACAACCTCCGGGACTAAAAAAAAACTCTGGGACAACCCCGGGGACTAAAAAAAACTCTGGGACAACCTCCGGGACTAAAAAAAACTCTGGGACAACCTCCGGGACAAAAAAAAACTCTGGGACAACCTCCGGAACTAAAACTCTGGGACAGCCTCTGGGACTAAAACTCTGGGACAACCTCTGGGACAACCTTCCGGCACTAAGAAAACTCTGGGACAACCTCCGGGACAACCTTCCGGTACTAAGGAAACTCTGGGACAACCTTCGGGACTAAGAAAACTCCGGGACAACCTTCGGGACTGAAAAAAACTCTGAGACAACCTCCGGGACTGAAAAAACTCTGGGACAACCTCCGGGATTAAAACTCTGGGACAACCTCCGGGACTAAACAAACTCTGGGACAACCTCCGGGACTAAACAAACTCTGGGACAACCTGCGGGACTAAAACTCTGGAACAACCTCCGGTACTAAAAAAAACTCCGGAACAGCCTCCGGGACTAAAACTGCGGGTCGAAAATCCCTGCACTCGAATCCAAGGTTCAGAGGCAGGATGACTAATCACTGAACCAAGACAAGCCACCATTTCAGTCATGTATGAATATGCAAATGCAGTTGGAACCATGAAAAGACTCATACGCGAACATTGGCCAGAACAATACATGTTACAAACTAAGGATAAAACATTTGTGACCTCTGCACTTAACAATATATCTATCATAAAGTTGTAGACTGGTATAACAGCAGAAGGTAATTAGTGTTACTAAGTAATGCACGTTGAAGAAAGCTCTGACATTACTAACCATGAATATACCTGAACATGCATGCTATGAACTGTGGACCTCCACAAAAAATGACTACAGTAGTATATTATACGTATGGTAAAATTAATGCTTATACTCCGAAGTGATTAATACTAGACTAAGTACTCTTAACTTGGTATCAAGCACAATATATATCTATATGTATATATATAGATCAACTTACCATATTGAAAACAACCTTGCCATCGAAGTGCAATTCTTGCTCTGTATCTCTAATACGTTAGGAATAAAGATTTTACAATATGCATCTACGTATTTGACTACTTTGTGAAGTGTCTACAGCTAATCTCGATTTTGATAGTATAGATTCCAACTTCTGCAATAGACGACTTTTATACGTTTTATTTGTTTACTACCATGAAAACGTAGTGTTTTAACCGCTGTACCGCAATGGGCATCTTAACGCTACACACGTGAAAATTGGTCAAAGGTATCAGAAAGGTCACAGAAATTTAAGGTGGCATAAAATGTCGTAATTCACTCGCAACAGAATGTTTTCTTGTAGTATCGCAAACAACAGAAACAACAACAACAGCAAAGGTAGCTGAGACAACAACAACAGCACAAACAACAGCAGGACAAACAACAACAATGGTAGCTGAGACAACAACAGCACAAACAACAGCAGGACAAACAACAACAACACTGGCAACAACAGTACCGGCGATTCTATCTTCATCTGTTGCAATGACGACAACTTCGCCACGCCCCATCGTGCCAACTACTCAGCCAACCAGAAACGCTCACTCACAGAAATCTGTCAAACCCACAGCTTCTCAGGCCAAAGGTAAGTAATGTCTAAACCATTGAAATATGACTTCTCGTATGTTTGTGTGTCTGTGCACGTGTGTATGGCTGTATGATTCGATGCACTGTCTACCAACTTTAATATTGTAAATAGATATCTAAAGAATAATAGATGCATACTTACAACTCGTGACTGAGTCTCTGAATAGCATCATCATCGCCATGACAAGGGCGCCCGTCGTTCTAAGTACGCATGCGTGACGAAATGCATTGTGGGCAATATGCCAAAAGCGAAGGACTCTGAGACAAAAATAAAACACATTTAGGCATATAAAAATCAATACTTCTGGTATATTATTTGCACCAAGTAGGTACCCAATTTTTTTTAGTAATGAGGCTAATTTACGTGCTCGAGGCACCTCCTCGAACACGGGAGACCCGTTTTACGTCCCTTTCGAAAGACGAATTCGTGAATTCTTGGTCGGGCTACAGCGTCCGGTCTTCCTTGGTGGTCTGCATGATTAATAACTGTGTTGGTTAACATGTTAGGGGCCTTCATCTAAGACATATTACCCACAATACACTCCTCTGTGCATTCTTACTTGGAGCCATAGACCTCCTAATATTAATGTGTAAGACGAATTATTTTTATTCATGCATTTTTTCCATAGAGAGCGCACGATGGGAGACGTGTGACAAGAGACCGTTAATCGTTGCCCTGGCAACAGTCAGC
The DNA here is from genome assembly GCA_019207045.1 of Branchiostoma floridae x Branchiostoma belcheri. NCBI lineage: Eukaryota > Metazoa > Chordata > Leptocardii > Amphioxiformes > Branchiostomatidae > Branchiostoma > Branchiostoma floridae x Branchiostoma belcheri. Next base: position 10,427,017 of record CM033040.1, read on the forward strand.
ACGTTTGCGGCTGTCCTGGTTGTCGTGGTGATCGCTGGCTGTTGCTACATTGTCCGGCGTCATCATTCTGGTGAGGCAGAGCTGGAGAAAAATGGCTAGCTGGCAGTGGATTTTAAACTTATCAAAAACAGGTACATCTTATTTCATTGTAAAACACCCCATGATACGTCAATTACCCCAATCACAAAGGTCAGAACTCATGTGGGGCGACAGGCATTCTAGGTAATATGTCAAAGGTGAGGGCCCCGAAAAAGAAAACAGTCCTTGTCTCGACCATTGTTTCGATTTTGCATAACAGGTTTTATTTTATATTGGGGGGCCTTTACCTTTGACATATTACCTAGAGTTCCTGTCGCTGCACATGCGTTCTGATCTCTGTGAAAGGGCTTATGCAGCTAAGACGTTCAGGTTATGATATAAGCAATATAACGGTTACTCACTGGATAGGTGTATGAACGGCCAGACGTTTACTACCTTTCGGCAGCGACTGAGAAGTGAGAAGGATTTGTAGTCCAGGGATTGTGAAGTCCAACAGCTATTCAAACAAAAGCTAACAATTTATATCAGGGTTGTAGCCAGCCTGAAATCATTTTCAGTGCCCTTTGAATGGGAATCCTATCGAGCACCGAATGCATGGCGTGACATTGCGCGTCATTTCTGGGGGGTCTGGGTCCCAGAAAATTTTTAAATCAAGACCCTCTGAAACACTATTTCCTGCATTTTGAGGTGCAAATTTTGCTTGTAGACTAAGAAGTTCAATGGCATCTGTTTTGGGGAAGAAGAACACATGGGTTTCAGTTTTTCTATATCTTTACATATCAATTTTGTCTGTCCCAGCGGACGGAATGGGGAAAACTTTTTTCAGTCCCCAGCTGCAAGATTCCTTCAAAGGACAGATGCTAGCTACAACCCTGATTTATATGCAAACTAGTGAGGACCAATGGACAAACAAAAGGTAGTGGATACCACCTGACACCTCTGACCTCTTACAAATTCATCCAGCTGTTTGAGTAATTGTCATGGAACCGTTAATAGTTTCATTTGGACTGTAAAAAGTAAATATGATGATGAATTTAAAGCTATTGTTGCACAATAAAGAGAGTTAATTTTCAAAAATTTTGGTAGCACTTTTCACAGGCTACCTCAGAGTACTCTTGGGAAAAGTGACTGACTCTAATTGGAGCGCCACCTTGCGATAGAAAGTAGATTCGACCACGGTTGCCGCGAGGAAGGCAGTTGAAGTTGTATCGAAACATTATATTGTCAAGTAATTCAACAATCTTTTAGATGTACAATCAATGTACATTTTATCCAACATTGAAAGCACTATAACAAACAATGGGGGGGGGGGGGGAGGATAATACGGCTGTACGTTAATAGAAATCATAACAATGAAATACCATTCAACTACGAATGTATGATCTATTGTTTATAAGGAAGATTACCGTACATTTTTACTCATGGATATAACCTTATGCTTATTTACTTCTATTGCAGTATGAGCCGCACGGTCCAAGCGTCAAGAGTTTATGGCTGACTTGTTCATTCCATGCTGAAGTTTGTAACGTTCGTTATTAAACACAACTTCGAATTTTTGGTAGAAGGTCGAGGTAAGCAATTTGCTTGTGTTGAATAAAAATTACAAACTTCAACAAGGAACGTATGTGTATCTGTATCTGAATAGTTGGTATAACCGCACTTCGGCGTAACACACCAGCGTAGCAGGCATGGCGCGGCAGCAACTGGTTATATTACACTGAACGACTAAGTAAATGTCACACCTAACTTTTGCACATCTACCTGCAAATGCTCTTTAAAACTATCCAGCGAAGATGTCCCTACTGCCTTTGGCGATAACAGTTTCTACTCTATGATAGTTCTGGAAAAAACAATTTATATCATAGATTGGTAACTCTGGTGGTACTTGAAGGCATGACTTTTTTTGAGCTGGTATTAGCAACGTATACTTATCAGTCGATACGACCACCAGTTTGTTGGTCATTTTGTATATCATGCAATGTCTGTGGACATTTTGCCTCTGTCTCCAAGTGCCATCCACTGGATTGTCATTTTGGTAAAACTAGCATCCCAGATCGTACCAACAAAGATGAGCTTTCATTCTAAACTCACTTCTTAACTATTTGCTGACTGACCATTTGATATTCTCCAGAGTCCACCATCATCAAGGATAACTATGAGCAATACCTTTATGTCGATCATCTAGCGACTGATTTTATAGTAATCCGTCATGAGAATAAGTAAAGTAAGGTTTGGTCATGTTTGTTTATTGATGTACATGTATGTCCGTCATGATGGTATCAATGTAGCATGCATATTGTGAGAATAAGTGCCAATGCTTATGTTTGATAAGGGCGCGTTTTTATAATGGCACAATTCATTGTCATAATTGTCAAGAATGTTGTGTTTTCGGTGTTGTCTATGAACTTGTGTGTGAGAGGCTGTCGATGGATCTGTATCACAATTGAACGTAGGTAGGTTTTGGGGAAATGAAGGACAAGTTCGATCATGAGCCGATATCATGTGCTGTAGTCCAAAAATCAGTTACTCAAGCAACTGGATAGGATTTTGGAAACGGTTAGGTTGACCGTATGTTTGGCATATTTTATGGTATCAGGACAGTTCGGCACATGGACACTTCGGCCCGGACATTTCGGCCCCAAGTCCAGGACACTTCGGCCCCAGACCGAGGGCACTTCGGCCCCGCTAGGTTAAATAGGATGTGATATAACCTCCTTGATATAATACACACGTTTGTTCCATGTGTCAGCCATAACCACTACCCTCCGTGCTTCAGTGCTGCGTTTGAGGGTTAATCGACTACTTCTGAGAATTGCATAAAATCGCCTGACAAATCAGCTTGATGTTAACCTTCCTCAAATATTAGATTCTTGCTTCATTGCGTAAAAATGCAATTACTACTTCCTTTATCACATCACATCACAATTCAATATGAACATAAGGAACAAGAGACTCAACGAAAGAGACTGAAGACATTATATTTGATGCTTGCGCTTTTATTCTAATGCCTAGAAGAACGTTAACTACGGTGCTCTTTTGTGACCAGGATTTGTACAGTATTTGTGTGGAAGAAAGTCAGTGTAAGGCTATGAAATTCCATTGGTTTAGGTGATGAAATACTATATTGTATGAACTTCTAAGATAGTTATCATGATATGATATGTGGGACATCATAGCAACTTTTGAAATTTAGTATTCAAATCCTGGTTATCCATGTCCGTTGGAATCATTCCTACCTTCGATAACTTTTCAGCACCGATATTTAAGAAATAAATGAAATACCTTTGAGAAAGATACGCTGATACCATTGAAATTCTATCGCAGTGTAGGAAATGACAAGCAACATGTCTATTCTCTCTAACCTCTCAAGATCGTAGCATATATTTGTTGATTGCACATCAGTGTATATAATGATCTGTATCAAATACATTCTTTGGGGGCCATTCTAGGAAGCCCTTTGTCTCAATGTCAAAGTATAACGCATTCCAGATGTTATCTACAGACTAACATGTTCAGTTCTTAGTTGGCGATCCTGCCCAAATCGCCGATCCTGCCCAAAATCCTGCTCTCTCCTCTTTGACTGACACTTTGCCACGTGATGTTATTGTGACAGAAGCCTTATACACACTTGTATTCCAGCCATTTTACAGTTGGTTTGCCATGTTCCTACAATTTGCGTTACCTGCTTGTTGTTTTTTTGTCCTTGATTATTTCACATTTCCAGTTATTTCTACATTGCTTAAATCCGGGTTACTTGTTTTCTTTGTGTATCTTTTTTTTAAACAATGCAGAATGAAGCAAATATTTGCAATCGTCTACCGTATCTCTGAGTGATGCTCATATTCAATCGTCAGATGTTTTCAAGTTTACTACAACCATTTCTAAGTTGCTCTTCATCAGATGTTGACATGTTTTTTATGCTTATGATTTATTTTTTGCAACCTTCTGGTCTCATCATGATGTGTTCATCTCTTCAAAGTCAACCTTCACTCCTATGACTATAGGCAACTCATCCTAGGCAACTACAAAAAATAAATTGATAAAATTCAACATGCTGAGGACATTAAGTCTTTCAACCGAGCCATTCGGTACCTCGAGTGAGATTAGTTTTTTAAAGAAGAAGTTGGCGCGAACTGTGGTATGAGTAGACCAGGAAGGGAAGGTCCCTTTTTAGAGAAATAATTGAGATTAAAATGATATAGGTATGAAGTACTGAGTTAGGAAGAGAGTAATACATCAGTGTATGTGAAGTGAGGTTGCATCATAAAGATACAACATTTGATTTTGATGGGGAGAAAAGAAACAGTTGAGGTTCAGTTTTGTAGATCTTAGCCAGCAATCCTGTCAAACAGCATGTTTTCCGATAATCGTTGTTGGTCCGCACGTGGTTTCGCCGTGGTCTTCTCTCGTTATATCAGTCCGATTAGGTTAATTCATGGTCGTAAAATCGTTATACCGGTCCGTTTTGTTCAAATCGTAGTCGTAGCTCGTTATACGGGTCCGTTTACGTTATGCGCGCATCGTCAGTCTTCATTTAGCCCAAGGGAACTTCATGCTCATCTTCATCCTCACAGTAGTGTTCTTCACAGACACATTCGGTGATGATGCGGTGACTGAAGTAGAAGGACTTGTCTTCACCAGTGGGACTGGAACTACTACAGTACATGGGGACATCCTCTTCCTCGAAAGTACTGGCAGTACAGCAGCGGCACAGGTCCCTCACCTTAGTAGCTGCAGAGAGACATCAAGTACCATCATCAATGGAATGAACTGAAAGAGCTTTATTGAACATTTATGCTCAAGGCAAGTTAATAGGCCCGAATGCAAAGCGAGCAGTTAATCAATTTGGCAAGTGTATAGGTAATGCAATGACAAACGGTTACCCCACCAACCTTCCCTCAACCAAGACGGGGGCCGACACCGACTTGTAAGCACCTTTGACCCTTTGCTAACATCACAATTGTGTGACATAGGCTCTGCGTCATTTCAACTTGATAAGGATAAGAGGACTGATCGAAAGCTTGTTGGTAAGCGCTTTTTTTGTAAGGAGATAGAGTTTAAAGTTGTAATATAATGTTGACTACCGTCACAGATGAACTTACATTCAAAGACAAACGGTAAGGTATCAATTGACAAAGGTACATGTAAGTACAGGGCAAACCTACTTGGCGCACGTTCGCAGATGAATGGGAAGGACCAGAGGCAGTCCCTAGAAACGAAAACGCCAGCAGGCGTGACCGCTGCGCAGATATCTCCATCGATTGCTTCGGTGATGGACGCCCAGTTCCTGTATTTGGGGAAAAATATTGAGTTTCTATCAGGAGCACGCGATCTGGAAACTGAAAGAATCAAATCAAAGTGGCCGAATGGTGATGGTAAAGATACAACTGTAATCCCATTACCGTTTTAGGCCGAAAGGGCAGTAGGTTAGTAGGTAAAAGAACAGTAGGTAAAAGAAGGGCAGTAGGTAAAAGAACGTGCAAACATTGCACGTCAAACATGGTGGAAGACGAAACACATTTTATGTCAAACTGCTCTTTCTCATATGATCACGAAAGAAAAGAGCTGTTTGAAGAGGCCACCAAATTCCATCCAAACTTCTTAACATTCACCGACAAAAAGAAAACAATTCTCCTTCTTACCCCACACATAATAGAAAAGGTGGGATCTTTCGTCTTTCACTGTCTTTGAAAAAGGAGTCGAACCCAATAACCCAGGATCTAGAGTTAGCTTTTACTAGTTTTAGACTAGAGTAGACACCTTTCATATTGTTTTTACTTTGTCTGAATCTCTTATGTTACCTGCAGTTAGCCCACGGGCAAGAATTTGCAATAAACTTTATTATTAAAATTGCATCTTAGTTCTTGCTATGGCTGTTGCTTTGTTACCTCAATGAATAAAAGAAAGTACTGTTTTGGGTTTGCCCTTATTCTGTGCTTCTGTATTTTTGTATTCAGCTTACTAAGAACCTCCGTGTGGACTGGGATGATATTTGAGATGTAGGTAGGTGTTGAGAAGACGAAAATCAAGGTCCATCTTAGGTCCCCCTGGTGGGTGGCCTTGGAACTGCAGCAGCTTTTGTTCTATTTGTTCCAGCTGAGGCCAAACTCATACTAAACAAGTTATCTGTCACCAAACAATCAAGACCATAGCATGTCCATGTCAAAATATACACAATATGGAAGTTCTGCTGCAGTACCATGGTCACATACTAGGGGTCCAAAATTGACCTTGACCGTTGTCTTTCCAATACCTACCTACATATTATATATCATTGCAATCCATCAGGAGGTTCTTGAGCTATGATGTCTACAAAAATCCGGAAACACACACACACACACACACACACACACACACACACACACAACACACATCCAAAACAATATCTCCATTTTCATGGAGATACTGTAAATGCATTTAAGTTTGCGGGGATTTAATTTCGCGGTAGCGGGAAAGTGGACTTTTCGCGGTGGTTTTAATTTCGCGGTAGCACCATGCACTGTAGTCTCTTACTGTTATGGAAAATGTTGGCGGTGGTTTTAAATTCGCGGTGAAGCGGCGAAAAACGCGAACATTAATCCACCGCGAACATTTCTGCATTTACAGTAAAACTGAAAACCAATTCCTTACGTGTTTGGTTCAGCTTCCATTCCATCAGTCCATGTCCATACTCCTGTGTCCGGGTCAATCGCCAAGCCCACCCAGAGATCTTGTGTGCCTGTATAATTTGCCAACAGCTGCAGCAGGTATGCCTGTCCAAGACAAGAAAATGTGTGAGTGTTATTGTTATTGGGTGAGCTGAATTACGAGGAGCTTACAATACACCTTTCTCACTCGGCGGCCATGATAGATCGAAGACGAGGTCAATGGGGCAAACAGACAAAACTTAATTCTAAAATCAGCTTCCATTTAGTTTTCACCCTAACCACACAAATTTTCACAATATAAGATCAAATAATAAATATCATAACCGAAAGATATAGCAATTTAGAGTACCGTAGACTGATCCCATGGTCTCTTAAGAGATGCAAAATAAAAACATAGTAATGCAAATATTTGACGGACATGCAGCCATTCTCTCATTGGTCTATTTCCAAATTGCCAGGCTATCTTTGATTGAACTGCTAATTATGATGGACAGTCTTTTGTTTGCCTCATTGAACTCGTTTTAGATCAATCATGGCCGCTGCGTGAGAAAGGTATATAGGCCATTCGGCACCACTCAGAGGACCTCAATACAACAGTAATTGCCCCAAGTTTAAACCACTCACACCGGAAAGGCCCCCTACTCTTTTCAATAAGTGCGGTGGGTTATTAAACATGGTCGAATTGTGTCCCTCCTCAAACATCTAGGTAGTCATTTTCACCTGAGTGAAGTGAGGAAAGTTGAGTAAAGTGCATTTCCCAAGGGCAAAACATCGAGAAAAATCAGTGGTTTCGAACCCATTTCCTCTGGCGTTTAAATAGCAGAAGTAACCTGAGGTAGATAGTATTTTCTGTTTAGTAGTATTTTTCATTTTTTATGACGTTAAGAACATTAAACAAAAGGCCAAGACGAAACTCCGAGGCTTGTGAGAATGACATGTTGGCTGTTAGTCTTTCTGCTCAGCAAGCTGAGCATCTATCAGTGGGCTTTGAGAGCACGTAATTTACAACTGCTTCATAAAATGAACCAAGGAAAGGAAAACTTCAATTGTTCAATTGCTGACTATAATATAGTCTTGTAGTGAACATTCTACAGCTTGAAATTTGGTCAGACTCTCTTGTTTCTTAACCCCGCTCCATGTAGATACAAGCTGTACTACAAATGTTGGCTGGATCATAGGAGGTAGGCCAAAGAATTTTCCTTGAATCGCCCATGCTGAGCTGAACGGGTTGGTGGTCCGAGATTGACCTTAATGCAGTACTTGGGAACACCCGAATGAGAGCCGCAGCAGGTTGCCATGCACAACCGCACTCCTCTCGAACAAAGAGTCTGCCAATTTTGTTACTCAAGCATGATAGAAGATGAAGTACACTTCACTGTTGATTGCGACATGTATGTCAATGGTAGAAATACTCTATTAAGTTACATAGAAAGTAGAATTCCCTCATTTTAGACACATGAGTAGCACTGACAAGTTTATATTTCTCATGCGTTTTGACAAACCGACCATAGCTAAACCCATACAGTCCTACATTTTCACCATTACCAAGAAGCGAGAGGAAGCCGAACTATTGTGTTAGATTAGATTTGTGATACTTTTAAATGTATATAAAACTTATACATGTTTTTACTTGTTGTGACCTGTACTTAGCTCGGTTGGACAAAACTGTGCAATAAAAGTCTTCATTCATTATCTGGTGGCTCGGTCCTTTGCTGAACAACAATTCCATGGCCTACTACGCATGGTTGGATGCGGATAGCCCTACTACATTGCGACGATGAGAGTCCGAATCAAAGCATACTCTCAAAATCACTTGCAGTCAAGATGACGATTCCGCTCTGCTTTTCTACATTCCCTTCACATAAAATTGTTGCACAGATGCATTCAAAGCTCCCAATATTTTAATGCCATTTTACAATAGATTGTCAATCTCTTTCAAACACTGCCCGAAAACAAGAATTTCTGGCAATTTTGGTTTCTTATACTACCGTGGAACTTGACATGTCTGGGTCGTATGAACGAATTTCTAGCCACGGTGTGTCCGGTGCCGAATATCCCCAATCATTGCCGGACATGGCCATGTCCGGTAGTTCGCGGTACCCTCACACTGCGTATCTTGAGAAGTGGTTCAGTGAATGGGTAGTGTGTATTCAAGTGATAATTGCTCTCAATGTTTTTTAAAAGAGAATGGTACTGAAAACAGTATAAAAGTATCCATAGAATAAAGAAACGAAAAACGTCTTTCTCTGTATCTTATTTCTTGCATTAACAAACCTTATGATCCTGACAATTTAACATTTTAACGTGTGTATATTCAACTTACGGTACCGCAGAGTGACTTTAGAAATTTCAAAGTTTGCTCATGCTGCATGAATTATAAGATATTACAGTGCAACAAAATGTTTGACAGTTGAACATGTCTATTTCGTAACATTCTGTTCCGCTTGCTTGTTTACTGATCGTGCCGGGAAAAGGCGCGTTACTGTTTGTCCTGGCTCTGAACACGCACGTTCCAATTCTGTAAATAATGTCCGATACGGGAGTAGCATCCTACAGTTAATTTGCAAGTTTGTTCAACTTTTGGGATTGAGATACCCATGGATGAAAATCTACACGCTACAGTATTTTGGAAAGAAACAGACGTTAATAAACTGCTATTTCCCCTGAACGCACCCCCCCCCCCCCCAATACACATGCAATGTTTTGTTCTGAATACATGGCGTCGGTACGCGATCGCGACACGCCTGACTTACTGGCTACAAAAATCCCGCCACCCCCCAAAAAAGAAAAATGCATACACATATTGAAACTAAATGTACAGATTGATGTTATGGTACCGTTCTGATTGTTTAGCTATCCGGCCAGACACAGGGTGTAGTTAAATGATTATTCTATTTGTTTGAAGGATTTGTGCAAACACAAACAATTTCTATCAAAGCCTATGGAGCTTAGTAAAACATAAGAACTTCTGTGATAGGTTTATTTCTGATATATAACGATACACGACAAGCTCATGTTAGTGGACTAGAAAATAAGACATACAAATAGTATGTAATAAAGATTTTCAAGATACATAAAGGAGGTTAAAAGGAGCCTAAGGATGGGTCCCCTTGGTTAATATAAACAGAAAACACACACGCGTGACGCATAGGGTAGATAATTGAATGTGTTCTTTGTTAGGATATGCAGGAAAGTAATACATGTATGTATAGAAGCATTGTACGACAAACAAATGTCATTTTTTGTGGCAGGGAAGTTGATAACTATGCACGTCGGGGCCCTTGATTCGTAACGATTTTATGCTTTGTGATAATGCTAGTTGAACCAAGGAGGTTTATATAGTTCACTAGTGTTGTAGGATAGAGTAAACGTTACGTTTATTATCAAAGTGATGTCTGAAACCGTAAACAATTACAGCTGCACTTTGCCACCTAATACCGTGTGGGTATTGTTTGACTAACTGTATTGTTTGACTGTCTGCGAATTGCGACCATGTGACAATAAGCTGAATTCTGAGCTTACTTTGTCCGTCTATATGCAAATACGCATAAATCGCAGCCAATTGTATTCCACATAGCAGTTGGGTAGACCAATGAGCAAACGTGTTACGATTTTCAAATCTTTCAATCCCATCTTTCAGTTGGCATTCAGAGATGACCTTGTTTCCGTAAAGTAGTGCTTTCACCCAGCTCCTATCCCGATAGCAAAATGTTTGTATGCACGCCAGACGGCCCCACGGCCAGTGAACAACGAGAGCTTGGAAATACTCTACGTTAAGATCGGACACCATCTTGCTGTGGAATTGCATCCAAATACCAACGCCATGGGACCTAGTTTTGTTTAGAAGGGTGACAACCGGTGCACCGAAGAGCCCAGCTGTTGTTTTGTGTGGTTTGAGTTTCAGCAAGAAAGGTCTTTGTCACTACGTCGAACGCGCGCGAGAAGGGCTAGCTGCTGCCGTTTCACGATGGACTGAATACTACTGTTATGTGAACTTTACAAGCCCGTGTTCCTGACTAGCGTCGGTTTGTGTAGAAGACCGCCTGGACAACAGAATTTGTGAGAGCAGGAATGCAGAAATCAAGAGATCTACAGGAGTTTATGTTATCAAATTGGAAGCGGCTATACAGTTAGCTGGGAGACTGCTTATGAAAATAGTGAAGACCCGGATGCTAGTGACCTATGGCAGCAGACCGACATATATTTGAAAGCGAAAAGAGCGACGAAGCCCACCAGGAGCAGTCCAAAATAGTTAAAAATAAAACAAAAAAACAAACTTAACTCACATTTGGAAAGAATAAAGGAAACTTATACAAAGCTACATGGGAAGGGGGTAATCCTAGGTCGGCAGGTGTGGTAAAACAACACTCTTTTTAATGACAAAGGGTGTAATGAACGCGCTCTAGTCGAGGTAGATAATTATGTGATAATTGCCCGGTAATTTATGCAAGGAGCATCCGTGCGGTTCGGCACAAGTCTCGGGTGTCCGGGCATATAGAGAAGTCTTACGGCTAAATGCGCGGTCAAGAACGGGTCATAGACACGTACCGGACACGAAATGGTTCGTTTCCGTGCATCCTCGGGTGTGCCAATTGCCCGGACAGGCAGTGTGCCCGGTTCGATACGTACCGTGAATGTCCGAACATTTCGGGTTTCTGGGTGCATGCCCAGGAGTTTCCACCACGTAAACTCGACTTTTCAAGCAGTGAAAGTTGTTATGGTTTCGAAGCCCTACCTCCTTGTCTGCAGTCCAAAAGCTTGCAAGCCGTCCGTCTAACTCTGCGCATTTGTCCGCTGCACCTTGGTAATCACGTTCTTCGTGTATAATCTTGTAGCAGCTGATACCGTCATCTGAGTGCCAGTCAGGCGGGCAATGTGGTGGTGATGCTGTAACCAGAAAGAGGTACAGAATTAACCACTTAAATGAGTACCTAGCTTCGGCTAGGGACGTCCCTAGGATACGATATTAAATGTAGGTCCAGTGTTCAGGGAAGGCCACACCCCACGCAAGCACGTAAAAGAACCCACCACACTTCTCGAAAAGACTAGGGGTCCTTCCCGGTGTGAGTGGATCAAAACTTAAACAGTTTTGTGTACGTCTTACATCGAGCTCTCAGCTTAATTGAGGTTGAGCACGTAATAACGAAGAAGAAAATTGCTATCAGCTTTGGAGCAAAATCCGGCCAATTGAAAATGCTTGTGAAATCAAACCCTTTCCCATTAACGCCATTGTATACAGAACTTCATATTTACAAGGCCAAATTCAGCTAATCGGAAAAATGTCACAAGGTTTTTTTTTCACTACATGATGTTCAGTAAGGTTATAAAAGAGCCAAACGTCAACAAGGATCTACGGAAAACCTTGCTGTCACAAGATATACAAACTACATAGTCTGTTTAGGGACATTCATATTATATAATCTACTGCACATTTCACATTTGTACAACAACAAATCGACAACTGAATATACCCTCAATTCACGCACCTATCATACAATATCCTGACTCTGTTCTTGCATTCAGTGGATCCCATGTACACAGATATAAAAGAAGACGTTGACAAAAGGATAAAACACTCACTGTGAAGCGTGGCTTGGGTAGTGCATTGACCCTCACAGTAGGTGTGCAGTACTTTTGCTGTACTGACACAGTCAAGCTCATGACCGTCTTCATCCTCAGTCGAATAGTGAATATTATCGGTATAGTTGTATGGCTGGCATGATTCCTCTGGTGTGCCCTCCCTTCTGAAACCTGCAGGTTGGAAAGAAGACCACAATTTCGTTTTTACATCCGTTAATTCTTTTTGTCTTTGCCCCTAAAGGAGTCAGGTTCCTTCTAGTTTAAATGAAGTGAAAACCGAAGGCGTGACAAGTGTGGGTTTAGGGGTGAATACCGGTACAGAAAATTCAGGTACAGGTACGGACCTGAACCTAATTGTTTGTGAATGGGCAATACTAAAAACAATTGTCCATTTCGCTACAAAGGAATTTATTTGCTGGAGTATCCTATCTTCACGCAAAATATAACCGAACTTAAAAAAAATAGTGGGCTGGATGTAGGTGGCACTAGGATTGTGTTTTCGCCGCAAAAGGATCACCTACATCGGCTAAATATAGTGGCGAGAAGCAGAAGCTCCGAGGAAGGTGTCTGTTAGACACCGAAACGTAAGCAAAGTAAGTACATCCAGGTTGTGCACAAGATTTCTCCTATACCCTTTGGTTCACACAGTTATAAGTTGTGGATATGATGAGATTCAAGCGTTTCTATTCAAGCCAGCTGTTTTCATCCTGCCTTCTATTCAAATGTCCAGGAAACACACTTACAGTTGTGCTTCACACAGCAGAATCCTTCGGGTCCTCCCTCAGTGTAGGTCTCAACAGTGTATGGATCGTGGTAACAGAACCCAGGTAGTTCAGGTTCAGGCAAGCAAATATGCGGCATACAAGTCTCCATCACCGTAGGGTGGCTGAAGGGTGGTGCCACAATTTCAATGCATTCACACACGGTGCAATTGTCTCCCGGAAGTCCATAGGTGTCATTTACCTGATAGATGGAAGGAGAAGACGGGACCAATACCAATGAATGAATAAATGAATGAATGAATGAATGAATGAATGAATGAATGAATGAAAACTGTTTAAAGCTGTAACAGAAACACAGGACTGTTATTGAATAACAGAGACGTTCAAGCCAGGACGAGGTGCATTTATGTTGTGTGCAGAACTGTACCAGAAACACAGAACTATTGTCCCAGGAAAGTTTAAGTAGGGGCAAGGCGTATCTATGTTGTGTGCAGCAATGTAACAAAAACGCAGGACTGTTGAACCAGAAACGTTTAAGACGGGACGTGGTATAATTATGTTGCGTTTAATATTTTAATATTTGTACATAACACACACACACACACGAGGAGTTATACTGTGTGCAGAAATGTAACAGAAGCACAGGTCTGTTGTTCCAGAAACATGTACGACAGGACGAGGTGTAGTTATGCTGTGTGCAGAACAGTAACACAGAAACACAGGACTGTTGTTCCAGAAACATGTTCGACAGGACGACGTGTAGTTATGCTGTGTACAGAAATGTAACAGAAGCACAGGACTGTTGTCCTAGAAACGTTTATGACAAGACGAGGTGTAACTATGTGTGTACAGAAATGTAACAGAAACACAGGACTGTTGTCCTAGAAACGTTTATGACAAGACGAGGTGTAACTATGTGTGTACAGAAATGTAACAGAAACACAGGACTGTTGTCCCAGAAACGTTTGACATGACGAGGTGTAGTTATGCTGTGTGCAGAAATCTAACAGAAACGCAGGACTGTTCCAGAAACGTTTAAGATGAGACGAGTTGTAATTATGTTGCGTTTAATATTTCAACATTTGTACATAATTGTATATAATATGTATGCTCTCCCAGGGTGGAGGAATAAAGGAAGGAAAGGGATGAATGAATGAATGAATGAATGAATGAATGAATGAAATTCTATTAAAGTGTGATGTGTCAGCATGCGTGGACCAATAACACACACATCAAGTTAGCTGCAATTAAAGCAAGAGGACAAAACATAAGTTGACAGAGGATACAGAATCAATAAAATCAAATACTTAACAGTGCAAAATGTACAAGTACCATTCGTTTTCTTAAAGCTATAAAGAAATCAGTGAAAAAAGCTATGAGAAAACAAATCAATTGAACAGTGTAAAATAGTTTTCTTGAAGCTATGAGAAAACAAATCAAAATCAGAGGGAAACGAAGGAGAAGTAAATGTGGGCCAAAATTGACGTGAAGATCAAATATAGAGAAAGAACTTGGAACTTGGTATAGCGATAGGAGGGAAGCAACAACAAGATACGTGGAAAAGGACAACAATGTGCCTCAAAAACAGGAGAATAACTAAGGTGCTAAGGTAAGACATATTGCGGAGTAATACCTGTTGCCTTAATCTACGTTAAGGGCCTTTTTATCCTTAAAGATGTACTGACTAAATGAATGACTAAAAACTTTTTTTGGTATTTTGGGGGGAAGTAGCAACGTCTTCTTTTTTATCTAGTATAAGTGCAAGAACAGAATGTGCAGGTTTGCCATGTTGCCATCAGGGACCATTATACAATTACAGTTACTTAAGTTGATAGACTAGGGGAAGAAGCTTTTATATATTCAATGCCTAACAGCAACTAAGCTTGAACGTGAATGGTCTAGGTGGGGCAAGTCATCTAATGTGAACCCTGTGATATACAATGTGAGTTTGTGTGACACATTCAAACACATAGTACATCCATCAAAATTTATCTATCTATTTACATTGTATCTATCTATGTATCTATTTGTCTATCTATATGAATGATGTAGCTATTCTTTGAACAAGTATTCCGTTGCACTTGGTGACTGACAAATTACTGCACGAAATCCAATCTTTAGCACGCCTTAGTGTGTGCGTAAAGGTTGCGTTTTTACGAAAGTATGCTCCAGTTTGCTATACGCATGGTTTACGTGTACTTTGAGATCAGATATGGTGTATTGATTGATTTTTGATTTATCAATTTTGCACAATCTTTAAAAAAGATAACATAACACAAATTAAAGGAGGAAAGAACGTGCAGGGGGGAGGAAAAAAGCCTTGTGGCTTATACATAGTCTTCCCCAAAAAGTAACAAATTATAATACAAAATTCATAAACTTATAAAAATTGGATAGATGTGAAAAATTATACATTAGACAATAATACAAAAGTGTTATATCAATTAACAAAATGGAAGGAAATTATAATAGTTCAATAACTAAGCAAATGTCATGTGCAAATTATCAAAGTATAGTGAAAAGTGTCGCTCTGATAATTAAGATCAAAGTTGGCATTATCTGACTATATGATATGTTGAATCAACAAAAGATATGTTGTGAAGCTACTTACGCCATAGAATGTTTCCCCGCCATCCAATCCAACTACGCAGCAAGGAATAGGTTCACACGTTCCGCAGCACGTCCCCGGTATTGTGCTTGGCGTATATGCCGTGCACTGAAACAACACCCAGTGCAAAAACAGTTAAGAAATACAGTCAAACCTGTATTAGCGGCCTTTGCATAGCAGCCACCTGGGCACAGTGACCACTTTTTGTCGGTCCCTTGGATTCGTAATGATTAAGAAATAGGCTTAGCGGCCACCTGTCCAACGCGGCCACAGCCACACGATTTTCGGTCCCGTAGATACCGAAACACTGCCTATTGCAACCATACTGCAGCCTTATGTCACCCTGCACCGAGTTTGAAATTGTAGTTTGCGAGGATTTGGAGTTCCCGACAGGGTTATTTTGGCGGTAGCAGAATGTATGCATGCCTTGAGCATTAAAGTGCAAGTATTTGTCGGTGAATTTACCGATCGAGACAATGTTACTTGGTGAGAAAGATTAGTGGGAACTGAAATCATGTGAAGCTTACTCATGGTCAATTGATCAACATTTTCTCTATAGTGGTCACCTGTCTATAGTGGTCATATTTCTCCATCTTTCCGCTATATACAGGTTTGACTGTAGTGCAATATTTCATGTTGCTGTTAAATTATTGACATTTTTACGTTGATTTCATGTTCGCTTCACCGTGAACTCAAACCTGTTGGTGCTTCCATACTATAGTAATTGGGTATTATGACTATATCGCCCTCGCCAAATAAAATCATTGCAAACAACTTTTCTGTTTAACAGTTGTATAAGTTTCGTTGATTATGTTAGTTTTTATTGTGTATATATATATATATATTTTCGGACTCCAGGAAGAATAGCGGTACCACTTCGGCGGTATCGCTAATGGAGATCCTAATAAACCAAACAAACAATCTAATCACTCCTAAGCGTGAAAATGAATCACCGCTAACTTAAAGGTATTCAACACACGGGTACTTTTTACAACTCATTTGGTACTTCACGGGATGTTAACGACAACATGTCTGACATCTGTACTGTCCGCGGGAAAATTACAACTTTTCAACACATTATAAAGAAGCCCACTTTTGTTGCTTTAACATAGCCTGGGTACCATCCGGAAAGTCGTTCGCTCTGGCGTTCATTATATACTATATACAGTCGCTTCTAGCTCTGACATTCATTATACACTATATACAATGATTATCGCTTCTCTGTGTTTCTGTGGCGTTGGCGTGGCGTAACTGGTAGAGCGTTCGGCTCTGAATCGAAAGGTTCCGAGTTCGATTCCCACCATGCCCCGACGTTGTGCGCTTGGGAAATGCACTTTACACGACTTTCCCTTACGGTGGAGTGACGCCCACCGAGCCTCTTCGGCTAATCTGTCTAACTGCCAAAAACACACTACGGATTTGGTGCGTTGATGTGCCAAAATCTGCACATTGACTTCCACCAAGAACCGTTAGATTTTTTTTCTCTGTGTTTCTGGATAGCAGAAGCGAACATAGGAGCGAACTACTATCCGGATGGTACCCAGGCTAGTTGTAACAGTTATACAGTGAAGAAAAAATTGTCACTCACTGGTTCTGGGCACGTTGTATCGCAATCTTCTGTGGGGTAACATTCGATTTCATGCAGGCGACCGCCATGTTCATGGTTTTCATCTTCCACTGTTTCCAGACAGGTGCATTCCACACATCCAAAGGCTGCCTGCCATATGTCTCCCGGCTAAATATATATAAATCAAACGAACAGAATAATTTTGTGAGCTATAAAGATTTAGGCTAACGTCACCTTTCCAAACCGGGGCCCGGCCGGGATGTGTGTGAAAACGAGAAATGGAAATGTATACGTATAAATATAACCAATAATGCACATGAGTATTCTCTTGACGCCTTGTGTAGTTAAGAAATGAAGCTTGGTGTCTTTTATATCATACCTTTTTCGTTTCCAAAAGATGCCCACCCAGGCCCCCGTTTTGAAACTTTACCTCCATTTTGAATACCTTGGTCTCTCCATAGTAATTACATCAACATGATAAAATCTGAAAAATCTGTGAAAGACTTTTTTCTCACCAGGAAAGCTAAGTTTCCTTACCTCGTAGAATGTTTGTCCGATATCTATGCCGGGAGGAAGAGGAATCCCAAGTTGTGTGATGTAATCAACAAAGTCAGAATCCTCATAGATGCAGTAGTCTGGTAGTGGTTCTGGGAAAAGGTACAAGGTAGAAAAAGGGTTAAGCAGTCATCATATTTAGTTGAAATATGACATATTCGCTATTAGTTATGTCAAGCACACCCAGGGTAGACTCCCAATCGAATGGACAAGTGTGCTGTGCTCTTTAACCTGCTGTGTTCTAACACCTGACGCTTCCCCAATGACGGGAAGGAATGCTTTATGTTCTGTACGTTGGGCAAGTTCAAATCGCAACCATAACAGTCAATATGTAGTCAAACCTTCCTTTAGCCTCTGGGTTTCTCTCCCAGACTAGTAACATAAACTAGGCTTTAGAGAGAATACTTGCAAGAGGAGTTTGGCCACCGTTGGGTTTCATTTGCCTGACATAGTGGATATGTGACTTCCAGTGGACAGACTCTTTTGGCCAATAATTCACCAATTCTACTCTTCGCACCCACCCACATGTACATTGTACTGATAGAGTCTTCTTCTGGGTTTGGGGCCAGGGACTTTATCCCATTTGATGATTGGCCAAAGGTATAATGTTCTGTCAATTGTTCGTCCTTATGGGTCATAGTGCCTGACAATAAACAGACATAACTACATCATTACATCATAAAGGCATAAATGACATAACGAAGCGGGCATGCTATGGACTCTGCCGATTGTCATCAAATTATGACTACCAATTACAAAAATTTATCAAAGAAACGTACGGCATTCAAGAGTAGAGCAGTTACAACCAAAGTTGAAAGGCACTTCCACTGGTTCATAACCCTGGAAAAGAAAGTTTTAAATAATGCATGAGTTTATTTTGCCTTTTATCTACATATTTTGCTTGTAATCTTCAGAAAATATATGATTTTTTACGGTATAAAATGACATATGAGAACAGGTACAAACTTAATGTATTTTTTGTAATAGACATACGTTGAGGTGTATGGCAATGAGTTCAACAAATAACATTGTAATTTCCTTCTACATATCATAGGAATAAAAGTCAAGCGATGAGAACTTACATCTTCACATGATATTTCTGGTAGTGGCGGGCAACCGACGCACACTGAAGGATAAGAACAATACAATTATATTGTGTCATATTATATTATTCCCAAGCTACGAATGATGTCTACCTTCACAATTTGGGAACCCAAGCTACGAATGATGCCTACCTTCACAATTTGGAAACCCAAGCTACGAATGATGTCTACCTTTACAATTTGGGAATCCAAGCTACAAATGATGTCTACCTTTACAATTTGGGAGCCCAAGCTACGAATGATGTCTACCTTTACAATTTGGGAGCCCAAGCTACGAATGATGTCTACCTTTACAATTTGGGAGCCCAAGCTACGAATGATGTCTACCTTCACAATTTGGGAGCCCAAGCTACAAATGATGTCTACCTTTACAATTTGGGAGCCCAAGCTACGAATGATGTCTACCTTCACAATTTGGAAACCCAAGCTACGAATGATGTCTACCTTTACAATTTGGGAGCCCAAGCTACGAATGATGTCTACCTTTACAATTTGGGAGCCCAAGCTACGAATGATGTCTGCCTTTACAATTTGGGACCCCAAGCTACGAATGATGTCTACCTTTACAATTTGGGAGCCCAAGCTACGAATGATGTCTACCTTTACAATTTGGGACCCCAAACTACGAATGATGTCTACCGTTACAATTTGGGAGCCCAAACTACGAATGATGTCTACCGTTACAATTTGGGAGCCCACGCTACGAATAAACAATACAATTATAGCCATGCACATATGCAGCCGACTGTTTCTGAGGAGTATTAAATAAACACTCGGTACAATTTTTCTCAAGATCTTAGATACACTTTTCCTCAATTACTATGCTTTAAATACACAATATTTGCTACATTAATTCTCATAGTTCTGCCTGCCTAGAGGCCGGGCCTAAAACATGCCATAGATTTCGAATGTCTAAAAATTGCTGAGAT
The DNA here is from genome assembly GCA_019207045.1 of Branchiostoma floridae x Branchiostoma belcheri. NCBI lineage: Eukaryota > Metazoa > Chordata > Leptocardii > Amphioxiformes > Branchiostomatidae > Branchiostoma > Branchiostoma floridae x Branchiostoma belcheri. The sequence continues at coordinate 10,446,767 of CM033040.1, forward strand.
TACTGATGATGTCTTCATTAGACTCACTGAGAAGTTAAAATTCACCAATATCATTGTCATTAACCCCAACTATCCATGTATCCATGATGATAATTTGTGTATACAGACTTACATGACTAATTAGGACTTGAAATCATGTAAACTGTTATATACTTTGTCTGACATCATGGGTATCCTTTGTCTGACCCTTGCCTCTTACCTCATGACCTCAATGAAAAGCGGCCTGCAGGCCGATTTGAGCTTTCATGCATAACTTTGTTCAAACAACAATCCATGCCCAACGTTGGCTAAATGCACTGAGTTAAAAGCCTGAAGTAAACGTGAAAAGAGGTTGTGATGGAAATGAGGTTCCATCTAAATCTACAAGTCTCTTCCCTTATTTTGTAAAAGCGTCCATATCACAATATCATGCACTACTTACCACATTCGTAAATGTTACAACAGTCGGTGTCGGTTATTTGTAGCTCCTCAAACTGATTACATTCTGGCAAGGTCGGGTCACAAGTACTGTTGTCGCAAACTGTTAAAACGTGGAAAGTTGACATTGATTAACAATACATGTATATATTATTATGCATACTTTACAGATATAACCGTAAAAACAATAAAGATACTTGAATAAATAATTATGGCAGCAATGAGATATGAAGCAACAGGCTATTTAAAACTTTTCTTGAGATAATTAATAACATGGACTGTATTTCTAATAAATGAAAGAAGTTAGTAAACGTGTACATAATATTATGCACCAATATCAATTTCGAACAACACAGTTATTCGCAGAATTGTGTCTTTTTATAACCACTTTTAGTCTTGGCTTCAAAGAATATGGCCTTAGTCATGTTGGAAGCAGTGCAAGAAGAAAATCTCGACTTTGAAATTTGAAAACGAAAAAACAGATGCATTAGTCATTATCGAAGAGCAGTAGCGACATCATCATCATGTTTTACATAATATTACACAAAGTGACTTACTGCATTCATAGATTGGGCCACAGTCGTCTGGGCTCTGTACATTGATTGCAACATACCCATAGCCACACACGGGAACAGGTGGGACGTCACAGGGCACTTCACAGGCTAAGGGCGAATACAAATTTTGAATGTATGAAATGAAATAGATAATCTAGTCCACAACACAATAGATCTTTATAAACGTAGGCCATGTATGTGCTTTTCTTGCTTGGTTCGCTTGATATATTCACTAATTTCACTCTGATTACTTTGTTACATCGTTCTTATAGATGTAGCTCATCGAATCTCTCTCTATTTATCTATGCACATATATTATTTCTTAAATAGCGAAAGTAATACCAAAATGTTGAAAAACGTTCTTACCACACTCATACTCTGGGCAGCAGGGGTCAAAATTGTCCACATTCCTCTTGATTTTACAGAGTCCTTCGCAGACTGGTTGCTCAACTGGTACACATTCCTTATACTCACAGTCAAAGTAGTTGGGACCATGGCAAGTGCAGATCTGGCAACTATCACCTCCTGGCACCCATGTGGAGCCAATCTGAAAAAAAAGAGTAATTGCTACGGGTACAGGTACAAAATCGTTTTTATTTCTAATTGCACCAGTCCGGAAAAAACGGTGGACCGGATGTTGGACCTATTGGAAAATGAATAAATTATATGTTTTGGGTCTTACCAGTCGAGGAAAATAACGACAGTAAAGTTTATAGTCATCCAAGTTTACCATGCATTTGGTAATTGGACACATTTCTTACCGGTACAGGGTTGCCTTGGTCGTCCACACAGTGAACTGTAGATGAAGTAAAATAACAGTAGCAGCATAGTCAACGAATTATCATAAAAGAAGGCAGAATTTGACTATGCATCAATTGCATTTCTACCATGATTTGTCTACTTTACAAAGAGAAAATGGACTCTCTGTTCATCTGTGATGAAATGGTTTCATGGTTAAGTTGATTCTGCATCCACGTAGTCTTTTCATGAGGTAACACCAGCTTCTGCTGTCGATCGTTCCATTAACCCCAACTGCGATATGCGCAGCTAACTCCACTCAACACCTGGCATTACTTACAACGAATTCCCCTGTCGTATATGTTTTTGCTAATAATGACAATGCGTTCCACCCTACAATATATCAACCAAAATCATTCTATCCTGATGTAACTACACTCAATTTCATTGAACACTATTTGGACAGATATTACAAAAGAGGTCAAACTCACGGCATTCCTCTTCAGGAACACACGTGTTGGTGTCCTCGTCAAACAAATACCCATCTGGACAGAAGCAGCCATCTTGTATCATGTCTGCGTCATCACAGTGGTCGTTCGGTGCGTCACACGTTGCCTGGCACGTACAAGACCGCTCGACCAGACTTTCGGAGCAGTTCAATGCTGAAATATGGAGAAACACATTTGGCCATGATGTGTAAAATAAACGTTTCTGACTTAGGACGAATAGATGATGCCCTAGTCTCAAGTATGTAGTTCAGTGCCTAGATGTGTTCAATGAGAAAAACTGCTAATGATTAAACCATAATACAAGAAAATCATCTGGATGTGATGATTGCAAATATGACATACTCACGACAGGAATTTTGTGTCAAATGTCGTGGTAGATGACACTAATTTCACTGATTTAGTCCTTTTAACTCTGCTTAATTTGATATAATGATTTTCCTCTTTAAATCGACAATCTAATTCTAAAGCCACAAAATGATTTGGTATGGCTGTCAGCATGTCTGTTAGATCATGAATTTGAAGGGAAAAAACGTTGTTGGGTACTCACAGCAATGTGGTAACTCGGACCGCCAGTCGATGCATATGGGCTCGTTCTGGCGTCTGGATTCTTCGAAACAGGTGGTGGCAAAGGCTTCAATTGACTCGCACTCGGATACACAATGAGCCACATCATATCTACAGGCTCGACGGAACACCTCAGGGTCCACAAACTTGAAGCACTCCTCCATTAGTGAGTTCCTTATGGGATTCTGTTTTTTTGGAAAACAACAATAATTTGTTAAAGAATCAAGGCTTGATTCAATATGTTACCAGCGGTAATGAAACAAACTTTCTTACCTTCTACCTCTTTGTAAGACGATCAACATTAATACTCTAAGGTCTGTGAATACATGTACGTTCATGGGGTTGGTAGTTTATTTTACCAACCTCCCTGATTTCAAGTTTTTTTCGCAAATGCAAATTCCTACGAATATCTCAGTAACTTGTCAGCTATCTTAACCATTAACACAAGTCATCATTTAGCAAAGAAGTAGCAAGAGTTCTTTACGCGTTGATGAAGGTAGATGGCAAGTTGTCAATACTTTTGACTGGGTAGGTGAACATAGAACACAGCATTCAAATTGTCTTTGTGTACAGGTTGTTGTATCAGGCCAAATGACGGTTATACCAAAATATATGACTTTATATTCACCTCTTTAATTCTATGTTTTACAAGTAATTGGTTTACATTCATATTGAACTGGAATTTACGTTAAAAACATTTCAAGCTTCATAATGTTTCAATGTAGAACAATGCTAAACTTTCTTCCAACATAAAAGTACACATGGGTGGAATTTTCCACGACCACTGTCGCCTTCTTCAGGATCGCACGTATCCGGAAGATCACGTGTTAATAAGAGCACCTGTCCGTAACTCTCGCGAGTTTACATTCTGATGTCTGATTGGTCATCAGTATTGACCCTGAAGCAGGCGACGTTAAAAATTTGATCCGTGTGCACTTTTGTTTTGGAAGGAAGTTCAGCTTTTTACAATGATTATTACCAACACAGATAAGCTTCCATGATAATGTTTCAATTCATAATAGTAATTTATTCCCATCACAATGTATGGTATACATACTGCACTGAGGTATTCATCGCAGACATCCACGAGATGCGTGCAGTTCTCATTCGGTGGGGGTGGTGTGGTCGCAATGCAGTCATTCTTGTGAGCGAGTCCGTTCTCTACCAGGTACTCACAACCACACTCCTCCGGGTTGACCTCCGAACAATCATCGGTCTGATTGTTATTACAAGTCCCTGAAAAGAAGGAGCTTGCAGTTGAATCATCAAGGGTTCTTAATGTAAACGTAACAATATGCATTCACTAGCAGTTTCGTATTACATTTCCAACATGGTATGAGGTGGTTTTAGTATCATGTTCTACATCACTTAGAAATTAAGCCACAGGACTACAAGGATGCAAGTGAACCTACATGTATTCTCAAAAAAGAAATCAGTTCATCATCACCTTGATCCAGAGAAATAGGATATTTTTTTGAGGTTTCTAAATCTCGGAGGGCGTGGTTTAGTTTTTTTATTCATTGACAAGAGACATATGACCAGGCATTTTCCTTAGTTCTCACAGACATTGTAAAGTTAAAATCTGGCATGAAAAGCTAAGTCGATCGAGGGAAGTCTCATTGAAGTAATACTATGGTACTGATTTCCCCGACGGATACTACATATTTGGTTGATTTTCAACCAATTGCGCTTGGTACAGCCAAATGTGATTCTAGAATTTGAGTAAAGACTTTTAGACTAGTTTGAATCCTAGTCACTCTTCCTTTTTATAGGGCACCATCAATTTTCCTTTCGAGAACTTATCGTTGTAATACAATGGAATATTCGTTCAATACTCATACACGAATCAGTTCTTCCCAAGGTACATACTCTTGCCTCAGACTCTGTTTTCATTATGATTATTTCTTTAAATGTCAGCATTGTTAATTCTAAAATCGAGTACCAGGAAAAAAAGATTGATGAAGCCTAAAATCCAACACCGTGTCATAGAGGTGCACCTTGTAACCGTCTGGTCACAAAATTGACAAAATTCTAAAGAACAAATTTTACCTGCATGTGAAAGATATGTAACAGCCACTTTTCAGCAGCACATTTGTATGCATTACTATTAACTGTGCAAAAACAAGCTGCACAAGGTTCCCTGATTTAGAAAAAAACATGTTTGTATACAGTTCAATGATGCCATAAAATCCCTCCCTGAATGCACTGCAACTATATTTGTACACTGCTAATTATGATAAATTACAACAGTATTGATCTAACTTACCATGGGCAAAATGGTAAAAAAAACTACTTTTTGTATTGTCCTAATCCTACAACGTGCACATTTAAGACTGTTCAGTTGACCTACCGCAAAGACCATCTATGCCATAAGCTGCTAGGTCTCCTGGCTCTATTCGGATGGTGACCTTGTAGCCCAGGTTGCTGTACTGGACGAAGATTCCATATTGCTCGATCCAAAACCAGACATCGACATTCCCAAACTTTCGGATGGCTTCCACACCACCTACTCTGTAGGTACCCCATGCTGTTGGTGAGCCATCAATGTACATCTATGATCAAGAAAAAAAAAAGCTTTTAAGTTAGGAATATTAAGGTATAGTCAAAACTGTGACTAAAGTATTTAATTAACTTGCATGCATAAACACATTGTTCCTCAATCTATTGCTGTTAGAAGTTGATCATATCGATCAAATAGAATCTCCTATTCTATTTCGAATACTCGGTCAAAAGTCCTAAGCCCTAGTGGGACAGGAATGGCCAAAGAAAAAAAGCTATGCCTTTTTTTGTTAAAGCCTACACCGGCTGAGTATAGTTGTTTTGGAAAGGGTTGGCGCTACATAGCATTACTTTGTTGCTGGGCAGGATGTACATATAAAGCAATGTACGTATAAGATACGGGACTCTGCACTAGCGAATTTTGTAGTAGGGTCTTATATTTGGCATGTGGTACAAGCTTCCTCACTGTGAGTGACCGAACTGCTTTTTTCTTGATTTGTTTTTTCTCTCGAGCATGTCAGATGCATGCAACAAATCGCGGTAGAAAAACTGTCACAGATGTACGTACCCAGCTATACACCTGCATCGACCGCATGTCAGAAACCGAACACTCTTGCCCACTATCAAAGTAATATTATGGAGCGCCTCCATCTTCCACTTTGACTGAAATTATGTCGCCCTTACCGCAACTTTATACGACCCCTCCTCAAACGACTGTACGCAGTGGATGTAGCCTTCTACAGAGAATGCATATCATTTTTTTCGCCCGTTCTAAGAGGATTTCAGGGCCCGAAAGCTAAACCGAAGTCAGTCGGTATCCTCAGCTTAATAGTGGAGGCGACTATGCGAAGAATATGTATCATCGATCGTGTAATTTATATCATATCATATCATATCATATCATATCATATCATATCATATCATATCATATCATAGGAAAACAATTTGTAAACTTTTTACCTGAAGGTTTTGATGAACAACCTTGAATTCGTGCCCCCCGTAATGAAGGGTAATGGCGGATGTGCAGGTAACAACATCGTCTGGACCGTAGGGACTATTGTGGTAGAAGAAGTTAGCGTTGGGTAGAGTTCTGCAGTCGACATTGGTGCCAATGATAGAAAAGAGGTCGTTTGCAGTCGACTGGGAAAGGACGAAATCGCCAGCACCTTGGAATGGGAAATAACCTCCATCCATGCCCTGGTAGTGAGGGTCTCCCCAACCGATGCATTCACCTGAATAAGGGAATTGTTAATGGTACATCATCATTTTGTAGACCAGTCAAAAATTAAATCCAATTAACTCAACAATTAAGTCAAATGGCACAAAGAATTAATCAATTGTTGCTAGAATGTAAACATGAACATGGTTATTAATAGATGAAGCTGGCACTTTAGTTTTGTTGTTCTCTAAGTGAAGTATTGTCTATGTATATCCTAGGCTAGTACCAACCACTTGGCGTTGCCCACTAAATCATTTATTATTTTGTTTTGAAGAAAAAAAGAAAAAAAAGGTTCACAGGAATCATGCTTAGAGATTTAGTCAGGAAAAACAAAACTAAAAGTTACTTTAATAGTATATAGATTGTTACTGCAATGATAACTTTTTGCACTGAAGTTTCAAACAGCTATAAGCTAAGCATGTAGTCCATGTGACCGTACACCAACACTAAGTGTAATGTGGTTAAAACATTGGTCCAAAATACCAGAATATCAGGATACTATTTATAACCTTCCCTGGTACATGGCCTATCGTTTCCAGACCAGGCCTTTTAGCATGGTATCTGATGAGTTACAATGTAAGAAAAGTTCCCAGAAGAGCAAAAAGGATGTATTGTGATATCAACAGGAAAACTGACTGGAGAGAAATACAGTTCTGTGAATGACTATAGCCATGTCAAATATTTCTCTTCAACTGGTGAAAATATATGGGAAGGACCTTGATTAACATAATACATGTTTACTCACATCCACAAGCAAAGTGTGTACAGCATCCGTCGCTGAAATATAGCGGAATCTTGCCATTTTGACAGAGACCACCAAGAAGGGGTGGACATTCAGGCTCGTCGACAACAATCTCACCACAGTCTGAGCAGGTGTATGTAAAGCAATTCTGAACAGTCCATGTGGTGCCAACCTAAATGGCAAAAATAGAATGATAAGTATAAAATGATCTCCAAGCAGAATTATCGGTGAAGTGACTGTATCCAAAAGGCCAAACCAGCATGCAATTGGTCAAAGGGAATCTGCCTTGAGTCGTAATTGAATTTTTATTATGCAGGTTTCAATCAACTATATTAAAGATATAGTTCATTTTGCTGTTTGCCAAGTGGTTGCATTTTTCTCTCTTCTCTAACAGCTCTTGCACAGACAGCTGAGCTGGGTAATCGTTACAGGCAGTCTCCATAAGCACCGCTGCTGTCTTTGGGACATTTTGCATACTGTTGACAAGAAAGATGTTTGGGGGTATTTGAAACAAAAGACCACTGACAGTTCCTACTAACATTGCGGTTCTGAAAGGACAATGTGGGTAGGGTAAATTGCAATTGTAGCCATGTGCTCTCTGTGTATCACCGTATCCAAGTTAACAATCATGATTCGCATTCATTATACTTCTGGAACATAAATCGATTATTCATGTATTGATGCGTTTGTACTTTTACACTAAAATGCTGTCACTCAGGGATTAATGTTGTTTGTGATGCTTGGGCATGTAGATTGTATATATTATATATAACAATAAGGCATAGGATGATATATATACTGGAAGCAACATAATCACAAGAGTTGTGCAAGCATACTGATGCTCCAAAGATAAACGGGCCATTGAAAAAAACTTTAGTATAAATTGTATGGCGATATAATTCATGCAATTAAGCTTATATAAAATCAGAGCAAAACCATTTCTTACCGGTATAAAGAGAACGAAATGTCCTATTATCTGCGCAAGCGCTACAATTGCTTCGGCAGGCAGGTGTAAGACGTTACAGGTATCGGCACAAGTGGTTGTGGGTGCCACAGTTGTAGGTACTAATGTTGTGGGTCCCGGAGTGGTTGGTGCTTCTGTGGTTGGTGCTGCAGTGGTTGGTGGTGCTGCAGTAGTTGTGGGTGGTGCTGCAGTAGTTGTGGGTGGTGCTGCAGTAGTTGTGGGTGGTGCTGCAGTTGTTGTGGGTGGTGCTGCAGTAGTTGTGGGTGGTGCTGAAGTAGTTGTGGGTGGTGCTGCAGTAGTGGTGGGTGGTGCTGCAGTGGTGGTTGGTGGTGCTGCAGTAGTTGTGGGTGGTGCGGTTGTTGTGGGTGGTCTTGTCGTTGGCCTTAAGGTTGTGACGCAGTGAGGCGGAAGCTCACAGCACTTAACCTTGATTTGATAGTCCTTGCATAAACTGCAATTAAATTGATTTAAAAATGATTACAAGTAAGTTTAGAACCTGAATGATGTAAGAAAACTGAAATCTATTTGAAGGAGAGAGTTTTTTGGACCCAATCCTTACGTTACCTTACTACGGTCCATTGAGGTAATGAATCAGCTTTTGTGTAAGTGTAAGTTGTTTTACTTTTATTCAACCAAAGAGTTGAATTAAAACGATGTTTTCTGACAATATTCACTCCATACAGGCACCTGTCATTTCTACCTGGTGGACATGTTTTTTGGTTGCAAGTTTGCTTTTTCCGAAGACTGTCTTTTTGAAAGAGAAATTTAAGGTTATTCACCGGACTCAAATCTTTGTTTAGTGTCTTTATAATCACATAACAGATACGAATTTAAGATTTTGACAGTACTGAAAAGAAAGCAGGCACCAATCACGTACCGTAACCTGCAGGGTTGTGTTGCGTAAGTAGGGGTTTTGGCTGAGTTGAAATCCGCTGGTAATAAAGCTACCGATCTTGTGCCCTTGGAAAAGGCCTTGCGGCCAAAATACGTTTGCCACTTCAATCATATGGAAACGAGTACCTAGCTTTGAGTAGGGCCGCCCTCCGAATAGGACGTTAAATGGGGGGGGGGGGGGGGGGGGGGGGCGGAGCCATTTTTATCAAGTTTTTACATTCAAACTTTATCAAAATTAACAGTCTGAGGCAGTAAGCGTTGTTTACATGACAATAGGATACTCCACCAAACAGATTGATAGCGAAATAGGCCATTGTTTTGAGTATTGTTCATTCACAATTAGGTTCAGCTTCAGGTCCGGACCTTGACCTGATCCTCTGGACCTGAACCGGACATGTACCTGAACTTTCTATACCTGTACCCACCCCAGGATGGATAAAACCTTACAGTCTGGTCTCTGGGCTGACATCTTGAGAACGGATAGTCACCTGTTATCATGTCAATCCTTCCACAAATGTGGTGGACCTCAATGCATAAATAAAATGAGTAAAACTACAAGTTGATTCCTACGGTGTCTGCTAGACATCTTTCCAGCAATTCAGATCATAATGTGTAAAATTCTGCTGTCTGCCTCGAAATATTTAAATGTCTGCCTTTAAGTTAAAACAATTTAGAAGAGACAAGTATGAATAATTAGAAAAAAGACTGTCATTCTAGATTAGGCAATGCACGTTTTGACAAGTATACATACTAAAACAAAGTATCAAAACGTGCATTGTCTATTTAGAAACGTAATGAAACCCTGGAAATGGTTCTTACCCAGCGGTTCGATACATGGCCGTGCAGTACAATCCGTTGTTAACGTCACATGTGAGCCCTGGTCCAGTACTGATGGCCAAACCGGGTGCATTTACATCCTGACACTTAATATCGCTTGGGGTTTCGCAGAAATCATACGTCGTGCGGAGGTTTGAATAAGTCTCGTCATCATCAGGATCTAGAAACATTGAAAAACAGATATTATGTTATCTCTAATACATCCATTGCTTTAAGCAGTATTCTCACTGATAAAATATAATAATCATAAAATTTTTGACTTTCTTTGGGTATGAACAGAGATGTCCACAATTAAATCCTTTATCTACAACTGATCTAGAAAAATGGGAAAAACAGTTAAGTTATCTCTGATATGTCCATTGCTTTTAGCAATATCCTCACTTATAAAATAAAATGATCAGGAAATGTTTTTTCTAGACTTTTTCTTCGTGTATGAAGAGAAATGTCTATTATCTAACCCTTAATTTTATCTACAATTGATCCAGAAAAATGAAAAAAGAAACAGTTATTTCCAATTCATCCATTGCTTTTAGCAATATCCTCAATTATACAATAAAATGATCATGATTATGTTTTTTCTAGACTTTCTTCAGATATGAGAAGAAATATCTACAATTCAATCCTTCATTTAAAGTTATTAAGAAGTTATCTCTCATACAGGCTACTTTTGCTTTTAGCAATTTTCTTACTTAAAAATGATAATATTGTTTTTGTACACTGAGTTTCTTCGGGTATGAACAGAAATGTCTACAATTTAGCGTTTTACCTACAAACTTTACCAGTGGATTTTAGTACGTCTCATAAAACTAAAGACTCAAACCCGTCGAATAGGATATTCCGAGAGTCATTTTTTTTTGGTTCGAGATTACATGACAGAATGTCTACCAAACCTACATTTAAATCATCACTACATGCACAGAGGCATGCAGTTCTGTTGAAAGGTAAACGGAAAGTACAATTTTACTTTTCAGTTCACTTTCAAGACGGTGTGAGACTGCATACTATTACAATAAAATGGTATTTATCTAATGCCAAGATAAGAAAATAACCTGGTGTGTGTGAATTCATAAAGTCGGTCCAGTAACACACAGGAACACAGTATGCTGTGGTTGTAGGTGCTGCAGTGGTTGGTGCAGCCGTGGTTGGTGCTTCAGTGGTTGGCGCTGCTGTGGTTGGTGCTGCAGTTGTGGTTGGTGGTGCTGCAGTAGTTGTGGGTGGTGCTGCAGTAGTTGTGGGTGGTGCTGCAGTAGTTGTGGGTGGTGCTGCAGTAGTTGTGGGTGGTGCTGCAGTTGTTGTGGGTGGTGCTGCAGTTGTGGGTGGTGCAGTTGTTGTACATTGTGGCATTGGATAAGAACATTCGTATCTGACTTGCCAGTTGTCACAACTGTAGGGAAAATTTAAAACTGATGGTCAGTAATTGTATCTTCTTACAACGGGTAATTCAAAGTCACAAAAGAAATTAGAACTTGTTAATACAGATCTGTCTCTTCGACCTTTCGCCTCGCTGAATTTGGATATTGGAACTGAAAGTATTCAACTGATGAAATAGAGTTTTCTTTGGGCTGCATATGGAAAGACTATTAACATTACATTTGCATGCCAATCATATTGTCGCCAAATAATCTAGCACTTTTGATAAGGCACACATGGGCCAAGTCCTCTGTTTGGTCGCTGTATGCACAATTGTCATATTGTACAGTAGCACAGTGCTGTCCACCACCTATAGGAAACATTTCTATTCAAGCTCTAAACGAATCAAACCCTGTATATTATTGCTGAAATGCCCATTAGACATGCCTGCTAGATAACAGGCCTGATAGATACATTGTAGATCGGGGTTGGCCCATGGTAAGATTAAGACTCGTCATCAGCTCGTTTAATATATTTTTGGTAGAATTCTTGTCAGCCCGAAAACATCCCATCGTTACTGCCCATTGAACGTACACAAATTCAATTAGATCATTCAATTTCTACAGTTTTAAACTACATAAGCTAAACACACAAAAAAAGCAAACCTTCTTCTACCGTGCCATCATGTATGGAACACCATATCATCAAACCCCCAATCATAAACTTGAAAAGGGCAATCCAACATTTGTTAAATCATTTTGTCGCCAAATAATCTAGCACTTTTGATAAGGCACACATTTAAGATTGTGTAACTATGTTCTTTTATCTGTAATTTGTGTTTGATTGTGTATCTTATTATACTAAGACTAGCCCTTAATAGGAATGAAATAAAGTGAATCTCTTTTCCAAATTAGCTAGAATAGATATTGTTCTAGTAACGCTACATACTAGTATACTGGCCTCAAACACATTGTTTCAATGAGCACCAGTGAGTAGATGGATTATGATATTACATAATATAAGACTTACTTGTAGTCACATTGAGCACCATCCTCTAAGGTGCACGTAAGGCCATCTGACCCCACCCCTCCATTCTCCAGTATTTCACCGGTGTTTAGGTTTTGACACTCAATATCTATGGGATTTTCACAGATGTCATATCCGTCATCTCGTGCTGACTCATCGTCTTCATCCTCTGGACCTGGTGCTGTAATTTGAACCACAAGTTAACATGTTAGGCACAGCGAGTAATGTTTATCGCCTTTGATTTATTTGCTATTATTTTAGAATGCAATCTTTATTATTTCATAGATCACAAAATGTAAACATTATATCAAGTTAAATCATATTGACTTTTTGGAATGACAGTAATTGAAAACATATTGTCTCGTTACAACTTCCATTGTAAACTGGTTTTCTCAAAGAATAAGGAAGCACATACTTCCTGTTTCCTCGCAAATAACTTGAGTAGCTTCGTCACAAGATGCAGCAGTGAGTTGTCCATTCATCATCATCAGGCATGGTGTGGAAGAGCTTCCATCTGGCGCATTTCTAAAAATAATAGCATACAGTAACGTTCGTTGAGGAACTCTTGCAGCAACGAAGTTAACCTATCTAAACGTTTACCTGCTAATTGATATTTACATTGATACCAATATAGTGCGGAAGTTCGGGACTCACTAACAAAAAGAGTGTCATGCATTCTTGTTGTATTGAATGATCTTTTGACGGTATCTTTCAATTGTTTCATAACACAATCAATTGTATCTTGTTTTTAAGTAAATTGCCACAAAGAGTTGCATTTTTTGCTACTCTGTAATGTGAAGAAACACTTCGTATATAGATTTTGTGGCATATCAAAGACATAATCAGTGTAGAAAGATAGTTACTGTCATGTTTACATGAAATATAGTTCCTACTTGCTCATTATCTTTTTTTACATATGTCATGATCATATCATTCTTTGTAACAAGATAGCTAAGGTAATATAGAATTAAGTTTACCCGCGGAAACAGCTCATTTGTAAAGTTTGAAATCTTACAGTAGGTCCAGCATGTCAGCAGGTGAACCGTCCTCAAAAAGCCAGGCACTGTCAACTGTTGACCATTGTGCGTTAATGTAGAAAGTGTCATCTCCAAATTGGTCCATTATAAATCCCTATAACAGAAGACAACAATTTGATCTCTTTAAAATCCGACGTAGATTGATGTTATCAATAAGCCCAATACACGACCCCGTAAGAGAGACCAATACCGACTGCCCCAAAAAATTGATCTGTTTTTGACGTCACACTTCTGCTTAGGTCACCTGACATAGGCTTCGTGTCACTTCAATTTGGAAAGGGTCAGAAGACTGAGACTTACAGCATATTGGTCAGTGCTTTACATGGTGGACATAAATAACATATTTTACTATGTCCATTACCGTCGCAGATGAATCTTAATGAGACTAACTTGATAAAGAAAGAAAGAAAGATTCTTTTGACACAATAATACACAACATTTCAAAATGCTATGCTTCAACTTTAATTCAAGACAATTGTGGTGTACTTACCACTTCATCCGCAGATGAAAGAGTCACCACGAAGCCACCGTTAGCAGCACAGTATATATTTGCATCAGTATAGTTATCTGCATCAGTTGGTCCAATCTCATAGCAGGACAGTCCTAGCGAAAGTTCCACACCATCCTCGCATACTGGGTAGTAAAAACATTCCAGTGGTAAAAGTATTGTATGCTTAATCAGTGACAATTAAGCAAAATATACATTTACTACATCAATTGTGGCTAAACATCCAGGTAATAAGCAAAAAAAGCTTTGTTATCTTTCGTCTGTGTCACTAACGAAAGATAACAGATGTTATCTAAAGCATCTGACCGTTTCCAAAATCATGTCTCGTTGCTTGAGTAATTGCTATTTGGCGTATCATTATTACGTTTTTACAAAAATGTAATACCAATCCTTGCCTACTGTTCTAAGAGGAAACTGACTGAAATACAGTTGATTATATTCACGTATCGCACTATGTACCAAAATAAAAAGAGGCATGACAATCATAGGAGGTATGTTATCATTACAACATTTAGCTTTACATTTGACGATATATTATAATTCCTGTAATCAACAATAACGAAATTGTTCTACCTGTAGGAGGGCAGTGTGTATCAATCCATTCAGACCATTCAAGTATAGGTTCACATATTGTGGTGGGTGGTGCTGCAGTGGTTGTGGGTGCTGCTGTGGTCGGTGCCGCAGTTGTTGGGGCTGCAGTGGTGGGTGCTGCTGTGGTCGGTGCCGCAGTTGTGGGTGCTGCAGTTGTGGGTGCTGCTGTGGTCGGTGCCGCAGTTGTGGGTGCTGCTGTGGTCGGTGCCGCAGTTGTGGGTGCTGCTGTGGTCGGTGCTGCTGTGGTCGGTGCCGCAGTTGTGGGTGCTGCTGTGGTCGGTGCCGCAGTTGTGGGTGCTGCAGTTGTGGGTGCTGCTGTGGTCGGTGCCGCAGTTGTGGGTGCTGCAGTTGTGGGTGCTGCTGTGGTCGGTGCCGCAGTTGTGGGTGCTGCTGTGGTCGGTGCCACAGTTGTGGGGGCTGCAGTGGTGGGTGCTGCTGTGGTCGGTGCCGAAGTTGTGGGTGCTGCTGTTGTGGGTGCTGCTGTTGTGGGTGGTGCAGTTGTTGTACATTGTGGCATTGGATAGGAACATTCGTATCTGACTTGCCAGTTGTCACAGCTGTAGGGAAAAAATGAAAGCAGATCGTCAGTAATTTGTATTCCTTACAACGGGTAATTCAAAGTTTCATTCAGAACTGTCTCTTCGACCTTTCACCTCGCTAAATTTTGATATCGGAACAGAAGGTATTCGGCAGGTGAAATAGAGTTTTCTTGGTCTGCATATGGTTATTTACATGGCATTTGCATTTTATTGTTGCCAAATAATCTAGCCCTTTGAGAAGGCAAGAGTGGGACACGTTCTCTGTATGGTCGCTATATACGCAATTGTCTTATCATACAGTAGCGCAGTACTGTCTAACAACTATAGGAAACATGTCTGAGTCAAACATTTGAAAGCTCAAAACAGATCAAAGCCTGCAGATTGTTGTTGAAATGCCCATTGGACACGCCTGTTAGATAACAGGTCTGATAGATACATTGTAGATCGGGGTTGGCCCATGGTATTCGTCATCATCACGTTAACTCTTGTCAGTCATGAGCCCCAAACATTTACAGTAACATCGTTTTTTAACACTCAACTTACACATATTTAAGTAGATTATTCAGCTCCTACAGTTTCAAACCGAAGCTAAACACAAACTAACCTTCTTCAACCCATCATTTATGGAACACCCTACCACCAAACTCTAAATCTCTGTCCAATATCTTAAACTTCAAAAGTGCTATTCACCATTTGTTAAATCTTTTTGATAGTTTGTCATCTTAATATTTCGTGTTTATGATTGTGTATTACTATGTTCTTTTATTTGATTGTGTATATTGTTAAAATCTTCAGAGTCTAGCCCTTAATAGGGATAACGGGTATAGCAATAAAGGAACGAAACTAAAGTGAATTTTTCCAATTAGCTAAAATTGATTATGTTTAGTAACGCTACAGATACTGGCTTAAAACACATTGTTTCCGTGAGCACCAGTGAGTAGATGGATTATGATATTACATAATATAAGACTTACTTGTAGTCACATTGAGCACCATCCTCTAAGGTGCACGTAAGGCCATCTGACCCCACCCCTCCATTCTCCAGTATTTCACCGGTGTTTAGGTTTTGACACTCAATATCTATGGGATTTTCGCAGATGTCATATCCTTCATCTCGTGCTGACTCATCGTCTTCATCCTCCGGACCTGGTGCTGTAATTTGAATCGCAAGTTAACATGTTAGGCATGTCGAGTAGTGTTTATCACCCTTTGATTTATTTGCTGTTATTTTAGAATGTAATATTTTTTATAACTCCCAAAATGTAAATATTATATCATAACAGGTATTCAATGACAATTATTGAAAACATATAGTCATGTTACGACATAAATTGAAAATCCGATGAATACTGGCTTTCTAATAGAATACTTTAGAACATACTTCCTGTGCTCTCGCAAATGACTTGAGTAGCAATGTCACAAGATTCAGCAGTGAGTTCTCCATCCATCATCATCAGGCATGGCGTGGAAGAGCTTCCATCTGGCACATCTCTACAACAATACATGTATAGTGTACCATAATGTTTGTTGAGGAGCTCTTACAGCAACAAAGTTAACTTATCTGAACGGTAACTTGCCATAGTGTGTAAGTGTGCGACTAACAAAAAGAGTGGCAACATTCTTGTTGCATGAAATTATGACGGTATCCTTCAATTTTTCTTGTTTTGAAGTGCATTGCCACAAAGGCTTGCATTTTTTGCAAATCTGTAATAAGAAGATACACTGCCTACATAGATTTTGTAGCATATCAAGAATGATAGTCATGTTTACCTGAACCTGGTCTAACAAATTAATATAGTCCTACTTCCTCATATTCTTTTTTAAAATATGTCATGACTTTATCATTCTTTATAATACTTCGAATGCAAAGATCATAAATACTGTATTTTTAAATTAACCCTTAAAAACAGCTCAGTTGTAAATAGTTTGACAGATTTGAAATCTTACAGCAGCTCCAAGATGTCAGCAGGGGAACCGTCCTCCAAAAGCCATTTGTTGTCACTTGTTGACCATTGTGCATTTATATAGAATGTGTCATCACCAAACTCCTCCATTAAATATACCTATAACAGAGAACAACAATTTGAACGCTTTTTACAAAATTTCACGTAGATTGATGTTATCAATAAGCCAACACACCGCCGCGTTAGAGAGACGAGGACCAGTACCGACTGTCCAACACATTTGATCCATTTTTGACGTCACAATTCTGTTTAGGTCACCTGGCTTCGGGTTACTTCAATTTGGAAGGGGCATGTTGGTCAGTGCTTTACATGGTGAACATAAATAACATAATTTTACTATGTCAATTACTGTCGCAGATGAACCTTAATTAGACTAACTTGATTCTATTTAACACATGGGCAAAAGTAACAAAACATAACATTTCAAAATGCTATGCTTCAACTGTAAGGCAATACAAATGTGGTGTACTTACCACTTCATCCTGAGATGAAAGAGTCACCACGACACCACCATTAGCATCACAGTATGCACTTGCATCAGAATAGTTATCTTCATCAGTGGGTCCAGTCTCATAGCAGGACTCTCCTAGCGAATGTTCCACACCATCCTCGCATACTGGGTAGTAAAAACATTCCAGCGTTGAAATTATTGTACGCTTAATTAGTGACAATTAAGCAAATGCATTACTATGACAATGGTGGGTAAACATCTAGGTAATAAGATAAACAAAAAGCTTCGTTACCTTTCATCAGTGTCACTGACCGTTTCCAAAATCACATCCAGTTGCTTGAGTTATTACTGTTTGGCATATTATTGTTATTACATTTTGATCAAAATGTATAATTTCAGTCATTTCCTACCACTACCAAAGAAAACTGACTGAAATTCTATTGATCATTTTGAAATATCCTATACAAGGTACCAATATAAAGGTAGGCATGACAAAGTGAAGAAAAAACAATCATAGGAAGTATGTCATGATTACTACATCTATCTAGTTTTACATTTGTACATTATGGTCCCGTCATCAACAAAAACAAAATTGTTATACCTGTAGGATTGTTCGTATCAATCCATTCTGACCATTCAAGTATAGGTTCACATATTGTGGTGGGTGGTGCTGCAGTGGTTGTGGGTGCTGCTGTGGTCGGTGCCGCAGTTGTGGGTGCTGCAGTTGTGGGTGCTGCTGTGGTCGGTGCCGCAGTTGTGGGTGCTGCTGTGGTCGGTGCCACAGTTGTGGGGGCTGCAGTGGTGGGTGCTGCTGTGGTCGGTGCCGAAGTTGTGGGTGCTGCTGTTGTGGGTGGTGCAGTTGTTGTACATTGTGGCATTGGATAGGAACATTCGTATCTGACTTGCCAGTTGTCACAGCTGTAGGGAAAAATGAAAGCAGATCGTCAGTAATTTGTATTCCTTACAACGGGTAATTCAAAGTTTCATTCAGAACTGTCTCTTCGACCTTTCACCTCGCTAAATTTTGATATCGGAACAGAAGGTATTCGGCAGGTGAAATAGAGTTTTCTTGGTCTGCATATGGTTATTTACATGGCATTTGCATTTTATTGTTGCCAAATAATCTAGCCCTTTGAGAAGGCAAGAGTGGGACACGTTCTCTGTATGGTCGCTATATACGCAATTGTCTTATCATACAGTAGCGCAGTACTGTCTAACAACTATAGGAAACATGTCTGAGTCAAACATTTGAAAGCTCCAAACAGATCAAAGCCTGCAGATTGTTGTTGAAATGCCCATTGGACACGCCTGTTAGATAACAGGTCTGATAGATACATTGTAGATCGGGGTTGGCCCATGGTATTCGTCATCATCAGACATCACGTTAACTCTTGTCAGTCATGAGCCCCCAAACATTTACAGTAACATCGTTTTTTAACACTCAACTTACACATATTTAAGTAGATTATTCAGCTCCTACAGTTTCAAACCGAAGCTAAACACAAACTAACCTTCTTCAACCCATCATTTATGGAACACCCTACCACCAAACTCTAAATCTCTGTCCAATATCTTAAACTTCAAAAGTGCTATTCACCATTTGTTAAATCTTTTTGATAGTTTGTCATCTTAATATTTTGTGTTTATGATTGTGTATTACTATGTTCTTTTATTTGATTGTGTATATTGTTAAAATCTTCAGAGTCTAGCCCTTAATAGGGATAACGGGTATAGCAATAAAGGAACGAAACTAAAGTGAATTTTTCCAATTAGCTAAAATTGATTATGTTTAGTAACGCTACAGATACTGGCTTAAAACACATTGTTTCCGTGAGCACCAGTGAGTAGATGGATTATGATATTACATAATATAAGACTTACTTGTAGTCACATTGAGCACCATCCTCTAAGGTGCACGTAAGGCCATCTGACCCCACCCCTCCATTCTCCAGTATTTCACCGGTGTTTAGGTTTTGACACTCAATATCTATGGGATTTTCGCAGATGTCATATCCTTCATCTCGTGCTGACTCATCGTCTTCATCCTCCGGACCTGGTGCTGTAATTTGAATCGCAAGTTAACATGTTAGGCATGTCGAGTAGTGTTTATCACCCTTTGATTTATTTGCTGTTATTTTAGAATGTAATATTTTTTTATAACTCCCAAAATGTAAATATTATATCATAACAGGTATTCAATGACAATTATTGAAAACATATAGTCATGTTACGACATAAATTGAAAATCCGATGAATACTGGCTTTCTAATAGAATACTTTAGAACATACTTCCTGTGCTCTCGCAAATGACTTGAGTAGCAATGTCACAAGATTCAGCAGTGAGTTCTCCATCCATCATCATCAGGCATGGCGTGGAAGAGCTTCCATCTGGCACATCTCTACAACAATACATGTATAGTGTACCATAATGTTTGTTGAGGAGCTCTTACAGCAACAAAGTTAACTTATCTGAACGGTAACTTGCCATAGTGTGTAAGTGTGCGACTAACAAAAAGAGTGGCAACATTCTTGTTGCATGAAATTATGACGGTATCCTTCAATTTTTCTTGTTTTGAAGTGCATTGCCACAAAGGCTTGCATTTTTTGCAAATCTGTAATAAGAAGATACACTGCCTACATAGATTTTGTAGCATATCAAGAATGATAGTCATGTTTACCTGAACCTGGTCTAACAAATTAATATAGTCCTACTTCCTTATATTCTTTTTTAAAATATGTCATGACTTTATCATTCTTTATAATACTTCGAATGCAAAGATCATAAATACTGTATTTTTAAATTAACCCTTAAAAACAGCTCAGTTGTAAATAGTTTGACAGATTTGAAATCTTACAGCAGCTCCAAGATGTCAGCAGGGGAACCGTCCTCCAAAAGCCATTTGTTGTCACTTGTTGACCATTGTGCATTTATATAGAATGTGTCATCACCAAACTCCTCCATTAAATATACCTATAACAGAGAACAACAATTTGAACGCTTTTTACAAAATTTCACGTAGATTGATGTTATCAATAAGCCAACACACCGCCGCGTTAGAGAGACGAGGACCAGTACCGACTGTCCAACACATTTGATCCATTTTTGACGTCACAATTCTGTTTAGGTCACCTGGCTTCGGGTTACTTCAATTTGGAAGGGGCATGTTGGTCAGTGCTTTACATGGTGAACATAAATAACATAATTTTACTATGTCAATTACTGTCGCAGATGAACCTTAATTAGACTAACTTGATTCTATTTAACACATGGGCAAAAGTAACAAAACATAACATTTCAAAATGCTATGCTTCAACTGTAAGGCAATACAAATGTGGTGTACTTACCACTTCATCCTGAGATGAAAGAGTCACCACGACACCACCATTAGCATCACAGTATGCACTTGCATCAGAATAG
The DNA here is from genome assembly GCA_019207045.1 of Branchiostoma floridae x Branchiostoma belcheri. Classification (NCBI taxonomy): domain Eukaryota; kingdom Metazoa; phylum Chordata; class Leptocardii; order Amphioxiformes; family Branchiostomatidae; genus Branchiostoma; species Branchiostoma floridae x Branchiostoma belcheri. The sequence goes on from CM033040.1 coordinate 10,467,588, forward strand.
TTATCTTCATCAGTGGGTCCAGTCTCATAGCAGGACTCTCCTAGCGAATGTTCCACACCATCCTCGCATACTGGGTAGTAAAAACATTCCAGCGTTGAAATTATTGTACGCTTAATTAGTGACAATTAAGCAAATGCATTACTATGACAATGGTGGGTAAACATCTAGGTAATAAGATAAACAAAAAGCTTCGTTACCTTTCATCAGTGTCACTGACCGTTTCCAAATCACATCCAGTTGCTTGAGTTATTACTGTTTGGCATATTATTGTTATTACATTTTGATCAAAATGTATAATTTCAGTCATTTCCTACCACTACCAAAGAAAACTGACTGAAATTCTATTGATCATTTTGAAATATCCTATACAAGGTACCAATATAAAGGTAGGCATGACAAAGTGAAGAAAAAACAATCATAGGAAGTATGTCATGATTACTACATCTATCTAGTTTTACATTTGTACATTATGGTCCCGTCATCAACAAAAACAAAATTGTTATACCTGTAGGATTGTTCGTATCAATCCATTCTGACCATTCAAGTATAGGTTCACATATTGTGGTGGGTGGTGCTGCAGTGGTTGTGGGTGCTGCTGTGGTCGGTGCCGCAGTTGTGGGTGCTGCAGTTGTGGGTGCTGCTGTGGTCGGTGCCGCAGTTGTGGGTGCTGCTGTGGTCGGTGCCACAGTTGTGGGGGCTGCAGTGGTGGGTGCTGCTGTGGTCGGTGCCGAAGTTGTGGGTGCTGCTGTTGTGGGTGGTGCAGTTGTTGTACATTGTGGCATTGGATAGGAACATTCGTATCTGACTTGCCAGTTGTCACAGCTGTAGGGAAAAATGAAAGCAGATCGTCAGTAATTTGTATTCCTTACAACGGGTAATTCAAAGTTTCATTCAGAACTGTCTCTTCGACCTTTCACCTCGCTAAATTTTGATATCGGAACAGAAGGTATTCGGCAGGTGAAATAGAGTTTTCTTGGTCTGCATATGGTTATTTACATGGCATTTGCATTTTATTGTTGCCAAATAATCTAGCCCTTTGAGAAGGCAAGAGTGGGACACGTTCTCTGTATGGTCGCTATATACGCAATTGTCTTATCATACAGTAGCGCAGTACTGTCTAACAACTATAGGAAACATGTCTGAGTCAAACATTTGAAAGCTCCAAACAGATCAAAGCCTGCAGATTGTTGTTGAAATGCCCATTGGACACGCCTGTTAGATAACAGGTCTGATAGATACATTGTAGATCGGGGTTGGCCCATGGTATTCGTCATCATCAGACATCACGTTAACTCTTGTCAGTCATGAGCCCCCAAACATTTACAGTAACATCGTTTTTTAACACTCAACTTACACATATTTAAGTAGATTATTCAGCTCCTACAGTTTCAAACCGAAGCTAAACACAAACTAACCTTCTTCAACCCATCATTTATGGAACACCCTACCACCAAACTCTAAATCTCTGTCCAATATCTTAAACTTCAAAAGTGCTATTCACCATTTGTTAAATCTTTTTGATAGTTTGTCATCTTAATATTTTGTGTTTATGATTGTGTATTACTATGTTCTTTTATTTGATTGTGTATATTGTTAAAATCTTCAGAGTCTAGCCCTTAATAGGGATAACGGGTATAGCAATAAAGGAACGAAACTAAAGTGAATTTTTCCAATTAGCTAAAATTGATATGTTAGTAACGCTACAGATACTGGCTTAAAACACATTGTTTCCGTGAGCACCAGTGAGTAGATGGATTATGATATTACATAATATAAGACTTACTTGTAGTCACATTGAGCACCATCCTCTAAGGTGCACGTAAGGCCATCTGACCCCACCCCTCCATTCTCCAGTATTTCACCGGTGTTTAGGTTTTGACACTCAATATCTATGGGATTTTCGCAGATGTCATATCCTTCATCTCGTGCTGACTCATCGTCTTCATCCTCCGGACCTGGTGCTGTAATTTGAATCGCAAGTTAACATGTTAGGCATGTCGAGTAGTGTTTATCACCCTTTGATTTATTTGCTGTTATTTTAGAATGTAATATTTTTTTATAACTCCCAAAATGTAAATATTATATCATAACAGGTATTCAATGACAATTATTGAAAACATATAGTCATGTTACGACATAAATTGAAAATCCGATGAATACTGGCTTTCTAATAGAATACTTTAGAACATACTTCCTGTGCTCTCGCAAATGACTTGAGTAGCAATGTCACAAGATTCAGCAGTGAGTTCTCCATCCATCATCATCAGGCATGGCGTGGAAGAGCTTCCATCTGGCACATCTCTACAACAATACATGTATAGTGTACCATAATGTTTGTTGAGGAGCTCTTACAGCAACAAAGTTAACTTATCTGAACGGTAACTTGCCATAGTGTGTAAGTGTGCGACTAACAAAAAGAGTGGCAACATTCTTGTTGCATGAAATTATGACGGTATCCTTCAATTTTTCTTGTTTTGAAGTGCATTGCCACAAAGGCTTGCATTTTTTGCAAATCTGTAATAAGAAGATACACTGCCTACATAGATTTTGTAGCATATCAAGAATGATAGTCATGTTTACCTGAACCTGGTCTAACAAATTAATATAGTCCTACTTCCTTATATTCTTTTTTAAAATATGTCATGACTTTATCATTCTTTATAATACTTCGAATGCAAAGATCATAAATACTGTATTTTTAAATTAACCCTTAAAAACAGCTCAGTTGTAAATAGTTTGACAGATTTGAAATCTTACAGCAGCTCCAAGATGTCAGCAGGGGAACCGTCCTCCAAAAGCCATTTGTTGTCACTTGTTGACCATTGTGCATTTATATAGAATGTGTCATCACCAAACTCCTCCATTAAATATACCTATAACAGAGAACAACAATTTGAACGCTTTTTACAAAATTTCACGTAGATTGATGTTATCAATAAGCCAACACACCGCCGCGTTAGAGAGACGAGGACCAGTACCGACTGTCCAACACATTTGATCCATTTTTGACGTCACAATTCTGTTTAGGTCACCTGGCTTCGGGTTACTTCAATTTGGAAGGGGCATGTTGGTCAGTGCTTTACATGGTGAACATAAATAACATAATTTTACTATGTCAATTACTGTCGCAGATGAACCTTAGACTAACTTGATTCTATTTAACACATGGGCAAAAGTAACAAAACATAACATTTCAAAATGCTATGCTTCAACTGTAAGGCAATACAAATGTGGTGTACTTACCACTTCATCCTGAGATGAAAGAGTCACCACGACACCACCATTAGCATCACAGTATGCACTTGCATCAGAATAGTTATCTTCATCAGTGGGTCCAGTCTCATAGCAGGACTCTCCTAGCGAATGTTCCACACCATCCTCGCATACTGGGTAGTAAAAACATTCCAGCGTTGAAATTATTGTACGCTTAATTAGTGACAATTAAGCAAATGCATTACTATGACAATGGTGGGTAAACATCTAGGTAATAAGATAAACAAAAAGCTTCGTTACCTTTCATCAGTGTCACTGACCGTTTCCAAAATCACATCCAGTTGCTTGAGTTATTACTGTTTGGCATATTATTGTTATTACATTTTGATCAAAATGTATAATTTCAGTCATTTCCTACCACTACCAAAGAAAACTGACTGAAATTCTATTGATCATTTTGAAATATCCTATACAAGGTACCAATATAAAGGTAGGCATGACAAAGTGAAGAAAAAACAATCATAGGAAGTATGTCATGATTACTACATCTATCTAGTTTTACATTTGTACATTATGGTCCCGTCATCAACAAAAACAAAATTGTTATACCTGTAGGATTGTTCGTATCAATCCATTCTGACCATTCAAGTATAGGTTCACATATTGTGGTGGGTGGTGCTGCAGTGGTTGTGGGTGCTGCTGTGGTCGGTGCCGCAGTTGTGGGTGCTGCAGTTGTGGGTGCTGCTGTGGTCGGTGCCGCAGTTGTGGGTGCTGCTGTGGTCGGTGCCACAGTTGTGGGGGCTGCAGTGGTGGGTGCTGCTGTGGTCGGTGCCGAAGTTGTGGGTGCTGCTGTTGTGGGTGGTGCAGTTGTTGTACATTGTGGCATTGGATAGGAACATTCGTATCTGACTTGCCAGTTGTCACAGCTGTAGGGAAAAATGAAAGCAGATCGTCAGTAATTTGTATTCCTTACAACGGGTAATTCAAAGTTTCATTCAGAACTGTCTCTTCGACCTTTCACCTCGCTAAATTTTGATATCGGAACAGAAGGTATTCGGCAGGTGAAATAGAGTTTTCTTGGTCTGCATATGGTTATTTACATGGCATTTGCATTTTATTGTTGCCAAATAATCTAGCCCTTTGAGAAGGCAAGAGTGGGACACGTTCTCTGTATGGTCGCTATATACGCAATTGTCTTATCATACAGTAGCGCAGTACTGTCTAACAACTATAGGAAACATGTCTGAGTCAAACATTTGAAAGCTCCAAACAGATCAAAGCCTGCAGATTGTTGTTGAAATGCCCATTGGACACGCCTGTTAGATAACAGGTCTGATAGATACATTGTAGATCGGGGTTGGCCCATGGTATTCGTCATCATCACGTTAACTCTTGTCAGTCATGAGCCCCAAACATTTACAGTAACATCGTTTTTTAACACTCAACTTACACATATTTAAGTAGATTATTCAGCTCCTACAGTTTCAAACCGAAGCTAAACACAAACTAACCTTCTTCAACCCATCATTTATGGAACACCCTACCACCAAACTCTAAATCTCTGTCCAATATCTTAAACTTCAAAAGTGCTATTCACCATTTGTTAAATCTTTTTGATAGTTTGTCATCTTAATATTTCGTGTTTATGATTGTGTATTACTATGTTCTTTTATTTGATTGTGTATATTGTTAAAATCTTCAGAGTCTAGCCCTTAATAGGGATAACGGGTATAGCAATAAAGGAACGAAACTAAAGTGAATTTTTCCAATTAGCTAAAATTGATTATGTTTAGTAACGCTACAGATACTGGCTTAAAACACATTGTTTCCGTGAGCACCAGTGAGTAGATGGATTATAATATTACATAATATAAGACTTACTTGTAGTCACATTGAGCACCATCCTCTAAGGTGCACGTAAGGCCATCTGACCCCACCCCTCCATTCTCCAGTATTTCACCGGTGTTTAGGTTTTGACACTCAATATCTATGGGATTTTCGCAGATGTCATATCCTTCATCTCGTGCTGACTCATCGTCTTCATCCTCCGGACCTGGTGCTGTAATTTGAATCGCAAGTTAACATGTTAGGCATGTCGAGTAGTGTTTATCACCCTTTGATTTATTTGCTGTTATTTTAGAATGTAATATTTTTTTATAACTCCCAAAATGTAAATATTATATCATAACAGGTATTCAATGACAATTATTGAAAACATATAGTCATGTTACGACATAAATTGAAAATCCGATGAATACTGGCTTTCTAATAGAATACTTTAGAACATACTTCCTGTGCTCTCGCAAATGACTTGAGTAGCAATGTCACAAGATTCAGCAGTGAGTTCTCCATCCATCATCATCAGGCATGGCGTGGAAGAGCTTCCATCTGGCACATCTCTACAACAATACATGTATAGTGTACCATAATGTTTGTTGAGGAGCTCTTACAGCAACAAAGTTAACTTATCTGAACGGTAATTTGCCATAGTGTGTAAGTGTGCGACTAACAAAAAGAGTGGCAACATTCTTGTTGCATGATATTTTGACGGTATCCTTCAATTTTTCTTGTTTTGAAGTGAATTGCCACAAAGGCTTGCATTTTTTGCCAATCTGTAATAAGAAGATACACTGCCTACATAGATTTTGTAGCATATCAAGAATGATAGTCATGTTTACCTGAACCTGGTCTAACAAATTAATATAGTCCTACTTCCTCATATTCTTTTTTAAAATATGTCATGACTTTATCATTCTTTATAATACTTCGAATGCAAAGATCATAAATACTGTATTTTTAAATTAACCCTTAAAAACAGCTCAGTTGCAAATAGTTTGACAGATTTGAAATCTTACAGCAGCTCCAAGATGTCAGCAGGGGAACCGTCCTCCAAAAGCCATTTGTTGTCACTTGTTGACCATCGTGCATTTATATAGAATGTGTCCTGACCAAACTGCTCCATTAAATATCCCTATAACAGAGGACAACAATTTGAACGCATTTTTACAAAATTCCACGTAGATTGATGTTATCAATAAGCCCAATACACGACCCCGTTAGAGAGACCAATACCGACTGCCCAACAAATTGGATCTGTTTTTGACGTCACACTTCTGCTTAGGTCACCTGACATAGGCTTCTGGTCACTTCAATTTGGAAAGGGCCAGAAGACTGAGACTTACAGCATGTTGGTCAGTGCTTTACATGGTGGACATAAATAACATATTTTACTATGTCCATTACCGTCGCAGGTGAATCTTAATGAGACTAACTTGGTAAAGAAAGAAAGAAAGATTCTTTTGACACAATAATACACAACATTTCAAAATGCTATGCTTCAACTTTAATTCAAGACAATTGTGGTGTACTCACCACTTCATCCGCAGATGAAAGAGTCACCACGAAGCCACCGTTAGCAGCACAGTATATATTTGCATCAGTATAGTTATCTGCATCAGTTGGTCCAATCTCATAGCAGGACAGTCCTAGCGAAAGTTCCACACCATCCTCGCATACTGGGTAGTAAAAACATTCCAGTGGTAAAAGTATCGTATGCTTAATCAGTGATAATTAAGCAAAATATACATTACTGCGTCAATGGTGGCTAAACATCCAGGTAATAAGATACGCAAAAAAAGCTTTCAAATTGTTATCTTTCGTCTGTGTCACTTACAAAAGATAACAGATGTTATCTAAAGCATCTGACAGTTTCCGAAATAATATCCGGTTACGTTTTTACAAAAATGTAATACCAATCCTTGCCTACTGTTCTAAGAGGAAACTGACTGAAATACAGTTGATTATATTCACGTATCGCACTATGTACCAAAATAAAAAGAGGCATGACAATCATGCATGTTATCATTACAACATTTAGTTTTACATTTGACGATATATTATAATTCCTGTAATCAACAATAACGAAATTGTTCTACCTGTAGGAGGGCAGTGTGTATCAATCCATTCAGACCATTCAAGTATAGGTTCACATATTGTGGTGGGTGGTGCTGCAGTGGTTGTGGGTGCTGCTGTGGTCGGTGCCGCAGTTGTGGGGGCTGCAGTGGTGGGTGCTGCTGTGGTCGGTGCCGCAGTTGTGGGTGCTGCAGTTGTGGGTGCTGCTGTGGTCGGTGCCGCAGTTGTGGGTGCTGCTGTTGTGGGTGCTGCTGTGGTCGGTGCCGCAGTTGTGGGTGCTGCTGTGGTCGGTGCCGCAGTTGTGGGTGCTGCTGTTGTGGGTGCTGCTGTGGTCGGTGCCGCAGTTGTGGGTGCTGCTGTGGTCGGTGCCGCAGTTGTGGGTGCTGCTGTGGTCGGTGCCGCAGTTGTGGGTGCTGCTGTGGTCGGTGCCGCAGTTGTGGGTGCTGCAGTTGTGGGTGCTGCTGTGGTCGGTGCCGCAGTTGTGGGTGCTGCAGTTGTGGGTGCTGCTGTGGTCGGTGCCGCAGTTGTGGGTGCTGCTGTGGTCGGTGCCGCAGTTGTGGGTGCTGCTGTGGTCGGTGCCGCAGTTGTGGGGGCTGCAGTGGTGGGTGCTGCTGTGGTCGGTGCCGCAGTTGTGGGTGCTGCTGTGGTCGGTGCCGCAGTTGTGGGTGCTGCTGTGGTCGGTGCCGCAGTTGTGGGGGCTGCAGTGGTGGGTGCTGCTGTGGTCGGTGCCGCAGTTGTGGGTGCTGCTGTGGTCGGTGCCGCAGTTGTGGGGGCTGCAGTGGTCGGTGCCGCAGTTGTGGGTGCTGCTGTGGTCGGTGCCGCAGTTGTGGGTGCTGCTGTGGTCGGTGCTGCTGTGGTCGGTGCCGCAGTTGTGGGTGCTGCTGTGGTCGGTGCCGCAGTTGTGGGTGCTGCAGTGGTGGGTGCTGCTGTGGTCGGTGCCGCAGTTGTGGGTGCTGCAGTTGTGGGTGCTGCTGTGGTCGGTGCCGCAGTTGTGGGTGCTGCTGTGGTCGGTGCCGCAGTTGTGGGGGCTGCAGTGGTGGGTGCTGCTGTGGTCGGTGCCGCAGTTGTGGGTGCCGCAGTTGTGGGTGCTGCTGTGGTCGGTGCCGCAGTTGTGGGTGCTGCAGTTGTGGGTGCTGCTGTGGTCGGTGCCGCAGTTGTGGGTGCTGCTGTTGTGGGTGCTGCTGTGGTCGGTGCCGCAGTTGTGGGTGCTGCTGTGGTCGGTGCCGCAGTTGTGGGGGCTGCAGTGGTGGGTGCTGCTGTGGTCGGTGCCGCAGTTGTGGGTGCTGCAGTTGTGGGTGCTGCTGTGGTCGGTGCCGCAGTTGTGGGTGCTGCTGTGGTCGGTGCCGCAGTTGTGGGGGCTGCAGTGGTCGGTGCCGCAGTTGTGGGTGCTGCTGTGGTCGGTGCCGCAGTTGTGGGTGCTGCTGTTGTGGGTGCTGCTGTGGTCGGTGCCGCAGTTGTGGGTGCTGCTGTGGTCGGTGCCGCAGTTGTGGGTGCTGCTGTGGTCGGTGCCGCAGTTGTGGGTGCTGCTGTTGTGGGTGCTGCTGTGGTCGGTGCTGCTGTGGTCGGTGCCGCAGTTGTGGGTGCTGCTGTGGTCGGTGCCGCAGTTGTGGGTGCTGCAGTGGTGGGTGCTGCTGTGGTCGGTGCCGCAGTGTGGGTGCTGCAGTTGTGGGTGCTGCTGTGGTCGGTGCCGCAGTTGTGGGGGCTGCAGTGGTGGGTGCTGCTGTGGTCGGTGCCGCAGTTGTGGGTGCCGCAGTTGTGGGTGCTGCTGTGGTCGGTGCCGCAGTTGTGGGTGCCGCAGTTGTGGGTGCTGCTGTGGTCGGTGCCGCAGTTGTGGGTGCTGCTGTTGTGGGTGCTGCTGTGGTCGGTGCCGCAGTTGTGGGTGCTGCTGTGGTCGGTGCCGCAGTTGTGGGGGCTGCAGTGGTGGGTGCTGCTGTGGTCGGTGCCGCAGTTGTGGGTGCTGCAGTTGTGGGTGCTGCTGTGGTCGGTGCCGCAGTTGTGGGGGCTGCAGTGGTCGGTGCCGCAGTTGTGGGTGCTGCTGTGGTCGGTGCCGCAGTTGTGGGTGCTGCTGTTGTGGGTGCTGCTGTGGTCGGTGCCGCAGTTGTGGGTGCTGCTGTGGTCGGTGCCGCAGTTGTGGGTGCTGCTGTGGTCGGTGCCGCAGTTGTGGGTGCTGCTGTTGTGGGTGCTGCTGTGGTCGGTGCCGCAGTTGTGGGTGCTGCTGTGGTCGGTGCCGCAGTTGTGGGTGCTGCTGTGGTCGGTGCCGCAGTTGTGGGTGCTGCAGTTGTGGGTGCTGCTGTTGTCGGTGCCGCAGTTGTGGGTGCTGCAGTTGTTGGTGCTGCTGTGGTCGGTGCCGCAGTTGTGGGTGCTGCTGTGGTCGGTGCCGCAGTTGTGGGGTGCTGCTGTGGTCGGTGCCGCAGTTGTGGGGGCTGCAGTGGTGGGTGCTGCTGTGGTCGGTGCCGCAGTTGTGGGTGCTGCTGTGGTCGGTGCCGCAGTTGTGGGTGCTGCTGTGGTCGGTGCCGCAGTTGTGGGGGCTGCAGTGGTGGGTGCTGCTGTGGTCGGTGCCGCAGTTGTGGGTGCTGCTGTGGTCGGTGCCGCAGTTGTGGGGGCTGCAGTGGTCGGTTGCCGCAGTTGTGGGTGCTGCTGTGGTCGGTGCCGCAGTTGTGGGTGCTGCTGTGGTCGGTGCTGCTGTGGTCGGTGCCGCAGTTGTGGGTGCTGCTGTGGTCGGTGCCGCAGTTGTGGGTGCTGCAGTGGTGGGTGCTGCTGTGGTCGGTGCCGCAGTTGTGGGTGCTGCAGTTGTGGGTGCTGCTGTGGTCGGTGCCGCAGTTGTGGGTGCTGCAGTGGTGGGTGCTGCTGTGGTCGGTGCCGCAGTTGTGGGTGCCGCAGTTGTGGGTGCTGCTGTGGTCGGTGCCGCAGTTGTGGGTGCTGCAGTTGTGGGTGCTGCTGTGGTCGGTGCCGCAGTTGTGGGTGCTGCTGTTGTGGGTGCCGCTGTGGTCGGTGCCGCAGTTGTGGGTGCTGCTGTGGTCGGTGCCGCAGTTGTGGGTGCTGCAGTTGTGGGTGCTGCTGTGGTCGGTGCCGCAGTTGTGGGTGCTGCTGTGGTCGGTGCCGCAGTTGTGGGGGCTGCAGTGGTCGGTGCCGCAGTTGTGGGTGCTGCTGTGGTCGGTGCCGCAGTTGTGGGTGCTGCTGTTGTGGGTGCTGCTGTGGTCGGTGCCGCAGTTGTGGGTGCTGCTGTGGTCGTGCCGCAGTTGTGGGTGCTGCTGTGGTCGGTGCCGCAGTTGTGGGTGCTGCTGTGGTCGGTGCCGCAGTTGTGGGTGCTGCAGTTGTGGGTGCTGCTGTGGTCGGTGCCGCAGTTGTGGGTGCTGCTGTTGTGGGTGCTGCTGTTGTCGGTGCCGCAGTTGTGGGTGCCGCAGTTGTGGGTGCTGCTGTGGTTGTACATTCCTCCATCGCATAGCAACACTTGTAGCGTACTTCATAATTTGAACAGCTAAATTGTACAAATAACAAAAGAACATAAATTAGCAATATTATACGTGGCGAAAAAGAATTCACTTTTGTATGTCCATACGGCTCTGAAAGGCTTGCAATTTTTGTAACAACGAAGCAAACGTTTTAACAAGTCAATAAGATGTGTTAAACCCTTTTCTCTAAATTAATGTAAAATGTTTGAAATAATGTAAAAAATTAATGTAAAAAATGTTTAAAAGGGAACAGTTAACGCCTTTCATTATTTGGAAAAAGGGGTTATACCTTTCTTCTACAATCATAGAACAATAATAGTATTGATAGAACATACTTATATTCACACTGAGCACCAGTTGTCAAGTTGCATGAAGTGAGACCATCCATTGACATGTCTCCATCGTCTAGCACGTTATCTGTTCCTACTTCTCGGCACTGAATGTCCATCGGTTCGTCACAAAGGTCATATCCGTCTTCTCGCGCTCCTTCGTCATCTTCGTCCTCTTCACCTAGTTCTGAAATTTATCAATAATGCTTTCTTTAATCTCGCTTTCATTTGATTTTGGTGCTGCAGTTGTGAGTGCTGCAGTTGTGGGTGTTGCTGTGGTTGTTGTTGCAGTGGTTGGTGCTGAGAAATATAGACTTTAGCTAAGGGCACAACCCGCCGTACGTGCAATTTGTCCGTACGTTTATTGGGAGTTCACATCCGCCATGTATTTCTGAAAACGTTCAGGCTGTACAGGGCAGGCGCGGCGCCTGTAATACGGCGTGTCTGCGTGCTCCAAAATCCGCCGGCTTCCCTACGAGTTTGTACGGAGGCGGTACTTACCATAATTTCAAAAATTGCCCACGTTTTCGCACGTAGACAGCACGTATTTGCTCGTACGGTGGGTTGTGCCCTTAGCTTTGGGAATTACCCATTATTACTTTGAATAGAATATTTCAGTGGCTTTGGTTTCTAAATAAAAATGTGCAACAATTACTTTTTGTTTGTATACAGTCATGTGTTTGTGTGTTGTTTATTCCTACCTCCAGGCGTCTCACAGATGAATTCAAGTACAGCATCACAGGACGTGGCTGTAAGAACTCCACTCATCATCATTAGGCAAGGTTCATCATCACTGCCCGTAGGCGCATTGCTGAAGAAAAATTTGTGAGGGATAAGTAAGGTTTGATAGCAGATAGGGCAGTATTGCGACATTTCTGTTGTAGATTTGTCTAGGTTGAAATAGTGTACACGTTTATACATATAACTTTAAGTATTATATAGAACTTTTCCCTGGTGTTTTTTATTGCCCTTTTCTAGTTATGTTTTAAAACTTTCTTTAACCTATGTTTAACTTACAGAATTTTACAAGCCATCCGAATGATTAAACAAGTTTTGAATCGACAGGTTTGAGAAATGATAGTCTCACAGCGAATCAAGTAGGTCCAATCCCTCAGTGCTTTCATCGTCCCAAGCCCAACCTCCGTCTGTCCAATGAGCTCCCACATAGAATGTATTATCTCCATACTGCTCCATGATAGCACCCTAAAGGTGGGACAATTGCATTGATAAATAACTTAAGTAGGTTGGTATACAAACAGTCCACTAGCTGGCAACCTTGGCTGAAGATAGACGAAGGTAGAAAACTTATCTTGATGGCATTGCTGCCCTTACGGCCGGTGAGACTAGGGGACCGGCGAGGTAAGGTTGATATGCCATTCTAAGGCAAAACTTTAAATGAAGGATTACAGTGATGGCTATTGTAATATAGCAAAAAAGGGATATTTGCCGATACTTGTGTTTAGAAATACATGTTGTTATACGTTAGTACAGTTTGGTTTCAGATAGTTTGCCTATTTCAACACTTTTCAAAAATTCACATTCCAGGTTACTGTTATCGGTGCTTACATTTAAACACACAGAACTCGACAACAATGCATGGAATCCGGAAACGGATTTCAACAATCAACTCCCCACCAAGATATCTTTCCAATGATACCATAGTTTGCCTATTTCGGATAATTATAAAAAAATTCACATTTTTGGACGTGGTTAAATGGACTTAACTTTAAACGTGAAAAACTCGTCAGCAACAAGAGCGATCCGGAAACGGATTGCAGCATTCAACTGCCAACCAAAAGACCGTCCCAATGATACCATAGTTTGCCTATTTCGGACACTTTTCAAAAATCCACATTGTTGGTCGCGGTTACAGGGACTTAACTTTAAACGTGAATAACTCGTCAACAACAAGAGCAATCCGGAAATGGATGTCAGCATTCAACTCCCCACCAATGAAACCATATTTTCCCTACTTCGGACACTTTTCAAAAATCCACATTTTTGGTCAGGGTTATGAGGACTAACATTAAACGTGAATAACTCGCCAACAACAAGAGTAATCCGGAAACGGATTTCAGCATTCAACTCCCCATCAAGAGATCTTTCCAATAATTTGCTTAATTTGGACACTTTTTAAAAATCTACATTTCAGGTTACTGTTATCGGTGCTTAAGAAGAAGTTGAATCGATTTTTACTACACAATATCTATCTAGATGTTTAAGACAGTATCCGCGTATTTTGGTGAAATGAAAAGTTATCATTGATAGTTTACTTTGATTTCAACTTGTATTATCAGCCCTCTTGTCTCAGGAATATAAAATAAAAGACTAATTGAAAGTGTCAACTACCCAGGATTAATGATTTAGCAGGACTACCTTTTTTCTAAGAGACTGAGGTGGAGCAATCATTGATAAAAACAAGGATTTTAAAAGTTATGGATGAATGAATGATGACTTAAAGTCTTGAAAAATTAAAACATTTCGTTATGTATGTTCTACTTTCTATGTGCACCTCCTATTGAATACGGTCTCATAAGTCTAAAACACAAAGGTCACTGTGTAGTGCAAAGTGAATTAGATATTCTTGGAATCTCTGCCCTGCTTAATGCCGCAGATATTGTCAGAAATAAAGACTTTAATTATACGTGTTTAGGACACTAGAATTGTCCAATAAAAATATAATGTTAAATATCAGTCTCTCACTATCATGCCGTTAACATGGGTGCAGCGTTTGAATACTAAACTGTAGAAAGAGCGTCAAATAACATCTTCAATATGCTTCATAACTTTAATGTAGAATAGATAAAGAACTTTAGTTTGGTTGCACAATTGCAAATAGCATAGGGTGATTTGCTCATTACAAGAATAGAAAGCAAAACCATCCTGGTAGTGAAACATTGGCTGGTGGTCAGACTGTAACTGTAAGTCTGGCCTAGCTGCCAGATTACAAAGGATTGGCCCAATGTCTAATTCTAGACAGTACACAACTGTCAATAGAACATTACATGTAAGTGAGTAGTGTGTGCCTAATGCAACTAGCCAAGGGCTTATTTCGTATGATGTGTTAGCTGTGAGTTCAAATTTGAAACTTAAATAAATTAGTATACACTAAATCATATGATGATGTTAACATGCGGTACCAGCAGCTCTATATCTGAGAACAGATGGCTTTTACGAAAGATATAAGCATTTCTAAAACTCAGTGGTAAAGAAGAATATTGCATTCAATATAATGGAAAACCTGTTAGTTGATCTTTCTTCCAGTCCAAATGCAAAATATTCTCTGTTTTAGAACCCATTTTGGAAACTTTTGTTTCTGAATGCAAATATGGGTGGACTATCCATATCCTGTGCTCTAGTCTCTAGAGGGTAAATTAAAGCTGATAAAGGATGGTTTAGGGTTGTGGTTGTTTGCAGGTACCAAAAAATCCGAGTTTTAACAAATAAAGATCTGATTTTATGTAGAGAAAAGGCAAAACACTCTTCTTAATGCATTGTATCAGGTTAATGCATTGTATCATGTTAACATTGTTAAAGACAATATTTTTGTAATACTCACATATTCATCTGCATCTGACAAGGTCAGCAAGACTCCGCCATCTAGCACACAGACCAAAGTCGCGCCATCCTTGTCATCTGGTGTCGTTTCATAGTCATAGCAGTTTCCTCCGAAGGGCATATCATCTTCATCATCACAAACTGAACAGAAGTACAAAGAATTCCATTCTCATCCATTGTGAAAACGCCAAATGATGATTTTGGGTTTCCATTAACAGAAACACTCGAAAAGATATACAAAGAAGATATAATTCTAAGAGTAACGTTATAACTCTAGGCTTGTTGTTGCTGAATCAGAGGCTTATAAACAGCAACTAAAGTTTTGTTATTAAATTTTATCTCAAGTGATGTTGTAATAGTTGTTGTAAGTATGTTTCTTCAATTCATGAATAAAGAGAAATAAAACTTCACATATACATAATTTAAAAAAAAAACTCAATTCACCTGTGGTGGGGCAGTTTGTATCTATCCACTCGGACCACTCACAAACAGGCTCACATATTGTGGTTGCGGGTGGTGTAGGCGGCGGGGGTGGTGGAGGAGCTGTTGTGGGGGGTGGGGGAGCTGTTGCGGTGGGTGTTGTGGTGGGTGCTGCTGTGGTCGGTGCCGCAGTTGTGGGTGCCGCAGTTGTGGGTGCTGCTGTGGTCGGTGCCGCAGTTGTGGGTGCTGCAGTTGTGGGTGCTGCTGTGGTCGGTGCCGCAGTTGTGGGTGCTGCAGTTGTGGGTGCTGCTGTGGTCGGTGCCGCAGTTGTGGGTGCTGCAGTTGTGGGTGCTGCTGTGGTCGGAGCCGCAGTTGTGGGTGCTGCAGTTGTGGGTGCTGCTGTGGTCGGTGCCGCAGTTGTGGGTGCTGCTGTTGTGGGTGCTGCTGTGGTCGGTGCCGCAGTTGTGGGTGCTGCTGTGGTCGGTGCCGCAGTTGTGGGTGCTGCAGTTGTGGGTGCTACTGTGGTCGGTGCCGCAGTTGTGGGTGCTGCTGTGGTCGGTGCCGCAGTTGTGGGGGCTGCAGTGGTGGGTGCTGCTGTGGTCGGTGCCGCAGTTGTGGGTGCTGCAGTGGTGGGTGCTGCTGTGGTCGGTGCCGCAGTTGTGGGTGCTGCTGTGGTCGGTGCCGCAGTTGTGGGGGCTGCAGTGGTGGGTGCTGCTGTGGTCGGTGCTGCAGTTGTGGGTGCTGCAGTTGTGGGTGCTGCTGTGGTCGGTGCCGCAGTTGTGGGTGCTGCTGTGGTCGGTGCCGCAGTTGTGGGTGCTGCAGTGGTAGGTGCTGCTGTGGTCGGTGCCGCAGTTGTGGGTGCTGCAGTTGTGGGTGCTGCTGTTGTGGGTGCTGCTGTGGTCGGTGCCGCAGTTGTGGGTGCTGCAGTGGTCGGTGCCGCAGTTGTGGGTGCTGCTGTGGTCGGTGCCGCAGTTGTGGGGGCTGCAGTGGTGGGTGCTGCTGTGGTCGGTGCCGCAGTTGTGGGTGCTGCAGTTGTGGGTGCTGCTGTGGTCGGTGCCGCAGTTGTGGGTGCTGCAGTTGTGGGTGCTGCTGTGGTCGGTGCCGCAGTTGTGGGCGCTGCAGTTGTGGGTGCTGCTGTGGTCGGTGCCGCAGTTGTGGGTGCTGCTGTTGTGGGTGCTGCTGTGGTCGGTGCCGCAGTTGTGGGTGCTGCTGTTGTGGGTGCTGCTGTGGTCGGTGCCGCAGTTGTGGGTGCTGCTGTGGTCGGTGCCGAAGTTGTGGGTGCTGCTGTGGTCGGTGCCGCAGTTGTGGGTGCTGCTGTGGTCGGTGCTGCTGTGGTCGGTGCCGCAGTTGTGGGTGCTGCAGTTGTGGGTGCTGCTGTGGTCGGTGCCGCAGTTGTGGGTGCTGCTGTGGTCGGTGCCGCAGTTGTGGGTGCTGCAGTTGTGGGTGCTGCTGTGGTCGGTGCCGCAGTTGTGGGTGCTGCTGTGGTCGGTGCCGCAGTTGTGGGGGCTGCAGTGGTGGGTGCTGCTGTGGTCGGTGCCGCAGTTGGGGTGCTGCAGTGGTGGGTGCTGCTGTGGTCGGTGCCGCAGTTGTGGGTGCTGCTGTGGTCGGTGCCGCAGTTGTGGGGGCTGCAGTGGTGGGTGCTGCTGTGGTCGGTGCTGCAGTTGTGGGTGCTGCAGTTGTGGGTGCTGCTGTGGTCGGTGCCGCAGTTGTGGGTGCTGCTGTGGTCGGTGCCGCAGTTGTGGGTGCTGCAGTGGTAGGTGCTGCTGTGGTCGGTGCCGCAGTTGTGGGTGCTGCAGTTGTGGGTGCTGCTGTGGTCGGTGCCGCAGTTGTGGGTGCTGCTGTGTGGGTGCTGCTGTGGTCGGTGCCGCAGTTGTGGGTGCTGCTGTGGTCGGTGCCGCAGTTGTGGGGGCTGCAGTGGTGGGTGCTGCTGTGGTCGGTGCCGCAGTTGTGGGTGCTGCAGTTGTGGGTGCTGCTGTGGTCGGTGCCGCAGTTGTGGGTGCTGCAGTTGTGGGTGCTGCTGTGGTCGGTGCCGCAGTTGTGGGTGCTGCAGTTGTGGGTGCTGCTGTGGTCGGTGCCGCAGTTGTGGGTGCTGCTGTTGTGGGTGCTGCTGTGGTCGGTGCCGCAGTTGTGGGTGCTGCAGTGGTGGGTGCTGCTGTGGTCGGTGCCGCAGTTGTGGGTGCTGCTGTGGTCGGTGCCGCAGTTGTGGGGGCTGCAGTGGTGGGTGCTGCTGTGGTCGGTGCTGCAGTTGTGGGTGCTGCAGTTGTGGGTGCTGCTGTGGTCGGTGCCGCAGTTGTGGGTGCTGCTGTGGTCGGTGCCGCAGTTGTGGGTGCTGCAGTGGTAGGTGCTGCTGTGGTCGGTGCCGCAGTTGTGGGTGCTGCAGTTGTGGGTGCTGCTGTGGTCGGTGCCGCAGTTGTGGGTGCTGCTGTTGTGGGTGCTGCTGTGGTCGGTGCCGCAGTTGTGGGTGCTGCAGTGGTGGGTGCTGCTGTGGTCGGTGCCGCAGTTGTGGGTGCTGCTGTGGTCGGTGCCGCAGTTGTGGGTGGTGCAGTTGTTGTACATTGTGGCATCGGATAGGAACATTCGTATCTGACTTGCCAGTTGTCACAGCTGTAGGGAAAAATGAAAGCAGATCGTCAGTAATTTGTATTCCTTAGAACGGGTAATTCAAAGTCACAAGAAATTAGAGCTAATGTTCACATTACTTACACACTTACACATATTTAAGTAGATTATTCAGCTCCTACAGTTTCAAACCGAAGCTAAACACAAACTAACCTTCTTCAACCCATCATTTATGGAACACCCTACCACCAACTCTAAATCTCTGTCCAATATCTTAAACTTCAAAAGTGCTATTCACCATTTGTTAAATCCTTTGATAGTTTGTCATCTTGATATTTCGTGTTTATGATTGTGTATTACTATGTTCTTTTATTTGATTGTGTATATTGTTAAAATCTTCAGAGTCTAGCCCTTAATAGGGATAACGGGTATAGCAATAAAGGAACGAAACTAAAGTGAAATTTTCCAATTAGCTAAAATTGATTATGTTTAGTAACGCTACAGATACTGGCTTAAAACACATTGTTTCCGTGAGCACCAGTGAGTAGATGGATTATGATATTACATAATATAAGACTTACTTGTAGTCACATTGAGCACCATCCTCTAAGGTGCACGTAAGGCCGTCTGACCCCACCCCTCCATTCTCCAGTATTTCACCGGTGTTTAGGTTTTGACACTCAATATCTATGGGATTTTCGCAGATGTCATATCCGTCATCTCGTGCTGACTCATCGTCTTCATCCTCTGGACCTGGTGCTGTAATTTGAATCGCAAGTCAACATGTTAGGCATGTCGAGTAGTGTTTATCACCCTTTGATTTATTTGCTGTTATTTTAGAATGTAATATTTTTTTATAACTCCCAAAATGTAAATATTATATCATAACAGGTATTCAATGACAATTATTGAAAACATATAGTCATGTTACGACTTAAATTGAAAATCCGATGAATACTGGCTTTCTAATAGAATACTTTAGAACATACTTCCTGTGCTCTCGCAAATGACTTGAGTAGCAATGTCACAAGATTCAGCAGTGAGTTCTCCATCCATCATCATCAGGCATGGCGTGGAAGAGCTTCCATCTGGCACATCTCTACAACAATACATGTATAGTGTACCATAATGTTTGTTGAGGAGCTCTTACAGCAACAAAGTTAACTTATCTGAACGGTAACTTGCCATAGTGTGTAAGTGTGTGACTAACAAAAGAGTGGCAACATTCTTGTTGCATGATATTTTGACGGTATCCTTCAATTTTTCTTGTTTTGAAGTGCATTGCCAAAAAGGCTTGCATTTTTTTGCCAATCTGTAATGAGAAGTTACACTGCATACATAGATTTTGTAGCATATCAATTATGATAGTCATGTTTACCTGAACCTGGTCTTACAAATTAATATAGTCCTACTTCCTCAGTAATATATTTTTTAAATGTGTCATGCCCTTATCATTCTTTATAAATACTTCGAATGCAAAGATCATATATACTATATTTTTTAATTAACCCTTCAAAACAGCTTAGTTGTATATAGTTTGACAGATTTGAAATCTTACAGCAGCTCCAGCATGTCAGCAGGGGAACCGTCCTCCAAAAGCCATTTGTTGTCACTTGTTGACCATTGTGCATTATATAGAATGTGTCCTGACCAAACTGCTCCATTAAATATCCCTATAACAGAGAACAACAATTTGAACGCATTTTTACAAAATTCCACATAGATTGATGTTATCAATAAGCCCAATATACGACCCGTTAGATAGACCAATACCGACTGCCCAACAAATTTGATCTGTTTTTGCCGTCACACTTCTGCTTAGGTCACCTGACATAGGCTTCGGGTCACTTCAATTTGGAAAGGGTCAGAAGACTGACTTACAGCATGTTGGTCAGTGCTTTACATGGTGAACATAAATAACATATTTTTACTATGTCCATTACCGTCGCAGATGAATCTTAATGAGACTAACTTAATGAAGAAAGAAAGATTCTTTTGACACAATAATACACAACATTTCAAAATGCTACGCTTCAACTTTAATTCAAGACAATTGTGGTGTACTTACCACTTCATCCGCAGATGAAAGAGTCACCACGAAGCCACCGTTAGCAGCACAGTATATTTGCATCAGTATAGTTATCTGCATCAGTTGGTCCAATCTCATAGCAGGACAGTCCTAGCGAAAGTTCCACACCATCCTCGCATACTGGGTAGTAAAAACATTCCAGTGGTAAAAGTATCGTATGCTTAATCAGTGATAATTAAGCAAAATATACATTACTGCGTCAATGGTGGCTAAACATCCAGGTAATAAGATACGCAAAAAAAGCTTTCAAATTGTTATCTTTCGTCTGTGTCACTTACAAAAGATAACAGATGTTATCTAAAGCATCTGACAGTTTCCGAAATCATATCTGGTTGCTTGAGTAATTGCTATTTGGCATATCATTATTACCTTTTTATAAAAATGTAATACCAATCCTTGCCTACTGTTCTAAGAGGAAACTGACTGAAATACAGTTGATTATATTCACGTATCGCACTATGTACCAAAATAAAAAGAGGCATGACAATCATAGGAGGTATGTTATCATTACAACATTTAGTTTTACATTTGACGATATATTATAATTCCTGTAATCAACAATAACGAAATTGTTCTACCTGTAGGAGGGCAGTGTGTATCAATCCATTCAGACCATTCAAGTATAGGTTCACATATTGTGGTGGGTGGTGCTGCAGTGGTTGTGGGTGCTGCTGTGGTCGGTGCCGCAGTTGTGGGGGCTGCAGTGGTGGGTGCTGCTGTGGTCGGTGCCGCAGTTGTGGGTGCTGCAGTTGTGGGTGCTGCTGTGGTCGGTGCCGCAGTTGTGGGTGCTGCTGTTGTGGGTGCTGCTGTGGTCGGTGCCGCAGTTGTGGGTGCTGCAGTGGTCGGTGCCGCAGTTGTGGGTGCTGCAGTGGTGGGTGCTGCTGTGGTCGGTGCCGCAGTTGTGGGTGCTGCAGTTGTGGGTGCTGCTGTGGTCGGTGCCGCAGTTGTGGGTGCTGCAGTTGTGGGTGCTGCTGTGGTCGGTGCCGCAGTTGTGGGTGCTGCTGTGGTCGGTGCCGCAGTTGTGGGTGCTGCTGTGGTCGGTGCTGCTGTGGTCGGTGCCGCAGTTGTGGGTGCCGCAGTTGTGGGTGCTGCTGTGGTCGGTGCCGCAGTTGTGGGTGCTGCTGTGGTCGGTGCCGCAGTTGTGGGTGCTGCTGTTGTGGGTGCTGCTGTGGTCGGTGCCGCAGTTGTGGGTGCTGCTGTGGTCGGTGCCGCAGTTGTGGGTGCTGCAGTTGTGGGTGCTGCTGTGGTCGGTGCTGCTGTGGTCGGTGCCGCAGTTGTGGGTGCTGCTGTGGTCGGTGCCGCAGTTGTGGGTGCTGCTGTGGTCGGTGCCGCAGTTGTGGGTGCCGCAGTTGTGGGTGCTGCTGTGGTCGGTGCCGCAGTTGTGGGTGCTGCTGTGGTCGGTGCCGCAGTTGTGGGTGCTGCTGTTGTGGGTGCTGCTGTGGTCGGTGCCGCAGTTGTGGGTGCTGCTGTGGTCGGTGCCGCAGTTGTGGGTGCTGCAGTTGTGGGTGCTGCTGTGGTCGGTGCTGCTGTGGTCGGTGCCGCAGTTGTGGGTGCTGCTGTGGTCGGTGCCGCAGTTGTGGGTGCTGCAGTGGTGGGTGCTGCTGTGGTCGGTGCCGCAGTTGTGGGTGCTGCTGTGGTCGGTGCCGCAGTTGTGGGTGGTGCAGTTGTTGTACATTGTGGCATTGGATAGGAACATTCGTATCTGACTTGCCAGTTGTCGCAGCTGTAGGGAAAAATGAAAGCAGATCGTCAGTAATTTGTATTCCTTACAACGGGTAATTCAAAGTCACAAGAAATTAGAGCTAATGTTCATTCAGAACTGTCTCTTCGACCTTTCACCTCGCTAAATTTTGATATCGGAACAGAAGGTATTCGGCAGGTGAAATAGAGTTTTCTTGGTCTGCATATGGTTATTTACATGGCATTTGCATTTTATTGTTGCCAAATAATCTAGCCTTTGAGAAGGCAAGAGTGGGACACGTTCTCTGTATGGTCGCTATATGCGCAATTGTCTTATCATACAGTAGCGCAGTACTGTCTAACAACTATAGGAAACATGTCTGAGTCAAACATTTGAAAGCTCCAAACAGATCAAAGCCTGCAGATTGTTGTTGAAATGCCCATTGGACACGCCTGTTAGATAACAGGTCTGATAGATACATTGTAGATCGGGGTTGGCCCATGGTATTCGTCATCATCACGTTAACTCTTGTCAGTCATGAGCCCCCAAACATTTACAGTTACATCGTTTTGTAACACTCAACTTACACATATCTAAGTAGATTATTCAGCTTCTACAGTTTCAAACCGAAGCTAAACACAAACTAACCTTCTTCAACCCATCATTTATGGAACACCCTACCACCAAACTCTAAATCTCTGTCCAATATCTTAAACTTCAAAAGTGCTATTCACCATTTGTTAAATCATTTTGATAGTTTGTCATCTTAATATTTCGTGTTTATGATTGTGTATTGCTATGTTCTTTTATTTGATTGTGTATATTGTTAAAATCTTCAGAGTCTAGCCCTTAATAGGGATAACGGGTATAGCAATAAAGGAACGAAACTAAAGTGAATTTTTCCAATTAGCTAAAATTGATTATGTTTAGTAACGCTACAGATACTGGCTTAAAACACATTGTTTCCGTGAGCACCAGTGAGTAGATGGATTATGATATTACATAATATAAGACTTACTTGTAGTCACATTGAGCACCATCCTCTAAGGTGCACGTAAGGCCATCTGACCCCACCCCTCCATTCTCCAGTATTTCACCGGTGTTTAGGTTTTGACACTCAATATCTATGGGATTTTCGCAGATGTCATATCCGTCATCTCGTGCTGACTCATCGTCTTCATCCTCTGGACCTGGTGCTGTAATTTGAATCGCAAGTCAACATGTTAGGCATGTCGAGTAGTGTTTATCACCCTTTGATTTATTTGCTGTTATTTTAGAATGTAATATTTTTTTATAACTCCCAAATGTAAATATTATATCATAACAGGTATTCAATGACAATTATTGAAAACATATAGTCATGTTACGACTTAAATTGAAAATCCGATGAATACTGGCTTTCTAATAGAATACTTTAGAACATACTTCCTGTGCTCTCGCAAATGACTTGAGTAGCAATGTCACAAGATTCAGCAGTGAGTTCTCCATCCATCATCATCAGGCATGGCGTGGAAGAGCTTCCATCTGGCACATCTCTACAACAATACATGTATAGTGTACCATAATGTTTGTTGAGGAGCTCTTACAGCAACAAAGTTAACTTATCTGAACGGTAACTTGCCATAGTGTGTAAGTGTGCGACTAACAAAAAGAGTGGCAACATTCTTGTTGCATGATATTTTGCGAGTTTTGACTTGTTTTGAAGTGCATTGCCACAAAGGGTTGCATTTTTTTGCCAATCTGTAATGAGAAGATACACTGCATACATAGATTTTGTAGCATATCAATTATGATAGTCATGTTTACCTGAACCTGGTCTTACAAATTAATATAGTCCTACTTCCTCAGTAATATATTTTTTTAAATGTGTCATGCCCTTATCATTCTTTATAAATACTTCGAATGCAAAGATCATATATACTATATTTTTTAAATTAACCATTCAAAACAGCTTAGTTGTATATAGTTTGACAGATTTGAAATCTTACAGCAGCTCCAGCATGTCAGCAGGGGAACCGTCCTCCAAAAGCCATTTGTTGTCACTTGTTGACCATTGTGCATTTATATAGAATGTGTCCTG
The DNA here is from genome assembly GCA_019207045.1 of Branchiostoma floridae x Branchiostoma belcheri. Lineage (NCBI taxonomy): Eukaryota > Metazoa > Chordata > Leptocardii > Amphioxiformes > Branchiostomatidae > Branchiostoma > Branchiostoma floridae x Branchiostoma belcheri. The sequence continues at coordinate 10,490,881 of CM033040.1, forward strand.
ACCAAACTGCTCCATTAAATATCCCTATAACAGAGAACAACAATTTGAACGCATTTTTACAAAATTCCACATAGATTGATGTTATCAATAAGCCCAATATACGACCCCGTTAGATAGACCAATACCGACTGCCCAACAAATTTGATCTGTTTTTAACGTCACACTTCTGCTTAGGTCACCTGACATAGGCTTCGGGTCACTTCAATTTGGAAAGGGTCAGAAGACTGACTTACAGCATGTTGGTCAGTGCTTTACATGGTGAACATAAATAACATATTTTTACTATGTCCATTACCGTCGCAGATGAATCTTAATGAGACTAACTTAATGAAGAAAGAAAGAAAGATTCTTTTGACACAATAATACACAACATTTCAAAATGCTACGCTTCAACTTTAATTCAAGACAATTGTGGTGTACTTACCACTTCATCCGCAGATGAAAGAGTCACCACGAAGCCACCGTTAGCAGCACAGTATATATTTGCATCAGTATAGTTATCTGCATCAGTTGGTCCAATCTCATAGCAGGACAGTCCTAGCGAAAGTTCCACACCATCCTCGCATACTGGGTAGTAAAAACATTCCAGTGGTAAAAGTATCGTATGCTTAATCAGTGATAATTAAGCAAAATATACATTACTGCGTCAATGGTGGCTAAACATCCAGGTAATAAGATACGCAAAAAAAGCTTTCAAATTGTTATCTTTCGTCTGTGTCACTTACAAAAGATAACAGATGTTATCTAAAGCATCTGACAGTTTCCGAAATCATATCTGGTTGCTTGAGTAATTGCTATTTGGCATATCATTATTACCTTTTTATAAAAATGTAATACCAATCCTTGCCTACTGTTCTAAGAGGAAACTGACTGAAATACAGTTGATTATATTCACGTATCGCACTATGTACCAAAATAAAAAGAGGCATGACAATCATAGGAGGTATGTTATCATTACAACATTTAGTTTTACATTTGACGATATATTATAATTCCTGTAATCAACAATAACGAAATTGTTCTACCTGTAGGAGGGCAGTGTGTATCAATCCATTCAGACCATTCAAGTATAGGTTCACATATTGTGGTGGGTGGTGCTGCAGTGGTTGTGGGTGCTGCTGTGGTCGGTGCCGCAGTTGTGGGGCTGCAGTGGTGGGTGCTGCTGTGGTCGGTGCCGCAGTTGTGGGTGCTGCAGTTGTGGGTGCTGCTGTGGTCGGTGCCGCAGTTGTGGGTGCTGCTGTTGTGGGTGCTGCTGTGGTCGGTGCCGCAGTTGTGGGTGCTGCTGTTGTGGGTGCTGCTGTGGTCGGTGCCGCAGTTGTGGGGGCTGCTGTGGTCGGTGCCGCAGTTGTGGGTGCTGCTGTGGTCGGTGCCGCAGTTGTGGGTGCCGCAGTTGTGGGTGCTGCTGTGGTCGGTGCCGCAGTTGTGGGGGCTGCAGTGGTGGGTGCTGCTGTGGTCGGTGCCGCAGTTGTGGGTGCTGCAGTTGTGGGTGCTGCTGTGGTCGGTGCCGCAGTTGTGGGTGCTGCTGTTGTGGGTGCTGCTGTGGTCGGTGCCGCAGTTGTGGGTGCTGCTGTGGTTGGTGCCGCAGTTGTGGGAGCTGCAGTGGTGGGTGCTGCTGTGGTCGGTGCCGCAGTTGTGGGTGCTGCTGTGGTCGGTGCCGCAGTTGTGGGTGCTGCTGTGGTCGGTGCCGCAGTTGTGGGTGGTGCAGTTGTTGTACATTGTGGCATTGGATAGGAACATTCGTATCTGACTTGCCAGTTGTCACAGCTGTAGGGAAAAATGAAAGCAGATCGTCAGTAATTTGTATTCCTTACAACGGGTAATTCAAAGTCACAAGAAATTAGAGCTAATTTTCATTCAGAACTGTCTCTTCGACCTTTCACCTCGCTAAATGTTGATATCGGAACAGAAGGTATTCGGCAGGTGAAATAGAGTTTGCTTGGTCTGCATATGGTTATTTACATGGCATTTGCATTTTATTGTTGTCAAATAATCTAGCCCTTTGAGAAGGCAAGAGTGGGACACGTTCTCTGTATGGTCGCTATATGCGCAATTGTCTTATCATACAGTAGCGCAGTACTGTCTAACAACTATAGGAAACATGTCTGAGTCAAACATTTGAAAGCTCCAAACAGATCAAAGCCTGCAGATTGTTGTTGAAATGCCCATTGGACACGCCTGTTAGATAACAGGTCTGATAGATACATTGTAGATCGGGGTTGGCCCATGGTATTCGTCATCATCACGTTAACTCTTGTCAGTCATGAGCCCCCAAACATTTACAGTTACATCGTTTTTTAACACTCAACTTACACATATCTAAGTAGATTATTCAGCTCCTACAGTTTCAAACCGAAGCTAAACACAAACTAACCTTCTTCAACCCATCATTTATGGAACACCCTACCACCAAACTCTAAATCTCTGTCCAATATCTTAAACTTCAAAAGTGCTATTCACCATTTGTTAAATCCTTTTGATAGTTTGTCATCTTAATATTTCGTGTTTATGATTGTGTATTACTATGTTCTTTTATTTGATTGTGTATATTGTTAAAATCTTCAGAGTCTAGCCCTTAATAGGGATAACGGGTATAGCAATAAAGGAACGAAACTAAAGTGAATTTTTCCAATTAGCTAAAATTGATTATGTTTAGTAACGCTACAGATACTGGCTTAAAACACATTGTTTCCGTGAGCACCAGTGAGTAGATGGATTATGATATTACATAATATAAGACTTACTTGTAGTCACATTGAGCACCATCCTCTAAGGTGCACGTAAGGCCATCTGACCCCACCCCTCCATTCTCCAGTATTTCACCGGTGTTTAGGTTTTGACACTCAATATCTATGGGATTTTCGCAGATGTCATATCCTTCATCTCGTGCTGACTCATCGTCTTCATCCTCTGGACCTGGTGCTGTAATTTGAATCGCAAGTCAACATGTTAGGCACGTCGAGTAGTGTTTATCACCCTTTGATTTATTTGCTGTTATTTTAGAATGTAATATTTTTTTATAACTCCCAAAATGTAAATATTATATCATAACAGGTATTCAATGACAATTATTGAAAACATATAGTCATGTTACGACTTAAATTGAAAATCCGATGAATACTGGCTTTCTAATAGAATACTTTAGAACATACTTCCTGTGCTCTCGCAAATGACTTGAGTAGCAATGTCACAAGATTCAGCAGTGAGTTCTCCATCCATCATCATCAGGCATGGCGTGGAAGAGCTTCCATCTGGCACATCTCTACAACAATACATGTATAGTGTACCATAATGTTTGTTGAGGAGCTCTTACAGCAACAAAGTTAACTTATCTGAACGGTAACTTGCCATAGTGTGTAAGTGTGCGACTAACAAAAAGAGTGGCAACATTCTTGTTGCATGATATTTTGACGGTATCCTTCAATTTTTCTTGTTTTGAAGTGCATTGCCAAAAAGGCTTGCATTTTTTTGCCAATCTGTAATGAGAAGTTACACTGCATACATAGATTTTGTAGCATATCAATTATGATAGTCATGTTTACCTGAACCTGGTCTTACAAATTAATATAGTCCTACTTCCTCAGTAATATATTTTTTTAAATGTGTCATGCCCTTATCATTCTTTATAAATACTTCGAATGCAAAGATCATATATACTATATTTTTTAAATTAACCCTTCAAAACAGCTTAGTTGTATATAGTTTGACAGATTTGAAATCTTACAGCAGCTCCAGCATGTCAGCAGGGGAACCGTCCTCCAAAAGCCATTTGTTGTCACTTGTTGACCATTGTGCATTTATATAGAATGTGTCCTGACCAAACTGCTCCATTAAATATCCCTATAACAGAGAACAACAATTTGAACGCATTTTTACAAAATTCCACATAGATTGATGTTATCAATAAGCCCAATATACGACCCCGTTAGATAGACCAATACCGACTGCCCAACAAATTTGATCTGTTTTTAACGTCACACTTCTGCTTAGGTCACCTGACATAGGCTTCGGGTCACTTCAATTTGGAAAGGGTCAGAAGACTGACTTACAGCATGTTGGTCAGTGCTTTACATGGTGAACATAAATAACATATTTTTACTATGTCCATTACCGTCGCAGATGAATCTTAATGAGACTAACTTAATGAAGAAAGAAAGAAAGATTCTTTTGACACAATAATACACAACATTTCAAAATGCTACGCTTCAACTTTAATTCAAGACAATTGTGGTGTACTTACCACTTCATCCGCAGATGAAAGAGTCACCACGAAGCCACCGTTAGCAGCACAGTATATATTTGCATCAGTATAGTTATCTGCATCAGTTGGTCCAATCTCATAGCAGGACAGTCCTAGCGAAAGTTCCACACCATCCTCGCATACTGGGTAGTAAAAACATTCCAGTGGTAAAAGTATCGTATGCTTAATCAGTGATAATTAAGCAAAATATACATTACTGCGTCAATGGTGGCTAAACATCCAGGTAATAAGATACGCAAAAAAAGCTTTCAAATTGTTATCTTTCGTCTGTGTCACTTACAAAAGATAACAGATGTTATCTAAAGCATCTGACAGTTTCCGAAATCATATCTGGTTGCTTGAGTAATTGCTATTTGGCGTATCATTATTACCTTTTTATAAAAATGTAATACCAATCCTTGCCTACTGTTCCAAGAGGAAACTGACTGAAATACAGTTGATTATATTCACGTATCGCACTATGTACCAAAATAAAAAGAGGCATGACAATCATAGGAGGTATGTTATCATTACAACATTTAGTTTTACATTTGACGATATATTATAATTCCTGTAATCAACAATAACGAAATTGTTCTACCTGTAGGAGGGCAGTGTGTATCAATCCATTCAGACCATTCAAGTATAGGTTCACATATTGTGGTGGGTGGTGCTGCAGTGGTTGTGGGTGCTGCTGTGGTCGGTGCCGCAGTTGTGGGGGCTGCAGTGGTGGGTGCTGCTGTGGTCGGTGCCGCAGTTGTGGGTGCTGCAGTTGTGGGTGCTGCTGTGGTCGGTGCCGCAGTTGTGGGTGCTGCTGTTGTGGGTGCTGCTGTGGTCGGTGCCGCAGTTGTGGGTGCTGCTGTGGTCGGTGCCGCAGTTGTGGGGGCTGCAGTGGTGGGTGCTGCTGTGGTCGGTGCCGCAGTTGTGGGTGCCGCAGTTGTGGGTGCTGCTGTGGTCGGTGCCGCAGTTGTGGGTGCTGCAGTTGTGGGTGCTGCTGTGGTCGGTGCCGCAGTTGTGGGTGCTGCTGTTGTGGGTGCTGCTGTGGTCGGTGCCGCAGTTGTGGGGGCTGCTGTGGTCGGTGCCGCAGTTGTGGGTGCTGCTGTGGTCGGTGCCGCAGTTGTGGGTGCCGCAGTTGTGGGTGCTGCTGTGGTCGGTGCCGCAGTTGTGGGGGCTGCAGTGGTGGGTGCTGCTGTGGTCGGTGCCGCAGTTGTGGGTGCTGCAGTTGTGGGTGCTGCTGTGGTCGGTGCCGCAGTTGTGGGTGCTGCTGTTGTGGGTGCTGCTGTGGTCGGTGCCGCAGTTGTGGGTGCTGCTGTGGTTGGTGCCGCAGTTGTGGGGGCTGCAGTTGTGGGTGCTGCTGTTGTGGGTGCCGCAGTTGTGGGTGCTGCTGTGGTCGGTGCCGCAGTTGTGGGTGGTGCAGTTGTTGTACATTGTGGCATTGGATAGGAACATTCGTATCTGACTTGCCAGTTGTCACAGCTGTAGGGAAAAATGAAAGCAGATCGTCAGTAATTTGTATTCCTTACAACGGGTAATTCAAAGTCACAAGAAATTAGAGCTAATTTTCATTCAGAACTGTCTCTTCGACCTTTCACCTCGCTAAATGTTGATATCGGAACAGAAGGTATTCGGCAGGTGAAATAGAGTTTGCTTGGTCTGCATATGGTTATTTACATGGCATTTGCATTTTATTGTTGTCAAATAATCTAGCCCTTTGAGAAGGCAAGAGTGGGACACGTTCTCTGTATGGTCGCTATATGCGCAATTGTCTTATCATACAGTAGCGCAGTACTGTCTAACAACTATAGGAAACATGTCTGAGTCAAACATTTGAAAGCTCCAAACAGATCAAAGCCTGCAGATTGTTGTTGAAATGCCCATTGGACACGCCTGTTAGATAACAGGTCTGATAGATACATTGTAGATCGGGGTTGGCCCATGGTATTCGTCATCATCACGTTAACTCTTGTCAGTCATGAGCCCCCAAACATTTACAGTTACATCGTTTTTTAACACTCAACTTACACATATTTAAGTAGATTATTCAGCTCCTACAGTTTCAAACCGAAGCTAAACACAAACTAACCTTCTTCAACCCATCATTTATGGAACACCCTACCACCAAACTCTAAATCTCTGTCCAATATCTTAAACTTCAAAAGTGCTATTCACCATTTGTTAAATCCTTTTGATAGTTTGTCATCTTAATATTTCGTGTTTATGATTGTGTATTACTATGTTCTTTTATTTGATTGTGTATATTGTTAAAATCTTCAGAGTCTAGCCCTTAATAGGGATAACGGGTATAGCAATAAAGGAACGAAACTAAAGTGAATTTTTCCAATTAGCTAAAATTGATTATGTTTAGTAACGCTACAGATACTGGCTTAAAACACATTGTTTCCGTGAGCACCAGTGAGTAGATGGATTATGATATTACATAATATAAGACTTACTTGTAGTCACATTGAGCACCATCCTCTAAGGTGCACGTAAGGCCATCTGACCCCACCCCTCCATTCTCTAGTATTTCACCGGTGTTTAGGTTTTGACACTCAATATCTATGGGATTTTCGCAGATGTCATATCCTTCATCTCGTGCTGACTCATCGTCTTCATCCTCTGGACCTGGTGCTGTAATTTGAACCGCAAGTTAACATGTTAGGCATGGTGAGTAGCGTTTATCACCCTTTGATTTATTTGCTGTTATCTTAGAATGAAATCATTATTTATATCATTACAGCTTTTTAATGACAATAATTGAAAACATAATGTCATGTTACGACTTAAATTGAAAATCCGATGAATACTGGCTTTCTAATAGAATAATTCAGAACATACTTCCTGTATTCTCGCAAATGACTTGAGTAGCAATGTCACAAGATTCAGCAGTGAGTTGTCCATTCATCATCATCAGGCATGGTGTGGAAGAGCTTCCATCTGGCACATTTCTGAAAAGAATAGCATACCGTAACGTTTGTTGAGGAAATCTTGCATCAACGAAATTAACCTATCTGAACGTTTACCTGCTTATTGATATTTAAATTGATACCAAAATAGTACATAAGAGCGGGACTAACAAAAAGAGTGTCATACATTCGAAGAAGATACGCGTCGTACATAGATTTTGTGGCATATCAAAGACATAATCAATGTAGAAAGATAGTGACTGTCATGTTTACCTGAAATATAGTTTCTACTTGCTCATATTCTTATTTACATCTGTCGTTATCTTATCATTCTTTGTAACAAGATAGCTAAGGTAATATAAAATTAAGGTTACCCAAAGAAACAGTTCATTTGTAAAGTTTGAAATCTTACAGTAGGTCCAGCATGTCAGCAGGGGAACCGTCCTCCAAAAGCCAGACGCTGTCAACTGTTGACCATTGTGCGTTTATGTAGAAAGTGTCATCTCCAAATTGGTCCATTATAAATCCCTATAACAGAAGACGACAATTTGAACTCTTTTCTAAAATCCGACGTAGATTGATGTTATCAATAAGCCCAATACACGACCCCGTTAGAGAGACCAATAAATTTGATCTGTTTTTGACGTCTCACAACTGCTTAGGTCACCTGACATAGGCCTCGGGTCACTTCAATTTGGAAAGGGTCAGAAGACTGACTTACAGCATTTTGGTCAATGTTTACATGGTGAACATAAATAACATATTTTACTATGTCCATTACCGTCGCAGATGAATCTTAATGAGACTAACTTGATAAAGAAAGAAAGAAAGATTCTTTTGACACAATAATACACAACATTTCAAAATGCTATGCTTCAACTTTAATTCAAGACAATTGTGGTGTACTTACCACTTCATCCGCAGATGAAAGAGTCACCACGAAGCCACCGTTAGCAGCACAGTATATATTTGCATCAGTATAGTTATCTGCATCAGTTGGTCCAATCTCATAGCAGGACAGTCCTAGCGAAAGTTCCACACCATCCTCGCATACTGGGTAGTAAAAACATTCCAGTGGTAAAAGTATTGTATGCTTAATCAGTGACAATTAAGCAAAATATACATTACTACATCAATGGTGGCTAAATATCCAGGTAATAAGCAAAAAAAGCTTTGTTATCTTTCGTCTGTGTCACTTACGAAAGATAGCAGATTTGATCTAAAGCATCTGACCGTTTTCGAAATCATATCTGGTTGCTTGAGTAATTGCTATTTGGCATATCATTATTACCTTTTTATAAAAATGTAATACCAATCCTTGCCTACTGTTCCAAGAGGAAACTGACTGAAATACAGTTGATCATATTCACGTATCGCACTATGTACCAAAATAAAAATAGGCATGACAATCATAGGAAGTATGTTATCATTACAACATTTAGTTTTACATTTGACGTTACATTATAATTCCTGTTATCAACAATAACGAAATTGTTCTACCTGTAGGAGGGCAGTGTGTATCAATCCATTCAGACCATTCAAGTATAGGTTCACATATTGTGGTGGGTGGTGCTGCAGTGGTTGTGGGTGCTGCTGTGGTCGGTGCCGCAGTTGTGGGGGCTGCAGTGGTGGGTGCTGCTGTGGTCGGTGCCGCAGTTGTGGGTGCTGCAGTTGTGGGTGCTGCTGTGGTCGGTGCCGCAGTTGTGGGTGCTGCTGTGGTCGGTGCCGCAGTTGTGGGGGCTGCAGTGGTGGGTGCTGCTGTGGTCGGTGCCGCAGTTGTGGGTGCTGCTGTGGTCGGTGCCGCAGTTGTGGGTGCTGCAGTTGTGGGTGCTGCTGTGGTCGGTGCCGCAGTTGTGGGTGCTGCAGTTGTGGGTGCTGCTGTGGTCGGTGCCGCAGTTGTGGGTGCTGCTGTGGTCGGTGCCGCAGTTGTGGGGGCTGCAGTGGTGGGTGCTGCTGTGGTCGGTGCCGCAGTTGTGGGGGCTGCTGTGGTCGGTGCCGCAGTTGTGGGTGCTGCAGTTGTGGGTGCTGCTGTGGTCGGTGCCGCAGTTGTGGGGGCTGCAGTGGTGGGTGCTGCTGTGGTCGGTGCCGCAGTTGTGGGTGCTGCTGTGGTCGGTGACGCAGTTGTGGGTGCTGCTGTGGTCGGTGCCGCAGTTGTGGGTGCTGCTGTTGTGGGTGCTGCTGTGGTCGGTGCCGCAGTTGTGGGTGCTGCTGTGGTCGGTGCCGCAGTTGTGGGTGCTGCAGTTGTGGGTGCTGCTGTGGTCGGTGCCGCAGTTGTGGGTGCTGCAGTTGTGGGTGCTGCTGTGGTCGGTGCCGCAGTTGTGGGTGCCGCAGTTGTGGGTGCTGCTGTGGTCGGTGCCGCAGTTGTGGGTGCTGCTGTGGTCGGTGCCGCAGTTGTGGGTGCTGCTGTGGTCGGTGCCGCAGTTGTGGGGGCTGCAGTGGTGGGTGCTGCTGTGGTCGGTGCCGCAGTTGTGGGGGCTGCAGTGGTGGGTGCTGCTGTTGTGGGTGGTGTAGTGGTTGGTCCAGGCGTTGTGCATTCTGTCATTGCATGGCAACACTTGTAGCGTACTTCATAGTTTGAACAGCTAAATTAAGTTGGAAAAAAATAATGCCCCGTCAAATTGCTATTGCCTGTAATAACAATTGTAGAATTTTTATCAGCAGCCAACAAACTTCCTTGAGCTTCATTATTATTTCTTCAACAATCATCTTTTGTTATTTTTTAAATGTAACAGATCATGATATTTGATTAAAAAAATCCTTTACGGCAATCAGAAAACTTAATCGGGAACAATAATAGGCAGCATATATAGATGTATCTTATAGGCAGCATAGACGATACATACTTGTATTCACAGTAGGCACCGGTTTCTAAGGAGCATATGGTGTGACCATCCATTGACATGCCTCCATCCGCTAGCACGTAATCGTCTCCTACTTCTCGGCACTCAATGTCCATCGGTTCTTCACAAAGGTCGTATCCATTTTCTCGTGCTGATTCGTCATCTTCGACCTCTTCACCTAGTTCTGAAATTCATCCGTAATCCTTATTTTATCATCCCGTTATTTTCTTTATATCTTATATGTGTGCGTGTGTGTTTGTCGTTTTTGATGGTGTTATTTGTAGGATGAGCTCAACAGTAGTATGGACTTTGACATCACTGTCATGGTATCAATTATGCTTAAAGGGGCACTCCACTCCAGAAGGGGGTGGTGTTTTCCAATAGATAATGTGTCAATGAATACATAATCAGCCAATTTTGTGGAACTCACATTGCGCGATGTGTGTTTTGTTAAGCAATATGACACTCACTAAACCCATGCAGACCCTACCAATCCATGCATTCCCTATGCGCATAGACACTTTGTTTATCGTGCATATTTTCGGAATAAATGAGGATCGCTAAGCACACCGAGAAGGCAAATTGCTCATAATACAGCAAAGAACACATAACAAGACGAAATTTCTTAGCGATCCTGAAACCAGTTTTGTAACCTTACCTAAAATGTTTGCATTATGTATTCAACCATAGGATTAATTCAATTAGAGTGTACTTGGGGAGGTTAGTAGAAGACTGGATGCTTTTGAGGCACGTGGAGCAACTGGGTACTTTATCGTATAATGTGAAGTAGTATGCATTTATTACTTCCTAAAATTAATATCGGAAAATAACGCTCCTGTGTGGTGTGGAATGACCCTTGAACAATTCACCTTTGTGTTCATGCGTGATCTTAAACAGGAGTTGGAACAACCATCGATCACTCTCGTGACTGAAACATTATTATTACTACACAATAACTCCGAAACTAAACTAAGATCGGAGACTGTCCCTGGAACTGAGTAACTAATTGTCCTTTTGTTACTGTATTGAGACACTCTTGCTACATACTAAACTACCATCAAAACATTATTCCTTGTTTTGAACTACCATTGATCTGAAATATGAAAAAAGGTAACTCGTCTGCGTAACAACCAAAATACTACGTTGCACCTTGCGGGGCTATTTGGGGGTAAAACTAGACAAGATACTCTAAAATACAATCACATTGTCATTGCATCGTCGCAAATTCCACTGAAACTGATAATAGCCAAATGCCCTTGGTACTATTCGGATTATTAAGCTTTGAATCAAACATACCATATTAAATATTAATAGCATTTCTGTTTGTTCCTACCTCCAGGTGTCTCACAGATGAATTCAAGTGCAACATCACAGGACGTGGCTATAAGATCTCCAGCCATCATCATTAGACAAGGTTCAGCATCACTCCCGTTAGGAACCTCACTGAAGAAGAACAGTTTGTGACGGTCTTGTACGTTTATCATGGAAGCATATCTGTGTTATTAGCAATCAAAGCACAATGCTAAACTTTCTTCCAACACAGCCACGATTAGTGTCTAATTGTGTATTACTAGAGACCATGTCATATAACCTCCTTGTAGAGACTATTAGTTCTCTGAAGATTAGCATTCTGAAGGCACGACACACCAACGACCCTGTTTCAGTTAGCCTTATGATTTTCATTTCATTTCATAGCCTTGCATTTATTAACATTGTCATTGTGTAAATTGTCAGAACATCTTGTAGTTTTATGGTGATTTTACTCGAAATTCTACGAGTCCTGACGATTTTACTAATCATGTAAGTGGAGATGTCCTTGAAGCTTGACTCCCGTAAGTAAATCGCAATTCAGCCCACCAGCTGCAACGTTTTACAAAATAAAATCATTCATTCATACATAATTACGGATCAAATCTTCAACGACCATGCACTGTCACCTTCGTCAATGACGACCAGTCTCTAGATTCCTTGACTACAAATGCCTCGATTCTCTGTGGTCAGAAGTTTTTTTAACACATCTTCATTGAATAACCGGGCACTCCAGCCCACAAACTATACGGAGACGGGGGCGTATGAACTTCTTAACACGTTTGACCAATTGCTGACATAAAGTGTCCATAAGAACTTAAGTTAATATGATCATGTGCATGTCTGTAGCTCTTGCGAGTGTACTCTCTGAAATGATTGGTTATTATTCATCCTGTAAAAGGGGAAAAAGTAGTCATTGAAAATTTTGATAGCTGCATACCTTTGTGTTGGAAGAAGGCTTTAGCATTGTTCCTTGTTTAAGAAGTGTTTTCTAATTCCATCATTAAATCTTTTGTACTATACATTAGAACTAATCAGTTTACACTTTAAACAAAAATATAAATACAAAAAAGCCAAGTGGTGTCAAGTGATTGAGTTTTCTCTGGTGTCCTACACTGACTTCCTTGAGGCTATTACTTTTTTTTCAAACTTTCGGTAACTTACTTCAATTATGCACAAGTCAGATTGCACAAGAAGTCATCCAAATGATTCAACACGTTTTGCCTACACTTTCCCTAACCTATGTTTATTTTATTTACAGAAAACCAAGTATTTCAAGCCATTCAAATGACTTAACAGATATTGAATTGAATGATTTTTAAGAAATGATAATCACAGCAGAACAAGAAGGTCCAATCCCTCAGTGGTTCCATCGTCCCAAGCCCAAGCTCCGTTTGTCCACTGGGCTCCCACATAGAATGTATTTTCTCCATACGTATCCATTATGAAACCCTAAAATTGGGAAATTGCATCAAGGAATAAACAAGTTGGTATATAATTTGAAGTTTAACTCATCAGGTAGCACCAAGTGGTATTATTTCCCAATGAAAGTATTACATAGTACTAGCTGCCAAAACATTATCACAAAAGAAAGTTAAAAGCTTAGGCCACACCAAATTTATTTCTTGCTTCTCTCATGTGACCGACAGGTCGAAATTATTTTTCCAAAAGGTCTGGGATGGAGATATACGGCGTAAATTTACCCCCCAAAAAACAGCCTGAGGAGCCTTATTTCGTCAGTAATTATATGCAATTAATGTTCTGAACAAAAGGCATTGTTCTTAGACTGAAATTATGTGCATGTGGCTGTGAATGGCAATATTTACAGGTTTGCGCTAGCAAAACCTGTATTTTTTTTGTCTGGGCTTATTCTTTTTAAAATAAAATAAAATCATGGACAGGGGAATCCGAGAAGCAACAAATAATATTGGTGTGGTCTTAATATGCATTTTCTTAACAGCTTTACTTTCAAATGCAGTTTTTAATCATGTTGAGCCATCAGAGCCAATACAGTTTGATTGGCCCATTATATGTAGGAATGTAATGCAATAATAAACATCAACTTCAGGTGCCATAGAAACGCCACACCAAAAAACATTGTTATAGAGGCCATCTCAAGATTGTCTTTAACGCCTGAATATTAAAAGTGTATGTACCGCAATATTACTGATGCTGCATTTGTAAGTCTATTCAGACCAGCAGAGGGGGCTTTTGAGGCCTGCACCACCTTTCATCTCACATAACGCCAGAGCAATCAGAGTGACAAGATTTGCTAATGTGTATCTACCTTTGGCAATATAAATCATTGATTATACTTCTTCATATCGGCAAGTGTCTTGTGGACTTACTTCTTTTACCGAGAACTTAAAGGAAGCATGTTGCTACACTTACATATTCATCTGGGGACGACAGAGTCAACAAGCTTCCACCACCTTGCTGGCAAATCAACTCTGCAGATTCCTTGTCCTCTTCCTCCGTTTCATAATGATAGCATTCTTCTCCCAAGGACATGTCATTGTCATCTGCACACTCTGAAAAGTTAAAAACAAAAAATTCATTGTTATCAACATGTCGAACAAGGCTTGAACAACCAATGTTTTCTACATGGCAGACACAAGTGTACTACAGTGCCTGATGTATTGGTCTCGTGTGGTGTAATTGTAATGTTTTCTGGCTGTGTAGGTGAAAAATTACTGATGAGAGCAGCCTGATTGGTGACAGAGATTTAGATAATGTATGCACACTTCACTTGAAAGGATTGTCATGAGCAGTTGGATCTCATCACATTTGCTGTAAGTTTGCCTGTAGTTGAGTTATTAGTTCGTTATATTTGTTAGTTGAATTGTTTGTGTCGCAGGCATGTTTGTGTTAGAGGTATTCACGTATTGTGTATCATTGCGTTTCTTCTTCTAATCTACACCATTGTATTCGCTACATTGGTTCAGCACAATTTACATTAAACTAACCAGTAATCAATACCCACTTAAATCTGAGTTACTGAAAGCAGACTATCTTTAGTTATTACACTGCCATTAGATAACTTCGTATCAACTAAGTTGACAACTTGGTATATACCGAAAGGAACTTATAATGTTTAAGGGATAGTGTTGTACAACAAGCTTTGCAGAACCGCAAGTTTCAAATTTCTGCCAATCAATCTGAGATTTTGTAGGGAACAAAGAATCCCGCCATATTGACTTTGTTTTGTTAAACTTGTGATGACATAACTAGCGTTGAAACAAAGACAAAAATCATTTATGAAAGTACGATAGAAAATGAATTCTCTTACATAACCCTATTAGGCAACACCAATTTAATTTCTTGGTTCTCGGATTTCCCGACACATTTTTTCCGATGTCGAAAAAAAATTAGTCCCAAGAAAAAAATAGGTTTTGCTATTGCAGATCTTTAAAAAACCCCGTTCCAGGGTCACAAGCTGCTGATAAACCAATCAGAGCGCTTATTTGCAGTCACATGGTCAGAACAGTGGTATAAAATCAAACGAAGAGATTCATTAGATAAATCAAGTCATGAAAATATACTTGACTACTTACCTTGTTTTTTGTGTTATATAAGTTCACCACAGACTTTTTGAAATCTTTTTTTCGACCGACCGCCCCAATATTATTCTGGAAAAATCCGAGAACCAAGAAATTAAATTGGTGTGGCCTTACAAACATAAAAAGGTGGTTACCTGTTGGGGGGCAGTGTGTATCTATCCACTCGGACCATAAGCATACAGGTTCACATATTGTGGTTGGGGGTGGTCCTGTTGTGGGTGGTGGTGCTGCAGTTGTTGTGGGTGGTGGTGCTGCAGTAGTTGTGGGTGGTGGTGCTGCAGTAGTTGTGGGTGGTGGTGCTGCAGTAGTTGTGGGTGGTGGTGCTGCAGTAGTTGTGGGTGGTGGTGCTGCAGTTGTTGTGGGTGGTGGTGCTGCAGTAGTTGTGGGTGGTGGTGCTGCAGTAGTTGTGGGTGGTGGTGCTGCAGTTGTTGTGGGTGGTGGTGCTGCAGTAGTTGTGGGTGGTGGTGCTGCAGTAGTTGTGGGTGGTGGTGCTGCAGTAGTTGTGGGTGGTGGTGCTGCAGTAGTTGTGGGTGGTGGTGCTGCAGTAGTTGTGGGTGGTGGTGCTGCAGTTGTTGTGGGTGGTGGTGCTGCAGTAGTTGTGGGTGGTGGTGCTGCAGTAGTTGTGGGTGGTGGTGCTGCAGTTGTTGTGGGTGGTGGTGCTGCAGTTGTTGTGGGTGGTGGTGCTGCAGTAGTTGTGGGTGGTGGTGCTGCAGTAGTTGTGGGTGGTGGTGCTGCAGTAGTTGTGGGTGGTGGTGCTGCAGTAGTTGTGGGTGGAGGTGCTGCAGTAGTTGTGGGTGGTGGTGCTGCAGTAGTTGTGGGTGGTGGTGCTGCAGTAGTTGTGGGTGGTGGTGCTGCAGTTGTTGTGGGTGGTGGTGCTGCAGTAGTTGTGGGTGGTGGTGCTGCAGTAGTTGTGGGTGGTGGTGCTGCAGTAGTTGTGGGTGGTGGTGCTGCAGTAGTTGTGGGTGGTGGTGCTGCAGTAGTTGTGGGTGGTGGTGCTGCAGTTGTTGTGGGTGGTGGTGCTGCAGTAGTTGTGGGTGGTGGTGCTGCAGTAGTTGTGGGTGGTGGTGCTGCAGTTGTTGTGGGTGGTGGTGCTGCAGTTGTTGTGGGTGGTGGTGCTGCAGTTGTTGTGGGTGGTGGTGCTGCAGTAGTTGTGGGTGGTGGTGCTGCAGTAGTTGTGGGTGGTGGTGCTGCAGTTGTTGTGGGTGGTGGTGCTGCAGTAGTTGTGGGTGGTGGTGCTGCAGTTGTTGTGGGTGGTGGTGCTGCAGTAGTTGTGGGTGGTGGTGCTGCAGTAGTTGTTGGTGGTGGTGCTGCAGTAGTTGTGGGTGGTGGTGCTGCAGTAGTTGTGGGTGGTGGTGCTGCAGTAGTTGTGGGTGGTGGTGCTGCAGTTGTTGTGGGTGGTGGTGCTGCAGTAGTTGTGGGTGGTGGTGCTGCAGTAGTTGTGGGTGGTGGTGCTGCAGTTGTTGTGGGTGGTGGTGCTGCAGTTGTTGTGGGTGGTGGTGCTGCAGTAGTTGTGGGTGGTGGTGCTGTGGTTGGTGGTGCAGTTGTTGTACATTGTGGCATTGGATAGGAACATAACCATCTTACTTGATAGTTGTCACAGCTGTAGGGAAAATTTAAACAGATCGTCAGTAATTGTTACTACTTACAACGGGTAATTCAAAGTCAGAAAACAAATTAGAACTAATGTTTATTTAGAACTGTCTCTTCGACCTTTTACCTCGCTGAATTTGGATATTGGAACAGAAAGTATTCAACAGATGAAATAGAGTTTTCTTGGTCTGCATATGGATGAGTTATTAACATGACATTTGCATGTCAAGCATATTGTTGTCAAATAATCTAGCCCTTTTGAGAAGGCATGCATGGAAAACGTCCTCTGTATGGTAGCTACATGCGCAATTTTCTTATCATACAGTAGAAAAGTACTGTCTACCAACTATAGGAAACATGTCTGAGTCAAAGACTTGAAAGCTCCAAACAGATTAAAGCCTGCAGATTGTTATTAAAATGCGAATTGGAAACAAGCTGTTAGATAACAGGTCTAATAGGCACATTGTAGATTGGGGTTGGCCCATGGTAAGAGAAAGATTTGTCATCAGCACATTAACTCTCGTCAGTCATGAGCCCCCAAACATTTACAGTTCCATCTTTGTACACTCAACTTACACATATTCAAGTAGATTATTCAGCTCCTACAGTTTTAAACCTAAGCTAAACACAAACTTCGAATAGCAAAGTTTAATCAGCGAGCCCGGTGTTATCTGGACGAGTCCATTCTTACACGGAGGGGTTCATTTTTTTAAAATTCATCATTCATCAAAAGTCTTTCAGTGGGTGTATTTTTGGACAGGTCTATTTTGCAATTTTACAGAAGGTGTGCTGGAAGAGTCTATTCTCGCACGGAGGGGGGATTTTTTAAATTCATATTTTGGACTTTGGTGACTTCTAGTTTGTCAAAGTCTTTCAGTAGGGTTATTTTTGGGCTGGTCTAATTTGCAATTTCACATGGGTGTGCTGGAAGAGTCCATTCTTGCATGGAGGGGGGCTTATTCAAAAATCCATTTTTTGGACTTCAGAGATTATGTCAAAGTCCTATTTTAGCGGATGTAATTTTGGACTGCTCTACTTTACATGGAAGAGTCCATTTTTGCACACGGAAGGGGGATTTCTTTCAAATTCAGTTTTGGACAGGTGATGATTCAAAATTCAATTTTTAGTGGAAGTGTTTTTAGACTGGTCTATTATACCTTTTCATGCACTGGGACCTTTTTTGCTAAATTCAATTTTGGATTTGGTTTCTTATTCAAAGGGCCAAGGTTTCAGTGGGAGTATTTCTGGACTGGTCTATTGTGCAAATTCACATAGGGTGCACTGGAGTCCATTCTTGATGGGGGAATTTTGTAAGATTCATTTTTGGGTTAAACCATCATTAGTAAAAGTGATTTTTCAAATGGGTGATTTTGAAATAGTCTATTGTTGCATGGGGAGGGAGATGGCTGAAATATGCTGTATTTGCTCTCAAGCAAATGTCGGCCTTTCTAGTTTGTTATCTTTTTATTTCATGTTTATGATTGTGTAATACTATGTTCTTTTATATGTGTATATTGTTCGAGCCTTCAAAGTCTAGCCTATGTATAAAAGGGTATAGTAATAAAGGAACGAAATAAAGTGGATCTCTTTTCCAAATTAGCTAAAATTGATTATGTTTTAGTAACGCTACAGTTACTGGCCTAAAACATATTGTTTCCATGAGCACCGGTGAGTCGATAGATTAATATTACAGAAGACTTACTTGTAGTCACATTGAGCACCATTCTCTAAGCTGCACACAAGACCATCTGACCCCTCCTGTCCATTCTCCAGTATTTCACCGGTGTTTTGGTTTTCACACTCAATATCTATGGGATGTTCACAGATGTCATATCCTTCATCTCGTGCTGTCTCATCGTCTTCACCCTCTGGACCTGGTGCTGTAATTTCACCAACAAACTAATTATACGCAACAGCTACTGCTTGTGAGAAGAGGTGTTTCACAGCATTCTCATCTATTCTGAAATGCGTGCAGTCGTAAAATTATAATGCACTCTCATAGGCAAAATGGAGATAAACATCACTGTATAATATTCCTCCCAATATTTATGCATGCATTCAGAACATGACAACAATGTTTCGGCACAAATCGCAAAACATATGAAAATATGAATAAAACATACTTCCTGGTATTTCACAAAGGAAGTTCCTTGCCTCGTCACAAGTGGCTGGAGTAAGTACTCCATTCATACTTAGGAGGCATGGCGTATCGGAGGAACCTGGAGGCACATCTCTGAAGAACAAAATGAACATAACTCTTTAAAAATCGATATTGTAAGGTTTAAAAGAAATAAATTAATTCAACCCCTTTTCTGTTGATTTAAGTTATTGTCAAAAGGTGGTGATTGTGACTCACTCAATAAGAATACTTGATGGTATGTATATATATGGCATAGCAGATAAATCGCCTTGTGTCTTAACACACCAGGTTTGTACAGAAGAGCACAAGCTGCATAGCTGGACAGATTCAATTGATCTACTCACACTGGAAAGGTTTCCTAGTCTTTTTGACACCATTGTTTGGTTCTTTACATGGAACCTCCGTTAAACGCCCTATCCGAGGGACACTCCTACCTGAAGTTAGACCCCATTCACACTCAGAAAAACGATTCGAATAAAACATGTTATCCGAATAAAACTACCCGATCCGAATAAAACTTAGGAGTATGAACGCTCCCAAATCACTTGGATTTCATCGATTCGAATCCCTCGCGATCCACCTCGGGGAGGTAGATAGAACTCCGTGAAGTGGATAAAACTGCGCCGCGGGGAGTCTCGATTCGAACGATTCGGCAGTGTGAACGCGCAAGTGGATAGGATTCACTTTAAGTGGATAGGATGCAACTTATCAAAGGTGAATTTGCTCAATTAGAAGTTTTTCTGCCAATCCGACTCTGAAAATGTTCAAAGCACACGTTGTTCCACCAATCATGGCTTCGCTCCCGCTTCCAGATCGTTCTGTCTGCCGCTCTGGTGGCGTACATTTGAGCTGTACTACAGCTATCCCAATATGCAGAAGGCCTTGTCGGTGAAACCTTCTCGCGATCAAAGACCGTCGATTGCGTTCCCTTCTACGACTACAGAACATTCTCCAGAGGAAAATCAGCATCAAAAGTTGGTGGATTCCCGCCTTTTTGAGCTGTAAGAAATGACGCTACCCTTTGACCTCAACCTCATGTTTCATTCGGATAAGACCGAGGGCGCACTAATCGGATTGTCGAAGACGAGTGTGAACGCAATTTTGGATCGGATAGAATTTTTTTTATTCGGATAAATGTTTTATCCGAATCGTTTTTATGAGTATTTACACCTGAGTGAAGTGAGGAAAATTGTATGAAGTGCCTTTCCCAAGGGAATAAGGTCGGCAGCACAACAACAGATACAAACTCAGGTTCTCTGGGACTAAAAATCCTGCCGTTACGCCAGTCGACCCCAATGGTATTCACTTCTCATGAACAAAATATGGCCAATCTGGCTTCTTTTACATGTGTCTTTTGTTTAAGGGCGCAGGGAGAGGTACAAGATCATTTTTTTTTCATAAGACCATTAACACCTTATGTATGGCACAACATTCTTATCTTGCAGGACAAGAATGTTATGCCATGTATGCGCATGTCATCTCAATTTTCTTCACATTCTTTTTCTTCTCGAACACAGCTACTAGATTTAAACCATTTGACAGAATTGAAATCTTACATCGGGTAACCCTCGAAAGCAGGTGTCCCGTCATCCAAGAGCCATTTCTCCTCGTCTGTTGACCAGTGTGCGTTCACAAAGAATACCTCACCATCAAATAGTTCCATTACATATACCTACAAGAGAAAGCAACTTTAAAAGTTTTTCATTTCAAGAAATATTTTCAATCAATTTTGCACAACCATGAGCAGCATTTACTGGTACACTGTGCTGTTGTAAGATGTTCTTCATGAACTCTGCAAGAATTGTGCATGTTCATACACGTCAACAATTTTTGTTAATGTCTCAAGAATTTTAAAATTTGATATTAACATAATTATCTGGTTTGTAGTATTATAGTACGTCGATGACGGTTTGATCTCATCATTGATTCAGATGTTATCTGAAACGTCTGATTGTTTCCCCCCAAAAAAACAGTTGCTTGAGTAATTGCTATTTGACATACGATGTAATTATATCATTCTGCTCACCGCTTCATCCGGACTGTCCAGAATCACCACGGTGCCACCAACAATCATCTCACAGTATAACTTTGCTTGTGGATATGTGAATTCTTCTGGTGGAAGCTGATAGCAGGATAATCCAAGGGAATGTTCCAAGTCATACGGACATGCTTTATAGTAAAAAAAAAGTAGTACTTTATAACCAAGCAGCCACATCAGATCAAGACAATATTAGATTCATAAGACCTGGCAAAATTACTGTTGTGTCTCTGACCATGGCCCTGAAAAGAAGGAGGGTTCATACAATGTAAGACGCCCTTTTCAGGATTTTGGCAGAAGTCATACAAAACAATTAATATTATATAATAGCTACAGTAACTGTAAAATACTGTTTGACAAGTTAAGCCTTAAATGTGTGAGAGCACGTGGTGTTCCTACACCAACTGTTCAAAGCCTGAATGTGCGATCTTTAATTACATTCATATATCTATTTATTGTTTAATTACATGAATCAATCTTTTAATTGTTTATAAATTAGAGAATGCCTGTACAAAAAATTGCAAGACTACTCGATGTTCTGTTTTCATTGTTCAGATGAGATATTGAACATTTCATGCGCTTTGTCAACGGTCGACCCACACAAAATGGTTAATGTTGGTAGCATTTCAGGTAGTGGAAATTGGGTAACCGTAAACAATAAACGTATTTTTCCTAGGCCCATATGCATACATGTATATATGCATACATAAGTAGTAAGTTTTTACTGTACTAATGGAAAACTAATTAAGATGCGGCAGACATTTTCAAGATTAAAAACGTCTTTAACGGACTCACAATATCCGGATATTCTCGGTTATGGCCATACTTGGGACAAACTTTAGGCAGCCTCTGACACCGCCCAAATGCTGTGACATATCTCCAAGAAAAGTTTGAGAATACAACTGGCAGTCAAATCTAAGCGCTAAGGTTACATATATGCTGTAATGTTACATCGTAAACTAAATATATCCTAACCTACGTTTGGTTTAGAACACATTTATGAATGAATGTAGAATTAGTATATTTAAAGGACCAACTTGTTGGAGGACAGTGCAGATCTATCCAGGGAGACCAAACCAACTGAGGTTCACATATTGTTGTGGGTGGTGCTGCAGTAGTGGTGGGTGGTGCTGCAGTTGTTGTGGGTGGTGCTGCAGTAGTTGTGGGTGGTGCTGCAGTAGTTGTGGGTGGTGCTGCAGTCGTTGTGGGTGGTGCTGCAGTAGTTGTGGGTGGTGCTGCAGTCGTTGTGGGTGGTGCTGCAGTAGTTGTGGGTGGTGCTGCAGTCGTTGTGGGTGGTGCTGCAGTCGTTGTTGGTGCTGCAGTCGTTGTGGGTGGTGCTGCAGTAGTTGTGGGTGGTGCTGCAGTAGTTGTGGGTGGTGCTGCAGTAGTTGTGGGTGGTGCTGCAGTCGTTGTTGGTGGTGCTGCAGTCGTTGTGGGTGGTGCTGCAGTAGTTGTGGGTGGTGCTGCAGTTGTTGTGGGTGGTGCTGCAGTTGTTGTGGGAGGTGCTGCAGTAGTTGTGGGTGGTGCCGGTGTTGTACATTCTGGCATTGGATACGAACATTCGTATCTGACTTGATAGTTGTCACAGCTGAAGGTACACATTCAAAGAGGTCGTCAGTGACTATTTCTTGGTTTAATGGTTTTTCAAGGTACAACGCATTGCTACAAAACAATGAAGGTTCGAAAAATGAAGCCGGTATGTTTTCCAAATGAGCTCATTTATGATGTTAGCGATGCAATTGATACTATTATGGTAAAACATGATATTTCAATGAGAATGATGATTGTGTCCATTGATACTGATGATGAAGACTTACTTGTAGTCACATTGAGCACCATCCTCTAAGGTGCACACAAGGCCATCTGACCCCACATCTCCATTCTCCAGTATTTCACCGGTGATCAGGTTTTGACACTGAATATCTATGGGATTTTCACAGATGTCATATCCTTCATCTCGTGCTGTCTCATCGTCTTCATCCTCTGGACCCGGTGCTGTAATTTCACCAACAAACTAATTATATGCAACAGCTACTGCTTGTGAGAAGAAGTGTTTCAAGGCATTCTCATCTATTTTGAAATGCGTGCAGTCGTAAAATTATAATGCACTCTCATAGGCAAAATGGAGATAAACATCACTGTATAATATTCCTCCCAATTTTTATGCATGCAATCAGAAAATGACAACAAAGTTTCAGCACAAATCGCAAAATATATGAAAATATCAATACAACATACTTCCTGGTAGTTCACAAAGGAAGTTCCTTGCCTCGTCACAAGTGGCTGGAGTAAGTACTCCATTCATACTTAGGAGGCATGGCGTATCGGAGGAACCTGGAGGCACATCTCTGAAGAAAAAATGAACATAACTCTTTAAAAATCGATATTGTAAGGTTTAAAAGAAATAAATTAATTCAAATCCTTTTCTGTTGATTTAAGTTATTACCAAAAGGTGGTGATTGTGACTCACTCAATAAGAATACTTGACGGTATGTATATATATGGCATAGCAGATAAATCGCCTTGTGGCTTAACACACCAGGTTCTTACAGAAAAGCACAAGCTGCATAGCTGGACAGATTCAATTGATCTACTCACACTGGAAAGGTTTCCTAGTCTTTTTGATACCATTGTTTGGTTCTTTACTTGAAACCTCCATTTAACGCCCTATCCGAGGGACACTCCTACCTGATATTAGGCTATTTAACCTGAGTGAAGTGAGGAAAGTTGTATAAAGTGCCTTCCCCAAGGGAATAAGGTCGGCAGCATAACAACAGATTCAAACTCAGGACCTCTGTGACTAAAAATCCTGCCGTTACGCCAGTCGACCCCAATGGTATTCACTTCTGATGAGCAAAATATGGTCAATCTGGCTTCTTTTACATGTGACTTTTGTTAATGGGCGCAGGGAGAGCTACAAGATCATTTTTTTTCATAGGACCATTAACACATTATGCATGTAAATGTCATCTCAATTTTCTTCACATTCTTTTTCTTCTCGAACACAGCTACTAGATTTAAACCATTTGACAGAATTGAAATCTTACATCGGGTACCCCTCGAAAGCAGGTGTCCCGTCATCCAAGAGCCATTTCTCCTCGTCTGTTGACCAGTGTGCGTTCACAAAGAATACCTCACCATCAAATAGTTCCATTACATATACCTACAAGAGAAAGCAACTTTAAAAGTTTTTCATTTTAAGAAATATTTTCAATCAATTTTGCACAACCATGAGCAGCATTTACTGGTACACTGTGCTGTTGTAAGATGTTCTTCATGAACTCTGCAAGAATTGTGCATGTTCATACACATGCTTGTCTTGCATGTTATGCAATGCATGTCATGTCAATAATTTTTGTTAATGTCTCAAGAATTTTGAAATGTTGATATTAACATAATTATCTGGTTTGCTGTATTATATATAGTACGTCGATGACGGTTTGATCTCATCAGTGTTTCGGATGTTACCTGAAACGTCTGACCGTTTCCAAAAAATTCAGCTGCTTGAGTAATTGCTATTTGACATACGATGTAATTATATTTTTGTGCTCACCGCTTCATCCGGACTGTCCAGAATCACCACAGTGCCACCATCGATCATCTCACAGTATATTTTTGCTTGTGGATATGTGAATTCTTCTGGTGGAAGGTGATAGCAGGATAATCCAAGGGAATCTTCCACGTCATCCTGACATACTGTATAGTAAAAAAAAATAGCGTTGACACATGTACCTTATAACCAAGCAGCCACATCAGATCAAGACATTATTAAGTTCATAAGATCTGAAAAAATTACTGTTGTGTTTCTGACTATGGGCCTGAAAAGAAGGAGGGTTCATACAATGTAAGACGCACTTTTTAAAGATTGTGGCAGAAGTCATACATTAAACAATTATTATATAATTACTACAGTAACTGTAAAATGCTGTTTGATAAGTTAAACCTTAAATGTGTCAGGACAGAGTGTTCAGAGCCTGAATGTGCGATCTTTAATTGCTTTCATTTATCAATTTATTGTTTAATTACATGAATCAATCTTTTACCTGTTTATAAATTAGAGGATGCCTGTGCAAAAAAATTGCAAGACTACTCGATGTTCTGTTTTCATTGTTCAGATGAGATGTTGAAATTTTCATGCGCTTTGTCAACGGTCGACCCATACAAAATGGTTAATTTTGGTTATCGCCATACTTGGGACACACTTTAGGCAGCCTCTGACACCGCCCAAATGCTGTGACATATCTCCAAGAAAAGTTTGAGAATACAACTGCCAGTCAAAACTAAGCGCTTAAAGGTTACATATATGCTGTGTGATACATCGTAAACTAAATATATCCTAAGCTACGTTTGGTATAGAACACATTTATGCATGAATGTAGAATTAGTATATTTAAAGGACCAACTTGTTGGAGGACAGTGCAGATCTATCCAGGGAGACCAAACCAACTGAGGTTCACATATTGTTGTGGGTGGTGCTGCAGTAGTGGTGGGTGGTGCTGCAGTAGTTGTGGGTGGTGCTGCAGTCGTTGTGGGTGGTGCTGCAGTAGTGGTGGGTGGTGCTGCAGTCGTTGTGGGTGGTGCTGCAGTAGTGGTGGGTGGTGCTGCAGTTGTGGTGGGTGGTGCTGCAGTAGTTGTGGGTGGTGCAGCAGTTGTGGTGGGTGGTGCTGCAGTTGTGGGTGCTACTGTTGTTGTACATTGCGGCATGACGTGGCAACATCGGTACCGTACTTCATAATTTTCACAGCTGCAGGTAATATGACAGGGATTGATTGTATCCTGTTAGTAAACTTAACATAAAATGCCGCCACACTGTAATAAGGAAGGATATTATGAAATTAACAACATGTATGCTTGAACACTGCATAACAGATCATATCAAAGAAGCTTAGATGTGTATGTTTAGTACTCACTCATATGAACATTGAGCACCATGCTCTAAGGTACAGCTAAGGCCATCTGAGGTTTCTCCATTCTCCAGTACGTCGCCCGTGCGTACGTTACGACACTCGATATCCATGGGTTCGTCACAGATGTCAAATCCTTCGTCTCGTGCTGCCTCGTCGTCTTCGTCCTCTGCTCCTGGCGCTACAATTTTATCAACAGTAAACACGTTAGGCACAGCAATCAGTGTTTTATCTATTTAACAGACTATTCGAATGAGTGTCTGACTATTCAAAAGAGTCCGAAAATCAGGTTGGTAGAATATAGAATATAGGAGAATGTTTACACAACCAAGATGTACTTACTTGCTTACGTTTTGGTGTCTATCAGACACCTTCCTCATAGCTTTTGAGTGGAGTTCTGCTTCTCGCCTCTGTATGTAGCCGATGTATGTGGCACTTTTGCGGCAATAACACTATCCCAAAAGCCGCAAAAGCGCCGCCTAAATCGGCTACATATAGAGGCGAGAAGCAGAACTCCAGTCAGATCAGAAGGAAGGTGTGTAATACACACCGAAACGTAAGCAAATACATCCTGGTTGTGCAAAAGAATTATCCTATATCCTATCTTCGAAAGAGTGTCTGAAATCACGCCAGGCTTTCCATTCAATTTCTTTAAAAAAAAAAAGATATTCTTCCTACTAAGATCATTGAATCAATCTATTATAGAATATATGTGATTTTATCATTTTCAACTGTCTTCAAAGAAGCCAAACCCCTTAATAGTAGCATAGGTTTAGAACACAATTCTGTACCGTACGTACACTCAGCCACTTTTTTCATGTTAAAATTTGCATGTTTAGAGTTTAGATTATTCCCCATTATTTAGACCACATCTAATCATTTCATGTATTTGATTTTTGTTCACTTGCAATTAGCCCCATGGGCATGAATTTGCAACAAAACATAATTGAATCCATTTCCTGCTGAAATTGATACTTTTGAGGAAGGAGACTTACAGGTTCCTCCTCAACAGTCATTATTTAAACAATCACGGCAATTAAGAAAATGATATAAATCGCATCAAGATATTTGTAGATAAATTGACATCATACTTTAATTTCTGACACATGAAAACATAAACGCGCACTAGAGCAATGAAATTTTGTACATCCTATGAGGGTAGTTTGACTTTCTAAAAGTACAATACACAACATACTCCCGGTGTTTTCGCAGATGAATTGATATGCATCGTCACAAGATGCAGCGGTGAGTTGTCCATTCATCATCACCAGGCATTTCTCGGTAGAGGAACCGTCAGGCGGATTTCTACAGAACAAGTTAGAGTCACTGTGATGTATTGTGTGTCAACAAGATGTACAGTACATGTAGCGAAATCCCAAAAAGAATACTTTATTTTATAGAATAACTGTATTATTATACTGTATATTCACTAGCCTCCTTCATCGGTGTCTCTAGGGCCTTGGCGAAAGTTGTTTTTTGGGGGGTGGATTCGCGATTTTTATACGAGGGGAAAGGAAAATATGCCGGGAAAGGAATATACACCGGGGCGCTTGTACCGGTCCTAGCACCGGCTATATATTCACAAGGGGAGAACTGTGCTTCCCAGATTTATCGATCAAAGAAGAGTTTCCATACGTTGAACATTTTAATGCAACAGTTAAATTTCTACTCGACAAACCAAGGAGTTTTGACAAACCTTGCATAAGAAACATGACCTGTTCCTACACCGACACATGTACAATGAACCAGAAGATGTGGACTATTCTATTAGCTTTGTATCATTTTAGTATAGTTAACTCGTGGATTGTTGTTTTTACTCTCCTAGATGAATAGAAGTAGGTTAAACTTTTTGAACATACATGCAGAGAGCAGAATATGATGTAAACTGTGGACATATTTCTTGATGTAGAATTTTTTTTTAATTCTTCATACAAATTTCATCTCAGTATCTTTTCACGTTTACCCTCAGAAACAGCTCAACATTTAGATATTTCAACATTTTGGAATCAATATCAGTATATCACCACACTTTTCCCCATTTGCATGAAATGGCCTCACCATTTTTTTCATAGTACCACACTATGTGAAAATGGGAGCTTTTCATTGGCTGAGGGGAAGTAGCGATGGGCTAAACTAAATATTAGGTAGATTCTAAGCCTTACAGCGGGTCGAGTTGGCTGGCAGGTGTTCCGTCGTCCAAAAGCCAGGCATTCTGTGCTGTTGACCAGTGTGCATTCACAAAGAATGTGTTGCCTCCAAAATTGTCCATCGCAAATCCCTAACAGAAGACAAAAAAACGTTGATGAAGGTAAGACGTGGTAATTAGGTATGCCAGTCACCGACAAAAGACACCGGATGGCTGTCTGAAACGTCTGACCGTTTCCAAAATCATATCCAGTTTCAAATTTATTTGACACATAAGGCAAAAATTAATGCAAAACAAAATATTTATGCTTTGAAAATCTTTTGCATCTACTGGGAAATTGTAATTCTTTGTCCAGGACTACTACTTGGCCTGGCTAAGACATTTTATAAATCCAATGTTTTTTTCAATATTGATTTTTTTCATGATTGATTTCTATAAATTGACATTTTATAAATCAAATGTTTTTTTCATGATTGATTTTTTTTCATGATTATTTTTTTCAATGTTTTATCCAACCTTGTGACATTTGTAACTGAGAAAAAGAGAGTAATAAGATTTTCATACTTGAAGCATTTATAAATAAGAATAATAAGTTTGTTGCAAATTTTGCCCGTGAGCTAATAAGAGGTAACATGAGAGGTTAAATCATGGATATCATTAAGTTAGGCCACACCAATTGTATTTGGTACTTCTCGAGTTTGCCTGTCCATATTTTGTTACCTTTTCCCAAAAAATAGGTCCCCAAAAGATAATACAGGTTTTGCTATCACGAATCTGTAAATATTGCTATGCAAACTCACATAAACATAATTTCTTTAAAACGAAACCTTTTATTCATAACATGTGTAACAAATCAAAGGAAGGGTTCATTGTATAAAGCACGCCATGAAACTCAGCATGCTGTTTTTTCTTTGGTTATATTTAAGATATGTATTTTCACCCCAGGCCTATTAAAAAAATCATCTTTACTTTTTTAGTCGGTCTGAAAAAATCCAAAAAGGAAACATTTTGTTACCCAACATGGTCCAACAATATTGCGTTAATCGATATAATTGATTACTCCTAATTATTACTCACCACTTCATCTGCAGATGATAGAGTCACCATGATGCCACCGTTAGCAGCACAGTATATTTTTGCATCGTGATAACTAGCCTCTTCTGGTCCAATCTGGTAGCAGGATATTCCTAGGGAATATTCTTCACCATAATGGCACTCTGAATAGTAAAGATATTACATACTTCATCA
Organism: Branchiostoma floridae x Branchiostoma belcheri; assembly: GCA_019207045.1. NCBI lineage: Eukaryota > Metazoa > Chordata > Leptocardii > Amphioxiformes > Branchiostomatidae > Branchiostoma > Branchiostoma floridae x Branchiostoma belcheri. The sequence continues at coordinate 10,519,798 of CM033040.1, forward strand.
GTGAAAACGAAGAAATCAGCCCAAGGAAATCACATTACATTATACAGACTTTATCGACATATATTGCCTTGCTAATTGATCTACTACAGTCAAACCTGTATCAGTGGCCACCTTTGCATTGCGGCCACCTGACCAATAGTCTACAGCGGTCACCTGTCCAACGCGGCCACAGCCACACGATTTCCAGTACCGTAGGTACAGAAACACTGCCCATTGTGACCATACAAACAGCGGCCATTTGCCACCCTGAGCCGAGCTTACAAAGTAGAATCGTAGTTTGCGAGGATTTGGAGTTCCCGACAGAGTCATTTAGGCAGTAGCGGAAGGTATGCATGCCTTGAACGTTAGAGCGCAAGCCTTAATGTTGGCATTTAACCCACATTGCGCATGACAATATCAATCATTTTTAATTAGTAGATTTGTTTTCGGCAGGGTCAGTTGAATTTGAGACGATTGAGATAATGTTTCTTGGTGAGAAAGGTCAGGGGGTACTGAAATGTGTAGCTTATTGCTCGCGGTCAATTGATCATCCTTTTTGGTAAAGTGGCCACCTGTCCATAGTGGCCATACTTCTCCAGTCCCTTGAGTGGCTACTATAGACAGGTTTGACTGTAACTACCTTTTGATCATTGTGTTATCAATTATTACTGACTGTTCCAAAAAGGAACAGTTACTAACTGAAATTCAGGACTGGTGAATCTTGTAACTTTAAGGTTAAATTTCAGTTATTTCTATTGTATATAACCCTCTGACCTTCTTGACTTAATGCACACATATGTATTTGTATCTGTTTTGAGTGTATGATATCCGTCCATCTACTTGTACAATGTATATACTGTGTGTGTTTTTAATGAGCCCTGGAAGATTAGCTCAATGAGCTAAAGGGTATCACAATGAACTCAATAAACTCGACTCAGTCAGCAACAATTTCTTACTTTTGTATAATGTATTATATATATATTGATGTTAAATTTCCTTGCAAACTTTGGTCGAATGAGCAAGTAATATGGACCATATATAGTACCTTAAATGGTCTGAAAATGTGTCAGGTCTCATACTCAGGGAGGATTGCTTACAACTGTAACCCGATGAACTAACTGGGGACAGACTGATCTTTCACCCAGCCACCCTGCACCCAGATCTGCTAGTATAGTAGTTGGGATAAATTTGTACAGTGCTTTGTTTTTTTTTGTAATGTAGGTGTGTGCTACTACATTTTCTACACATGGCTTTATAACAAACAGTAGCGGTGCTTCGTGTTTGTTAGTAGGAAGTGGAATGAATTATTGGGAATACTTTTCTGCTGTCTTGATCTCTCCTTAATTCTTAATTGCAGTCATATATGTAGTGAGTAGTATACAGGGTTTGAAACTGACATTATAGTGCTCTTAGGAAAGGCATTTAACCCGATTAGGCGATTCTAAAACAATGTATCCATTCTGGAAAAGACGATCCCTATGTGGACTACAGTTCTAAGTATTCATGTAACCTTATATGTGATCGAAATGAGAGGGGCTATCTTACACATGAACTGGGTGTTCTCCCAGCATTGACCAGGACATTAAAGGGACTGGAGATAGACTTTTCCCCTTAATTTCCTGCCCTAATTTATCATAAATTTCAGATGAATTTGTACTAAGTCTAGTGATAAGTAACTGAATGAAACTTTTCCTCTTTCCCTCATGCCCTTCCTAGCCTAATGTATTTTTTAAAAGTTTTTCCTCTGGCCCTGATGTGCTGTTAGACAAGATCTGCTATTCAACCTACTGTATATCCTAACAAAGTACAGTTAATGTAACTGTATGTCCTTAATATACTTAGTCACTGTCGTAGTGTTGAAAAACTTATGTTAAGAAGTAGTTATATCCGTTTTTTAAATCATAATGCTGCTGGGGACCCTGACACAGGGGTAGGCAATAGTCGGATAGTCCTCACACAAGAATGTACAGAATACAGACGTGATAGAAATGATGACGATGCAAATAATTATATGACAATTCTCTAAGAACAGTGTCAAGAAAGAACATCTACAAGCCAAGTTGAATGTTCTGAAACATTCTTTTGTAATAACTATGACATTTGTATGGAACAAAAATAACCGACCTGTTGGAGGACAGTGCAGATCTATCCAGTCAGACCATACACATGAAGGTTCACATATTGTTGTCACAGGTGGTGCTGCAGTTGTGGGTGGTGCTGCAGTTGTAGGTGGTGGAGCGGCTGTTGTTGTCCCAGGTGGGGGTGGAGGAGGTGGTGGAGGGGCTTCTGTTGTTGTCCCAGGTGGGGGTGGGGGAGGTGGTGGAGGGGCTTCTGTTGTTGTCCCAGGTGGGGGTGGAGGAGGTGGTGGAGGGGCTTCTGTTGTTGTCCCGGGTGGGGGTGGAGGAGGTGGTGGAGGGGCTTCTGTTGTTGTCCCAGGTGGGGGTGGAGGAGGTGGTGGAGGGGCTTCTGTTGTTGTCCCAGGTGGGGGTGGAGGAGGTGGTGGAGGGGCTTCTGTTGTCCCAGGTGGGGGTGGAGGAGGTGCAGCAGTTGTGGGTGGTGCTGCAGTTGTGGGAGGTGCTGCTGTTGTGGGTGGTGCTGCAGTAGTGGGTGGTGCTGCAGTTGTGGGTGGTGCTGCAGTTGTGGGAGGTGCTGCAGTAGTTGTAGGTGCTGCAGTAGTTGTGGGTGGTGCTGCAGTAGTTGTAGGTGCTGCAGTAGTTGTGGGTGGTGCTGCAGTAGTTGTAGGTGCTGCAGTAGTTGTGGGTGGTGCTGCAGTAGTTGTGGGTGGTGCTGCAGTAGTTGTAGGTGGTGCTGCAGTTGTTGGTGGTGGTGCTGCAGTTGTGGGTGCAGGTGTGGTACATATGTCCATTTCATAGCAACATTGGTATCTGACTTGATAGTTGTGACAGCTGTAAGTGAAAATTCAAATAGACAATCTGTGGTTATTTGCTGTCAAAAAGAACATCTTAAAGACACATTTATCTATATAATGAACTGTAATGAAGCAAATGTTTCAAATGTATCAAAACAAGTTAATTTCTTAGGCAACTTTAAAATAAGCTATTGTTACAATGAGCACCTGTGTCCCAACGGATAATAATTCCAAATCAAGCTCAATGCATATTTCATTCCCACTTTTCTGTACTGTCTACTGTGGGTTCTCTGATGTTAAGAGGAGGGTACATGTTGTTTTCTTTTAGCCTGTACAAGGCTCAAAATACCGCCTGCGAATGCAGGTTAGTGGGGTCAATTTAGGGCTGTGCGAGTATTTCGGATGTCTTAACCTGCACTGGTTCATGTTCATAATTACGTTTCATGATGTGGATTTTACTAAATGTAGCTGCATTAACGGTAACCACCGATGATGTATAAAAGAAATAATGACAATGGTTTCTGAACAGACTTTAGTATGATCAATACTTTCTAAATTCTGAGTGGTGCAGGTAAGAGTGGTCTGGTGCAGGTAATTTCCAATATCACCTGCACCTGTGCAGGTATGCAAAAAAAAGGTTTTTGAGCCCTGTTAACGTTATGTATAATAATAATAATAATAATTCATGTGGTCTAATGGATGATAAAGAAGAACTTAACTTATTAACAGTAATTCTAAACTAAACTAGAAGAGAAAGGAACTGAAGCATCATGTATTTCTGTAAAATATATCATACACTATAATTGTTAACCGCTACATCTAATGTTTTCTTCTCTCTTTTTAAAACACGTGGAGATATATTTACACATTGCGTTTATCACATGATCATTTCTGCATGACATCAAGTATTCAATAAATATAAATGTGTCCTGCTTTGACATTTTGTTGTAATTACATGTATTGATTGACTGTATAGTGTTAAATAGAGATCGGCGTTCTTCTTTACAGAAGGCACAGTCTAGCAAAAAAATGTTGTAGCTTTCATACTTACTTGTATTGACACTGGAGACCAGTTGATAACTCGCAGACGGCTCCATCTAGCCCTACATATCCATCAGTTAGTATGTCGCCTGTGTCCATGTCCATACACTCAATACCCATGGGTTCCTCGCAGATGTCATATCCTTCATCTCGTGCTGTATCGTCATCTTCACTTTCTGGGCCTGGTGCTGCAATTTCATCAACAAGAAACACACTAGCCACAGCAAGCAGAGTTGATGAAAAATCAAGAATTCATTGGTGTAAAATTGATAAATCCAAGTGCCAAGTAGAATATGTAGTACCATATATAATAACATAATGGTACATCAATGATATGCATTGTACATTTAAAAAAATCAAGATGTTAGCCCTGAATGTGTAGAAAAAAACTTACTTCCAGTTGTTTCACAGATGAATTGCCTAGCCTCATCACAGGATGCAGGAGTGAGTTGTCCATTCATGCTTATGAGGCATGGTGTAGTTGAGGAACCAGGTTGCACACCCCTAATTAAAGAAAAAGAGAGTCAACGCAAGCGATTTGGTTTCAAGCTCATTAATCATTTTCAACCTGTTCCTCATGACTGTTGTTGCTCTGACATATAAATATTTTTTCTTGTATCTTGATTCATTGATTTGAAGTATCAGTATCTATGTTTTTCTTGTATGTAATATAATTGAAATTTTGTGCAAAAAAAAGAAGAAAACACCAGCTCTTAACAGTGACAAATCACCAAGAAACATACATATATTGTTACAGTAGTAATTTAGAGAGCTACAAGGTCTAACTTATAAACTGAAAGGTTTTCTTACATGTATTTTCAGAGTGTAAGGTTTTCAAACGCTAAAAATGTTCAAGAAACTGTTGTAAGCATACAATTTCGTGTATATTCCAAAGTAAATTCTTATTAAAAAAATGAAATTCTAGAATTATTCATTGATCAAATGAGACAATTAAAATGCTAGAATGGAAAAATATTGCCTCATAGATTCTTGTATGCAAACTAATGTCTTCCTCGAAAATAAATATCAGGTGTGGAAGACACCAATTTTAAGTAGCACTTTATGCACTGACATAGGTCACTTATGAATATACTTGAAAAAAGCACACACACACACACATGTAACAAAACCGTAATCCTATTCTAAGATATTTCTGGACATGCTAGAAGGAGGAAGACATCAGTGGCTTCACTCCTGTAACGTCAAGAGAAGAAGAAGTAATCTTACAGCCGTTCAAATATGTCGTTGCCATCAGGACTGCCTTCGTCCCAAACCCATTCATTCAAGGTGTCGTCCCAGTGAGCACGCACATAGAACACGTCACCTCCATACTGCTCCATAATATGTCCCTGTATGGTATTGTTTATAACACATAATTATGCATATACTGAGTATATGGTGGACACAACAACCATACTGTTACACAGAGTACACTGACAACACCAAGTTTTCTAGAATGGCATTTTCTAAACACTGAACTCATTGGTCACCTAAATAGGGACCACAAATTTGTCATTGATGATATCATGAGTAGACCATTGTGGACCAATGACCAAAAGACCATAAATATATAAAATAGTTGAGTATAGGGATGGGCACCGGTTCAGAAAATTCAGGTATATGTCCGGTCCAGGTCCAGAGGATGAGATCCAGACGCGGACCTGTGTCTGGACCTAAATGTAATTGCTTGTGACAACTTGTGTACTGAACTCCCGGATAGTTGTGACTGCAATAGACATGCTGTTGTCTTTGAGATGTGTCTAGTATGGGGACTGACAGTTTTGGCGGTGCACTGAAAGTTTTCGTTTTTACACCAAGTTTGACTGTGGACATTTTTTAGAAATTAGTACAAACTAAATTTTCGTTGGAACGGTAAGCTCCCAACATGTAGACACCTCCCGATATAATATAGTCATTTTCTAATCAGTCCCAAATCCGGTTCACTGATTTTGTATCAGGTTCAGTTTTCTCGGACTGGTCCAATAAGAAAAAAAACTGTTTTGTACTAGTTTTTGTATACTGGATGGTCTATCAACAGGGACTGTCTTTCTACAAAGAATCCCCACTTAAACGATGACTTTCTAAAGGCTTGGTAACGAATGAGCAGTATTGTATATGACTTTGTGGTAATTACCACTTCGTCCGGAGATGACAAAGTCACCACGGTGCCACCAAGACCCTCACAATATATTATTGCAGCTTCATAGGGTAATGGATCATCTGGGATATTGTAGCAGGACAGCCCAAGAGAGTCATCACCATACAGGCAGTCTGTGGGGAGGGCATGCGACAATATAGCAGTTAGTGCTGCACAATGAAAATCTGATTTTATAAAAAAAACATGGGAAACAAACTAATTAACTGTATAACAAATAATGTATTACAACCTGCATCATTTTGAAATGTGCATCGTACAAACATGCCGACTGAAATTAAGCAAAGATATTGAACCATTAATTGGTCTTAAAATCAAATTATTTATAACTTATCATAAAGGAGAGGATAGTTTTACATTTTCAAAATCTTTGGGTCTTTATAACTGCAAAACAAGCTTTGTGTAGTGAATGGTTGCTTTCTACTCAGATCTCAATCTTCCTTGCTTGCTCATAACCAATCCATGTTTGGTAGGGACAATCTATACAAGTTACTTCTAAAGACACATGGGGTACTCTAGACTCTGTTTCTCTGTTTCTAGGGTAGAATGGTTGATAAAATGATCACAGAAACACACTTGTCCATATCAACAAAAAGCCATGGATCATCAACAGCAAACATGATTTTTCATAAACCTTTACATTATAACGCTTATACCAGAATATGTATATTTGAATTTACATACATGTACATTGTACAAAATGTGACTAATTTTCTAGAAATCAACATAATCTTCTGACCATTAATGCTGGATTTTACGCAAATTGTTCAGAACATGCAGGGTCGAAAAAGAGTAGGGGCATGCCCCAGTGTGAGATGTGGTGCAAATCCTTTTGTCTGGAGTTGGTGATTCACTTCAAATCACATGGAGTTCTGGCAAACCTCTGTCTTGTAACAGTCATACTGTGATTTACTCCAAAAGGGAAACTGGTGTCTCCCTGCCTTTTAATCAGCTGCAACCAGCAAATTGCAGAGTATGCCCCGTAAGGGCAGGTATAATTCCGTCGTGTGTAATTTTTAGCAAGTTGACCAATGATGATGATGAAGATCATCAGATTAAGAACAAAAAAAAGTTTATCAGAGGTTTACAAAATAATAAGTAGCATCATAAGTCTTACCCGTTGGAGGACAGTGCAGATCTATCCAAGGAGACCATTCACACACAGGCTCACACACTGTAGTGGCTGGTGGTGCAGCGGTGGTTGGTGCCGGCGTGGTGGTTGGTGCTGGGCATTCCTCAACCGGGATGCACCTTTGGTTGGTGTAGATTTATCAAGAAAAGTACTGAATAATCTTGCTAAATCCTCTACAACTAATTTACACGTACCATGTATTATGGCACATGTATCATGGTACATGTAAGTTACTAGTCCAGTTCTTAGCAGCAACACCTATAGATAGCTGCAGTGCAAAGTGGAACAGTTCAGTATTGACACGAGGAAGGCAACAGACACCAAAACGTTGGCTGTTATTTTCCTCCCCGGTTGTGAATAAAGGACACAATATAATTATCGCATATACATACATGTAGTAACCGTAGAAAGCATATGTATATGGTCTTACCAACAGCGAGAACTAATATTGGATCTAACAGCTTAAATTCCCTTAATATTATCTCATATTTTGCAAAAAAAAAACTTCTGGTACTCAACGGTTCATAATGACTATTCATTTTTTTTAAAGATCTTGAGATTTTGTGTTAAACCTTGAGATGATTTGACTAGATCTGGAAATGTTTTGACCCATTATCTAACGAAGAATTTGTCAAAATATCGGATATTGACTGAGAGATGTTTTTACTTGATCTTGAAATGTTTTCATCCGTTGTCTAACGGAGAATTTGTAACAAAATCAGATATTGAGATATTTTGACTTGATCTTCAGATGTTTGACTTAATCTCGAGAAGTTTTAGAAAAATCTCAGATACTTCACAAAAATATCATGATATTTTTAAAGTTAGTTCTAAAAAGCTCTATGTCTTTGAGATGCATTGAAAGTGCCTGGAAAACATCTTGAGATGATTTCAAGTAATCTTGAGACTTTAGAATCTTAATGATGTTGTGAAAAATCTCAAGATTGTTACAAATGGTCCCAAATTTATCTCAAAAGATCTCAAAATTGTCTCAAAAGATTTCAAGATATACTGCAAAATCTTAAAATTTGTTTAAGTAAATCTTTTTTTCATTTTCATCCAGGCCCCAATTGGGGCTCATTATGATCCATTTTGTTAAGGAGATTATGAAGTTTTCATTTACAAAATATTGGATAAGTCCAAAGTGCTCTCACTGCTCAGTCAACATCACTATGAACATCATCATAACTTAGAGGTAACCCAAGTAGTGTCTTTTTACCTTCCCATCATGCAATGTGTGCAAACATTAATATCACTAGCCAAGGAATTGTGCCATGTAATATCATTGTGCCCAAACTTCACCAAACAGCAGTGTTTTTCAGAAAATACTATTGATTGATGATATTATACTACTTGTGCATCAGAAAACACAAATGCACCAAAAAGCACCCATTGGAAAGTAAAGAAAAGGATATTTGTCAACAATTATTACAAAAACAATTCAACAAATATCATTTTCTTTGCTTTTCCATGGGTGCTTTTTGGTGCATTTGTGTTTTTCTGATGCACAAGTAGTATAATATCATCAATCAATAGTATTTTCAGAAAAGCACCCATTGGAAAGTAAAGAAAATTATATTTGTCAATAATTCTTACAAAAACAATACAACAAACATCATTTTCTTTACTTTTCCATGGGTGCTTTTTGGTGCATTTGTGTTTTTCTGATGCACAAGTAGTATAATATCATCAATCAATAGTATTTTCAGAAAACACTGCTGTTTGGTGAAGTTTGGGCACAATGATATTACATGGCACAATTCCCTGGCTAGTGATATTAATGTATGCACACATTGCATGATGGGAAGGTAAAAAGACACTACTTGGAGGTAACCTATAGTCTATTTCTAATTATATATGATAGTGTTTATCCTTGCCTTATCAGTCAGACAGATAGGAAAGTTGTAAGCAGGACTTTTAATACTAATCTAAAAGAAATTGGGTTCTGAAACTACATGGTTTCTCCTCTCTTTGTGATGTAGGTTTGTTTTGATATACATAATGATTACGATAAGAATGCCATAGATCAGATATCAAAGCCACATATTGACACAGAGCACTGGGAGGACTATGCAAATATGGCCGCCTTCGGTAAATATTGACCATGGTAAAATCCTAGTTTGATATCAGCCCTACAGCGTCGACTGTGGCTAAATAGTCCTACACGAGAATGACAGTCCCTGCCATGGCGCCATACAGGGCACATCTGTAAGCTGACTTGGGTCTGTTACAAAGTTCTTTTTGCAGGATCAGCTTGTGCGGGTAGTGGTGAGTGTGCATCTCCAGCTGGATCTGTCATTTACATGGAGGTCCTCCCAGTGCTCTGTGTCAATATGTGGCTTTGATATGTATATATACAGAGAAAGAGATCAGAAATTTACTCCAAGTTACCTGTGACCAAATAGCACTTCTCCGGGCTGACACCGTGGATGACATCCTTCAAAGCAGCCGAGGTCACAGTGACCAGGCCATGGGTCCTCACACGTCGGCGGGCAGGCTGTCCCACATGGGTCATAGTGCCACTCACACTCATCGTCTACGTTCAGGTCCTCACACTGTGTAGCTGTTTTGGGTGGATTTCATTCTGAGTCTGAATTCGTCAACTTGCATGTAACGCTAGTTTACCTTTATCCACAGGGTAACCTGTATCCGTTGCTTTCAAAAGAAGTATTTAGGGATATCAAGTCGACAGACGGCAGTTTAAAACTGTCGGTTGAACATATTACAGCTTGATTCACCGTCCGTCCACACTTTAATACCGCGTGTGTAAACACAACGAATATAGGTTACCCTGTGGATAAAGGTGAACTAGCATTATATTGAGGGCATGTTCGACAGTTGTCAAACAAATCATGTCTGACTCTAACTACTGTTTCAAGCTGTGTAATGAAGATGACAATATAGTACATACATACCTACAATACATACAATATTATATCTACATTTTCATGGCTGTACACCATACTTGATAATTATACTTGATGTTAAAAGGTTCCAATTGACAGGTCACAGGAAAGTCAAGTTTTGAGTCATTGCATTACACACATGTATGTTTTGAGTAATGTATAATGATTTCTTAACGTCCTTCTCCTATTGCACACACCCCAACATTTAGAAAGGAACAGAAAGTCCTTCATGCACTGTAATACAGCTATTTTGCTAGAAGAGATTACATCTCTAATGTTCATGGTGACTGGAATTCTTAAAATATACTTACGACATATTTCTTGAGTTCTCCAGCGCACGTGGAAGCCGTACGTACTACATTTGTCAGCAAATGCAGCAACAGCTGTGCAGAAGCATTCGCAATCACCACCGCTGTCACATCCGCATGTGTCATAAACACAAGCATCGTAGTATGGCTTGGGGTTGACCTATAAAAATACAGGTAAATGTAGTACACATATACATGGAATTGTAAGACAAAAAGGACAATAAAATTTTCATATCATAACAAAATCAGATGAACATTATATAGTGCTTAGGCAAGGGACTGGCCCCTTGCTCCTCTTCTTCAGAACTCCCTAAGTCACTGGTCAACTTCAAATCAATTTCAATTCAGTTTTAGTTTCAGTTTATTCATTTAGCCAGGAAAGTATATCGCCTACTGGCGTTTTTCAATGCCTCCTGGGGGGCCGGGGGAACCCCAACATAAAATAACACAAAATTACACAAACTGATTAAAATGAAATCAAAGGTCAACTATTTACAATACAAACAACTCAAGATAACTTAATATGATAATAGTAATGATAATAGTAATAACAATGATATGCTTCTTCAGTGTTAATTACTACTGACCCTGACAGGCATAGCCAATTGCAATGATGAGTTTAAAACAGCTTATCAACAACATTTAGATGCCTTACCACACTATGGCAGCTGCCAAAGAGCTCCTCGTTCACAATGATACTGCAGTGCCGCCGAGCCCAAGGTTCACGATGAGGGTTGCGCTCACATGGAGAAATGACCTTTGTTTGGTCTGGACAAGCCTGAGTAACAAAACATAAAAATGGAAAGGTTTAAGTCTTTGCTCATTCATTAACACTTCAGATTGACTGTTGATAGTTCTCAATTGATGTTGTTTATTTTGATATATGTAATTAAGTGGAGGAGGGCTTTTACAGAATGGCTTCAACTGCTGTCAATTTTCCCACCAAGATGCCAGTTACTTTTACTCTGAAGAAGGTTGGTGAAAGTGGCCACAATAGTGAAGAAACATGGTAATATGAAATGCAATTCAATTTCTACATTGTACAACTGGATAAAAAACATACATTTATTTCCGGACGTTTTGAGTAATATCCATCACCCTTTTCAGCATCACTAGTAAATATTGTTTACCCGGATGTTTAAATGTCATATTTAACGTAAGAAGCTGTAATATAATTGTGTTCAAGCTTCAAATTCTAAGAGCCTTCACTGAGAAATTTGCAAGACACTGGACTGGCAATTGAGTGATGACCAATCTAACGAAATACAAAGACATATGCATGGCACTCTGCCACACATTTGATCAAATGACCAATTGTAAACTTACCGACGATATTTTCCAGCTGTTGCCAAAGTGGTAGCCAGTGGAAACCGGGTCTTGGTTGCGAGTTGTGAAGTCATCATTGGGGTTGTTGTTAAAGTTACCACACATCCCGCATACTTTTCCCCTGTATGGAGAAAATGTCCAAGGCTAGTCAGGGTTGGACGAGTTTTTTAAAGTTCACTTGTCACTTATTGGGCAAGCACATAAAGAAATTTACTTGCCAAAATTCAACAGTTACTGTTTATCTAATAAATCACTTCCAGCAATAGAATTTTTATCATTTCCATTTTTTCCATGTTGACCATTGCTTGATGTCATGACTGTAAAAAGTAACGAGTATATCAAGATCTCACTCAATGGAAAAAAAATAATGTTATAATGCATATTACGCCGAATTAAAAAGCAGTTACTCAAGCAACTGGATATGATTTTGGAAAATTATACTTGGAGTTTCCAGAATCATATCCAGTTGTTGTGAGTAACTGCTTTTTGGCGTATCTTATTACCTGGATGTCTTCAACCTTCATTGATGTATCATGCCTACTAACTTAAAGGTTTCGCTAGGCCTCCTAGGTGGGGCAAAAGACTTTATGTCCCCTCCAAACAATATATGAAGTATAAATCATATCTTATTCCATCAAACCCAAATACAGTAGAAGCCAGTTAATTGCACAACGGATAACCGCACACTTCTGTTAATTGTACGGAATGCCAAAGTCCCAAACCGGTGTGGTCCAGCTGGATAACTCCGCATTATTGCACCATCCGGATAATTGCACCAAATACGCTGGCAAATGGGCTGTGCGATTAAACGGCTTCTACTGTAATAGAAACTGTAGAAAGAAGAATAACGCACTGGTGGTGGGGTGACAGCTTGATCCTGATTCTTGTCCCCCTATCCCAGATGATTGTAAGACCAATATCCACCTGCACAATGGTGAAGAAACCGATGGAAAAGATTCTCCAGCTGTGGTGAGAGAGACATTTTACATGAATGAATGAGTGAATGAATGAATCAATCAATCAATTTAATGCTCAACGATCACACAATGCACAATGTGTGGCAACCAATAACAACTACTTAGCTATAGTATATAGCCAATGGTACTATAGGGCTACATACAGGACAACACAATATTATGAATAACAGCACAGTCATGCATGAGTGATCTGGTCTCGCATTTGGAATAAAGTATGAATAAATTGACCTACGTAGGCGGACATATGAGTTGCACATGATAGCAGTGTATGGAAAATATTGTTCTATGTACCAGTAAGAGAGATGTGTGTTTTGGTTCTGATATTCTTAAGCTGCTCCTCTCTCTTTACTGTAGGTGGGACAGGTCATAGCAAAGTGGAATTCAATCACATGCATGGTACCAGCCTACTACATTGCATTATATATTGTTTTACAACAGAGCTGAAAAAGCTTAAGGAAGCGAAAATAATCAAATTCAGCACACCCTGTGCAAAGATATCTAATGCTGGTTGACATATCTTTTGGAACACATTTCCAGTGCTTAGAACATTAACAAAAATCCAAGGAGAGCAGTCCAAAATTAGAAAAACATTGCACAATTTGACAACAGATATTCAAAGCATATTTCACTACAGCTGGTAATAATAGCAATGTGACACAATATCACTGTTTATTGTGCGAACAGAAAAATGTGGCCTAGAAACTTGAAGAAATCCCTATTTAGTACCTTGTTCAACTAAGTATAATTATATAGCTGCTCTATGATTTATGTTCAACTTGACATATACACAAAAATTTAATTTCTGTGGATGAGTAAAAGAACATTTTGACTTGAAGATTGAAAATTTTAAATCATTACGGTATCATGGTGGCATTCTGTAATGTTCAAACCATGTATGACTGGGATTTCTTGTAACATCTTATATAATAATATGCATGTGCACCAGAAAGATTATGGTTGTGGAACACGTGTATATTACCATCGATTTTGTTATTTTGATTTCTTTGTATGTGTTAGGTTATTACACCTAATAGTATATACATGTACTTGATTGTTAGTAACTGTTATAGTCTTTTTGTGAATGACTGTTTGCTAAGTTTGTGCCATGTTGTTTGCTTGTATTCTAATCTGTTAAATAAGGAATAAGAAAGTCAACCCCAGTGATGAACCGGGACGAGGGGGATACAAGCTTCGCCGCATTTGGGATTGTTTTCTAGCCACAAAAGCGCCACCTACATTGGCTACGTATAGCGGCAAGAAGCAGAACTCCAGTCAGAAGCTCTAAAAACGGTGTCTGAGAGACATCGAAATGTAAGCCAAGTAACTACCTACTGGTTGTGAAAAAGAATTCTCCTATATTTCTCCTATAATTCTCTCTATATTTTTCCTATATACTATACATAGATTTTACCAACCTGATGAAATTATTTTCAGGAACAACAGCGCAATTACTCACTTAAATTGTGTGAATCCATACAGGGAGCCTGCCACGGCTCGGGTGAACGGTTCTTTGTCTGGTTCCAGGATGATCTCCAAGAGCTGGAGGGTGATGGTGATAGACTTGGCACAGGTTGCGCCGGTGGTGCCACAAGGAACATTCTCAGCAACCACCCTGAACCGGCCCGTTTGGTTATGGCAGTGATCCTGAAATATACATGCAGAGAGGATGATGATGATCGATGATGAGGGTAAAAGCTTAGCAAAATCTTACATACATGAATATCTAAAGTTAATTATATGTTTTTACAAAATCATCATGTTATAGAATGAAGACTTTTTCTTTTAATGATGCCATTCTGAACAACATGCCAGGCACCTGTTAGTTTGCAAAATCCCATATATCTAAAGAAATTCTCTCTCAAATCAGTGGCATATTTTCTTGAACCGAAGCATGATACTTTTCTTTAAATTGGTGCAATTCTAATCAACGCGTCTGGCACTTATGAATTTGAAGTAACTGCCTGCCTAAGAAGAATGAAAACATTTTGTTATATGACGTAATTTGTCTCATTACAAAACAAACAATATGCAAACAATCTCTTATTAGCAAATTTATCTGAATACTATTTATCTCCTCTTTCCAAATCACATAATTATACAGTCATGTACATATATGTTGTAGATTGCGTCCTGAATAAGGGATGGTCATGATTTTTAGATGGTAGATAGCACTTGCTCTTCCAACAAACTGATATAATTTTGAGCCCCCCTATGGCAGCTTTTTATGGGACTGCAGGTGATTTGCAGTGTCAGAATTTAATTGAGGATAAATCAGGAAGTGAAATTTATTTTCATGAATTTTTACTTTGATATTTTAGCATGAAAGTTTCATCTGTGTTAAATTGGTAGAAAATTTATAGAAAAATGCTAACGCTTTACATTCAACACTGGAATTAACACAGTGACTATCATATTAGGGACATACCCCTCTAAGTTCTTTTATGAACTCCATTGACCTTGTTCATAGAATGAATAACCCTTATAACTTTGATATAACGCTAGTTCACCTTTATCCGTTGAGTTACCTATATCCGTTGTTTTTAAAAACAAGGTATTTTGGGATATCACGTCGACGGACGTTACTTTCAAATTGCAATATTTTCAGGATATTGCAGTTTAAAACTATCACCTGTCGACTTGATGTGTCTACGTATCCTGCATTCAAAAGCAACGGATATAGGTTACCCAACGAAAAAAGGTGAATTAGTGTTATCTCTCTTTTTCCTTACCGTAGCTAACACATAGCCACAGTCTCCCTGGAACCTGAATCTTATTCCATCAAAGGTAAAGTAGTGGGGGTCTCCGTAGATCGTGCAGGTGCCATCACACTGCTTAAATGTGCAGTTCCACATTCCTCCATTGCAATAACTGAAAAAGACAATGGCCACAAAATGAGTCAAACTGTCAAACCATGTAACAAGGTGTTCATTCTTTTAAATTTTATCAAAGTATGTCAGTAGAATTGGGAACGTCAGTGGAATATGCCTCATTTTGGATTTCCTTGGTCATCCGGGGTCATTGCACCAAAACGAGGCTAGTTTGTCACCATTGAATTATGCTATAGTATATGTAGGCCATCTTCATTGGTTTTGTCCCTATAACTTGAAATACTGCAGAGTATGCGCCTGTCATGACTTTAAAGTGACAATGCTGAACTCATAATATGTGACTATATATAGGAAAGGGATGATTCTCTTGAGCAAGAGGTGAATGGTAACATGCTGAGTATCTTGCTTGGTGGGTAAATCTCAAACTTATACCCTGACAGGGAGAGATTGAATGACTTACCAGGTGTTGCATTCCTTGATCACAAAGTCATCCCTCTCATACCAGTGGCCTCCGTAGCGACACCGGCAGTTTTCCGGTTCTACACATCTGTCGCCATCCTTCACTAGGTTCCCCGGGCAGACGCATCCTGGAGGAAAGGTTGTCACATGACAGCTTGTTAGGCTTACATCCCAATGGGAAAAAAAGGGGACTGTTTTTAAACACATTCAAGCACAACCCCCGCGTGGCTCGGTGGGGCAGTCCTTCCGAAAGAATCAAACTTTTCCTTAAAATCTACAAAACTTTACCATTTTCTTTTCTCACTTTATAATTACCGACCAAGAAGAAAGAATATTCTTGCTTAAGTCGTCCAACCCCTTGATATATGAAAATTAAATGACAATTCATCTCCCACTGCATGCGGAAAAGAAGTCAAGCCGTTATTTTCCTTTTGATTTCTCTATAGATCTCTTTTTTCTTCTACTAAATAGATATGTATACCACTGCTTTACTTTGTTTGCAATTAGCCCTCAGGCATGAACTTGCAATAAAGATTATTCAATATTTCAATAAAAGAAATGTTACAGAAATATGTGTCAGAAAGGGCCCCTGCAACAATATATAAAATGGGTTCTAGTTTATAGAATTGCCTATAGTATGTGCCTAGATGATTGAGGTAGACTATTGTGTAAGATGGTTACTAAGGAAATGCTAGTGTAAATATTTTGAAATGTTTTACTCGTGTTTATTTTGTCTTATGTTATATAGTGATACAAGTGTTTAAATTGCTATCAATGTTCTGTAATTTATGATTTGTGAATAAAATGTGGAAAAAAAGTTTACAGAAATAAAAGGAAGGGCAAACCTGAGACACATGTTGTTGCAAAGCAGAGTGATTCCTGGCCCAGCGTCTCACAAGTCGACTGGCAGGCTGCACCCTGGGTGTTGGCGTGCTCCGGTGCGCTACAGTCAATGTAATTCTGACCCTCGGGACAACTTTCTGCAAAGAAAATTGAAAAGCAAAAAATAGTTAAAAAGCAAAAATTTTGTGCGCACGCTCAAAATAGTTAATTAGCTGCCGAACTTTGACCCACGACCTGTAAACTCTCATCACTCTTTGTATGTGTCACTGGTGGATCATGAGGGGTTGTACCATAGCTCCTCCATCAAGTTTCACCCACCCATCCACCTCGTGGTTGCTCTTAAAAGTTCTTAACAAGCCCACTGTGTGTGAGTGCAGATAATTGTATTGCATGCATTCAACATGTTCTCCAATGAACACCATTTAAACATAATTACTAATACATGTACACACACCTCCGGATCCTTCCCATAAATGTTGAATGCTCCCAGCAGAAAAAGTAGTTTGTAACAATTTTGAAGTCTTTAGTATGGCCTAGTCTGCCCTTATACAAAAGACCATGACCTCCGAATGTCTATTGCAAGGTGCTAAGTGAGTGCCCTCTCCACTGTGTATGCTATTAAACCGGATCACAGTAATAGAGTATAACTGTTGAAAGAAAAGAGCTGTTTGAAGAGGCCACCAAATCCCACCCAAATTTCTCCACTCTGACCGACAGAAGGAAACTACAATTCGCCTTCTAACATCACAAAACCCACACATAATAGAAAAGGTTGGATCTTTCATCTTCCACTATCTCTAAAAAAGAAGTCGAACCCAATAGCCCAGAATCTAGAGTTAGCTTTTAGACTAGAGTAGACACTCTTATTCTTGTCAGAAAATGTACTCTTTCTTGTCACCTGCAATTAGCCCACAGGCAAGAATTACAATAAAATGATATAACACTAATATATAAGACTAAGTTCATCTTATCCGAGGGGTAACCTATATCCGTTGTAAGTTTAAAAAAAAAACAGGGTATCTAAGGACTAAGGTTACATTAAAATCTCTCACCTGGTTCACCCCCAGGACTGGTACACATCACTTCGCCGTTGTAGCACTGGCTGTTGAACAAACCAGCAGAGAATATGTTGTTCAGTTAAAAGTTGAAATTTTAATACTCATGTATCAAATTGAGCATGAAGCTTGGGACATCTTAACTAACTGCCAAGATTGATTCATGACATCTGATTTCAACTTGAAGTCTTCAACAAGAAATAAATGAATCCACGCCTTGTGTCTGATAGCTTATCAAGTTTGGTTTGTTTGATTTCAGCAGTTAATCAAGACTGAAATTTCATATCATATAGTACACTGAAAATGAGAATAAAAGGTGTTAAATACCAATCTTTCATTGATCCGAGAGGCTGATACTGTGCACCCGCTAGCATCCACCGTCCCTCGAAGTAGCAAGGGCAGTCTCGCTTGAACACACATGTACCCTCCGGGGTTTCGTATTGGCCTGGAGGACAGTTGCAGCCGTCGACACATTGATCGTCACACAGGTGGTCTTCTTCGGCGAGTTCTCTGCACGTGCGGCCGCAGGAACTTCCACATTCCTGGTAAACTTTCCCAGGTGGACAGGTCACACCTAGCAACAGAAGAACACAGAACAATAAATCATCATCATCATCATTAGTCATCCTCTATGAGGTGCAGCAAGAGAAGTTTGATGTCCAGTACAGTCTGTCATTCATCGCTGCGAGGAGTTCCGGACCATCTAGTCCAGTTTCTAATTCAATAAGCTTCTTTCAAGAACAATCAATAATAATGATAAAAAATGCTGCATGCAAAAGTTTTATTAATTCAAGATTAACCTTTCAATGTGCACATACAATGCCTCTATTTTTATTTTTGTCCAGTACTTAAATCAATTTACCTGGAGGTTCACTTATCATTATTTGTATTATTATTCTATCATTACTACTAATGTTGCTAATACTACAAAAACTACTACTCTACTATCACCACTACTCTACTTCTGCTACTATTATTATTTTAATGACTATAATCATCATTAGGATTGCCATGTACTCACTGCAAATGCTAATAGTAACTACTACTAGTACTACTACTACCCCTACTATAATCATTATAATCACTATTATTATTATCTTATGATTGCCATGTACTTACTGCAAGGGCCTTCTACTTCTAGTTCAGCATTAGGATTGTCATGAACTCACTGCAAATGCTAACAGTAACTACTACTAGTACTACTACTACCCCTACTATAATCATTATAATCACTATTATTATTATCTTATGATTGCCATGTACTTACTGCAAGGGCCTTCTACTTCTAGTTCAGCATTAGGATTGCCATGTACTCACTGCAAATGCTAACAGTAACTACTACTAGTACTATTACTACCCCTACTATAATCATTATAATCACTATTTTTATTATCATCTTATGATTGCCATGTACTTACTGCAAGCGCCTTCGAGTTCTGGAGCATCTATCCAGCTATTGATGTGGCCCCACTTCTTACACAAGTAGGCATAGTGGGCAACAGATTCGCAGGTGCAACTTAGCCCTCTTTCACATCTACAGGTGTCATCTCTGCACTTTTCAAAGTAGAAGTCAGGGTCCACCTCAGGATGACAATTCGCAAAGACACTGCTTTTTATAACGGCACACAGTCTGTTTGCTTGGCCAGCTGCAGAAAAAGAAACAATATAGTACATTTTAGCTAATTAATTAAGATTAAGATAATAATTATTCACTTTATTCTGAAACTCTAAATATAATTCCTTGACTGCAACCTCTGGAGTTGTTCACCATGTAGATATGAATCAAGAGGATCTATTGTATGCTTGGAAAGTTCTTCTACACTTGATAACATTCTACATACTTAAATCGTTACCCATGCACAACGTTATTTAGGACTGCAACCCTTTCCTTAAAGGGATGTATCATAGAGTTTTGACAGCAACAGAACAAATATTCTTGAGTGAAAAAATCTTCAGTCATATTGACAGTTATTTTCAACATAGCTGCAGCATATTTCACATTTCAAGTGTTGTTAAACACGCGAAAGCAAGTCGAAATCAAATTGCTTTCCTTCTGGGTACATTGTAGCCTATCTGGAAGTAAACCAGTTGTAGATTTTTTTCTCTTGCTAACCTTGGACTTATATGAATGACGAATATTAGGACCATAGTCCTCTTTTCACCCACAGTAAGTCCAATGGTCTGAAAATTGACTTACTCGGGGAGGACTGAAGATGGACTTACATGTACTGCCTAAATTGGTGTTACGGCCTTTTTCTGGACAATAGTCCACCAAAACTAACATCAACAGTTCCCAAACATGGCAAAAATGGGGTAGACTAACTCTCGGACTAACTCCTCCTCTATAACAGTACAAGGCCATCTTCAGTGTACATAAATCCTCTTTTAGGTCCAAGGTTTACATGGGTTCTAATCATGCTGTTGGGTCAGGAGATTTTTGGAGCTTCGCAGAGACTTAAATAAAGTCAGTTAGTGGAACAATTTTAAGCGAGGGCTTGTGATCTGACGGCCTGGGTTCGGTGCGGGTTCGAATCCCGTGAGTCAGGGTGTTTTTCCCTTTTTCTGTTTCTACCCATTTCTTGTTTCACTGGTTCCCATGCCGACCCTGTGCCACACAGGGATATTGAACTTGGAGATTCGAGGACGAATTTTGAAAAGAAAAGGTGGAGTAGTGTGAAAAGGTGAAGTAGTGGGGTTCAAGCGCTTCCAAACTGACCATGCCAACAGCTCCGAGCTTTGGGCGTTGTGGTTTGCGTATTGGGTTTGTGATCTGGCGGCCTGGATGCAACGGGTTCGAATCCCAGGAGTCATGATGTCTTTCTGTCTGTTTCTACAGTTATGTACTAATGAGACAATTCATGACTTACTTCGTGGTGTCACCAGGTCGCATGGGCTGATGAGAGTCAGCCCTGTATGTACATCTGGACAGGCACTAGCCTTCCAGCTGTTTCCAAATTCATCCATGTTGTCAATAGGCATGCCTCCTCGTGTGTAGCAGTCATCTGCTTGGTTGCCGTTATATATCCCACAAAGTCCTTGAGTCGCACCGATGTACGAAGGTTCAACCTAGGTTAAAACAAGGTGAGCAACAACAATCTTATATGAAGTGTGCAAGCGTGAAACCTTTATAGACAGAATCTGCAAAGTGTTTTCTGTTTTAATATGGATAAACGTTGTAATTAAGAAAGCAAGAGTTCAACGCAGTTTCAACACAATAATGCATGAATTGATACTGCTGGGAAAACACAACATCTGTAAGACTTAGTTTGATATAGAAAGATCTATATGGATATAGTCAAACTGTTCAAATCTGTATGTCTATTAAGAAGCATATGGAGAATTGTAAATGATTGTATATTATAAAGAAAGTTAACATTGGTAACAGTACCTAGATGCACTGGTATTTTACACACAGAATAAGAATTTATTTTTTAAAAAGAAATCTTATACAAAATGTAATTAACAGGGATCCACATCAATTTTTCACACTAAAACTGCTCTATAGATGATGGTTCAAACTCTTCTTCTGGATAATATCAAAATTTTATTCAGACGTTTCGGAAGGCATCCACCTTCCTTCCTCAGTGAGGAACATGTTGTGTTAAATGTTTATTTCTATCTATATTGCATCTTTATGTTGAATCATGTTTTACTCAGTGTTACGTTTTAAATTCAAGTTTTTAAGGAGAAGGCTTCTTAATATTAACCACATTGCTTTTGGTGGACTATTATCGAAAGTAAGGCCTTTACACCAATTTAGGCAATAAGTCCATCTTCAGTCCTCCCTGAATAAGTCCATTTTCAGACCATTGAATACACCTCAACTATGCGCTGGAGGTGTTGGCCAGTTGTAAAGGATCGATGTACAGTCAAACCTGCCCAAGCGACCACCTCTTCTTAGGGCCAACCTGGCTATTATGACCGCTTTTTTCGGTCCCAAAAAGTTTCCCCATTGACATAAGCATTAAGCGACTTTTTCACAACGACCACCTGGCCAACGCGAGCCAAAAATTGGGACCAAATCCCTGCCCATAACGACCAAGCCATTTCCATTCTTAAAGTGTCATCGACTTTTAATGATAACTAGAACGATTTTGTGCCAAATTTGGCCAGTTTGCGTTGGATTTTGACTACCATTACGATGTTATGTTTAACACAATGGAAACCATTTAAAGTATACATCTGGCATGTTGTGAGTCAATACTATTCTAACCAACCACCTGGCCAAATCGACCGCTTTTGCCCGGTCCCCCATGTGGTCGTCTTGGGCAGGTTTGACTGTATTATCCTGTTGCACACGCCTCTTAGATCTCATTCTGTGAATTTTAATAAATAAAAAAAAGTTTGTGTAATTTCATCCTACCTCCACCATCAGGGTCGAAATTCCATCCCATAGTATTTTGATACCAACAACTGACCTCAACTGCACCCAGCGACTAGAAGTCCAGCGAATGTGGTATAGGCCTGAAATGTTATAAGCGTTATATTAGGTTGTTGATTGGTGAATAAAAATAAATGTACTAAGTTCTTCTTTGACGGTAGTCAACATTACGTTACAATTTTAAGAACCATGTATCCGTACACAATAGAGCACAACAACCTTCCCTCAACCGAGACGGGGGCATATACCTTTGACCCTTTGCTGACGTCACACTTCCGGTCGGGATGTGTAACTTAGGCTTTCGGTCATTTCAACTTGATAAGGATCAGAGAACTGATTGAAAGCCTGTTCGTAAGCGCTTTCTGTTAGTAATCGCTTTTGTGTACGGATATATGGTTCTTTAAATTGTAACATAAAAAAGATTGCAGCTCATATTGTGCACCAAGCACGAGTAGATGTCATTTGAATGTGATGAAAACAGAAGTGCACACTATTATAAGACATGTCACTAATCCCTATATTCATATCTTAATCTTTGAAACTACCGACCTTACAACGTTTTCTTTACATAACGTGAATTACAGTCAAAGCTTTGTAATGCTAAAAACAATTTTTTCTGACAATTACTGAGGTTAACAATATTTTTTATAAAGAAACTTGAAGGCAAATTAACAAACTTCCTACACCATGAATGGACCTTGCTTGCTAAAACGTGGAGTAGACAATGCCGTCTACATAATATGAAACAATTCTACAACCACCTAAAACAAACATACAAACGTGTACCTGCAAAGTAAAGCACTTGTCTTCAGACTTATTCTTAGTAGTCCTGATAAAATGCAGTAAGTTATAAATACCTGAATCTATTATGATGAATTAATCATCTTGCTTACTAAGCTATTCTGCCTTAAGCTAAGGGCACAACCTGCCATACGTGCAAATACGTGCTGTCTACGTGCCAAAACGTGGGCAGTCTTTTGGGATCCGTATGTGATAAGTACCCCCTCCGTACGAACTCGTAGGGAATCCGACGTAATTTGGACCACGCAGACACGCCGTAGAACTTTACGTACAGTCAAAACTACATTGTGTGCCATCGATCTACGGGTTTGCCCCCGTGCGTGCCAGTATGGACGACGCTCCTGCGCTGTACAGCCTGAACGTTTTCAGAAATACGTGATGGACGTGGCCTCCCAAAAAATTGGTACGGACAAATTGCACGTATGGTGGGTTGTGCCCTTAGCTTTATGCAAAGTGGTGCAGATCTACAGGTACGTACTGTTCCAATAAGGCAATTCAATAGACATGCCACCGACATTGACCCTGGAGCCTTGACTAAACGTGATGATGTCTCCGTTATTCTGGTCACCAATGACCAATTTTGCTGACCTTCGTAAAGACACAATACGAACAACATAAGGTGTAGCAAAGAGAGACGTACTATCAAAATCCTCTACAATTTACTTGTAAGGTAAAGCATAATTGGTTAAGGAATAGTGACAATTACATGTAATTAAGACTTTAATTTGAAATGCTAACTCAAAAACCATCCACCACGATTACAGAAGTTATCTTATCGGCCTAAAATATTGTAAAAGGAAAATCTTGCTTCATGTCAACTGCCTATTAGCATGATTAGTAGCTATGCTGTATTTTCCTTTTAATCAACATCAGCTCTATATATGTCCAGGTAGGGGTGGGTGCCAGTACAGAAAATTCTGGTGTAGGTACGGTCCAAGTCCGGACCTGATTATCTGTAAAAACTTGTGAAGGGGGAATCACTCAATGGTGCATTTTGCTACAAAGGACTGTTTGATGGAGTATCCGAAGTCAATTGGCTTTTTGAAATTTCTGTAAAAATTATAATCAACTCTCCCCTACTTTGCTCTTGTTGTTCTCATGGACCTGTTACTTTTGTGTTAGCCCCAAAACACGAGAGTGTTTTACGGTGGGTACAATCTATTTACTTTTGAATCGGTCCAACATATCCGGTTCACTGATTTCTTTTCAGGTCCGTTTTTTCTGGATTGGTCCAACAAGAAAATAACGGTTTTTGTACCGGTACCCACTCCTACGTCTAGGAATATGAATATAAAAAAGGAACAACATGTTAAGTATGTAACTTCTTTGCAGCACTTACTCAATGCATGTGTCCCCCTCAGTCTGGCATTCCGTATTTTTCACGAAAACATGGAAAAGTTCCCATCCGGTGTCCATGGCGAAGATATACTCACACTGGCCGTGGAAGTCATATCGCCTGCCATCAAAGCTTGTTATGTGCGTGCCACCAGTAGAAATGCACGTGGCTACAGAAACAGTCAACGATCAAACAATGAAGCTGTTGAACAAGTGACTGGTCTAGACATCCAAACACATGTAACCCCATTAAATTCCCCTTTAGCCTAGAATATTCTTCATGATGATTTTGAGACTTTTAGGAATATTTATCTGTTACTTATCTGTTTAACGATCTTAAGTGAGCTTGTAATTTATTGTAAGTTGTAATTTACTTGTAATGCTTGCAATGTTTTCCAAATAAATCATTACAGCAACCATTTAACTATTTCATCATCATGTCACCCATTTTTTGACTACCTAATGCACAGCTACATGTATGAGCTTTCTACAGTCTTTCAGGTTGGAATTCCTTTCTTTGATACAAAAGGGTATTTAATTTATAGCCCTGAGGACGCATGTAGCTATAGTCAGTACAATTTGCACTTGTCTTTGATTGGATGTTTGCAATGAACAATTGTGTACTGACTTACCTGGACATAGGTGATCTGTACACTCCCACTCGCCACCTGTACAGTAGCTGTAAAGGGTGAATGAATGAATGAATGAATGAATGAATGAGCGAATGAATGAATGATTGGATGAATGAATGCATCAATGAATGAATGAATTTGATTGATTTTATTTTGCACTTTAAAAACAATCATAAATACAGCAAATTAAAGAAAACAACAGAACGTGCAAGGGGAGAGAAAAAGCCGTGTGGCTTATACAACCTCTACCCCCTTCAAAATTTACAAATCATAATGCTATTAAATGAATATGAAGACCATACATCAAACCATAATAAATCAAATAAATCAAATGAAACCCAGTGATCATCATGACGCAACAAATAATCTAGGTAAAAAAACTGAAGCAGACAAAACTGAACATGATCTACAGATCATAAAGAAATAAGTCAAAATCATAGAATTAACCTGCTAGCAAATACCGAATGAAAGCAAATACAGAAAATCAAAGCAAGGGATGCAACAAACAGGCACCAAGTACATGGTATAATACTTAAAAATAACTGAACATAATATAATCAAGAAGCAAGGGAACAAATAAATCAGGAGCAGATAGTTGGCTTCTCTATGAGGTTGTTTTTTATGCTTTTCTTGAAAACGGAAAGCGACTGACAATTTCTGTTGGAAAGACTTAGAGTGTTCCATATGGATGGGCCCCTAAACAATATAGTGAATTGTGTTAGGTTAGATTTTGTTTTAATAGGTCTAAGTCTGTTTTGCTGCCTCGTACTGTGATCGTGAATGAATCAATGATTATAATCAACATCACGGTAGCTGTCATAATCATCATCACCACCACCATTGCACTAGGGCTATAGTCTAAGAAAATTAATCTTGAAATGAACAAGTCACAGCACCACCGGGGAACAAATTTTAATTTCAACTCGGGGAACCAAGGTGAAACAAATAAACACAATGTTTTACGGAGATTCAAAATGATATAATACCACCTAGAAACATTAGCAGGTTTTAGGCCAACTAGTAATTACATGTTGAAAAGAAGGATTTTTTACCCTAACCTTGAACTGAATGTAAGGATCAAAATCTCCTCAGTGTCACTGACTACGGATAATGGAGGCTTCCTTAAACACGTGTTACCAAAATCATTCCAGTTGTTTAAGGAACTGCTAGTTGCGATTCTCATTAGCTACATGTCTAACCTTAAAAAAATTACCAGGACTTATACCTTAACTCGAATGTGAGTTCATCTGTAACAGTAATCAACATTATGAATTGTACCTAATACAATTTTAAACTTCATAACCATTATCAGGGGTGTGAAAAGGGGCCATCTACATCAGAGCCCATCAACCTCCCCTCAACCAAGACGGGGGCCGATACCGACTTCTAAGCACCTGGACTATTTGCTGACGTCATACTTCCGGTCTGGATGTGTAACATAGGCTTTGGGTTAATATAACAAGAATCAGAGGACTGATTGAAAGCTTGTTTGTATTTTTGTGTACGGTTATAGAGTTTGCTACAAAGGCCGACATTTGCTCAGGTGCAAAAACAGCATATTTCAGTCATACCCATTCCCACGCAACATTGGACTGTTCCAAGTCATCCCTGCCCCCAAATGGAACATTTTAACAGTAACTTATCCCCAAAAGGGAACTAATATAATTGTGAATTGATTACAGGACAAAACGGAGCTTGCCCAATATGCCACGGGCCCATATAAGAATATACTCTTCCACAGAAGCTCCTATGCATAACTAATTGGTTAGTAGAATCTCAGCAGCTCCTATTTTTCCGAAAGTGAAAAAAACACCAGAAAATTTTCATCATGAAATTAAATGAAGCCATTCAACAATTTCCACTACAATTTCTAGGTGTAAGCACCGTTATAATCTCCTTGTGATGTGGGTACATTTATTATTGCAATGAACTTTTTTTTATTCAAGTAGGGCATATGTTTTGATAATTATCAAGCAGGTGTAGGTATTGTGTAGTAGGAGTATTATTTTTTTAAAGCTGAAAACTTAAAAGAATTTTACCACCCTGTCGCCTCATTTCTTTTCTGAAAAATCCCAGGACCAACAAGTTAACTTGATTTGGCTTTATCTACATATTTCATTATCCGTCTTTGTTAAGTATATGCTCCTGCATACCACTGTTGAATTGTTTTACTTTGTATGCCATCAGCCTTCGGATGTAATCTTGTCTTGTGAAAAAAATTGCACCATACTGTAACTTACCAGGTGTTGCAATCCAGGTCGAAAGACTCGCCTGGCGCATACTTTTTTGAGTGGCCAGGCCTGCTGCAGCTGCAATTGTGGTAGGGCACACACTGCATACCATCCCGGAACAAGCCTGGTGAAAACAACAACAAGAAACAGTCATGCCATCAAGTACCAGAGTTACCAAGTGAAGCTAGGATTGACGCGTTCAAAAATTCGTACTTTCCAAGCACTATCGTAGAGTGGAATTTGTTATAACAAAGCACATGTGCAGTAGGGGCATCTTTTCTGGATAGTTTTAAAGAACGCTTGCAGATAGATTGTGCAAAAGTTGTCACAGGTTGTTCAATGTAATACAACCAGCTGCTGCCGCGCCACGTGCCTGCAAAGCTAGTGTGTTACGCCGAAGGGTGGTTATATCGGCTATATAGATACAGATACTGATGGACATACCGACTGATAAGTATATAATACCAGCTCCAAAATAAAGGACAACAAGACTGGCAATAAAAATATCATTGCCATGACGACGATTGAGGGTAACAACAATACAGCTCAAATCAGAAATAGACTG
The DNA here is from genome assembly GCA_019207045.1 of Branchiostoma floridae x Branchiostoma belcheri. Classification (NCBI taxonomy): domain Eukaryota; kingdom Metazoa; phylum Chordata; class Leptocardii; order Amphioxiformes; family Branchiostomatidae; genus Branchiostoma; species Branchiostoma floridae x Branchiostoma belcheri. Next base: position 10,547,621 of record CM033040.1, read on the forward strand.
GAACTTCCCTGTCGCACTATCCCTGGCACAATATACTAGCCCACCTGTAACATAAACCTACAGCCAGCAGAAATGTACTATGTAGAGTTTCCCTGTCTAGTTTCAAAGGACAAATTCCTCCAGGGAGCAAGTGTGACCTACATTCCCCCATTGCATACCAGAGATACATCTGGAACTGATTGGGGTGGGGGGGTGTTTTGCATACCCAGCATACTGTGGAGTGCTAGCGTTCCTGTGGAAAAATTCCTGTGCAATTCCTAGAATTTTTGCAGACTGAACGCATAATATACCACTTGACGACTCCCCTGAGGCGTCGTCAAAAAGTCGATCTTGTTTACAACGTATGAAGCAATTCATCACCATGGTGTAGCTGTTCTTTGAATACTGAAAGTAAAACATCTACATTTGCTATGTCCTACATACATGTACCATGGTACATGTAAGTTACCAAATGGAATAAGCTTGACATCACCATTCGTAACAAAGGGGTTGTCACATCAGTCCGATTTATCATCTTTCAAACAGCTTGACGGATTTATCATTATGGGTCTGTGAGTATGATAACCTTTATAATATGTCAGTGTTAATTTCTTTATTTCTCTTAGACTGTTAGAACTCATCAAATAGGATGTCACATAATTATACAATTTTCTTTGTATTATTGCTGTGTGGTGTCACCTCTACAATTTGTGACATCAATGTGATGAAAAAATAACTATGATAATGATATAATTTCTGCAATCATGTCGATTCAATATATGAAGACTAAAGCCTTGTGTTTTACTTGAAGAAGACTGAAGCATTGTGTTAGTCTTGTTCAGTGTAGTGTATACTGATCATAAGAAAATTATTCCCAAGAGCAACAGTGTACCTTACTCTACTATTTTAAATTACATTTAAAATTTGTAGTTGAGCAAAATGTAAATCGTAGTTAGAACAAAATCGTTTCATAACCTTCCTTTAATTCTTCAGCAAACATTTCGACGACAATTTGTCGCCTTCATCAGTACAAAATGAAACAAATTCTATTGGTACTTTATGAGCTAGATAGAGTCAGTGCAATCCTAATTTATTGTGACTGTGGCCGTCGAAACGTTATATGTATACTGAAGAATTGAAGGTTGTGAAACAAAGACTTTGTACAATTGATCTACCAACCTGATGAAACTATTTACGGATGTCTTTTAGTACAGTAACTGTTGTAAGTACAATGTAGAATGGGAAAAATTCTTACCAGGAGGACAGTGGCAGCCGTCCAAACAGTGTCCAGTGCAGTCAGTCTCTTCGTTGTATATGTTTTTGCATGTTGCCGGACATTGTGGTCCACACTCCATGAATACAAAATTGCTGGGGCAGTATTTAGCTGTACGACAAAAAAATAATAATCATGATTTGAGCTTTACATTAATGTAGGCAACAGGTTTAGTAAGATACCTAATAAATTCCCCTTGTTATATATAATACAGATTAGGCTTTGGTATAAGTGTAGTACTACATGTTTTTTCTATATATAGCTTTACATTCCAGTGATAGAGAATACGCTCCTCATGCCAAAAACAAGCTCTGGGAGCCTTTCTCTATAGAGCAATATCATATAGTATTACATTTTTTGTGGCATGTACAAGCAATTATGATAGAAGACAAGGAATTTATGGACCACAGGTTTCATTCTTAGCTTAAAGTTTTCTGCTTTAAGACCTTGTATCATTAGGAGGGCGTGTGGGCATGTAGAAAGAATGGATGAGGGAAGAATTCCCAGATCAAATCAAAGGGCAAGCGCCCCCTATTTAGACCCAGAAAAAGATGGAGGGACAACATACAGAGATATTGACATGGACTCGGTAGACTAGATAGACAGAAGGAGGAGGTGATCTTCCGAGATCGAGAAGAGTGGAAAAGACGATGCCCTAAGGCCAACTTGGGGAAGATGTAAGATGTAAGATCATTATATAGGAGTATTGTACATGGCCCTGACCGTATACTCATATGAATCTTAACAAAAAGATAATGAATATTCCACATGAAACCAAACAAATAGATATTGAATATCCCGCATGAAACCTAACAAATAGATATCAAATATCCCACATGGTGTCTAACAAATAGATATTGAATATCCCGTGTGAAACCCAAGAAATAGATATTGAATTTCCCGCATGAAGCCCAACAAATAGATATTGAATGTCTCACATGAAGCCAAATAGATGTTGAATAGATTAATTGCCACTTACGACATAGGTCTGGCCTTCTCCATGAGACGACTCGATTTGCATGAGCACAGTCTTGAGAGTACCGCGTCAGTGTGTCACAAATACACTCAAGGGGATCACCTCTGTGGTGAAATGAAATTCAACATAAAGGTTTGACTCATGTGCATTATTCTTGCAGGGTTTGAATTGAAATTCGAAGCTGGCATGCAGTTTAAGTCGCGTTTTGTGGTTGAAATTAAGGTTGGGGGAAAAGTATGACACAGAGTTTCATGTAATAATTGAATATAAACTTGAAGTATAATGTTGTTGTTTTTTCTTCTCCCAGTTTTCCGTCTTCTTGTCATCATGCTAGATCCTTACTTGTCTGAGAAACAGTACTAGTGTGGCCTTAAAAAGAATGCTCACTGCAGCTAACTGCCTGCTCTGATAATGACACTTTCCTAGTTTGTCAGAGACCTCCTTTAAAAATGACAGGTCACTAACTACCAATGTAGTGGGCTCCTTTCTTTAGATCCTTTCATATCTGTCATGAGAATCCTAAGAATGATTCTATCTGCTCCATCAACAGGTGCTTTGCAGAACCCATCTCTGTTTGAAAGGAACACAACTTTGTGCATGCAACTACTATTTGTGCTGCAAACTTCAAAATTCTTTTCAAGAGAAAGCAGTATGTACCATTTTTATAAAATCTTTGCTATGATTTCTATACAGTTCAACATGCATTAGCGGCCACCTTTGCATAGCAGCTACCTGGCCATTGCGGTCACTTTTTGTTGGTCACTTGGATTTTTCCATTGACCTAAGCATTACAAAATAATCTATGGCGGCCACCTGTCCAAAGCGGCCATGGCCACATGATTTCTGGTCCCATAGAACAGAAACACTGCCTTTTGCGATGTGTAACTTATTGCTTGTTGTCAATTGATCAACATTTTCTCTATAGTGGCCACCTGTCTATAATGGCCATACTTCTTTAGTCCCTTGATTGGCCACTATAGACAGGTTTGTCTGTACGCACAAGGCCTTTACGCCAGCACTAAGGATCAGAGAAATCTTACCCGTGGGATTCAGCACGACAGTAGTCTGTTTGGCAAGAATATATAAATGGCCTAGGGTCAACCTGATCATGACATGACTGAAATGCTGGAGAGTTCAGGAGGTCGTGGCATACTGTGAGATAGTGCTGTGAAAATAAAATAAAATAAAATGTCATCACATGTAGTCTCACGTTATTCTGCGGACATGTTTGCTTTCAATGCAAAGGACGAGATTCTCTGAAGTCATTTCCAGTTATGAAAATGAAATAAGATCCATTGATTATAAGGTCTAGACTTCTTCGCTCGTTTTAAGACATGTACATTCAGCAACTATAATAGAAATGGTGATTACTTTGCGTAAGAGTCTGGTTGATAATGATAATGATCAGTTCTTCAATTGGAACCATAAAAAATAGCGCCAAAGAGTTAGACGGAAGTTTTTGGTATGCTTTGTTTTAGGGAGTGAAAGGACTAAAATCGACCGTCTTGGCCCCTGTTGCCTTGGCCTCTTGCTGAAGGTTTAAATATATAATGTCCGATAATTAATCTAATAAGTTGACACTTTATGAATACTGAATCTGACTTGGCTGATTAAATGAATGGATAAGGGCAATACAAAGGAATGAGTAAGGGTATGCATGAATTAGGTACATGTGTATGGTGTTATTGAGGAACCATGCAAACATTGGGGAGCCTTGAGCCTCTAAAATTAGTGTTAAAACAAAATAGCTACCTGTATGTAGACTAGACCTTTGACCCCCAAGTTCCAAACCTATATATCAAGTTGAACTTTTATAATGTTCTACTCAAGAATGTTTATCTTTAGGCCACAGGCGCGCATTAATTTTCGCCTGATTTCAGATAAAAAAAACAAGAATTTTTTTCTTCTGCAGGGATGGTCAACATGGCGATAAAGTACCAAAATGAGCAAATGTGTTGTAGCCTGATAATTGTACTAGTAGAAGTGACACTTGCGATGTACCCAGGACTGTAGTTATAGAAAACAAACTTATTGGAGGGTTGTAAAAGTGACACCAATCTGGAATCTATGAGTGTGATTACCAACTTTATTGGTGATGCCAGTCTACCACTGTAGTGGCACTGTTACCACATCAGTACATGTATTGAATACAGGAATGAATGCCTTGTTGGCTCTTGTACCATTGTTGTTACAACATTCATCACAACTTCATGGTGCCTATATATATTTTGAAAATGTAGCCATCTTTTTTTTCACCCATCTTGTTTTTTTCGCCCTATCGCACTATTTTTGCGGTTTGCAGAGGATGTCATCCATAAAATTTACTTGCTGTGGCCTTAGGCTTAATCTTGTTGTTTTATCTGCAGTAAACGCTAACCATTTGAGTTAATTTTGTGTATTCTATCTATGAGAAGTGTAAATGACTACGTTTGTGTTGGCATTATATTAGCAATGCTGCCTGGATTTGCCATGTATTGCATTGTCAGCAATCTCAATAAATCAAATTAAATCAAACTTACGTCAAGCATTTCCCTGGTGAACCTTGGGTCGTCGCAGGCACTGGCAGCTTCAAGATTCACGTTGGGACATGTAATGTCAGCCTTCCAATGGTTGAAGTAAGAGATGGTTTTCATTCGAGGAGTGACTGGAAAACATCAGAGAATCACATTACAGTCAGCTGTTTCTCTTTAGTATCTAACCCTTCTTCTTTAATTTTGCAAGACGTTTCTTAGAAGTAAAGAGATCTACATAAGGAAATGCTGAACTTTATGCAGCAAAATTGTACATCCACTAGCATAAGATATAGCGATAAGGTAAACTGTTTAATTAACTTGTAATGTAAGAGCTTCATATTATATTTAAGGCATATTATATTTAATACATTTTAGAAAGAGTCTTTTTTTCACAAATGAAAGATTTCAAACTAAAATCATTGACTGACATGGGATGAAATTTGGGATTGCTCTACTACTTACAAAAGAATGGCATTTAGTTAGTGTATAAATTTCTGCAAGAAATTACAGTCAGCTGTTTCTCTTTGGTACTAGCATCCTGCTTTTCTTCTTTTGCAAGAGGTTTCTTTGAACTTGTGCTAAAGAGATCTTAATAAGAAGCACACCAAGGAATCACTGGGCTGTATACTGCAAGCATGTACAGCCATTACCATAAGATATAATACGGTAAACTGTTTAACTAGCTTGTAATTTAAGAACTTTCTAGCATTCAGCACCAAGGGCAGAAGAGCTTTTTAGAAAGAGGCTTTTTTTCACACATCATGGAGAAGTTGACATGGTATGAAATCTTTTACTTTCAAAAGAATGGCATGTATAGCTGCAAGAAATATAAACATAGGAGGTAAAAGAGAAAGCAAATGCCTGAAAGCTTACATCCATGCACAGGATGTCCATTTCTGCCGATGATGTCATTCGTCTTGATTCCGTCGTAGGTGCCAACGAGACCTTGTACTCGCCCTTCGTACTGATCGCTCAGCTCGGCCGTGACCGTGGCCTCGCCGTCGTACCAGATCTCCATCCTGGCGTCCCGGTCTCGGATGGTTGTTCGGATCCAGTCGCCATTGATCTCAAATGTTATTCCGGACCTTTGGCCTGGTAGATCCACCCTGGGATTAATCATAAGGTAACATTCACGTTACATCTGGGTTGTAGCCAGCCTGAGATCCCTTTCCGTCCCCTCGATTTTGAATCCTATCGAGTGCCCAAGGTGCCAGTTGTCGTAACATTTCTAGGTTGGTTCGTAATTATTGAAATCTAGATCTTCTGAAACTCTATTTCCTGCACTTTGAGGTGCACACTGGCTGGAACACTAAGCTGCTCAATGGCAACTGTTTTTGTGACAAATTACACAAGGGAGACAGTTTCATAATGTGCGGTCCAAAAAATTGAAATAATGGCTTATTTAGCCCGTGAGCAACGCTCAGATTTTCTTGGAGTTCTCACCACCCAATGACGTCACATCTTTCCTCAATGAAGGTCAATATGCGATAGGATTGTGTTATCTGAATCTATTGTGAGTAGAAATTACTTGAAAATGAATTTATAAAAACGAGTTTCAAGGCCCTGATATTGCATTGGGCGCCTTTAATGCAACATGACTCACTCTTCATTTCCATAGTAGACCTTATGATGTGGTCGCAAATAGACTGGGTAATCCGATCCCAAGTTAACGATCCGAACTGAACGGTAACAGTCAGGTGAGTTCTCAATGCAGGGCTCCCTTTTCACAAAAACCTGGAAGACAAAGAAGCAGCAAATACATAGTACCGTAAATAGTTTCTACAGGTTGGCAAATGATCATACATTATCAGGCAAATTTCTTCAAACACAAGTAGTTCTCACTTCCAACGGGAGGGGGCTAGAGTCAATGACAGAAAGGAAACAAGTGCCTCTAGAAAAAGCTGTGTCTTGGCTTGTAGTAGGGATATCGTCAGGAAAATGTACATCGGTGCTTCGCCGGCGCTCATCAAAAAACATGAGAATTACATCAAAATAAGCAGAGACAACAAAAACAAGTGCTTAAAAAAAAGCTGGCATTTTGCCAAGGTTTGCGTGACTGTGTGAACGTTTTTTCTAGTTATTAGAATGTCATATAAATAGAAACAGAGTAACTAAACCTGATTTGGTCGCGTGGAGAGATTCACAAATATGCAAATTAGGCATGAATATGTTTAGTGAAACTTTTTGTCAAACAGTATGCACTTTTTTCGAGAAAATCAGTTTCTTCTCGTGTAATTATGTGATATAGATGTTGTATGGGCATTTTAAGGACAGTTAGAACGAAATATAAGTAGAGACATTACATGTATTATGCATTAAGTTTGATATAAAGTTAATAACAACAAATGCACTTTGTGCTAGAGTGTTCTCTGTACAATGATGTGCGTAATAGCCTGTTAATGTTAAACGTGTAAAAGGGAAATATACACACCTAACAAAGGTAGACTTGTTTGAATATCTGATGACATCAACTAACTAATATTATCTATTGCTACTTTTCGTGTAACGCTTTGAGCTCGCGAAGCTCGCGTTCTACTAAACTCAGGTTAGTGTTTTGCTGCGGTCATACGTTTCAATGACGTCATTATCTCAAAAGTTTCAATGGCGTCTTTGCCTACTTATATATTCACATACAATGCATCAGCCTGATTAGGCATTTATTTCATCTTTTTGGATAGCTAATGCAAAACTGTTATGTGAGATAATTCAATTAGTTATACCTCACACCAATCAATCTGAAATATCGCCATACGAGCGTTTCATTCATTCGATGTAACCAGATGTTAGGAGGCATTCAGTACCGACCACAACTGGTAACAACTGCGTATAATGGAGGTTTAAATCTTGAGTGGGATGTACTGTTGTTCGCCTAAGCCGTAAGACCAGTCCACGAGGAAGAGAGTTGGGAAGGGCCTTTGGAAGGGCCGGGTTAATGTTGAACCATTGATTGAAGGAAAATACCGGACGGCGCCAGAGGGGAAAAAAAGACGAACTCGCTGGCTAAAGGAGGCATTCTGGATCAGAAAGTCAGCACAGATTATACGCGAGACGAGGGGGGATACAGACTTAGTCACGTATGGGATGGTATTCTAACTGCTGCAGTGCCACCTACATCATCTATAAGTATCGGTGAGAAGTAGATCCATCCATTCTACCTTGATGATGGTGTCTGACAGAATTCTTTGGATGTGATTGTAGAACTTTAGAATATCAGAAAATACATAGTTTAACATACTTTTCTTGGCTTTTATTGGGTCCCCATTACTAAAGAAAACAATACATCTTACTGAAACTATTACAGAAACAGGCTAGGAACTTGACTAATTCATTTATAGCTCCATGCGCTTCATATGATTCAGTTGAAAGCCTACCATTTCCCTTCAGAACAAGATCAATATGATTTGATGTGAAAAAAATTAATATGCCAATGCTTCTTTAATGTTATCCAAGGAGAAAATTTTATGTCATCAAAATTAGTCCCAAACTAGAGGGCCTATCATCGAACTTGATCTTTGCTTTCTTGACCCCTAACCACATATAAAATATCTATTGCATCCAAGCAAGACTTCCCAACAGACAGACAGACAGGCAGACAGACGCACTCAAAATATAACCTTCTGGCAAAGGTAATGACATAAATCGTATTACTGAACGTTCAGGAACATACCTGGATGTGAAGGATATCATCACAGACAAAGATGTATTCACAGTCACCGGGAAAGTCTGTCAGCATGACTCCATCTATGGTGATCAGGTTGGTCTGCCCACAACGCCCGAAAACAGTTGCATATCTCCCTCTGTGGTCTTGGCCTTGTGAGTAGAGGAAATAAAAAGATTTTATCATGTAGCCAGGCTACAATAACCAATCAGTGTGCCCCATTTCATATCAAAATTTATTTAACGCAGGTGTTGAATTCATTAAACAATGGATCAAATCAGAAGGAGAGTTCACAGAATATTGATCAGAATAAAACCCAACAGTGAGGAATGATCACACACAGCAGGGTGGAATATTCATCAATACAAAAGAGTTGTCATTTCAAGATTGCAAAGTTAGTAACAGTTAGTAAATTCGTAATACAAATATTTTTTGCAGAAATTTTGGTTTGAAAACGAAATCTGAAATCTTCTTATGTATCAAAGATAAAATTTTAAAATGCATTTCTCTGATAGTATTCAAAGCAGTTCAGAAGAGCAACTTGTTCTATTTGTCACCAATGTTATCTTGTGCTTTCTGCATAATTTTCATATTAAAATGTTTCATGTTTGCAAATAACATAATTTTGGATAATAATTGATTACAACAAAATTAGTTACTTATAAACTACAACTGTTACAATTACTGCTACATGACAGAAAATACACATGTACGTACATTGTACATCAATACTACAAACCCAAATTATGTACTAAGTGTTACTAACAGAAAGTTACTTACTTCTGTGGATGTTCAATGTCTCATTTGTAGTTGTTGCTATTGTTAAAAAAAGAATGTTAGTAATGCTATTGGTAGATAATAGAATAAACATGTAAAAATTACCTGAGCAATTACTTATACAAATGATTTGCGGACAAATGCGCTGCTACAAAATAAAGTTACTGGTATTTATGGCAATCCTTATGCATTTCATTAGCATTAACATGTGCATACACGTTAGTATCATAACTTACTACATTATAAATCTGGTAAAGCTATTTACAAATCATCGTTTCGCCATTTCCTTACAATTTTACAAGCTGTGGTAGTGGCTCAAATGTAGTGGACTTTGAAACTAAAGGACAAAAAATTATTGATTCTTACGTATTTCACAGTAACGTCCGGCAAAGTTGCGGCGACATGTACAGGACTCTGGTGCGGTGCACACGCCACCATTCGCGCACTCCCTTGAACAAATAGCTGCAAGAGCATAAAAGGAGGAACTGGTATCAATGTTCAAGATGAGCAATTAAACAACATTGTTACTATTAGTTTGTCAAAACTGAATTGGGCAACCTAGGAGTCTGTAAATCTCAACAAACAATATACAATACACTTGGTTTCAAACATTTATAACATAGAAACGACCGTCCGTCGACTTGATATCCATAAATAGCCCGTTTATAAATATCTGGTAACACTCTGTGGATTGGGGTGAACTAACCTAATACAGGGGCAATTACATGCATTGTATATACCTGATGTAGTGTATAAAGTACATAGAGGGAAATATCTTATCAATAATACAAATTTTACTTTCATAGTAAGAAAACAACAATCTGATCACATATTACCTAGTTCACAATGTTCCCCATACCATCCTTCAGTACATCTGCAGACATCAGGAGCAATGCACAACCCATTGATACAAGCTGGATTGCAAACGGCTGCAAGGACAAAAGAGGGATATGAAGATCAACTCAAACACATTTAACTAGTAAGGCCAATACTGCCCCTTATACAGCAAGTTGAGTTAAGGTTTAGGAGAGCTCAGCGTTTCCAGTAACAGGTTCACCTTTATCTGTGAGGTAACATATATCCATTCGTTTTTAGCACAGGGTACTTTAGGATTGTCAAATCGACAGATGGTGCTTTCAAACTGCAATATTAGATAATTGAAAATATGGCAATTTGAAACCACCATCCATCGACTTGATAATCCCTAGATACCAAATGTTTCTAAAAATAAGGGATATAGGATACCCTGCAGATGAAGGTAAGCGTTGAAATGTTCATGGGGAACCTAGCATTTAGACTGCAGCTGGGCAAACTGGCGAGGAAAAGCATCTCAAACCCTGCAAGTTAAACCAATCCTTACAACAACAAGAGTTCGGAGACCTCATATCTCCATGACATAGTCTGATTATGTAAATGATTTCTACATTTACATAATCTATGCTTGGTTATGTACACATTTAGATAACTTACACTGGTCAAAATGTTGATTGTGCAATCATTTACCATTTAGATGAATTATAGCACTTTTACATTAATTATGTAAATTAGGGACATATTTGCATAATTGATATCTGATAATGTTCCACCAGCCACAAACTACATATATGACAGGTATTTGAGTCCCACAATGGCAAACACCACAAATATAGATTCCCCTCATTAATTATGCAAATTAAGTGTCAGTTTGCATTATTTGCACTTGATTATGTACATCTCTGTCAAAGCTACCTACGTACCAAATATCATCTAAATTTGTCGTTCCCTTGTCCAGTTTTCCTCCTTAGAAGATTTTGAGAAAAACGCCCCTGCAGTTCCAGAGCAACCTGTTAGGGGACCCAAACATACACCACCTATTCCTTATGTCACAAGCTATCTGCAACCAAAAAATCAAGACCATAGCACATCCAGGTTAAAAGATACAAAAAACGGAATATCTGCTGCAGTACCAAGGTCACATACCTGGGGGCCCAAAATTGACCATGACCTTCGTCCTACCAACACCTACATACATACAAAATATCATGGCAATCCATCCAGAGGTTCTTGAGTTATGCTGACCACAAATATCCGGAAACACAGACAGACACACACACAGACAGACACACCCAAAACTATATCTCCATTTTTCATGGAGATATGGTTACATGCAAACTGCACCAAGTCCTGTTGTGCCCGTATGGATATACAGGATACGATCACAGTATGTGCGTCCAGTATCTTAATGGATTAGAGGCATTTCTCATTTGAATGTGGCATACCGCAGCAAAGCATATCGATTGGGGAGGTAACGCTAGTTCACCTTTTTCCGCAGGGTAACCTACAGAATATTCGCTGTATTTACCCACGCGGCAATAAGAGATGTCGAGTCGACAGACGGTGGTCCCAAGTTGTAATATGTTCAAACTTTTGTAGTTTGAGACTATCGTCCGTCGACTTGATACCCCTGACTACCCGTTTTTCAAAAGCAACGGATATAGGTTACCCTGAGGAATAAGGCGAACTAGCGTTACATGTAAATCTGCAGCAGCACAGAATAGTTCAAGTCTTCCTCATCTATTTAATTAACCAGCTGCTTAAGGGCGTTAAATGTTCAAAAAAATTCTCAACATGACAAGGGTTAAAGTATATTTAAAATGCCAACTTACGAGAGTCACATACAGGTCCGTCATAACCAGGGAGACAGGTACAAGTGTCTGGTGATGAACAAGTGCCGTTCACACATGGGTTGGTACAGATGGCTGAAAGAAATGATATACGTAAACTTAATTCATTTCCCACAGATGCTTCTTGCAATATTACATATTGTATATATTTATCAGTTAACGTTTGATATAAAATTATTTAGATTTAACTAGTAATGCTGATGATAAGGAAAATGTTTTTTAACTTACCTGATAATAATGATGATAATTTTATATATTTATAAAGTTTTATATTTTATATTTTAACTAATAATACCAATGCCAACTCCTGCAAACTTTCTGTTATATCACTTTCTGGCAACATCAACCTATCTTCCTGTCAGTGTCTCCGATGTGCCTAGCTTTGAAATGCCACTTGCGGAACTGTGGACACACACCTTAACATACATCAACTAAAAACCTCCATTTTATTACGTAATCGGGATAACTTACGTTCCTCGCAACGGGGACACACACCTTAACAGACAAACACATCAACTAAAAACCTCCATTTTCATGGAGGTGATCGGGATAACTTACGTTCCTCGCAACGGGGACACACACCTTAACAGACAAACACATCAACTAAAAACCTCTATTTTTATTAGGTGATCGGGATAACTTACGTTCCTCGAGCTCGCAACGGGTACACACACCTTAACAGACAAACACATCAACTAAAAACCTCAATTTTCATGGAGGTGATCGCGATAACTTTCGTTCTTCGAAACGGGGACACACACCTCAACAGACAAACACATCAACTAAAAACCTCCATTTTCATGGAGCTGATCGGGATAACTTACGTTCTTCGAAACGGGGACACACACCTTAACAGACAAACACATCAACTAAAAACCTCCATTTTCATGGAGGTGATCGGGATAACTTACGTTCCTAGCAATGGGGACACACACCTTAACAGACAAACACATCAACTAAAAATAACTTACGTTCCTCGCAACGATACCCATGCCACCCTGATCCTGCTGGGCACACACAGGGTTGGTTGGGATCGAAACACTGCCCACCATTCTGACACGGCGGCTGGCAATTCGCTAGATTTACATAAATATTTTGGTCAATTCCATGGCATTTAACACTGACTTGTGGAACATTTTTCATAAAAACAAAGAAAACCTGACTACAACTCTCCTGTCTATCTCAAGGAACAACCTCGAAAATACAGAATGAAGCAACTGGCGGTGATTCTACCACTGTTGCAAGATTGGTCTTCCTAATAACAAACTGAATCGTGAGCAAAAAATACATCTTCATAAGGTTTGTGAGATCCAGTCAGAAATCTCCAATTGTGCTTTACATTACTTATAAGATGTTATTCTAGACCACTTTTTTCTTGATTTTTGACCCTTCAAATAAAACATTCTTTTTAGAGTGCTGAGTGTATAGTTCACCATCTGAGACTGTGCACAAACTTAAGACTTTTCACTCTGATCTTTCCTTTTGATACGATCTCAGTGAAAGCACAACAAATTAAATTAATGTGGCAATTATCATCACCATACGTACCTTGTTCACAGAAGTCCCCTGTATATCCGTTTGGGCATTCGCACATGTTTCCGACGCAGACACCTTGGTTACATGGGTTAGCCGGGTTGTTTGGGTTCGTGCATGCATCTGTAATATCGAATTAAAAAAACAAAGTCATAATTTGTCCATCTCATCAGGGTACCTGGCTGAGTCAACGATTCTGGGCTGATTGCAGGGCTCAAAATACCACCTGCATATGCAGATTAGTGCAGGTAAAAATGGAGCTGTGCAGGTATTTCTGGTGTCTACCTGCACCTATCCTGCACTGGTCCTTGTACTGGGTTTTATACATAAATGTCATGATTTAGGTGTATGTGGTTTGTTATTAGCTGCATTGAACATTGCCACCTATAAAGTGTACAAGAAAAATAGCAACGATTCATGAACAATTTTAGTATGATCTATACTTCCTAAATTCAGAGTGGTGCAGGTAAAACTTGTCTGGTGCAGGTAATTTTCATTGTTACCTGCACTAGTGCAGGTATGCAGAAAAAAGGATTTCGAGCCATGGATCGTGACCAAAGTCAATGTCAACAGATGTTGTAATCAATACAATGGCATATGCCAGAAATGTGTTAGCCTGGTCTGCTGCTATTGAATTATACGATTTTAGTCAAACCATTGATCTGAAGTGATATGAGTTGAAACATACTAAATGTCTTTTAAGGAAATATCCACATGCATGACTGTAGTGGGTTTGTACAGTGTTACATGTGTATGTGGAGGGGTCGTGCGGTGTTATGTAGTCGAGTGGTATATGATATGTATATGACGCTTCAAAACTTTTTAAATATGGTTTCCGTAATGTATGTTTTTTTTCCTTCTACCATTAGCTTCTTACATGTTCAATGAAAATAAATCAAACTCATTGATATACAGTTTCAGGGTACTGTAGAAGCCAGTTAATTGTACGTCAGATAAATGCACACTTCTGTCAATTGCACGGAATGCCAAAATCCTAAACTGGCTCCCATTCACTCCTTTGTTTGTGACTTTGCCTATCTGTATGATGAAAAGTCACCAACGCTGGCTAATTGCACACAAAAATATCAAACAGCGTTGACAACTTGACCAAAAATGTGTTTTAAAATCAGTATAACTGGTACAATTAGGCCAATAACTGACATTACTGACAAAATGTACAAATTAAAATATTAGGAGCAAAAGAAAGCGATTTTTTATGGGAGGTTCTGGGCGGTCCCGGGCATGTAAGCACCATAAAAAAGCTTGCCGGCTGAAGGCCTTCAAAACCGGCATCACTATTTGGGAGACAACGTGCCGTACATACTCAATAACATGATTGATCCAATGTCTGATTACTGTAATAATTGCATTTAAGGTTGCGGGGAAATACTTTAAGAATAAAACGTTAAGAAGAAAACATTTTCAGTGTTTTTTAGTTCTTGGCAGCTAGTCGGAAACCACACAGCGACCCTGATCCTATAGATGGACATAGCAGTTGCTTTTGGCGGTGCAATTCTTTCGTGATCATCAACTGTCAGTGTCACTGATCTAACTGTATCTACCCTCTGGAATGCGTAGTACAACACAGTCACCGTGTTCTTTACTACAATTATTAAAACATGTTCTCAACTTAAAACAGAAATTCTATCACACGATGTGTGCACTTAACACACAGGTGTGTGCACTCTTCACACACCTGTGTTTACTTTGCACACACCTGTGTGCACTCTGCACACATTGTGTACAAACTTGCACACAAACTGCACATATCATGTGCAAACTTACACACACATCGTGTGAAAAGTGCACACATCGTGTGCAAACTTGCACAGATTGTGTGAAAAGTGCACATAATGTCCGCAATATGCACACAGTGTGTGAATTCTGTTTTCACCATGTGTTGCATATTGAGGGTGCAAAAGAGTGCACTATAGTGTTCGTAGTCAAACCTGTCCCAGCATTAGGCTGGACACTGCTCTGGGATCCGTAATCATTGACATGTCACAGTACAGCGCGCTGTAACACATGCACTATATATATATATATATGGTCCAACTTTGAAACTTTGCATTATTGTACATGCCTGATAAGTGCATTAAATATGCTGGCAAATTGGGTGTGCAATGAAACGGCCTCTACTGTACAACAATTGTGTAATATATCGATATAAGGGTTAGTTGTCTGCCCTACCAAGTTCTCCTGTACATCTGTAGTCCACATGCAGATATTTGGTGACTCCGGGACAGATGTCTCCATAAATTTGGACGACTGCTGCGCTGACGGTAAATTGACATGATGGCTGGTTGTGACACCTGCTTCTCAATGCAGACTCCACATGCCTAAAACGGATTAAAAGGAGAAAGATTTTATTGAAAGGAAAAGACATTAAGAAAAAGGCAATCAAACACATCATGCATTATTCTGATACCTCAATGTTCATGTGTTCCAGAATTCTATAGAATTCTGTGAAGCTCCCGAAATTCTGAAAGAATTCTGCAGCGTTGGACATTACCTTTCAGACAACTTACTGACACCTTACAAGTTAATTACTGTGTCTTACACCATACCGACAGTCATAGACTCAAATGGTTGGTACACTTAAAAAGGTAATGACTGTAGTTGCCAACATGGTAAACGATACACTAGTGTCATTTTGTGCACCTCTTGAATGCAGAATTTATGTGTTATCTTGTTATCTGTGATACAATGTATGATTATAGTTTGTCGCTTCAATCTTGTTACCACCTTTATTGTGTCTATTTTAAAAATCCATTTAAATTGTTTGTTTTTTCCCTGTCTCATTAAATATGGAGTGTGCATAGGGTGCCATACATAAAATTTTGTTCATCTTGCGGTATGCAAAACACACAAAAAATTCCAAACGCTTACCGATGAAAACAAAACTATAACGCTGTTAACGTCACATAACCCACTCATCCTAGAAAAAGTGGGGTACTTCGTCTTCCACTGCTACCAGAAAAGAAGTCAAACCCCAAATGCGTAGATTGTAGCTCTCAGAAGTCCATATCATTAGTCACTTGTCTACATTTTTTACCATTGTTATCTATATCAAATTATTTTATGTATGTTTACCATATTTTCTGTATGTTTCATGTTGCAATTAGCCCTCGGGCAAGAGCTTGCAAATAAACTTCTTGAATAAACTTCTTAAATTTTCTTACCTGTAGCATGTATTTGGATGGTCAGTTACACTGGAGACATCCGTGTTGCCGTAGTCGCAGGTGGTTCGGTCATTAGCCTCCCGTCCATATATGGCATTGATGATTTTCAACCGTCCGCCCGATGAACAGGACAACTCAAACAAACTCTGATCGCACGTGGCAAATGACAGTTTTGCTGTGGCACAGGAAATGATGTAACAATCGATTTGTTCAACCCAACAGTATACGTACAACCTAATCACAATTTAGTCAATTCCTCAGCTAAGTTCAGCCGTCATTCCTATGTCACTCCAGTTGTATTATATTAAGACCAGTTAATTAACTAAGACCATAAGAGTCTAAACATATAATCGAGTGACTAGATTGTACATTATTTTATACTCTTATAGTGTTAGCCAGCCTGAAACTATCGTCCATTCCCTCTGATTCGATGTACATCCCTATCAAGCACAGAAGGTCTGAGACGCTGAAAACATCCGCTGAATGTTTGGAGATCTTTGCAAAAGGTTTTTGAATCTTTACAATTACTTGACAATTTTGTACGTCGCAGAGGATGGAATGGGCAAAATCTTTTTCCGTTGTTGGTTGACTTGATATTCCTAAATACCTTTGTAAGAAAAACTAAATGTAGGCAGATAAAGGTGAACTAGGCTAACAATTAAGTGTTAACCTACGATTTCCAGGTGCGTTGGGTCCTCCACCTTGACCTCCACCTCCATTTCCATTTCCATTTCCATTCCCATTTCCATTTCCATTACCATTTCCATTACCTTGACCTAATGCATGCAAAATTATGCAACAAAGTCAAGACTAGCTACTGCATTGATTACGCAACCATACATAAATCTGTCAAGATCTGTTTTGGTTCAGATTTCTATATGCTTGTAAATTTACTTACTTCATGGAAATTTGATATCAGAAGTTTTGTTAAATTTGCACCCCTGTAACTGAAAGATTTGTTATCTATGATGCAACAGTTACAAATAAGAGCTCTTTGATTGTCATATAGCAGGGATCGAAATACTGGGTGCATGTGCACCCAGGTGCACCCAAAATTGGAGATGTGCACCCAATTTTTTTCTGTGGGTGCACCGGTGCACCCAAATATTTTCTTAGATTTACTTATGTAAAGATATCAATTGAAAGTATATATTTAGTATACACCATATTCTTGACATCTATGCATTGGAAAGATAATAAAAATGTTTCTCATAGTACTTGTTTAAGAATTTCAAGTTGGAATTTGGGTGCATCAAAATTAGGTTTTTCTCACATTCTACTTTATTTTACATGGTGCACCCCAAAAATTTCTTTTGGTGCAACCAATTTTCCAGGTTGGGTGCACCGAATGCACCTAATAAAAAGAAAAAAAATTCGAGCCCTGTATAGTTACCACTTGGTATCACTTCACATGAGCTCATGAGATTGTATGTCTGACAAAGTACAGTATATCACACAAACCGTTTGAACTGTAAACCGTCTGTCTCTTCCCACGTAGGGGACCATGGTTAGCTGAAGCATATCCATACACAGGGTACTTGTAGACTGTGCTATGGAGGTTCCAGACATCTTCTTGCTCAAACATGTTGTCTCGGTTGTTCTGATAAGAATCCTCTGAAGCACGTGGGTGTCGCTGATTAGAGCTAGAGTATCCGTCGTTTGTTTGTTCCTTGTGTTCTGAATGTTCTGCTGTTTCCCCGAAAATACCCGTTGGTTCACGCCGCTTCCTGTATGGGTATTCGGACAGGATATGTTGACCGTGAGGCTTCTGTTGGACGATAGGTTCCACCACTTTAGGTTCTTCTCGACGTTGCCGGTCAAAGTCTTCGAACTTTGGTTCACTGAGTTGAGCAGCTACGGGCAGGATGTGCTCCTCTTCAGCTTCCCGGCGACCTCGCGGCACTTGTTCTGATCTTATTTGGATCTCAGGAACTGGGTGGACGTCGTTTTCGTAGTCTCGACGATCGCGGTGCAACGGTTCTGATTTGATCTGGATATCAGGATCTGAGTGGACATCGTTTTCATAATTACGACGATCGCGATGAACTGCTTTTGGTTCTATGTTCGCTTGTTGGGTCTCTACGACATCTTCCTCAAAGTAACGACGGTCGCGATGGACTGCCCTGGGCAGGAGGGGCTTCTGTGCAACATCGTCTATCACCTCACGTCGACCTCGATTTGTCTCGTCATGAAATCCTCTTTGGACCTGGGCTGCCTTCTATGAAACAAACAAAAAATTCACCAAATTATTCAGAGCTTATACCAAAATCAGTCTAACTTCTTAGTTCTGGCATAAAAAAATTATACGTAAAATGCTGATCTTGAATATCACCTGGTTCATGCGACTGTATCTTGGTAGTACTGTTTATCTCAAAGCAGATGTTGGGAGGACAAATCATTCCATTTTCCTACATGTAGCTTTTCTGCATCAAATGTCAGAAGTGGTTTGACACAGAAAACTGGGAAGCTAAGAGAACATAACAATGAAGCCTTAGCGGCCTAACTAAACATGTACATCTAGTTGCACTACCATACATAGACTAAAATGACGACTAGTATAAAGGAAATGAACATAATTGGCCTAAACTTTTCTGATCTTTTCTGGCCTTCCTGCTAAAATCTTCATTGTTAGATGAGCATTAACAAACTAAAGATGCACATTGGTTTGGCCGGACCTAGAAGTACAAATACTGCCGGGGTTCAGACACTACTGGGGTACGGACACAGCTGGAGGTAAGGACACTACTGGTTGTTCGGACACTACTGGGGGTACGGACACTACTGGGGTTACGGACAATACAGGGGATACAGACAATACTGGGGGTACGGACACTAAAGGGGGTACGGACACTCCTGGAGGTACCGATAATACAGGGGTATGGACACTTCTGGGGGTACGGACGTTACTGGGTGTAGGGACACTACTGTGGGTACATAAACTGGTTGGGGTACGGACACTGGTAGGGGTATGGACACTACTTGGTATACAGACTCTGCTGGGGGTGCGGATACTGCTGGGGTTACAGACACTACTGGGTATATGGATATTATTGGAGGTATAGACATTACTAAAGGGGGTATGGGCACTACTGGGGATATGAATACTAAAGGGGTAAGGGCACAGTTGGGGGTTGGAAACTACTAGGGATTCTGACACTACTCGGGGTATGAAACTACAGGGGCTACGTACATTATACAGAAGAACTTTATTGCGCGACGATCGTACACGGTACAATGTATGGCAAAGAAAAAAAAGAATAAACAAACTTCACCTCCTAATTACTGAAACAAGTATTAAACATAGTACATATGGAGATTATGAATGTAGAATGAGGTTTGGCATTCTAATTTCTAGAACAATAAGAGCTAGTCTAAATCATTATAGGTGGTACTGACACTTCTGGGAGTTCAGACACTACTGGGTGTACAGACACTGCTATGCAGCGAAGATGATGATGATGATGATGATGTACAGGCACTGCTGAGGGTACGGACATTACAGGGGATATTTCCTCTTCTGCATGCTGTTTGTCTCCAGCATTTTCCCTGTGCTTTGACTACTGAACTGAGCTTTGGATTACAATAAAGCTAAGGGGAAGAAACACCGCAGGAGGTACAAACACTACAGGGGATACAGACATTTCCTGTAGGCCTTCATCCATCTTGAAAGATGATCTATAAGCTCCTCTTGATTATGCTCTTACCATTTGTGAAGCTACACATACATATACTTTATTAATGATAAAGCATACAATAACAAATTGGTGTTAAAACCTTACAGAGACAAACAACTGTGTACAAGGGAAAGGTCCATATCTATCTATATACATGTATAGTACCTAGCAATGACTAGGACATACATTGTACAGCATGGTACCTTAATATATAGTATATAGTTTGTAATTCAACTTAGAAAAAAGGTATTGGTTACTTGTTTGATGCTGTTTTCGAAGGCATCATGGTCTTGAAAAGGCGGCGCCCGTTTCTTGCGAACATGTGGCTTGTCCAGACTTCGTATAGGCTCTACATCATTCAGGTCAATCCTGGTAACACACAGAGAGAAAAGTTTAGTTTAGAATGAATTGCTGAGTTGGAAAGTTGAATACTTTAGCAATACCTTGAATGGTGACATGAGCCTTGTTTTGCGGTGAATCCTAAGTAAAAAAAACGCTGGTGGGGATCTACCAGTTAGTACTGGGTCTAAAACTTCAAGATTTATTCCTGGTCAAATGGGTAGAAATCTTAGTGGTTGTGTAATTCAATCGTTAGCTTCCATCATTAGTTGATGCGTGGCGGCTACAAACAGGGGAGGAATTCTACTTTCTGATTTGTATTAGGGCTAAAAAGCTTTTTTGTCGTTATCAGGGAATTTAACGTTGAGACTTTTTTGTCCTACTCCTAGCACAGGAGTCTCTCCATTTGGTAGTGGTGCTGTCAAGAAGTCAAATGTTGTTTTGGCCATCCTGGAAGCAATTACTGTAATTCACTTTGTCTTCTGGGTATCAAACTTTCAATGTCTGAGAAAATTCGATCAATGCTGATTGTGAACTGAAAAAATGTCGAACGATGCATCAATCTGGGTATTGTGCAGTGAAATGCCAGGTTGATACAGGTCATGATCTGGACATGGCCCTGTACAGTACACTGATCTACCTTTAGGTATGTATGTCTCTACTTAAAACTGTCTAAGCTTGCTGTATGAATGAATGACTAATGCTTTATTCACTTAGTCAAGTACTTGTAGTGATGTTTATGTACTCAGCTCATCTGGGCTTATATATATATATATATATATATATATATATATATATATATATATATATATATATATATATATACATATATATATATTTGTACCCGGATGTTGCCAGTTTCGGACGGTAAAACCGACGCTCCGACAATGTTGTAATTTTATCTTACCTAGAGGTCACCCTGGGCCCTGGTTTTTGCTCCAGATATTCCTAACGTTACAGTTTACCCATTGATAACTTTTGATAACCTCAGTAATGTCTTAGAGGTTATCTTTTCTTAGAAATCTCTACTTCGAACTTGACGGAAGACCAAGCGACCAACATGGCGTCCAAGATGGCGGCGGCGTCCCCACCCCCAAGGCAACCGACCTAAAGTCCGACAACTGCTCCACCTGACGGAATCTGCTTCCAACGACGAAGTATATGAAACATGTAGTATCTTCGTTCAAGAGTACACCAACGAACAGGAGTACGTAAAGAAACTGAGACTCGCCGAAAAGAAAACGTATCGTCACAAGATCAGTGGAAAGTACCTTTCGGAGGTAAGAGCTGCCTTTTTGTCTTTAATGGACACTCGGAACAAGATCTCTAACCCCACCGGCGAAATAGGGTACCACAGAGTCACACACAATTCCTGTTCCATAACTATTTATATCCCAAGCAACACCCTGTCCTCGTGGAAATCAGTATGTGCATCATACTACGGTGTACGAGGGAAAGATCGGGTCACAGCGAAAGGTACTCAGTTTAGCACTCAGTTTAGCACCACGTTCAGAGACTCTGTTCAACAGCTCGAGAGAGAACTTGGCTCAATCCACATCACAGTGTACAACACCCATAGGCTTTTGATACAAGGTAGCGGCTACGCTCTATGGCTGTGCTCACATTACGATACCCTGCAAGCCATGGTACTGGCAGACGCAGCTGAGCTAGCTACAACCAAACGTGGCCGACTACGGTGGAACAGAACAAGCCACGAAATGCGCCGTCTGTGACAAACACGAAAAAGACGGCGACGAGTTCGTCAACGATTGTGCCAGCTGGACGCACATTGACTGCAAAGGCTTGAGTGAAGAAATCAAATCCCTCCTCAAAAACACAGACGAGAAGTACCACTGTATAAACTGTCACATTCCACAGGACGACATACCCTCAACAGAACAAAGCGAAGCTGACCAACGCCATTTCGCACCTCCGCCACGCTGCACCCAGGCAGGCAAAAATGCAAAACAAAGCATCCCAACAATGAAAGACTCAAACCAGACAATGAGAAGACCGAAACACTTCAAACAGCCACCATAGAGCAACTAGACTCGTCTTGCCCCCCAGTCAAGCAGGAGGCAGAACTCAAGAAACTGAAAGTTGATAACAAAAAACTACGTACAAGACGTAAACAAACAACTCTGTAACCGAGTCAAACACCTGGAGAGTCTTGTTACATCCTTACAAAACCGAGACAACAAGCATCCAAGGTGACATAAGTGAAGTGAAAGTCTGCCACAGCACCTTGAAAGTGAAAGTCGCTAACATACAGGAAGCTTTACTTGATCAGGCTGTGGCCAAGAACAACAAGCAACCCGAACAAAACCTCATTCTGGGCTACGCCGTCAACACTTCTAACCGTTTTGATGCTCTACAAGTCGATGACGACCCGGAATCGAACCCAAAAGAACTGATCAGATCTATAACAAACAAAGCACCCTCCGCCAAACCCCGTTCACAGAACTCCACACCAAAGTCAAGGCGTGTAGTATTAATCGGTGACTCCAATGCCCAGAAACTAAAACCCAGTCTCCTGATGAGTCCAACCGCAGACCTCCCAAAACCTATCTGAGCACCGACCCTCACAGACACCCTGACGGTTCTAGAGAAACTGCGCGAGGAACAGTCTGCTCCAGACACTGTGATACTTCACGTTGGCACAAACGATGTCGTCTTCAAGTCCAAGAACACTGTGATTAATGACTTCGAAACAGCGATAAGCACAACACAGTCGTTGTCCCAAACGCTGACGTGGCTATATCGGCAGTCCCACAGAAGAGAGCTACACGCCAGCACCGTGAAGGATGATATCACCGCTGTGAACCTACACCTAAGGAACATGTGCGAAACAAACAACGCGATGACCTTCGTGAGCCACCCCCAAATTTTAAAAGGCGGTGATTGCAACGAGAAGATGTTTGTTCGGGATGGATATCATCTAAGAGATGATGGCGTCAGGGTCCTGGGCTACAACCTAAAGAAAGAGGCCACAGGGCCCCAAGGTCTTGTACCCAGAAATCATCCCCAACGACAACCGTGATCGCACCTCGTATAACAAGAACACTCGAGACTCTCGCGGAAGCCAGGCATCACGTGTCCCAACCACTGAACAAGGGAATAACAAGACCAACCACCGAGCGCCTCGTACACGGCCAAACCAGCACCCGCCGACACCAAGTCCGTTCAGTGGACCGAGACAACTCAACCCTTCTACCCCACTTCTTCTGAATGGCCGTCTGTAACGGAGGCCTACGGGGGCACGCTGTACAGAATGCCCCCGATGTGGACTGCACCACCACTGTATCCACCCTTCAACAACGGGTGGTTTGGAGCCTTCACAGGACCCAGCGGAAGACCTCGTGGATACAAGTGATGTGTCATCCAAGAAGGACGACACATTGTGGCAACAAAACTAGAAAGAACTCTAATGAGAACTATGGTTTTTCATTCGGATTCTGGAACATTCATGGTTTATGGAGAAAAAGTAGACGATAGCTATTTCATTAGTGAAATAGACGGGTTTGACTTCTCTCTAGTTGAGACATGGCAATCAGGTAAGGTTCATTTTCCTAATTTTCTTTATTTCTCTAGCACCAGGACAAAGTCAAAGAAAGCAAGACGGAACTCTGGTGGAATAATATTTCTGTTTAAAAAGCAGTATAGCAATTTTATTACAAAAATAGATAGCAAATCAGAAGATATATTGTGGGTAAAAATAGACAAATGACTACTTAATACCAATAGAGATACTTATTTAGCTACAGTTTACATCAGTCCTATCATATCTACTATCCACAGCAACAGAATGTATGACATATTTGATACTCTGGAGGACGAAATATCAATACACAGTAGACAAGGAGAGGTAATAATTGCGGGGGGGGGGGCTTCAATGCCCGGGTAGGGGACCTGAAAGACTACATAGAAGGCGACTACCAAACTGACAGTCTCCCCGAAGACTACGATTTCGATCACCTGTTCCACCGTAACAACGTGGATTTAGGTAGTCCTTCTCCCTTTGGTAAAAACCTAGTCGACTTATGCATTAACAATAAAGTCAGAATCTTAAATGGCAGGACACCAGGAGACGTATTAGGGAAACCCACAAGTTATCAGCCTAACGGCTCTAGCGTGGTCGACTATGTCCTGGCAAGCGAAACAATTCTCTTACGCAAAAGCTGTTTCTTTCACGTCACCCCCTAACCCCACTTTCAGACCATTGTAAATTGTCCCTAATTCTAAATATCAACACTAAACAAATCACTGAACAGACTACTGATACCTTGTCTGCCCGGCCCCACTACAAATTTGAATGGAGTGCTGACTCTAAAGAAAGGTTTACGGACATAGTTAACAGCACATAATTCTCTCGTACTATAGACAATTTTAACAAAAGAAATTACGAGACATCCCCTAGCTGAGTTGAGAATGCACTAAATGACTTCATAGTACCCTTACAAGTAGCAGGCAAACAATAACTAACATTACGTTGCATGAAACAAAGAAAACAGACCCGACATAAACCCAAACCCAAGAAATGGTTCACTACAAGATGTAACACCGCCAGAAGAAACTTAAAAGACTTAGCCAAATCGTTATCAACAATTCCCCGGGATCCCTTCATCCGGGGTCAATACTTTAAAAGGAAAAGAGAATACACCAGGCAAAAACAAAAGAAAACAAAAAAAAAGGATTACAAAAACAGTATTTTCCAACAAATTAACTCCTTATCCACCAACAACCCCTCAGAGTTTTGGAACCTAGTAAACAGTTAAAAACAGAAAACTCTAGTCCAACAGAAGAAACAATTGACAAACAAACACTCCATACGTACTTCCAAGGATTATACGGAAAAACTAAGTCCAAAGATCCGGAAACCGATAGCCCATTCCAATCACTGATCAGTAACAAACTAGTACAATTAGAAAACAGCGCTGCAATTTATAACCCCTTAGATTCCGAGATCCAACAGGACGAAATAAGCCATCTCCAAATTAAAGAATAACAAAGCATCAGGTAACGACCTTATACTGAACGAAATGCTAAAATGTGCAGCACATATCCTTACATATACATTAACTAAACTGTTCAACTTAATCCTTTCAACCGGGAACTTTACCCAACAATGGCGTGAAAACCACATTGTACCTCTACATAAAGATGACCCGAACAATTACAGGGGAATCTCTGTAATTAGCTGCCTTGCCAAATCATTCACAACGATAATAAATAATCGTCTCAACGAATATATAGATGATCACAATCTTATTTCCCCCAACCAGACTGGCTTCAGAAATGATTTCAGAACTAACGACAACATCTTTGTTATTGACACACTGATAGCTAAATACACGAGTACCAACAGACGCCTCTACGCCTGCGTTATAGACTTTAGAAAAGCTTTTGACTGCGTCTGGCGAGAAGGTCTACGTTACAAACTACCCAATTTAGGCATAGGCGGCAAGTTCTACAAATTGATGAAATCCATGTACTCTAATCCGATGACATGTGTTAAAACTCCTACCGGCCCTACACCACTATTTACAACAGACAGAGGTGTAAGCCAAGGATACAACCTCAGTCCTACTCTTAACTTATTTATAAATTATAGATGATTTAGTTAAAAATTTGAATAGCCCCGACTGCGACCCACCCTCTCTACAACACCTCCTCGTCTCCTGTCTACTTTACGCAGATGATGTAGTGCTACTTTCAGAGTCTGAAACCGGCTTACAATTAATGTGCCCTTGACATGTGCCATTCCTTCTTCGAAAAATGGTAATTGCAGGTGAATCTAAAGAAAACTAAAGCCGTGTTCTTTAACAAATCAGGGTGACTCAATTTTTCATTTGGCATAGATAACATCGAAATCGCAAACTCCTACCCTTACCTAGGCCTGACGTTGTCCTCGTCAGGTACTTATTCCCCAGCTAAAAGGAATCTGTCCCTAAAGGCACGTAAAGCTGTATTCGGCCTCAAACCTCTCACTCTTAAAACGCTATTCCCCTACTAAAGCTATTCAATACGTGTATTAAGCCCATCATATTATATGGCAGTGAGATCTTGGGTATAGACTGTGGAAAAGATAACTGTCCAGTGGAAAATATCCAAACCCGCTTTTGTAA
This sequence comes from Branchiostoma floridae x Branchiostoma belcheri, assembly GCA_019207045.1. NCBI lineage: Eukaryota > Metazoa > Chordata > Leptocardii > Amphioxiformes > Branchiostomatidae > Branchiostoma > Branchiostoma floridae x Branchiostoma belcheri. The sequence goes on from CM033040.1 coordinate 10,574,313, forward strand.
AAATATCCTCGGCGTGCATAGGAATTCCTGTAACTCTGCTTGTAGAGCAGAACTTGGAGTCTACCCAACAGGCATAGATATAGCAATCCGCATAGTTAAGTATTGGCTAAGCCTTAAACAGTAAGATTACTCTAAACCACCTTTACAAATAGACGTACTACTTTGTCAACAAAATTTATCTGTAAACAATCATAAGAAAACTTGGCTTCAAAACAAATATTTGATGATTATTACTATGGAACTATCATAACTCTAGAATAGACAGCAAGAATATTTGTACATTGTTAAGGAAAATACTTTCAGACGTGTTTGTCCAAACGTTTTTTCCAGCAATTGTCTAAAGATAACGGCAAACTAAGATTTTACAAAACATATAAAAACCGAATATGCCATGGAAACCTATCTGTACCAGAACGACGCTGACAAGAGGCCCAATGTATGTAAGATAAGAATCAGTGCTCACCCACTAAAGAAGGGTCGTTATAAAAAGTTGTCAGTTCAAGATAGATTGTGCAAATACTGTGCGACGAAAGCAGTGGAAGATGAATGTAACTGCCCCCATTATGAGGATGAAAGAAACAACCGTTTTCGACACAATCAATACAATATTTCCAACTTGTCACCAGTTGGTAGACCTCCAAAAAATATATTCCTATTAAAAACACAGAACCCACTAACCATTAAAGACGTGGGCCACTGCCTCCAAAGAAGAAGTCAAACCTCCCAATAAACAATGTAGAATCGTGTATATAGATAGCTGTATAGAATAGACACTTGTTAGTTTTTACTGTCTGCACCCTTGCAATTAGCCTTCGGGTATGAATTTGCAAATAAATGAATAAAATTGATATAAACAAGAGTACAAAGGTAGCAAAGCAAAATTTAGATTTTGCTGCAGTAAAAGGCCAAGCCACCAGGGGCCCCCTAAATCTAATCATTTTCAGTTCTTGTTACAAACCAGCAACACACCAAATATGAAAACTATCCACCCAGCCGTCCCAGAATTACCTCGTTCATCAACAAACATTCATACAGTCGTGAACAGTCTAAAATCAAGTCTTGCTAAAATATAACCTTCATTTTCATATGTTTTTTTGAGGATGTCAAACTGCAGATGCTGGCACTTTTGTACACCATGATCCATAGTGTTTCTTCTACACATATTAGACACATTCAGCCCAAGAGCCTCATTTGGGCACACCGCACCTGTCTCCAACACCAGTACAGTATACGGTCAGACTGACATCATTCAACATCAACCGAATTATCAAAATGCGTCCTGCGGTCAAAGGTCGTGTATAGCTCGACCTCCCACAGCGCGCTCCCACTTTCATTTACAGCCGCTAGCCGCTGTTTTGAAGAAAATATTTTCCCAAGTCGTGGCTGTGGCAGCTTCGCCAATGACGACTGTTACCTAGCTTAAGGTATTTGACGTTCTTCTCTGTTCATATCTTATCTGTTGATGCACATGAGAGTTTTCAATGTTTAAATTTTAAGATAGAAATTCTTCAAGATTTGCCCAGCATAGGCTTTGAGCGCCACTTTACAACCACCGTAGAAGAGTCTCTTCCATCTGACAAATACAATTAATTAATTCATCGAGCGCATAGTTGATAACAAATCTTCCTGAACACAAATTTACATATACAAGGAACTAGAAGAGCCAAACCGACCGCAAATGCGAAGACGTCTCGCCGACCAGTCAGTCGGAACCGCCATCTTGCTGAAACTTCTGAGATTTCCCGCCTGATTACCCACATGATCCACTTTGGTCATGTATGTTCGCTTGTCGATATCGGTCATGCTTGTGTTGGGTGTCATTATGATAAAGTTATTGATAAATGGCTGTGATTCCTATCAAACCAAACTACAACTGCAATTAAGATATTATGAACTCCATCCTCCAAGACGAAAATATGAATATCGCTGTAGGATTTACAATTTTGATCGCGATGATGTCACGGTGACGCAGTGGTAGGCAAAGGCAGGTGTTTGGAAAATGATTGATTTACATATTAACCAGTAATTTGATCTGCTAATTTAAATATCAATCTTAAAGCCAGTCCACTGACGTCCTTGTAAGCACTGGCCGTCGAATACCCCGGATGTAAACAACAACAGCCATCACTTATTTTGTTTGGAAGTGGTACGTTGGGAGGGAGTGGAGGTGACATGTAATATATGTATTTTATCCATTTTAGCTTGAGCCAACACCTACCTACAACAAAGAATCAACTTGTATAGTTAGTTATTGCCTTGTTTATTTATCCTGTCTAGAAAAGGGGAAACAAGCTTGGATCAAACTTAACCATTTTCCTGATCAGACCAAAACCTACGAACGAACGCCGAACCAAACCTTGTTATATAACCAAAAATTGTTGTCCATCCTGTTTACAATTACAAACCAAAGAAACAACAACACTCAACAATTGTTGTTTTCAAGGATCCAGGATTTGATTCTTGTTTCCAAAAGTCATGCAGGTTGCCCTTTGCAAACAACAGATCAGTTCAATTTCCTTTTAATGGCTACAACTGAGGTTTGAAAAATTACGAAGAAGCAACTTAAAAAGGCATTATAATGATATAACTGACAACTGAGTTGATCAACAAACACTACCAAACCAGTCAACTAACCAAGTAACTGACCTATCATATAGAAATGAACCAAAGAAAAAAAAGCAGGAGTGGTGGGGGGCAAATGCTAATATTAGAAATCACGTTCTGATTGACAGATTGTTCATAAGGGAAAGCGTCGTACGTCATACAATAAACAGGCTTATTCTTTTTCCAAATATCAGAACAATGCAGCAGGAAATGCACTGCATCAGAGCTCAAATACAAGAACCTATCTAATCCTTCAATGTTGAAAACGAAACATCGCACATAATGTGAACATAATGATGTTTCAAACGGTAGTATTCTATACGTCGATGTAGGTTAGACATCCAGGTAATAAGATGCACCAAAAAGTAGTTACTCAAGCAACTGGATATGGTTTTGAAACGGCCAGACGTTTCGGATAGAATCCACTATCCTTCGTCAGTGACACTGAAGAGATCTGGAAGAAACAGGTCTTCTATACTCTAGCTATGAATGAAGACAATTTCAGATGTCCAATAGGAAAAATTGTAAGACAATTCAGACTGAAGACAATTTGGATTCCAAAGAATTCTATATCTATATCAGATACATCGTGCCTGGCACCATACTTGGCACTTCCCTCTATAATTATTTCACTTTCGGTCTCCATTATCATAATAGAAAAAGGTCCACACATGCCATATTTTGTGAGTACGTCAAATCATGAGTAAGAACAGGCACAAGCAAACTAAAATAAAACAAGTATTATATGGTTGGCAAACAGCATGATTCTTTCAGTTGCCTATCTGAAATCTGAAATCTTTATTGAAATACCATATCGCAGACTTTAAATCAAGTCTGAATTGTGATGGTAATTTACATGTACTCCTCCAGGGAGAATTGCACAAAGAGTTACGTACAGTAATTTAAGAAGATACATGGTTTAAAATCGTAATTGCTAACAAACAATATTTACAAAATATCAAGGACCTTTAGTCTTATATCACTAGGACCAAGACAAGTGTTGCCTATTTCAGTGAAACCACAAGACAAAAAGACATGCGGTTCTAGAGTAAACATAGAATATAATTCAATTATGGTGCTAAAAATAGAAATAAATCCTCCAATACATGTGATTTACAACCGCTAATAATAAATAATCTTATATATCCTAAAATGATTTACTGCAGTCATTACAATCCACGCTCTTTACCCCCCATCCATTTGATAAAAAAATCTTCAGTGAAGATTTGATAACCAAACTTGTGTTTGTGAATATGGCCTTTCGTTACCTTCTACTGACGAGTAATAAAACTAAATAGAGAGAATAAAGTAGTGCACTTACTTTGCCACCGGTAGGGCTCTCTTCTTTGCCACCGGTTTTGGCCTTGGTATGTTTTCTACGTCGAAATTGTCCCATCTCCAGGCGGCCAGAAAGGCACAGCCATTGACTGGAAGAAAAGAAAAGAAAAAAAAACTTTAAGTAAGGTAAACCCGGAAAAAAATAGAATGGTGAAAAGTAAATGAGCACTAATATAGCCTGCCAACGACCGAGGGAAAAAAATAAGGTAAACCCAAGAAAAAATGGAATGATTAAAAGTAAGTGAGCACTGAATATTGGCTTGGAACGGCTTTACATATTCATCTGAACTGTTGCTGTGCGTTGTTGTTTTGTTGACGGTGTTACACGTTACGCGGTATTTGCAATTTGCGGTGCAGTTTTAGGCAGAACCGGTAGGTGCTGTCGGATGGGGGCTGATAACCAATAAAAAGTAGATACGCCAACCGAAGTAGGCAAATCTTGCGGATGTGTAATCTGTGAAGTTCCAAAATGGCATGAGCATAGAAAGAACTCATTCAAACAGAATTGGTTAAAAAAGACGCGAGAATATAACATTTACAGGGAGCATGAGCCTCTTCTAATAAAAGGAAGGGAAATATATACATATATGTATCATTAGGTAAAAATTGCTAAACATTTAGCCAACTTCACTCAGTCGCCATTTTCAAAATTTTCTGTATTTGAGGATGATGCAAGGTCAAATTGCATCACCCAGCCGAATGATGCAACACCTGAGGTAACTCCGGCGAACTTCGACGACTTTCTGCAGATTCTTCGGAATCTCTTTTGGGCACCAGTTTGTTCGGAATCTCTTTTGGCATCAATTGCAATTTGTTCGTTATGTTATGGGAACGAACACGTTAAATGTAAAACTCGTTGTTTCGTGTAATGTTTGTGGAAAACGTTTCATATCATTTTCGAGGTGCAGCGACGTCCTCCGTTGCATCAGAAAATCGATTGGTTATCATCTGTGATCTATGTGTACGTGCAGGCGAGACGGATGTAGAATGGGAACGCTGACGTGTACTTATAGGATAGCTGCAAAATCATAGGAGATCCTTTTTCTTCCAGTGTTGGGGAATATTAAGAATTGCATGTTAAGAGGGGCATCTTCCAGATACAAAAAAGTCAAAAAATTGTCTCATCGTCGACGTCCATGTCGTTGTTTGGAAGTCTAAAGACAGAAGAGTCAGTGCGCTTGTATTGAGGTAGAGGACTCGTCGTCTGGGCAGGAACTTAAACAAAGTATGGCAGATTTAAGAAAAGGGTAGAAAAAAGGCAAAATGCACCTTTATACTAGTAAACGTAGTGCGCTAAAAGTAAAAATGCAAGATTCGGGAAAGTTTGCAACCTTATTTTTTGTTGTTTGAATTTGTATTGACATGCAGGCGTGTGAGACGGATGTACAATTTTAGCACTGACGTGTACTTAGTATGAGCCAAAATGCTATACTCTACAAATTTTTCAAGATATTCTTCTAGCAACTTTGTGGCACATTCCTTGAAAACTACAAGAGCCAAGAGCTGGGAAGCTGTTTGTCTCGAAATTTATGGGCGTTTCTCTGTGAATGGAAGAATAAGGTGTGGAGTAAATAAGTCAAGAAAAACGTTGGAGAATTTTTCGTTTAAATTTTAGTGGGCTCAGTAAAGTCTCGGATCCTCGTTTGCAGAGTTAGAGAGGTTTAGAGAACATCGGTTGGCAAAAAACATAGTAGTGACGGACATGGCGTTTGGAAATTGAAAAAAAACCCACCAGGAATAAAAAAACTCTTTGCTTCAAATAATTGTAGTACAAAAAATAAAATAAAAATAATGTTCGGTGTTTAGAGGATTGAAAATCGTGTGTAGTTTAGGATGACAAAATGGTTGTATCACGAGATCACCCGACCGAGGGACACTGGTCCTCGGGTAACTTCGTTGCGGCACCCGAGTAGGTCTTCGGGCATCTTCGGCACCCGAGATCAGCACCCGAAGTTTACGCAAACAGACACGATGATTTTAGAGACGCGATTTAATCCAGAAAAAAACTACATGGAAAAGAAGTCAGCTTATCTTTTATGTTCCGTTTTTATAAATTTGATACGGTTTAGTTGCAGCACTGTGCTTGTCACTTTTTAGCTGTGCCTATGTTAGCCGTGTGGGGCGGATGTAATGTTTACGCTGACGTGTCCATTGCATGGGTACAAAATTGCAATGTACAGCCATAAAATCGTTTTTTTTTGACGACTTTTCGGGTTTATATTTGTTACAGACCACATATTTTTGTGAATTAGTGTAAAAAAAACTAACAAGAAGCCACTGGATACATCTTACTTGTCCACCTGACTTAAAGTGATAAAATCATTGAGAGAAAAATAGACAAGACATGGAAAAAAACAAAGAAAGCTTAAAATTAAGGCAAGATTCTTACGACAAAAAACAGGCGGATAATCTATTGCCTTTCTTAGATAGTTTTCACGGGATTTGAAACTGCGCCGCTCCAGGTATGGGGGACGGATGTAAAATCTAATGCTGACGTGTCCCTCATAAACCAACAACACACCAATACTACCACGCAACCACTAAATTGGGGACCAAATATTCTTTGTGTGTCTCTACGAGCGAAGAACTTCAGCAAAAGGGAAGGTTTTTGTCACATTTCTAACTTCCAAAATGAGAGCACGCGGCAATGTAGTACAGTAATACTAGACAACGAAACATGTGGACACACAGAACGCCCATATACATGCAGAAAAAAATTGACATGAAAAGTTACGTCCTAAAATTGTGAAGGAGTAATATTTCAAGTCTTTCTTGCAACTTACAGCGGCGCCAACTAGATTTTGACAAGTTTTGGTATATCGCAACGTGAAACAAAGAAAACTAGAGCAATTTGTCCGGATAGAAAATGGTCAGATATCTTATTGCATCAAGCAGGCTACAATGAGCACTCACACATACGGTGTATGTGGTTGTCCTACGCGACAACACATGGTAGGAAATTCCACCACTGTAAAATATATCACATATCATCCGCAAATACCAACAATACGAATACACCTGTACATACCTGCGGTTGGTAGAATCGTCACGGCCAGGAGCGCCGCGACCACCGCTAGACTGAGAGGGCCGACTTTACTCATCTCTTCTTCTCGTTGTCGTCGAACCCTTCTCGTATGATGAAGCTCGTCGTTGTACCCCTCTTTATAGCCTAAAATTATCTCACTACCTTATCTACTGACGTGTCCGAACCAGGTAGAAAAACAATACTTTTAGTATGGTCTGACGTGTGACTACCCAACTGTATTGGCTTCTGGTCGTAAACAAGTCCCGGATCTAGGAAGAGATAGTCATCAAAGGGAGGAGCTAGAGAGGGTCAGTGGACGTCACTGCAGATGTACGGACGTAAGTACACCTGTTGCAAACGCACTCCACGTGAAAAAAGATTTTAGTAATGATAAAATGGTACTTTCTTAATAAAAGTTTTAGTAAAAAGCGGGAGTAGACTTTTTGTAGCGTATCTTTTTGTTATGTTTTGCAACTCCAGCAATATAGTTGCATGTATATTATGTAGTAGCGGCATATTGCATATTGAGAAATACGTTGGGCCTTCTAGCGACCCCCCCCCTCGTATACAGCTTTTTTGCATAAAAAAACATAAACTGAAAACTTGACAGAACATTATATCTCACTTTTAAGTCGAACATATCTAGATTTAATATTGAAGACAAGTTTAAAGGACACTTGATACAATTTCTGCAGCAGTACTTGAAAACGCACCCCGCCCCGCAACATGGTATTGCTCAAAATCGCCCCTCCCTCCTCAACCACCAACAAGGGACATATATGTATGTACACGGATTTAGCCTTTCTATGGCTTGCCAGTGTATTAACATGTTTATGGCCCTGTGAGGAAGTATTCAGGGACCTTCAATAGAAAGGTAGGGGCTACTAGTATATTTGAGCTCTGCTAAATTGGAATAGCAACACTTTCACTTATGTACTACATTCGATAAATAAATGTATGATTTTACATTGTTGTTGCACATCACGAAACACACTGAATGGCGAAGGTAAGGTATAGGTGAAAACTACACGGTGTACATTAACGGAACGTCTGTTTGATTTATATTTTGTATTTGTGGTATTCTCTCGTACATGTATGTACGCATCAAATAAATCATTCATCATCTGTTCTTAGAATCCACCACGCCTAGGTCAAACCATAAGATTATTCTTTAATATCTGTTTACTGATATGAGGCACACACGTCTAGTGTATGAGCATAGTGTGTTCTTAAAGTTTGAGCCCATGTCACATTTCGGGTTCATTGCCTTAATACCGCCAGAGTATGGAGCATATTTGCACATGAAATATACCGTCACACTGACGGTACTTGGACTTCTGTGAACATCGACCTATGTCCAAAACTCTCGCGGTGATCGGGAAAAAATGTCATTCATGGCTCGCAGACTCGTCGGTCGATCGATTTTTCTGCTGTCTGTTTGGCTGGGGCATTACAAATACCTCTGGATGGGGCATTACCTATACCTCTATTTTGTACTTCATGGAATAGTTGTTGCCGTACTTTGTACCATGTATAATTGTCGTGCAATAAAGTTCTTCATAATATTAGTAGCATTTACTTGTGTTCGATCATACTGCTGTCTTAAACAATCTTATTCAAAGTTACCCCTTTGCATACTACATAATGTGTTTAACCAGATCCCACTGACCACAACCACAGGAAAATTTTTGAGTGTTGATACCCATTAGTTGTCCCTCTCTGTTAACGTTAGAATTTACACGTTATTTTCGTGTTGCGGAAGTTGCTCACGTGCGGGTCCTCGTGCAACTGTCGCACGAATTGGAAACGTTTTACCTACCATTGGCCATCGTTCAAAGGACACTCGCTCACTGTACGACCACTATGAGTGACATTCGTATTCAACACTGTAAAACGAAATTTCATAGCATCATCGTTCTGAAACCTTTCAAATGTAAGTGACACATTGCAGATGCTTTTATTCAACGGAATCACGAAAGGTTCAGCATAGTTGTAAGTACTAGATTCCGATCTTTAAAACAAGCATGCTACCTTATCTCAGTGTGAAAAATGTGAAAAATATTCCATTTTAAGCGAATTTTACCATTATTTTGCCCTCCCTCCTCTTTCCAAAAATACACGCTGACTACGCATGAAGCCACACGTACACATGTACGTACCCGGATCCAGCATATAGATCTGTATATGGTCCAAACATGATCCTCTGACACTCCGTGCTGTTTAGCGACCTCCACTTTTGGACAGTGCATTGTGCGCCTGCGTATATTCTTCATTCGTACATGGGATTTACAAGCATTTCTAGTCACATATTTGAGATATATTTTCCTTATTATTTTAAGTTCCGTCGGCGAGGGGCAGGACGAGGTGTGTTAAAATTAAACTCATGTTCTTTTTTTATTACACATCTTTAAACCACACTTGCATTTAGATAGATATACGAAGTGAATCAGAGATATTCTCGAATATATCTATCGCTTGACAGCTCTGACAAAGGATCGTTTACCCCGGTGGACTGCCGGATACCCCTCCGTAGGACCCGGCGTCTATTTGTTAACGGGTCCCAGCGTGATCACTCGGGGTCCGGCCGTACTAAAAAATACATGTACACTGGAAGTCGCAGGGCCACGGGGCCACGAAGGGGTCACGCCCGAAAGTACAAAAATATATCCCGTGAACTGCCCAGCAGGGTCCTTCTTCCCAGTTGAAAACTTAGCCTAACACAGCCTAAGGAGGGGGATGAGGCCATTTTGTTGCCAGTTGCTATATGTTGCATCATTACCCCGCAACCAGGATTTAACAACAACAGACAGTCATACACAAGTCGGGTACATGTATATAGGAAGACAGTTGTACTTCAAACGATGACTGCCAGGGGACTGAATCATTGCAGCGAAAGCAATATCATCATTATTTGCTGAGATTGTGTGGTACTTATGTTATATTTGCATTCACACATAGTAAAGTTCTCTCGCAGAACGTTTTGTACAAAAGCTCTCATTTACTTCTAATACAATATGACATCTGCATGTTTATGTTTATGTTACACAAAAAAGTTATCCAAACGCAACTTTATCTATTCTTATTTGTTCGATGGTGACGAATACATGGACTATGAAAAACTACATTAATAAGAGCTATTGATGGAATTACGAACATTTCCAAGATATATCGATAGTGAATACTCTAGACAAAGAATTACAATCATGAGAACAACAAAAAAAGGAAACAATCCTCATACCATATAACTAGAACTGTACATAAAATATTAAAATACTTGTAGGTAGCTGTTAACAAATCTTGAGCCGTGACTAGCTCTTTTGATATATCCCATTTTGAAAAGTTTCGTATCCTGCAACCACCTTTTGACTTTGATCGATACGGTTTCTTTTTAGACAGAAGGTTAGATAATCCAGAATCATGGCCAAACAAATGTGCAATTTTGTCTAAAAGCGCCAAATATGTTCAACCACATGTGTGCCAATATTTGGTGTTTTGAGAAAAAAATATGCATAATTGGTTCTATTTCTTTAAGCGAGCCCGCTGTGTTAAGTGCACATTGCTCAGCGGGGGTGGTGCAAACAAGAACCACTAAAGTAGGCAGCAGTCTTCGAACGGGGTTGGCATTCATTGGGGGCGGAGGGGGGCGGGGTGTCGCAATTTTCAACGTTGGCTAGGTTCTCTAATGCCGGGCAAGCGAGTTTACAGAAAAATGACGTTTGCCGTGGAAGCTAAAACCAAGGGCGTTTATCGTGGAAGGGAGAACCAAGATCACCATGCATTAAAAGTTGTGTAGTCCTTCCGGCAAAATGCCAGCCGGTATTCGTTCGAAGACTGCAACGGAGGCTACACTAAAGGTCATTAATAGGAAAATACGGTGAGTTAAACAAACAGCAATGCATAGTACGACCGGTGGAATGGCCGTGTGGACAGCCTTCACCTTATAACCATCGGTAGGTCGCAAATTCGATCACCGGCCAAATCATACCAAAGTGCATACTGCTTTCTCTGCTCAATACAGAACATTCAGGATAGAGTATGCTAGTTGGACAGACTAGCCCCCTACAGCAGCGCTGGTTATTACACAATGACCTGTGGGTCGCCCAATGAACCATTTGGTGCCGCAGGGACTTTAACTTTTAACTTTAGCTTTTAAAGCATGGTGATCTCGGGTCCAGAGCTACTGCCCATAAGGCTCTGATCCCTCCAACTCATCTTTAATCTGGCTTATTCTTTCACTTACATCCTTACGGCCTGCGGACTCGAGTGCATTTCTGAGCCATTCGGTTGTAGCTTTCTTTCCCTCGCGGTTGGCCCACTGGTTTAGGATGGCCCTTGTGCATTCTTCACATCTTCCACGTAACTCCAAGTCGATGCTGTCTATGTCGACTTCTCTAAGTTGAAGCCGTCGAGCGATTTCTTTCCAGGCATTACGCGCCTCTTCTACAACTATATCAAAACATCGCTGCAGTGTCTCTGGTGTAACAAAACATGAATAAACATTGCATTAGGACGTAGACAACCATTCCTGTTAAACTATGTATAACTAATGAAACAAATGCTAAAGACATTTACGTTACGATGTATGTGTGTGAGTATGTAAGTGTGTGTGTGTGTGTGTGTGTGTGTGTGTGTGTGTGTTGTGTGTATTTTTGAACTATTTTGATAAATGGCGAGAGGCATTTTCTTACTTTGCTGTTGAGAAGTTCCCAATGCTGACTCAGATAACTCAGGGCCCCTCTGCTCTTCAATTGTCTAAGCGAAAAGGGTACAGAGATAGAAATAGTTTTTGTTAGGACATTGGCTCTAACACATGATACAGAAGTCAGTGAAGAATGCTTTCATTCAGGGTTTCTCGATTTAACAAGCATCATGAACATAATCAGACTGTCAAACCCGACCCGAAGTATTTCATGATATATCAAAATTGTCATACTATAATTATTAAACTAAAAGGATACAGGCACAGGACTGTATGAGAACCACTGAATGGTATCCTAACGACAGCTTCAATTAAATCACCTATTACCATCTTTTTTTCTGCGATTCTTGAAACTAATATTCAAATGTGTGCGTCGCAGAACTCTAGCATCTTTGAAGAAATGTAACAGCCTTTTGCATACCATCTTAATTGGTGGGCTGCTGAAGTTGAATCCTGGGTATGCACTTGGAACGGGCATAGCCGTTGTCGGAGATAACACATTTAGTGGCTGCAGTGTATGAAAATAGAACAAAAATATAACCAAGACGGCAGGGGCTTCATAGAGCTAGAGATTTTACTTTAATAACATAAGTTGTTGAAACAAGAAACTACTAGTACGTAACCTAATAATATCCGTGCCTTAATGATTTCCGTGCCTTACCTCTTCTCTAAAGACTTCTAAAACAATTTCTAAAGACTAATCTTTCAAGAAAGTACAAAGCACTCCTGGCATCGTTTCAATGGCCTAGATATCACGAAATAAATAAAAAAAAATACTTCTAAGACAAGTTCTAAATACTAATCTTTCAGGAAAGTGCAAAGAACTGCAGGCATCCTTTCAATGGCCTAGGTTATCACAAAATGAAAAAAAAATCGCAAAAGCCGTTTCGCAAACAGTATTTCTGTCTCAAATATGGTTTGGTAGACACCAATTGACAAGTCAAAGAAAAACATTAACAAATAGAAACAATCAGGAGGCTCATTATGAGATTAGTCGACCTACCGGGCGATCGGTCAGTGTCTTTGTGTCATAAAAATGTTCAGACCACCACGGCAACACACATCTGTTGAAAATTCAAACATAGAATATCAGCTTTGTGCTGAAATTAGCAGAGAGTTCTTCTTTCACCACATCCGTTGCTGTTTGACGAAATTTGAGAAACGAGCAAGACTGTGGAGTGGTAGAAGACGAATACCACTTTGTGTTATAGTGTCCCTTTTTACAATAACTAAGAAAAAGTACATCCTGCTATATTATTCAAAGCATCCGAACCGGCATAGGTTCATAGAAAAAATAAATTGCCCTACAATACTCCTCACTAGACAGTTAGCAATATTTGATTACTTAGCAATTGATATAAGAGAAAAGAAAATGAAGGCATCGTCAATGTAAAGGGCAATGACCCTAATTGACGGCTGCGCAGAAGGTCCCCGGTGAGTCCCCTCAGGATTGATTTTTAAAAGTATCAGAAGATGTGTTTTTCTTTGGAAATGTTGGCATCTTGGAGCTGTATTCTACAGGTAAGGGTTGTAGGTTTTTTATTATGTCGAAAAAAACAGACTTTCAAGCCTGTTTTGGGTGCCTGGACACTAGAAAAAAGTTTGTTATGTAGCTGTCATTGTAGTGCCAGATGGAGTCAAAGGTCACCGAGTTGCGTTTGGCTGCAAATCACATGTGTTCCAGTGGTCAGAAAGTTCCGAAAAGTTGAGAATGGACATTTTAGAAGCCGGGCTACCCTCTCAATGTTAGTTTTTCGAGAACGAAACGTCAGGTAGGTGACTTTTGACAGCTTCTATTTGCCATTAAATGCATTATAAGGATAGGGAAGACATGATTGGTGGTCACTGCTCTAAAGCACTATGTAAGTCGCCATTTTCTCATATTGTTTCTACTATTGTTTCTTATATTGTTTACTTTTTTCATTATTGTTGTTACATTTTATGTTTGGTTACGTTGATTTGGACACATCTTGTCTGAAAGCTAAGAATAAAGTTCGAAGTAAGTTAATAATTTGATATTTGCTGAACAGTTCCTTAAGTTGATATAGGGGTAAGTTATATAAATAGTAGACATGGACCGGAACAAAAACTAAGATGCGAACATGAAACCAACATAATGTAGTTGTAATGTTTAATTTTGAACTTACTGATAGATTTTATCTCGACAGGAAGTCTCTGTGCTCTTGCAGTAAACCTTGATTTTTCTCTCCTGCAGTACTTTTTTAGGAAGTACATGTGACTCCTGTACGTGCAAATAAAATATTTCTCAGTAAACCCATCCTCCTACGCAGGGACATCCAACAGCCAAACTGCCTGTCTGGCTGTGCCCTGCTCTTTCAACCATTAACCTTAGTTCCTGACCGCCGTGCTTATAAATATCAATGAGGTTAGCCTTATACATGCAAGACAGCTTTTGAAAACGGAAAGCCTATTGTCTGATTGGCTGTCAGCTGTTTTTTTTTGGGGGGGGGGGGTTCACAGGAACTAAGAGTGACGGTTGAAAGACAGGGCACATCCAGACAGGCAGTTTGACTGTTGGATGTCCCTGCGTAGAAGGATGAGTATTCCCATTATCATTAGAAAAAAATGCTATCTGAGCCCCCGTTTCCCAAATTTTCTGCCTGATGTCTGCGTGCAATAACACAGAATGGGCAATGATACACATGTACAACAAATTAGCGGTGTTAACTATCATTAGTCATTACTGATATTTCGTATATGTAATGTTATAACCAGTAGTTGATAAGTCGGTCTTGTATTATGACCGTTTTGTATGGTCTCACCTTGTCCGAATCATCTCTAAATGAGATCGGGACGTCTGGTTGACTTTTGGTGAAGAAGTGAACATTCTTTAGGGGTTCCTCTCCGTTCAAGCGAAAATCACAATGGACGGTCTGGTAAAAAGTCGGTATACATAATGGTACAATTGTAGGTGACGCTGCAGCAGCAATAATGTCGTCCCAAACGTGGCCCGGGCATTCTTGCTGCTGCAACGCCACCTACATTGCCTATAAGTAGCAAGAAGAAGTTTCCAATCATTCTACCCTGATGATGGTGTCTGATAGACATCGACACGTTGAAAGTAAGCACTCCCTGGTTGTGCCCAAAGAACCTTACTATATGAATAATTGCCAATCTGATTAGGTTATTTATGCTGCAATACTTCTTTGATAAGACTTTCAAACTTTTTGAATAGAAATTAGCTACCGCCTGTTGTTATATAAAAACACCTCCCTGGACATAAACAAGTTTTAATGAAACTATTATACCTATAGTAAAGTTACCAAACACCTTAGCCCACGTGGCAAACACCATAATTACGTTTTGTTGTCCTACATGCTTTTGCTTTTAATTTTATTATCAATTTTCATAGTGACGTAAGAACAAGTTTATGTATATAATTCAGGTACAGACAAATGAAGCACAAACCTCAACGTAAGCCTTGCTCCTGTGCAAAGGGTCCAGCTTGTCAAGGGCCTCCCAACAACTCTTAGACAGTTCATCCTGTGGGATAGGATGGAATCACATCAAAAGACGTCATACAGCTTTGTTAGTTTAGTTAATGCATACTGATTAATGATAACTGTTGCTGATCAGACCAAACTAATATTTACACAGTCACATTCTGAAAGTCAGCATTTCTTAACATGAAAGTGAATAGTGTATAGCTAGCGCAATTGCTTATATGATATTCTTGACAACTTAATTATGACCTAGTAAGAACATATTTGTACACGTGTAGTGTAATGTTGATATGTTTCTTTTTTCTGAAAAAAATGTCTAATTTTGGTTATCAGATTACTGTGTACTAGTAGTTAGATCTATGCATGCCTTTACTTCGCTAACAAATTTGACTTCATTTAATTAGAATTCCATATGTTTTCCCTTTAACATAAAAGGGCTGAAACCAAATGAAGTTTTTTTTACCACATAACAGAATTTACATCGAAATAAAGAAACTAAGCTCAATATAACAGACGGTAAATCAAATGTTTACAAGTTGTGGCGTACAAATTATAATAATATTAAACTTGCCTCTGTAACACTGTCACTGTAGCGCGTTTCTACTATTATCTTGTATAGCTCTCGCGCCTCAATATTCTGTAGGATTTCTCTTGCATTTCTCATTGCGGGGTGATGACAGTGCAAGATTCTCTGGTAAATGTCGTCTGTCAATGACAGGAATTTCTGCACGTTGTCAACTTTACCAGACAGATTCCTTTGGCATATAAAAAACAAATATCAGACATTTAGAACATTTCTGAATTGAATATATTCTTGAAAGTATACTTTTCAAATTACTCTCTATATATTTGGCAAATATATCTAACAAACTTTAGATCTGACGCACAGTCAAACTGTAATTTTCAACACAAAACTGGATTTACCCAAATTATTTATTTTCAACTCCATCATTTGGCAAGAAATTAGCAATCCACCGCTTCTGTAATGTAACGTTATGCAGACAGAATACTTTATTGTACCCACTACAAAGTTACTTGACAAAGACTGAGGGGGAATAATACTTCTGCAATTTATCGATTCTCATGTTCTAAGTAGTAATAAAGTTTGGATAATTTAAGTTTTGTATTGTAAATTTCAGTTCATCATTGCTTCAGACTGATTCCTAACAACACAGATGAACTTTAAGCTTCACACAGTGAAATGATATAACTTCACGCAATAAAATGATATGTAATGTGATTAAAACCAGTAATGGTTTTCAACAAAACAGGAAGAACAGTGGAGAACATAAAACTTTCCCTTGGCGTAGAGAGTATCCAAATCACTAACTCATACACTTACCTAGGCTTGATTTTGTCCTCGTCAGGAAGTTACTCATTAGCCAAAAAGCAATTGTCTTTAAAAGCACGCAAAGCCGCCTTTAGAATTAGCCGCCTTTAGCATTAATCCCCTCATTCGCACCTCACTGTCCCCAAAGGCCCTAATCTACGATACATGCATCAAGTCTATACTGTTGTATACCTGTGAGATCTGGGGCAAAGATTTCTCAAATGACAAATGTCCTGTTGAAACAACCCATAACCGATGTTAGTTGTTTACAAAAAAAATATATAACCATACCCTTCGCCAAACAGCGTATGCAGGAATGGATCATCAGGACTGTTATCCAATGCCTTCTCAGCTTCCTCCAATGCCTCTACAAACCTAATGAAAAGAATTTTGGTCGTCATTTCCTTCAAAATGTGTATCTATGTTTCACATGCGTCGTAATTCGTTGCCCCTAAACCCATACATGGTCTTGATTATTACTCTGATTAATCTATTCTTGCCAGCTAGTTATAATATTTAACATTTATTGTACATTATCATATAGCCAGGCCCCGCGGACCAATCAGAAGTCCCCGTTCCACGTTGGTTATGACGCCGTAACACAAAGATTCAGGTCAGGCAGGTGTGCATCGCTCCTCTGATTGGTCAGAATCAATCGACACCGGCACCGGTGTCGATTTGCATCGACACCGACACCAGTGTCGATGCGATTCATTTTGACCAATCAAAAGTAGCCTTACACACAAGAAAGTAAGGTATATGCAGGCATTGACCAATAAAAAGGAGCAAAACATATGCCAGAGCAGAGGGAATAAGTACAGACTGCAAGGGGGAATGGCTCCTTCTAACATTGATAATGAGTTTTGTTGTTCTAAAAAGCCTGCAATGTTTCGAATATTTTCTGTGGAAATTTTGGGTTTCAAAATGCAATGTGTTATCTCCTTACATATGCGTGTACCAAAGAACAAATAAGAATTTTCAGAAATTTGACAAAGGAATTCACACATATAGTACCAAGAGATCTATGCGTCACACAGGAGTTTGCAAGTTTGGGTAGGCTATATGATAATAACGTTAATGACCCGCCTGTTCTTCGGTGTACATAGTGTCATAACGCCTGGTCCTTTGCTATAACCTCCTCAGAAAACCGTTTTATTCGGTGGTTATAGCAAAGAACCAGGCGTTATGACACCATATACACCTCGGGGCGGGTCATTAACCCTTACTTCATACCCACTGGGTTCAGTACAGGTCTTAACAAAAGATATAATACAAAAGTCACAGAAGAAGAACCCATTTTCTAAGGCTAAGCTGCGTGTCCTTTTTTCTACTACACCTCAATAGAATATCCTGCTTTTCTTAAAAGTAGAGTTTTAGACATAACTGATATAGAAACTGTCACCATGTGACTAAACATGCACGACTCTACTTACATAGTTTCGATGGTGCGTTTAGCTTGATGTTGGTAGGCATGAGTGTGAAGTACCTGTCTCATCCGGTATAGATTGTGCAACTGTAATGCTTCCTGGACAATGGATGTGAATAATAAGTAGGACTTTAAATTGGATAATAAAACTATATGACAAGATACTTCCTAAAATGTACTGTGTATATATCTGCGGTATCACTTTATGGGATTTTGCGCGGGACCCTTCGACTCTCGCAAAACTCCAGCAAATCTCTCGGGATTGTGATGCAAATTCCGAACGCTGTACTGTATACGTAGCTTGCAATTGATTCTTTCTCGGGCTCCATCATGCCTTAGACAATAACAATCTGCTATGTATCAAGCCACGAGGGGATATGTATATAGATAATTCAAACAAATGTTTTTGTTTGGTATTGGTGTACATAGACATTTTTAAACAGAATATTCATCGTACTGTTCATTATTTACACTATTTTATGCAACTTACGACTTATCGTGCAGTGGAAGAAAGAAAAAAAATTACCTTATATTTGAAGCATATCTCGTAACGCCCTTTACATTCCAATACCTTGTAGAACTTGAGCAGTCGTTGGTGAGCAAAGCTGTTAGGGATGCCAAGGAAAAAGCAGTCCCGAGCGCAGGAATCCCATTCGGACACGTCTATTCCATTCAGCGTATTGTTCACGATCTGTGGGAAAATGTGGGGAATAACTTAGGCCCTGGTCCCATAGTGATCTTTATCAACTCATCAAAAGTATAGCGACTTTTCTTTAGGTCTACTACAGCTATATATGTACACAAACAAGTCTATTCAAATGAATAACCTTCATGAATAGTTATAAATAAGCATTGATATATATAAACGTATTGAGTCTGGAGTATCTTTTACACTTTTGGTTCTAAGGTCTATACATTTCTTTGATATTAGTGTAAGGCATATTTCCCTTTATGTTCTTATTTACCATGATCTAATTGCTCCCTACATCAAGAATATGAATTTCCCACCAAAAAGATAACTGCGTAAGCGTTGATTATTCAAATGGGATACGCATCAGCATAATGCACAATAGTTGTATTCACCTTTCCTACAGCTATCTTTACCTATAATATGACATCTGTATCCCAGGGAAATACAGTACTTGCGAATTAGCATAATTCATGAAAATTATATCATAATCGGCATAAGATGTCTTCCATTCTATACATCTTGGCATAAGCACCCTGCATAGAATATTTTCAGTATGAATTTCCTACCATGTACCATTCAGGAAAATTGTTTACTTTAAAGGAAACATATTACACGGTCAAATTGCGCGCGCAAATAACCTTGCCCAAAGGTCACACCAAAAGTTGAAAAAAAAACTACCCTCATTTCTAGTTGAGATGTGTTTCTAAGTGTTACACTTTCGTTGGTATATCTATACAAACTTGGATCTAGTTAACATAATGCATAGCTATTCATGTTTATGTATATATAAACTTCCCACAATGTTGTTCATTACCTTCATGTCATTTAAAATTAAGTGAATGAACATCACTGGACGCTCCGAGATTGCTAATTTACCGTACAGTTTACCTGCAATTTAACGCGATCACCGTGCGTTTTACTGTATGCAATCGTAGGTATATCGTACGATGTTTGTGACGGGGCCTTAGTCACGTTTGGTACTGTATTCGTGGTATACTCCTGTCACATTTGGCGAAAATCGATCGGACGACGATTCTGCGGCTATCGCCCGAGCCTCTTTTATAATGATAACTTTATTGTACAGCAAATGTACAAGGTACAAAGTATGGCTTATATGTGACAGGGACGGTTTTCAGGCGAAAAAAACGCGCAACCCTCTGTCGATCTTAAATATGGCCGACCTTCCATCGATACGCCAGAAGATGGTGGATAATGTGACAGGGGTATTACAACGCCACCTTTCGGCAAGGAAATTCTGATTTAGTGGAGGAAACATTGACAGTTGAGAAATATGTTGACTGGGCCAGTAGAAATGAACGTGAGCTTATCTTCATTAAATTCATCAACGAGACAATGAGTCCAGAACTATACAAAGATATTCTAAAATGAAGAAGCGCACTTCCCTTAATGTTTATAAAATGGAGCACATGTTATTTTATGACATTGAGCACATACAATTAACCCCACCTTGTAAACAGCGTATACGTAGTAAAACATGTTATTTTTAAGGGGACAACGAATGTCTCTATTCTTCGAACTTACTTGTTTTAACTTGCAGATACTATCAATTGAATATGAGTAAAGTTCTCATCGGTACCACTTACAAGGTACAAGAAGCTTCTGTCCTCGTTTCTTCCCTCACAACTCCAGCGATTCTGTTTGAAAACAAAAACAGTAAAATATGTATGTAATCTCAGAGTAGCAAGGATTTTGTTCCCAATACAAATGCATCAATTACGCTAGAGTATACAATATTAAATATAGAAAACATAATGAACATACCTTGTATTTTTCTCGTACGGTATCCTGAGGTCGGAATAAAACTCAAGTTAAGAATAGCAACACATATAGATATGGTCTCTTATTTGGTCCAGACTGTAAGAATTCATTACATATAGATATCATCTACTCTAATTTGTGTTTTGGATATCCATGTCTATGTATGCCGTAGAAATATATTTTATTGGCAGTATACGTGTACGTATAGGCACGTTAACTTAAAGAAATATACATAGCATCCTCTTACACAGCCTAGTTATAAACAAATGCCGTCTAGATGAACACTATTTTGGCAAGACCACTTTACTCATAGCTCTTAAGTGTGTCTATTATGCATATGTTCAGCAATTGATTGCCAAGATTAGATTTCAACAGGGATTGAAGTAGGCTAGTGGAAGTGGACTACTTGCATACATTAAAGGAAGCATATACGTAGGTTACTTGCACATTAAAGAAAGTGGGCTTCTTGCATACGTTAAAGAAAGTGAGCCCATTGCATACATTAAAGGAAGTGGGCCCATTGCATATACATTAAAGGAAGTGGGCTCCTTGCATACATTAAAGGAAGTAGGCCCATTGCATACATTAAAGGAAGTGGGCCCATTGCATATACATTAAAGGAAGTGGGCTCCTTGCATACATTAAAGGAAGTAGGCCCATTGCATACATTAAAGGAAGTGGGCCCATTGCATATACATTAAAGGAAGTGGGCTCCTTGCATACATTAAAGGAAGTAGGCCCATTGCATACATTAAAGGAAGTGGGCCCATTGCATTCATTAAAGGAAGGGGGCCCATTGCATACATTAAAGGAAGTAGGCCCATTGCATACATTAAAGGAAGTAGGCCCATTGCATACATTAAAGGAAGTGGGCCCATTGCATACATTAAAGGAAGGGGGCCCATTGCATACATTAAAGGAAGTGGGCCCATTGCATACATTAAAGGAAGTAGGCCCATTGCATACATTAAAGGAAGGGGGCCCATTGCATACATTAAAGGAAGTAGGCCCATTGCATACATTAAAGGAAGTAGGCCCATTGCATACATTAAAGGAAGGGGGCCCATTGCATACATTAAAGGAAGTCGGCCTCTTGTATACATTAAAGGAAGTGGGCTCCTTGCATATATTACAGGAAGTGGGCTCCTTGCATACATTAAAGGAATGAAAGACACGATACAATGGATCCATGAGAAACAACAACAAAATACATTAAGTTGGTCTTCCTTTTGCACGAGGATCTAGCAATGTTATAAAAAAATGCCTATTCAACGTACCATCTCCCACAGATTTGTTGGAGGATTTATGAGCTCCTGGATAAACTTGACTTCCTTGTCCAGTTTGAATTTCTGAAGAGTAAAACAAGCACAGACGGCAGTGCATTAAGTTACTAGTATCTCTAAACTGCAAAGATTCATGAAATACAATAAATTGTATTGTCAACTAGAGTTCCAGAATAACATTATGTACACTAGTACTGTTGTGATACTTTCCAGCACAACTTTCATAGTGCTTCGTCGAAATCATGTAGACTCTACCAGACTCCGACCTGGCTGAATAGTAAATGATGATAGGGGCATTTTGGCCAAGTTAGGAATAAAAGCCTAGTAGGGGTTAACTGGCCTAGGGGTGAACTGACCGACCGGCGCTGGATAGACTGCAAAAGACTCACTGAAATCCCATGGCAACTTTTTTTGGCTTAATTCGTCTATTTTCATCTTACTAACATGTCTGCTTGAAGACTAAAAATCATGACCCATCTCCAGTATAGAAGGATACATAAATGGGCATACCTGAAGGAGTCTCTCAATTTTGGGCCTCTTTACTATTTCTCCAAATAGTTTTGCGGACATCGCTCCTCGCTGAAAACAAAAATCGAAGATCACACATCATAACGAATTATTGTCAAACACCATAGCATTGGCTATTGTTGTTATTATCATTTGGCGGACCGACTACTCTCTTCGCAGCCAGTGGCTAAATTGTGAGGAGCTTATAATTAGGGCGGGGATAAATCTCGATGGTCTAGAGCGGCTGCCATTCGTCATTATACATACGTGGAATAACACAAACACAATCAGACTCTGCCCCCCTGTCGTAGGTCGAACTCTTTCTCAGGGTTAATAAAGCTCTCGATATCAAAAGAACAGTTATAACATGTTAAACTACGTGTACTATGAAGTAATTCAACATACCATGTACCATGGACTTACCGTGTATTCTTTCCCCTTGTTCTTCATGAACCTTTGGTCGAACAAATGCGAGAATGGGCCAAACCCTGAGAAAATTAGTAAGTTTGAAAAAGTAATTTGTAAAGTGATGTTGTAGATGTAGATGTAAATGTTGTAGATACAAAAGGAAGCTATTTTGATACTAGATTATAGACCATGTCAATTTTATCACACCAATGACATCCGCGCGCGCACCAACTTTCACCCGTTTGAAAAAAAAAAAAATTCAACAATACTATAAATTGTACAAACCAGCTGCGATTCATTAGGTAACGCTAGTTCACCTTTATTCGCAGGGTAACCTTTATCCGTTGTATTCAATACCAGGGTATTTCGGGATGTCAAGTCGACTGACGGTGGTCTCAAACTACAATATGTTGAACAAAAAAGCAATTTGAAACCACCGTCAATCTACGTGATACCCCTAGATATCCTGCTTTTTAGGTACAACGGAAATATGTTACCCCTCGAATAAAGGTGAACTGGCGTTACCAAGATCTCTGCAAAGCCCTGCAATCATGACGCATAGACGTTCCTCCTCCGTAATGTCAATTGGAAAATGGCTGTGTGGTCCATGCTGCCTCCGAAGAGCCCGCACCATTTCATCAGCAAGATGACACACTCTGGAAAAATAATTCTAGCTATTATCATGATAAACAGACTGGAAGACTTAATGCCTATTATGATACATAAAGGTATCAATGACAACACGACACCTACCACCTATACCACTACCAGTTATCGTTTGAATAGCAAGTAGAAACAAGTTGTTTTAATAATTAAAACGTCATATCTTGGTAAAGTGTTATGTAAATTGGCTTGATTTGCATCATTCATGTTCGTTCAGCTTCCTAACGCCGTGAGTATTCTCGTCATGTTACACTATGGAAATATGGTATTTCTTTTCATTTATCAGTCTTTCTTATTAAGAACACTAGATTTCCATTTGACCTATCATGAAATGCAGTTGTTCTATAAGCTTTCTTCCTAAAGCATGCAATTATAAAATGTCCTGTCTCGAGAGCTAGCTACCTCTGGCTATGGTGGAAAGAAACGCAGATATATAGGAAAATATGCCACCAACCACTGAACTGAAAAGTATAACCTTCTTAGCGAAGGTAATTACTTTACTCTAGATAAGACTAGAAAAAAAAGGATATTTTTGGATTTAAAAAAAAAAAATCTGGAAAAGGCTGCCAACTACAATTGCTTTATACCCTATGGAATGGTCAAAGCGGGTGTGGACGGCTGTTGGATACACGAAACATGTGAGTCCCAATTGTTTGATGTGGCGAAGTCTTTGGAACTCAGGAGTGTCGATGATGGCCACACAGATAGCAGGTAGCTCAATGGACCCATGGACGGGGTCGTTGAACACCTGCACGAGACAAAAAAATAAGGCAAAGTCAAACCCCTTTTGGCAATACCTGTGTGTGTTCGCGTCTGCGTGTTGTGTGTGTATGTATGTTGTTTGTGTGTATCTGTGTCTGTATTTACTCGATATCGCTATATATATATATCGCTAAAGCATTATTCTGTAGAATAGACATTTAACTCTGACTCAGAGGCAGTTCTTTATACATCTGATTAAAATCGACCTACTTAGTTGTGTAGCTGTAGTTAAGACTGATAGATTTGACATAGGCTGCACTAGCCTACTAGGTAATATAAATCATAACAATATGTCCAAGGAGAAACGTAGATTCATCTGCATTACCGACGGGGGTTGCAAGAGGGACCAAAGACTACAATTTTTATCATGATCAAGGCCTAGCTACGTACGTATCAAACGACATTAAGAATGTCAATCCAATTAACGCTTCACGAGTTTTCTGTTAACACGTTTATACAGCCGAATGCCAACACGTCTGACAGTCTCCTCGTACCTTTGATGACATTTCCATGTCAACGTGTTGCAGCTATTGATTTGGCACCAACCTCCAACAATACAATGTTACCTTCGAATCTGGAACAGAAAATAGCAAATATTCACAGGCGCACACGCGTTCAAAGTATGTGATACACGATTGTTAAAAAATTAGTGTTACGCATCAATCATAAATAGATATAGACACAGTATCATATATAGGCATATGATCTTGGTTAAAATGTGTTACTCTTTTTTCATTGTTGATTTAATTTTACTGAAAATTCCATATTCATGTACGAATTGCCTTTTCAGCTGATCTTGTTCCAAGGTGGCGAACTGGCTCCTGGCATGGCCCAGTCCTACAGTCCGTACATTCTGAACCTCTGCACCGTGTCTATCCTTGCTACTGGAGTGTGGCAGTCCAGGTAAAGGAATGTCCGGAGAGGGATTTTTTGCACCAATTCGATGTTCAGTCGAAGGTTAGCTTTTTGTTTTGCCTGACCCGTTTGATCGTAACATCGGCAGTTTAGCGGTACATACATTGATACAAGATTAAAAAACGCAAACAAAAGCTTTCTGATGACAATATGCTGAAGTACATATATCGTCTATTGACTTTCAGATTAAGGGATATTACCGAAACGATTATACTGGCCTTTGTTGTAATACATTTTAGTTATTTTTGTCCACTGGCGGAGTAGGGAAAAAACATTCAGTACCACCACAGAAATGCTGTTTACATTCATTCATGTCACGACCGATTAACAATAGCGGAAAAAATTACTCCTTACCCCATGACATGCCAGAGAAACTTAAAGAACGTGTGAACGGCTTGGATTAGAACACAAGCAAAACCGTTTAACGCACAAGTAACTAACAATGTTTAGTTCTACGCTACTCATAACATTCATCTCGAACGACAATTACTAATAAAATATCGTACCAACCATGCTTCGGAGGTTCCTTTTTAGACACCATTTCTTGTTGTCTTTGACACCATATTTTACAAAATGCAGTAGTTACTCGCGTCAACAAGGAAACATGGAAATTGTGTATTGAACATAGTTTCCGTAATTTTCTGTTGGCATATGTAAGTCAGTCACTAGATTGCATACATATGGAAACCAGTTGTAAGATTAATAATCAAGGGTAAACAGAAACTATAGTCAAATTTTAGTAGAGAAGATAAACATGCTAACTATAATTTTATTTGCTAGATCAATGAAACAAGATAAACAGGAAATTAACCGACGCTCTAAATATTCTGAGGAGCTGTCTTCTTCATTCTAGAATCCAATGACACTCTCCTGTTTACTACAAAGCCACCAAAAGTAGTAATTTGAAAGTAAGCCTGCTCCGGCGTCTACAACACCTCTAATCCTTCACAATATCTAGCTGCCTTATTTAAAGGAGCCCTAAGCAGGTTTTGCCTGATTCAGGGTTGTAGAACATCAATTATAAAAGTCAATTTTTTTTGGTACTTCTCTACAGTATAAGATGAAACAACTCTGTTACATTCCATACCAACACTCCAAGAGCAAAAGTTCGATCCCGCAGTAGCGCGAGGACGCCGTGAAGTCAGGTCGCTTCGCCGGCGAATTTTGGTGTCAGCCATGTTTGAATTTCCGGAACAGTCCCCGACTTTTCCCGAGCTCCCCCGACCCAATCCGACGAGTAGTCACGTGATTACTGTGACCTTTCTGCGTGAGGTCAACAGCTGGTCAACAGAAAGCGCGCGGTTCGTGTGTGCCAGTGTTGTCTTTTTTTCTCACGTGGACGATACCGCTTTCCTTCGTGCGCTCTTCGAGTTGATTTCTTCCCAGTTCGATATGTCTGGACGCCCCAAGAGGACAGCCGCAGCAAAAGCCGGTCAGCTTTTTCGTATGCTGGCGGACGCGGACGCTGAAGATGTATGTATTCATTATTTGTATTTTGTTTTGTAATTTGACGTTTCGGGGTGCGGAGGACATGTGTTCACCGTAAACATGTGTGTTACTTCGACAAGAGATACCGAAAGACAGCTAACTCACTTCTATTCAAATAAGGCAGATATCTGAAAAACGCTTACAGATTCTGTTTAGCTACTAGTAAGTTTGCGTCTGGATGGAAAGATGTTACTAGTATTATCTCTCCCCTCTCGTCAAGTCAGCGTTTGTTTTGAAGCATAACGTGCGATTGATAACATACTTCTATATAGCGTCCTAGCTACGATATCGTAAGTTTAAATGTTGATTACATGACTGAAATCAACTATCGTTTTGGGTAATTGTTGCCGAAGTCCAGTGTTATTTTGATTTGACAAGTGCGTTTTTTGCATTTCAAAGCCCCTTACTTTTACCTGTAGGGTGCTAATTGCATATTTTTCACCCTTAGAAAAAAACAACAGATGTTTTTCTACAAACGTACACATAAAACTAGCAAGTCATTGAGAAGAATTGTTCAGATGCAGAATTATCTACAGATATAAATCAAACGGTACAACGTCCTTTGGTAATCGTAACAGAAGTCCAGTGTTGTTTTGATTCGGCAAGTGCCGTTTTTGCATTTCAAAGCCCCTTACTTTTACCAGTAGGGTGCTAACTGCATATTTTTCACCCTTACTCGGCATTAGAAAAAAAACACAGATGTTTTTTCTACAAACGTACACGTAAAACTAGCAAGTCATTGAGAAGAATTGTTCAGATGCAGAATTATCTACAGATATAAATCAAACGGTACAACGTCCTTTGGTAATCGTAACAGAAGTCCAGTGTTGTTTTGATTCGGCAAGTGCCGTTTTTGCATTTCAATGCCACTTACTTTTGCCAGAAGGGTGCTAACTGCATAGTCTTTACCATTAGAAAAAAAGTAAAACTTGCAAGGCATTCCGAAGTATTGTTTCTGATGCAGAATTATCGACAGATAGGGATTTATCTTCTTTCGTATAAGTAAAACTATAAACGGTACAAAGGTATCGGGTAGGATTGCACAAATGCCTAGATTTTATGTAAATGATGTATGACTACTTGTTGCTTCTCGGATTTTTTAAATGAAAAAATTGGACCGACATCTTGATTTTTTTTCAAAACGTGTGAAGATATGATACTCTCCACGCAGAGGTTAGGCTCCGGCTGTTTTTTAGTCGTTTTTATCGGTCAAAACCTACCAATACAAGATACAATACAAAATAGATAAAAACGACTAAAAAAAACAGCCGGAGCCTAACCTCTGCTTGGAGATTAAAGATATGAGGCATAAATAACAGCCTGAAGAGTTTAATGGCACGTTTTATACAATGAATCTCTTCCTTTTATTTGTAACTAAATTTTCTGAAGGAAAGGCAAAAAATGAAAGTTTTTTTTAAACGGAAATTATATCCATGCTGCTATGAATGGCAATATTTACTTATTTTTTCGTGACTCGAATTTTTTCGGTAAGCGAGGCAAATCAACAAATAAAATTGGTGTGACCTAACTAGTTTAGTCCACTAGACTAGGTTAGTCCACTTTCTAATGTACCTCCTTTCTTTGTTCAAGGTCCATGAAGTGCGAGGAAGGGCGTTCGCACGGCATAATGTAGACAGAGCCGGGCTACTGCCATCTGAAGGAGCTGAAAGCGGAGCTTCTCCTATGGAGTGCCCCCAAGGAGCTGCTAGCGCAGCTTCCCCTATGGAGTGCCCCCAAGGAGCTGCTAGCGCAGCTTCCCTGATGGAGTCCCCCCAAGGAGCTGAAAGGGCAGCTTCGCCGATGGAGTCGGAGACAGAGATGGACATCTCTGGAGTGTTCAGCAACCTGAACGTTGAAAGTGACGAGGGGAGTGAGATGGAGGGCAGCACGACTCCCCCTGGCGAGGAAAGCGATTGGGAAACCTATAGCCCCCCCTCTAACCTGACAACCAGGGGAGCCCGCGGTACGCGAGCCCGCGGTAGGGGAGCCCGGGGTACCAGAGCCCGGGGTACCAGAGCCCGGGGTACCAGAGCACGGGGTACCAGAGCACGGGGTACCAGAGCACGGGGTACCAGAGCCCGGGGGACCAGAGCACGGGGGACCAGAGCACGGGGGACCAGAGCACGGGGGACCAGAGGTGGGGGCACCGGAGGTGGGGACACCGGAGCTGGGGGCACCGGAGCTGGGGGCACCGGAGCTGGGGGTACCAGAGCTGGGGGTACCAGAGCCCGGCGAAGACACGTGCCCACACTATCAACTGACGAACAGAGAGAAAGGATGCTGCAACTGCGAGCCCAGAGGGCCAAGAAGTTAGAGGTAATCCTGGAATAAATAACCTACAATGATTTAGAATACCAGTGCACTTTACTTCTGTCATTACTTCAGTATCTTCCACCTAATCAATTGTCTCTTATTTCGTGTTATATTTTGTCCTTAGAATAGGATAAATCGCCTGAGTACGCAACAGCTGAGGACGCTCGTCCACAAGATGGCGACTACGCAGCCAGCCGTCATCATTGACATTATGATGCTTGATGGATGGAACATTGATGAGGACAATGCTGAGGGTGGGGGTGTTGCTGGCGGCGTTGCTGAGGGTCGTGACGTTGCTGGAGATGCTGTCGTTGCTGAGGGTCCTGACGTTGCTGGAGACTCTGTCGTTGCTGAGGGTCGTGACGTTGCTGGAGACGCTGTCGTTGCTGAGGGTCCTGACGTTGCTGGAGACGCTGTCGTTGCTGAGGGTCCTGACGTTGCTGGAGATGCTGTCGTTGCTGAGGGTCGTGACGTTGCTGGAGACGCTGTCGTTGCTGAGGGTCGTGACGTTGCTGGAGACGCTGTCGTTGCTGAGGGTCCTGACGTTGCTGGAGACGCTGTCGTTGCTGAGGGTCGTGACGTTGCCGAGGGCGGTGTCGTTGGTGGTGGGGCTGGAGGTGGCGGAGATGGTGGGGCTGGAGGTGGCGGGGCTGGAGGTAACAACATCGTACCAGAGTGGTGCACTTGTGGAAAATGCCGAAACATGCCGACGGACCAGGAGAAAATCTGTTGTGGTGGTGGACCAGAGTCCTGTCTCTCTGAATGTAATGTAAGTGGTGCTAGCGGCTGTTCTTTTCAGATATACAAATATACATGCATACATTTAAGTTAACAATTAGCAAAACATTTACAACAACATAGTAAATAGATGGGTCAATATGTCTTTATCCTGTAAAGGGACGCCTGTACAGAGTACAATATAGAATCCTCCACACAGTATGACACACACAATCAATGCAAGTCAGTATTGTCAGTACAGTCACATAAAGGGTTTTGATCTCATCATAACCATCATGTCATTAACTTGCTAGCCGCCATGCTAGATAGAGATGTTTGGTCTGACATTGTAAATGGCACCTCATATGAGGATGAACTGACTTAAATGAACCATCATGGAAAGCCAAGACTGTCAGATAGATGGCATAAAAAGTCAAGGGAGCATTCATTTTAAGCACTACACACTGCAGCACTACAGAAACAACTACTATGTATATAAATAACATACCACATATTAACCTATACAGTCATGTAAGCTTTCTTTTCTTTTCCAGGACATGGTCATGTACATCCTAGACCCTGGTGTGTTGCGGATAAACAGGTTCTTCAGAAACGACCTGCTTGCCTTGCGAGATCCACAGGAACCAGGGTCGGACCACAGGGAGTCTCGGCACGCAGCATATAGGACTTTTGTGTTGTGGCAGTATGGCCGGTTGGGGGAGGGGAACAGGGTTGTTGTCCCTAGTTGTTGTGTCCTGAAAATCCGAAAAAGGTTTCCTGATCCATTCGGCATATACACAGGCTTCATTCCAAACCGACTGAATTAAACCACAACAAAATACAGCTCATAAACACTTAACATAACACTTCTTGGTTCAAAACAACATCATACTTTGAATCTTTAAAAATTAAATACAATGTTGATAAAAAGGATTGCAGATAACATCTTTTAACTCTTAACATGTGATAGTGGAGAGCAAGGGGTGGTGACGAAGGCAATTAAATGCAGAGCAGCCATGGCATTGGAACCGTGTATAATCTAATAAATCATTCATTAGTACGTTATATGAGACAAGGAGAATTTAAGGTTGATACAACTTCACATCCTCCTACGCAGGGGCATCAAACAGCCAAACTGCCTTTCAGGATGTGCCCTGCTTTTTCAACCGTCACCCTTAGTTCCTGACCGCCCTGCTTATAACTATTAATGACGTTACCCTTATACATGCAAGACAGCTTTTGAAAGCCTATTCTCTGGCTGGCAGCTGATTTTTCTTTTTTTTTTTGGGGGGGGGGGGGGTGATGTCCACAGGAACTAAGAGTGACGGTTAAAAGAGCTGGGTACATCCAGGCAGTTTGGCTGTTGGATGTCCCTGCATAGGAGGATGCAATTTCACTGATAAAGAATTTTTTTTCCTCGGTCAAAGGAATGCAATGGAGAAAAAAAAAAGTTTGAATATACAGAAACCTAATGACTGTACGCAACTACCTTCATCACCACACCTCACTCTGCACCCTGTG